>JAYMFD010001271.1:2408042-3612063 GCA_035771175.1 Paratinospora sagittata
CACACATTGTCTAATTTTTTAAAGATACAACACACACGATTTCAGCAAGTTAGACTGAGCTTTCCAAAGAGTATTTCAAAAGAAGAAAGTTGTGATTCTTGCATTGCCAATAAATGCTTCGGCCCGAATCAAAGTTGGAAACTGTCTTGAAGATAACTTCATTGTTTAACAAGTTCTTCTTTTTATCCCTTTTGTGCTGAGATTTTAGGAAGCAATTCATTGTTTTAAACTGTAAGTATATGAAGTGTTCTCAGTAAGAGAACACAACACATCACCTATATTCTTTCTCTGAGAGCTACAACTAATCATCAAGTACACATCAAATTATAGCTATAAAAGTCAACAAAGATCAAGCTCTAAGAACGAAGCCATATCTTAATGCTAACGCATTAGTTTAATCTTAGGTGTGTAGGGTAACCTCTCGATCAATATCAGCACGAAAACTTTCTAAATTGCAAAGTCTTCAATCTCACTTGGATTTGGTATTTGATTTTGACAAAATATTTTCTAAAAGGTTTTAATCATAATTTCAATGAGTTTTGAATGATTTAAAAGTGTTTTGAGTCAATGGAATGGTTCTTCAGTGTTAAAATATTAATTTTTCCAAAATCGGGCTATCCACCACTTTGCCAAAATTTTACAAAAGGTAATCGCGCACTATCAGTGTTGATAGCACGCTGATAGGGTTGAATAATCAAAAATCAATTTTTCCTGGAAAATTGCCCACAACGCGCTATCCCTCGCTATCCCTTTTGATAACTCGCTATAAAGTAGTTACCGTGATCTTTCGATTTTTACTAAAATGTTCAATAGCATGCTATAGGGAGATTGCACGCTAACGGAAAGTGCAAAAAACTCGAGCTCTTGGGTATGTGTATATCGACTTACAATAGCCCGCTATAAGTCATTAGTGCGCATGATACACAACCCAATAGCATGCTATCCAAGTTTGTGTTAGAAATCTCACATTTCTAACAAGAAAAACGTAGGCCCTTTCCCTTACTCGATTTTTCCATTTCTTACACAGTTTTGACGGGGAATCGTAACTGAAATATTCTCCACTAAGACATGGATGATGCCAATTGTTTCGCGCGGCCAAAACAACTTTAGATTAAACAATGTTTTGAATTCAAATCATTTCCTACTCTCTTGCTGTTTAACCTGCAATTGCTAATTTAGTAAAACACTCATTGTCTAATTTTCAAAGATACAACACACACGATTTCAGCAAGTTAGACTGAGCTTTCCAAAGAGTATTTCAAAAGAAGAAAGTCGTGATTCTTGCATTGCCAATAAATGCTTCGGGCCGAATCAAAGTTGGAAACTGTCTTGAAGATAACTTCATTGTTTAACAAGTTCTTCTTTTTATCCCTTTTGTGCTGAGATTTTACGAAGCAATTCATTGTTTTAAACTGTAAGTATATGAAGTGTTCTCAGTAAGAGAACACAACACATCACCTATATTCTTTCTCTGAGAGCTACAACTAATCATCAAGAACACATCAAATTATAGCTATAAAAGTCAACAAAGATCAAGCTCTAAGAACGAAGCCATATCTTAATGCTAATGCATTGGTTCAATCATAGGTGTGTAGGGTAATCTCTCGATCAATCTCAGCACGAAAACTTTCTAAATTGCAAAGTCTTCAATTTCACTTGGATTTGGTATTTGATTTTGACAAAATATTTTCTAAAAGGTTTTAATCATAATTTCAATGAGTTTTGAATGATTTAAAAGTGTTTTGAGTCAATGGAATGGTTCTTAAGTGTTAAAATATTAATTTTTCCAAAATCGGGCTATCCACCACTTTGCCAAAATCTTACAAAAGGGAATCGCGCACTATCAGTGTTGATAGCACGCTGATAGGCTTGAATAATCAAAAATCAATTTTTTTGGAAAATTGCATTCAGCGCACTATCCCTTTTGATAACTTGCTATAAAGTAGTTACCGTGATCTTTCGATTTTTACTAAAATGTTCAATAGCATGCTATAGGGAGATTGCACGCTAACGGAAAGTGCAAAAAACTCGAGCTCTTGGGAATGTGTATATCGACTTACAATAGCCCGCTATAAGTCATTAGTGCGCATGATACACAACCCAATAGCATGCTATCCAAGTTTGAGTTTGAAATCTCACATTTCTAACAAGAAAAACGTAGGCCCTTTCCCTTACTGGATTTTTCCATTTCTTACACAGTTTTGACGGGGAATCGTAACTGAAATATTCTCCACAAAAACATGGATGATGCCCATTGTTTCGCGCGGCCAAAACAACTTTATATTAAACAATGTTTTGAAATCAAATCATTTCCTACTCTCTTGCTGTTTAACCTGCAATTGCTAATTTAGTAAAACACTCATTGTCTAATTTTCAAAGATACAACACACACGATTTCAGCAAGTTAGACTGAGCTTTCCAAAGAGTATTTCAAAAGAAGAAAGTCGTGATTCTTGCATTGCCAATAAATGCTTCGGGACGAATCAAAGTTGGAAACTGTCTTGAAGATAACTTCATTGTTTAACAAGTTCTTCTTTTTATCCCTTTTGTGCTGAGATTTTACGAAGCAATTCATTGTTTTAAACTGTAAGTATATGAAGTGTTCTCAGTAAGAGAACACTATTCTTTCTCTGAGAGCTACAACAAATCATCAAGAACACATCAAATTATAGCTATAAAAGTAAACAAAGATCAAGCTCTAAGAACGAAGACATATCTTAATGCTAATGCATTAGTTCAATCATAGGTGTGTAGGGTAACCTCTCGATCAATCTCAGCACGAAAACTTTCTAAATTGCAAAGTCTTCAATTTCACTTGGATTTGGTATTTGATTTTGACAAAATATTTTCTAAAAGGTTTTAATCATAATTTCAATGAGTTTTGAATGATTTAAAAGTGTTTTGAGTCAATGGAATGGTTCTTAAGTGTTAAAATATTAATTTTTCCAAAATCGGGCTATCCACCACTTTGCCAAAATCTTACAAAAGGGAATCGCGCACTATCAGTGTTGATAGCACGCTGATAGGCTTGTATAATCAAAAATCAATTTTTTTGGAAAATTGCATTCAGCGCACTATCCCTTTTGATAACTTGCTATAAAGTAGTTACTGTGATCTTTCGATTTTTACTAAAATGTTCAATAGCATGCTATAGGGAGATTGCACGCTAACGGAAAGTGCAAAAAACTCGAGCTCTTGGGAATGTGTATATCGACTTACAATAGCCCGCTATAAGTCATTAGTGCGCATGATACACAACCCAATAGCATGCTATCCAAGTTTGAGTTTGAAATCTCACATTTCTAACAAGAAAAACGTAGGCCCTTTCCCTTACTGGATTTTTCCATTTCTTACACAGTTTTCACGGGGAATCGTAACTGAAATATTCTCCACAAAAACATGGATGGTGCCCATTGTTTCGCGCGGCCAAAACAACTTTATATTAAACAATATTTTGAAATCAAATCATTTCCTACTCTCTTGCTGTTTAACCTGCAATTGCTAATTTAATAAAACACTCATTGTCTAATTTTCAAAGATACAACACACACGATTTCAGCAAGTTAAACTGAGCTTTCCAAAGAGTATTTCAAAAGAAGAAAGTTGTGATTCTTGCATTGCCAATAAATGCTTCGGCCCGAATCAAAGTTGGAAACTGTCTTGAAGATAACTTCATTGTTTAACAAGTTCTTCTTTTTATCCCTTTTGTGCTGAGATTTTAGGAAGCAATTCATTGTTTTAAACTGTAAGTATATGAAGTGTTCTCAGTAAGAGAACACAACACATCACCTATATTCTTTCTCTGAGAGCTACAACTAATCATCAAGAACACATCAAATTATAGCTATAAAAGTCAACAAAGATCAAGCTCTAAGAACGAAGCCATATCTTAATGCTAATGCATTGGTTCAATCATAGGTGTGTAGGGTAATCTCTCGATCAATCTCAGCACGAAAACTTTCTAAATTGCAAAGTCTTCAATTTCACTTGGATTTGGTATTTGATTTTGACAAAATATTTTCTAAAAGGTTTTAATCATAATTTCAATGAGTTTTGAATGATTTAAAAGTGTTTTGAGTCAATGGAATGGTTCTTAAGTGTTAAAATATTAATTTTTCCAAAATCGGGCTATCCACCACTTTGCCAAAATCTTACAAAAGGGAATCGCGCACTATCAGTGTTGATAGCACGCTGATAGGCTTGAATAATCAAAAATCAATTTTTTTGGAAAATTGCATTCAGCGCACTATCCCTTTTGATAACTTGCTATAAAGTAGTTACCGTGATCTTTCGATTTTTACTAAAATGTTCAATAGCATGCTATAGGGAGATTGCACGCTAACGGAAAGTGCAAAAAACTCGAGCTCTTGGGAATGTGTATATCGACTTACAATAGCCCGCTATAAGTCATTAGTGCGCATGATACACAACCCAATAGCATGCTATCCAAGTTTGAGTTTGAAATCTCACATTTCTAACAAGAAAAACGTAGGCCCTTTCCCTTACTGGATTTTTCCATTTCTTACACAGTTTTGACGGGGAATCGTAACTGAAATATTCTCCACAAAAACATGGATGATGCCCATTGTTTCGCGCGGCCAAAACAACTTTATATTAAACAATGTTTTGAAATCAAATCATTTCCTACTCTCTTGCTGTTTAACCTGCAATTGCTAATTTAGTAAAACACTCATTGTCTAATTTTCAAAGATACAACACACACGATTTCAGCAAGTTAGACTGAGCTTTCCAAAGAGTATTTCAAAAGAAGAAAGTCGTGATTCTTGCATTGCCAATAAATGCTTCGGGACGAATCAAAGTTGGAAACTGTCTTGAAGATAACTTCATTGTTTAACAAGTTCTTCTTTTTATCCCTTTTGTGCTGAGATTTTACGAAGCAATTCATTGTTTTAAACTGTAAGTATATGAAGTGTTCTCAGTAAGAGAACACTATTCTTTCTCTGAGAGCTACAACAAATCATCAAGAACACATCAAATTATAGCTATAAAAGTAAACAAAGATCAAGCTCTAAGAACGAAGACATATCTTAATGCTAATGCATTAGTTCAATCATAGGTGTGTAGGGTAACCTCTCGATCAATCTCAGCACGAAAACTTTCTAAATTGCAAAGTCTTCAATTTCACTTGGATTTGGTATTTGATTTTGACAAAATATTTTCTAAAAGGTTTTAATCATAATTTCAATGAGTTTTGAATGATTTAAAAGTGTTTTGAGTCAATGGAATGGTTCTTAAGTGTTAAAATATTAATTTTTCCAAAATCGGGCTATCCACCACTTTGCCAAAATCTTACAAAAGGGAATCGCGCACTATCAGTGTTGATAGCACGCTGATAGGCTTGTATAATCAAAAATCAATTTTTTTGGAAAATTGCATTCAGCGCACTATCCCTTTTGATAACTTGCTATAAAGTAGTTACTGTGATCTTTCGATTTTTACTAAAATGTTCAATAGCATGCTATAGGGAGATTGCACGCTAACGGAAAGTGCAAAAAACTCGAGCTCTTGGGAATGTGTATATCGACTTACAATAGCCCGCTATAAGTCATTAGTGCGCATGATACACAACCCAATAGCATGCTATCCAAGTTTGAGTTTGAAATCTCACATTTCTAACAAGAAAAACGTAGGCCCTTTCCCTTACTGGATTTTTCCATTTCTTACACAGTTTTCACGGGGAATCGTAACTGAAATATTCTCCACAAAAACATGGATGGTGCCCATTGTTTCGCGCGGCCAAAACAACTTTATATTAAACAATATTTTGAAATCAAATCATTTCCTACTCTCTTGCTGTTTAACCTGCAATTGCTAATTTAATAAAACACTCATTGTCTAATTTTCAAAGATACAACACACACGATTTCAGCAAGTTAAACTGAGCTTTCCAAAGAGTATTTCAAAAGAAGAAAGTTGTGATTCTTGCATTGCCAATAAATGCTTCGGCCCGAATCAAAGTTGGAAACTGTCTTGAAGATAACTTCATTGTTTAACAAGTTCTTCTTTTTATCCCTTTTGTGCTGAGATTTTAGGAAGCAATTCATTGTTTTAAACTGTAAGTATATGAAGTGTTCTCAGTAAGAGAACACAACACATCACCTATATTCTTTCTCTGAGAGCTACAACTAATCATCAAGTACACATCAAATTATAGCTATAAAAGTCAACAAAGATCAAGCTCTAAGAACGAAGCCATATCTTAATGCTAACGCATTAGTTTAATCTTAGGTGTGTAGGGTAACCTCTCGATCAATATCAGCACGAAAACTTTCTAAATTGCAAAGTCTTCAATCTCACTTGGATTTGGTATTTGATTTTGACAAAATATTTTCTAAAAGGTTTTAATCATAATTTCAATGAGTTTTGAATGATTTAAAAGTGTTTTGAGTCAATGGAATGGTTCTTCAGTGTTAAAATATTAATTTTTCCAAAATCGGGCTATCCACCACTTTGCCAAAATTTTACAAAAGGTAATCGCGCACTATCAATGTTGATAGCACGCTGATAGGGTTGAATAATCAAAAATCAATTTTTCCTGGAAAATTGCCCACAACGCGCTATCCCTCGCTATCCCTTTTGATAACTCGCTATAAAGTAGTTATCGTGATCTTTCGATTTTTACTAAAATGTTCAATAGCATGCTATAGGGAGATTGCACGCTAACGGAAAGTGCAAAAAACTCGAGCTCTTGGGTATGTGTATATCGACTTACAATAGCCCGCTATAAGTCATTAGTGCGCATGATACACAACCCAATAGCATGCTATCCAAGTTTGTGTTAGAAATCTCACATTTCTAACAAGAAAAACGTAGGCCCTTTCCCTTACTCGATTTTTCCATTTCTTACACAGTTTTGACGGGGAATCGTAACTGAAATATTCTCCACTAAGACATGGATGATGCCAATTGTTTCGCGCGGCCAAAACAACTTTAGATTAAACAATGTTTTGAATTCAAATCATTTCCTACTCTCTTGCTGTTTAACCTGCAATTGCTAATTTAGTAAAACACTCATTGTCTAATTTTCAAAGATACAACACACACGATTTCAGCAAGTTAGACTGAGCTTTCCAAAGAGTATTTCAAAAGAAGAAAGTCGTGATTCTTGCATTGCCAATAAATGCTTCGGGCCGAATCAAAGTTGGAAACTGTCTAGAAGATAACTTCATTGTTTAACAAGTTCTTCTTTTTATCCCTTTTGTGCTGAGATTTTAAGAAGCAATTCATTGTTTTAAACTGTAAGTATATGAAGTGTTCTCAGTAAGAGAACACAACACATCACCTATATTCTTTCTCTGAGAGCTACAACTAATCATCAAGAACACATCAAATTATAGCTATAAAAGTCAACAAAGATCAAGCTCTAAGAACGAAGCCATATCTTAATGCTAATGCATTGGTTCAATCATAGGTGTGTAGGGTAATCTCTCGATCAATCTCAGCACGAAAACTTTCTAAATTGCAAAGTCTTCAATTTCACTTGGATTTGGTATTTGATTTTGACAAAATATTTTCTAAAAGGTTTTAATCATAATTTCAATGAGTTTTGAATGATTTAAAAGTGTTTTGAGTCAATGGAATGGTTCTTAAGTGTTAAAATATTAATTTTTCCAAAATCGGGCTATCCACCACTTTGCCAAAATCTTACAAAAGGGAATCGCGCACTATCAGTGTTGATAGCACGCTGATAGGCTTGAATAATCAAAAATCAATTTTTTTGGAAAATTGCATTCAGCGCACTATCCCTTTTGATAACTTGCTATAAAGTAGTTACCGTGATCTTTCGATTTTTACTAAAATGTTCAATAGCATGCTATAGGGAGATTGCACGCTAACGGAAAGTGCAAAAAACTCGAGCTCTTGGGAATGTGTATATCGACTTACAATAGCCCGCTATAAGTCATTAGTGCGCATGATACACAACCCAATAGCATGCTATCCAAGTTTGAGTTTGAAATCTCACATTTCTAACAAGAAAAACGTAGGCCCTTTCCCTTACTGGATTTTTCCATTTCTTACACAGTTTTGACGGGGAATCGTAACTGAAATATTCTCCACAAAAACATGGATGATGCCCATTGTTTCGCGCGGCCAAAACAACTTTATATTAAACAATGTTTTGAAATCAAATCATTTCCTACTCTCTTGCTGTTTAACCTGCAATTGCTAATTTAGTAAAACACTCATTGTCTAATTTTCAAAGATACAACACACACGATTTCAGCAAGTTAGACTGAGCTTTCCAAAGAGTATTTCAAAAGAAGAAAGTCGTGATTCTTGCATTGCCAATAAATGCTTCGGGACGAATCAAAGTTGGAAACTGTCTTGAAGATAACTTCATTGTTTAACAAGTTCTTCTTTTTATCCCTTTTGTGCTGAGATTTTACGAAGCAATTCATTGTTTTAAACTGTAAGTATATGAAGTGTTCTCAGTAAGAGAACACTATTCTTTCTCTGAGAGCTACAACAAATCATCAAGAACACATCAAATTATAGCTATAAAAGTCAACAAAGATCAAGCTCTAAGAACGAAGACATATCTTAATGCTAATGCATTAGTTCAATCATAGGTGTGTAGGGTAACCTCTCGATCAATCTCAGCACGAAAACTTTCTAAATTGCAAAGTCTTCAATTTCACTTGGATTTGGTATTTGATTTTGACAAAATATTTTCTAAAAGGTTTTAATCATAATTTCAATGAGTTTTGAATGATTTAAAAGTGTTTTGAGTCAATGGAATGGTTCTTAAGTGTTAAAATATTAATTTTTCCAAAATCGGGCTATCCACCACTTTGCCAAAATCTTACAAAAGGGAATCGCGCACTATCAGTGTTGATAGCACGCTGATAGGCTTGTATAATCAAAAATCAATTTTTTTGGAAAATTGCATTCAGCGCACTATCCCTTTTGATAACTTGCTATAAAGTAGTTACTGTGATCTTTCGATTTTTACTAAAATGTTCAATAGCATGCTATAGGGAGATTGCACGCTAACGGAAAGTGCAAAAAACTCGAGCTCTTGGGAATGTGTATATCGACTTACAATAGCCCGCTATAAGTCATTAGTGCGCATGATACACAACCCAATAGCATGCTATCCAAGTTTGAGTTTGAAATCTCACATTTCTAACAAGAAAAACGTAGGCCCTTTCCCTTACTGGATTTTTCCATTTCTTACACAGTTTTCACGGGGAATCGTAACTGAAATATTCTCCACAAAAACATGGATGGTGCCCATTGTTTCGCGCGGCCAAAACAACTTTATATTAAACAATATTTTGAAATCAAATCATTTCCTACTCTCTTGCTGTTTAACCTGCAATTGCTAATTTAATAAAACACTCATTGTCTAATTTTCAAAGATACAACACACACGATTTCAGCAAGTTAAACTGAGCTTTCCAAAGAGTATTTCAAAAGAAGAAAGTTGTGATTCTTGCATTGCCAATAAATGCTTCGGCCCGAATCAAAGTTGGAAACTGTCTTGAAGATAACTTCATTGTTTAACAAGTTCTTCTTTTTATCCCTTTTGTGCTGAGATTTTAGGAAGCAATTCATTGTTTTAAACTGTAAGTATATGAAGTGTTCTCAGTAAGAGAACACAACACATCACCTATATTCTTTCTCTGAGAGCTACAACTAATCATCAAGTACACATCAAATTATAGCTATAAAAGTCAACAAAGATCAAGCTCTAAGAACGAAGCCATATCTTAATGCTAACGCATTAGTTTAATCTTAGGTGTGTAGGGTAACCTCTCGATCAATATCAGCACGAAAACTTTCTAAATTGCAAAGTCTTCAATCTCACTTGGATTTGGTATTTGATTTTGACAAAATATTTTCTAAAAGGTTTTAATCATAATTTCAATGAGTTTTGAATGATTTAAAAGTGTTTTGAGTCAATGGAATGGTTCTTCAGTGTTAAAATATTAATTTTTCCAAAATCGGGCTATCCACCACTTTGCCAAAATTTTACAAAAGGTAATCGCGCACTATCAATGTTGATAGCACGCTGATAGGGTTGAATAATCAAAAATCAATTTTTCCTGGAAAATTGCCCACAACGCGCTATCCCTCGCTATCCCTTTTGATAACTCGCTATAAAGTAGTTATCGTGATCTTTCGATTTTTACTAAAATGTTCAATAGCATGCTATAGGGAGATTGCACGCTAACGGAAAGTGCAAAAAACTCGAGCTCTTGGGTATGTGTATATCGACTTACAATAGCCCGCTATAAGTCATTAGTGCGCATGATACACAACCCAATAGCATGCTATCCAAGTTTGTGTTAGAAATCTCACATTTCTAACAAGAAAAACGTAGGCCCTTTCCCTTACTCGATTTTTCCATTTCTTACACAGTTTTGACGGGGAATCGTAACTGAAATATTCTCCACTAAGACATGGATGATGCCAATTGTTTCGCGCGGCCAAAACAACTTTAGATTAAACAATGTTTTGAATTCAAATCATTTCCTACTCTCTTGCTGTTTAACCTGCAATTGCTAATTTAGTAAAACACTCATTGTCTAATTTTCAAAGATACAACACACACGATTTCAGCAAGTTAGACTGAGCTTTCCAAAGAGTATTTCAAAAGAAGAAAGTCGTGATTCTTGCATTGCCAATAAATGCTTCGGGCCGAATCAAAGTTGGAAACTGTCTTGAAGATAACTTCATTGTTTAACAAGTTCTTCTTTTTATCCCTTTTGTGCTGAGATTTTAAGAAGCAATTCATTGTTTTAAACTGTAAGTATATGAAGTGTTCTCAGTAAGAGAACACAACACATCACCTATATTCTTTCTCTGAGAGCTACAACTAATCATCAAGAACACATCAAATTATAGCTATAAAAGTCAACAAAGATCAAGCTCTAAGAACGAAGCCATATCTTAATGCTAATGCATTGGTTCAATCATAGGTGTGTAGGGTAATCTCTCGATCAATCTCAGCACGAAAACTTTCTAAATTGCAAAGTCTTCAATTTCACTTGGATTTGGTATTTGATTTTGACAAAATATTTTCTAAAAGGTTTTAATCATAATTTCAATGAGTTTTGAATGATTTAAAAGTGTTTTGAGTCAATGGAATGGTTCTTAAGTGTTAAAATATTAATTTTTCCAAAATCGGGCTATCCACCACTTTGCCAAAATCTTACAAAAGGGAATCGCGCACTATCAGTGTTGATAGCACGCTGATAGGCTTGAATAATCAAAAATCAATTTTTTTGGAAAATTGCATTCAGCGCACTATCCCTTTTGATAACTTGCTATAAAGTAGTTACCGTGATCTTTCGATTTTTACTAAAATGTTCAATAGCATGCTATAGGGAGATTGCACGCTAACGGAAAGTGCAAAAAACTCGAGCTCTTGGGAATGTGTATATCGACTTACAATAGCCCGCTATAAGTCATTAGTGCGCATGATACACAACCCAATAGCATGCTATCCAAGTTTGAGTTTGAAATCTCACATTTCTAACAAGAAAAACGTAGGCCCTTTCCCTTACTGGATTTTTCCATTTCTTACACAGTTTTGACGGGGAATCGTAACTGAAATATTCTCCACAAAAACATGGATGATGCCCATTGTTTCGCGCGGCCAAAACAACTTTATATTAAACAATGTTTTGAAATCAAATCATTTCCTACTCTCTTGCTGTTTAACCTGCAATTGCTAATTTAGTAAAACACTCATTGTCTAATTTTCAAAGATACAACACACACGATTTCAGCAAGTTAGACTGAGCTTTCCAAAGAGTATTTCAAAAGAAGAAAGTCGTGATTCTTGCATTGCCAATAAATGCTTCGGGCCGAATCAAAGTTGGAAACTGTCTTGAAGATAACTTCATTGTTTAACAAGTTCTTCTTTTTATCCCTTTTGTGCTGAGATTTTACGAAGCAATTCATTGTTTTAAACTGTAAGTATATGAAGTGTTCTCAGTAAGAGAACACTATTCTTTCTCTGAGAGCTACAACAAATCATCAAGAACACATCAAATTATAGCTATAAAAGTCAACAAAGATCAAGCTCTAAGAACGAAGACATATCTTAATGCTAATGCATTAGTTCAATCATAGGTGTGTAGGGTAACCTCTCGATCAATCTCAGCACGAAAACTTTCTAAATTGCAAAGTCTTCAATTTCACTTGGATTTGGTATTTGATTTTGACAAAATATTTTCTAAAAGGTTTTAATCATAATTTCAATGAGTTTTGAATGATTTAAAAGTGTTTTGAGTCAATGGAATGGTTCTTAAGTGTTAAAATATTAATTTTTCCAAAATCGGGCTATCCACCACTTTGCCAAAATCTTACAAAAGGGAATCGCGCACTATCAGTGTTGATAGCACGCTGATAGGCTTGTATAATCAAAAATCAATTTTTTTGGAAAATTGCATTCAGCGCACTATCCCTTTTGATAACTTGCTATAAAGTAGTTACTGTGATCTTTCGATTTTTACTAAAATGTTCAATAGCATGCTATAGGGAGATTGCACGCTAACGGAAAGTGCAAAAAACTCGAGCTCTTGGGAATGTGTATATCGACTTACAATAGCCCGCTATAAGTCATTAGTGCGCATGATACACAACCCAATAGCATGCTATCCAAGTTTGAGTTTGAAATCTCACATTTCTAACAAGAAAAACGTAGGCCCTTTCCCTTACTGGATTTTTCCATTTCTTACACAGTTTTCACGGGGAATCGTAACTGAAATATTCTCCACAAAAACATGGATGGTGCCCATTGTTTCGCGCGGCCAAAACAACTTTATATTAAACAATGTTTTGAAATCAAATCATTTCCTACTCTCTTGCTGTTTAACCTGCAATTGCTAATTTAATAAAACACTCATTGTCTAATTTTCAAAGATACAACACACACGATTTCAGCAAGTTAGACTGAGCTTTCCAAAGAGTATTTCAAAAGAAGAAAGTCGTGATTCTTGCATTGCCAATAAATGCTTCGGCCCGAATCAAAGTTGGAAACTGTCTTGAAGATAACTTCATTGTTTAACAAGTTCTTCTTTTTATCCCTTTTGTGGTGAGATTTTAAGAAGCAATTCATTGTTTTAAACTGTAAGTATATGAAGTGTTCTCAGTAAGAGAACACAACACATCACCTATATTCTTTCTCTGAGAGCCACAACTAATCATCAAGAACACATCAAATTATAGCTATCAAAGTCTACAAAGATCAAGCTCTAAGAACGAGGACATATCTCAATGCTAATGCGTTAGTTCAATCTTAGGTGTGAAGGGTAACCTCTCGATCAATCTCAGCACGAAAACTCACTAAATTGCAAAGTCTTCAATATCACTTGGATTTAGTATTTGATTTCGACAAAATATTTTCCGAAAGGTTTTAATCATAATTTCAATGAGTTTTGAATGATTTAAAAGTGTTTTGAGTCAATGAAATGGTTCTTAAGTGTTAAAATATTAATTTTTCCAAAATTGGGCTATCCACCTCTTTGCCAAAATCTTACAAAAGGTAATCGCGCACTATCAGTGTTGATACCACGCTGATAGGCTTGAATAATTAAAAATCAATTTTTTTGGAAAATTGCCTTCAGCGCGCTATCCCTCGCTATCCCTTTTGATAACTCACTATAAAGTAGTTACCGTGATCTTTCGATTTATACTATAATGGGCAATAGCATGCTATAGGTCTCGATTGCACGCTAACGAAAAGAGCAAAAAACTCGAGCTCTTGGGTATGTGTATATCGACTTACAATAGCCTGCTATAAGTCATTAGTGCGCATGATACACAACCCAACAGCATGCTATCCAAGTTTGAGTTTGAAATCTCACATTTCTAACAAGAAAAACGTAGGCCCTTTCCCTTACTCGATTTTTCCATTTCTTACACAGTTTTGACGGGGAATCGTAACTGAAATATTCTCCACTAAGACATGGATGATGCCCATTGTTTCGCGCGGCCAAAACAACTTTAGATTAAACAATGTTTTGAATTTAAATCATTTCCTACTCTGTTGCTGTTTAAACTGCAATTGCTGATTTAATAAAATACTAATTGTCTAATTTTTAAAGATACAACACACACGATTTCAGCAAGTTAGACTGAGCTTTCCAAAGAGTTTCAAAAGAAGAAAGTCGTGATTCTTGCATTGCCAATAAAGGCTTCGGCCCGAATCAAAGTTGGAAACTGTCTTGAAGATAACTTCATTGTTTAACAAGTTCTTCTTTTTATCCCTTTTGTGCTGAGATTTTAAGAAGCAATTCATTGTTTTAAACTGTAAGTATATGAAGTGTTCTCAGTAAGAGAACACAACACATCACCTATATTCTTTCTCTGAGAGCTACAACTAATCATCAAGAACACATCAAATTATAGCTATAAAAGTCAACATAGATCAAGCTCTAAGAACGAATACATATCTTAATGCTAATGCATTAGTTCAATCTTAGGTGTGTAGGCTAACCTCTCGATCAATCTCAGCACGAAAACTTTCTAAATTGCAAAGTCTTCAATTTCACTTGGATTTGGTATTTGATTTTGACAAAATATTTTCTAAAATGTTTTAATCATAATTTCAATGAGTTTTGAATGATTTAAAAGTGTTTTGAGTCAATGGAATGGTTCTTAAGTGTTAAAATATTATTTTTTCCAAAATCGGGCTATCCACCACTTTGCCAAAATCTTACAAATGGTAATCGCGCACTATCAGTGTTGATAGCACGCTGATAGGCTTGAATAATTAAAAATCAATTTTTTTGGAAAATTGCCTTCAGCGCACTATCCCTGTTGATAACTCGCTATAAAGTAGTTACCGTGATCTTTCGATTTTTACTAATGGCGTGCTATAGGTCTCGATTGCACGCTAACGGAAAGTGGAAAAAAATCGAGCTCTTGGGTATGTGTATATCGACTTACAATAGCCCGCTATAAGTCATTAGTGCGCATGATACACAACCCAATAGCATGCTGTCCAAGTTTGAGTTAGAAATCTTACATTTCTAACAAGAAAAACGTAGGCCCTTTCCCTTACTGGATTTTTCCATTTCTTACACAGTTTTGACGGGGAATCGTAACTGAAATATTCTCCACTAAGACATGGATGATGCCCATTGTTTCGCGCGGCCAAAACAACTTTAGATTAAACAATGTTTTGAATTCAAATCATTTCCTACTCTCTCGCTGTTTAACCTGCAATTGCAAATTTAATAAAACACACATTGTCTAATTTTTTAAAGATACAACACACACGATTTCAGCAAGTTATACTGAGCTTTCCAAAGAGTATTTCAAAAGAAGAAAGTTGTGATTCTTGCATTGCCAATAAATGCTTCGGCCCGAATCAAAGTTGGAAACTGTCTTGAAGATAACTTCATTGTTTAACAAGTTCTTCTTTTTATCCCTTTTGTGCTGAGATTTTAGGAAGCAATTCATTGTTTTAAACTGTAAGTATATGAAGTGTTCTCAGTAAGAGAACACAACACATCACCTATATTCTTTCTCTGAGAGCTACAACTAATCATCAAGAACACATCAAATTATAGCTATAAAAGTCAACAAAGATCAAGCTCTAAGAACGAAGCCATATCTTAATGCTAACGCATTAGTTTAATCTTAGGTGTGTAGGGTAACCTCTCGATCAATATCAGCACGAAAACTTTCTAAATTGCAAAGTCTTCAATCTCACTTGGATTTGGTATTTGATTTTGACAAAATATTTTCTAAAAGGTTTTAATCATAATTTCAATGAGTTTTGAATGATTTAAAAGTGTTTTGAGTCAATGGAATGGTTCTTCAGTGTTAAAATATTAATTTTTCCAAAATCGGGCTATCCACCACTTTGCCAAAATTTTACAAAAGGTAATCGCGCACTATCAGTGTTGATAGCACGCTGATAGGGTTGAATAATCAAAAATCAATATTTCCTGGAAAATTGCCCACAACGCGCTATCCCTCGCTATCCCTTTTGATAACTCGCTATAAAGTAGTTACCGTGATCTTTCGATTTTTACTAAAATGTTCAATAGCATGCTATAGGGAGATTGCACGCTAACGGAAAGTGCAAAAAACTCGAGCTCTTGGGTATGTGTATATCGACTTACAATAGCCCGCTATAAGTCATTAGTGCGCATGATACACAACCCAATAGCATGCTATCCAAGTTTGTGTTAGAAATCTCACATTTCTAACAAGAAAAACGTAGGCCCTTTCCCTTACTCGATTTTTCCATTTCTTACACAGTTTTGACGGGGAATCGTAACTGAAATATTCTCCACTAAGACATGGATGATGCCAATTGTTTCGCGCGGCCAAAACAACTTTAGATTAAACAATGTTTTGAATTCAAATCATTTCCTACTCTCTTGCTGTTTAACCTGCAATTGCTAATTTAGTAAAACACTCATTGTCTAATTTTCAAAGATACAACACACACGATTTCAGCAAGTTAGACTGAGCTTTCCAAAGAGTATTTCAAAAGAAGAAAGTCGTGATTCTTGCATTGCCAATAAATGCTTCGGGCCGAATCAAAGTTGGAAACTGTCTTGAAGATAACTTCATTGTTTAACAAGTTCTTCTTTTTATCCCTTTTGTGCTGAGATTTTACGAAGCAATTCATTGTTTTAAACTGTAAGTATATGAAGTGTTCTCAGTAAGAGAACACAACAAATCACCTATATTCTTTCTCTGAGAGCTACAACTAATCATCAAGAACACATCAAATTATAGCTATAAAAGTCAACAAAGATCAAGCTCTAAGAACGAAGCCATATCTTAATGCTAATGCATTGGTTCAATCATAGGTGTGTAGGGTAATCTCTCGATCAATCTCAGCACGAAAACTTTCTAAATTGCAAAGTCTTCAATTTCACTTGGATTTGGTATTTGATTTTGACAAAATATTTTCTAAAAGGTTTTAATCATAATTTCAATGAGTTTTGAATGATTTAAAAGTGTTTTTAGTCAATGGAATGGTTCTTAAGTGTTAAAATATTAATTTTTCCAAAATCGGGCTATCCACCACTTTGCCAAAATCTTACAAAAGGGAATCGCGCACTATCAGTGTTGATAGCACGCTGATAGGCTTGAATAATCAAAAATCAATTTTTTTGGAAAATTGCATTCAGCGCACTATCCCTTTTGATAACTCACTATAAAGTAGTTACCGTGATCTTTCGATTTATACTATAATGGGCAATAGCATGCTATAGGTCTCGATTGCACGCTAACGAAAAGTGCAAAAAACTCGAGCTCTTGGGTATGTGTATATCGACTTACAATAGCCTGCTATAAGTCATTAGTGCGCATGATACACAACCCAACAGCATGCTATCCAAGTTTGAGTTAGACATCTCACATTTCTAACAAGAAAAACGTAGGCCCTTTCCCTTACTCAATTTTTCCATTTCTTACACAGTTTTGACGGGGAATCGTAACTGAAATATTCTCCACTAAGACATGGATGATGACCATTGTTTCGCGCGGCCAAAACAACTTTAGATTAAACAATGTTTTGAATTTAAATCATTTCCTACTCTCTTGCTGTTTAAACTGCAATTGCTGATTTAATAAAATACTAATTGTCTAATTTTTGAAGATACAACACACACGATTTCAGCAAGTTAGACTGAGCTTTCCAAAGAGTTTCAAAAGAAGAAAGTCGTGATTCTTGCATTGCCAATAAAGGCTTCGGCCCGAATCAAAGTTGGAAACTGTCTTGAAGATAACTTCATTGTTTAACAAGTTCTTCTTTTTATCCCTTTTGTGCTGAGATTTTAAGAAGCAATTCATTGTTTTAAACTGTAAGTATATGAAGTGTTCTCAGTAAGAGAACACAACACATCACCTATATTCTTTCTCTGAGAGCTACAACTAATCATCAAGAACACATAAAATATAGCTATAAAAGTCAACATAGATCAAGCTCTAAGAACGAATACATATCTTAATGCTAATGCATTAGTTCAATCTTAGGTGTGTAGGCTAACCTCTCGATCAATCTCAGCACGAAAACTTTCTAAATTGCAAAGTCTTCAATTTCACTTGGATTTGGTATTTGATTTTGACAAAATATTTTCTAAAATGTTTTAATCATAATTTCAATGAGTTTTGAATGATTTAAAAGTGTTTTGAGTCAATGGAATGGTTCTTAAGTGTTAAAATATTATTTTTTCCAAAATCGGGCTATCCACCACTTTGCCAAAATCTTACAAATGGTAATCGCGCACTATCAGTGTTGATAGCACGCTGATAGGCTTGAATAATTAAAAATCAATTTTTTTGGAAAATTGCCTTCAGCGCACTATCCCTGTTGATAACTCGCTATAAAGTAGTTACCGTGATCTTTCGATTTTTACTAATGGCGTGCTATAGGTCTCGATTGCACGCTAACGGAAAGTGGAAAAAAATCGAGCTCTTGGGTATGTGTAAATCGACTTACAATAGCCCGCTATAAGTCATTAGTGCGCATGATACACAACCCAATAGCATGCTGTCCAAGTTTGAGTTAGAAATCTTACATTTCTAACAAGAAAAACGTAGGCCCTTTCCCTTACTCGATTTTTCCATTTCTTACACAGTTTTGACGGGGAATCGTAACTGAAATATTCTCCACTAAGACATGGATGATGCCCACTGTTTCGCGCGGCCAAAACAACTTTAGATTAAACAATGTTTTGAATTCAAATCATTTCCTACTCTCTTGCTGTTTAACCTGCAATTGCAAATTTAATAAAACACACATTGTCTAATTTTTTAAAGATACAACACACACGATTTCAGCAAGTTAGACTGAGCTTTCCAAAGAGTATTTCAAAAGAAGAAAGTTGTGATTCTTGCATTGCCAATAAATGCTTCGGCCCGAATCAAAGTTGGAAACTGTCTTGAAGATAACTTCATTGTTTAACAAGTTCTTCTTTTTATCCCTTTTGTGCTGAGATTTTAGGAAGCAATTCATTGTTTTAAACTGTAAGTATATGAAGTGTTCTCAGTAAGAGAACACAACACATCACCTATATTCTTTCTCTGAGAGCTACAACTAATCATCAAGAACACATCAAATTATAGCTATAAAAGTCAACAAAGATCAAGCTCTAAGAACGAAGCCATATCTTAATGCTAACGCATTAGTTTAATCTTAGGTGTGTAGGGTAACCTCTCGATCAATATCAGCACGAAAACTTTCTAAATTGCAAAGTCTTCAATCTCACTTGGATTTGGTATTTGATTTTGACAAAATATTTTCTAAAAGGTTTTAATCATAATTTCAATGAGTTTTGAATGATTTAAAAGTGTTTTGAGTCAATGGAATGGTTCTTCAGTGTTAAAATATTAATTTTTCCAAAATCGGGCTATCCACCACTTTGCCAAAATTTTACAAAAGGTAATCGCGCACTATCAGTGTTGATAGCACGCTGATAGGGTTGAATAATCAAAAATCAATTTTTCCTGGAAAATTGCCCACAACGCGCTATCCCTCGCTATCCCTTTTGATAACTCGCTATAAAGTAGTTACCGTGATCTTTCGATTTTTACTAAAATGTTCAATAGTGCTATAGGGAGATTGCACGCTAACGGAAAGTGCAAAAAACTCGAGCTCTTGGGTATGTGTATATCGACTTACAATAGCCCGCTATAAGTCATTAGTGCGCATGATACACAACCCAATAGCATGCTATCCAAGTTTGTGTTAGAAATCTCACATTTCTAACAAGAAAAACGTAGGCCCTTTCCCTTACTCGATTTTTCCATTTCTTACACAGTTTTGACGGGGAATCGTAACTGAAATATTCTCCACTAAGACATGGATGATGCCAATTGTTTCGCGCGGCCAAAACAACTTTAGATTAAACAATGTTTTGAATTCAAATCATTTCCTACTCTCTTGCTGTTTAACCTGCAATTGCTAATTTAGTAAAACACTCATTGTCTAATTTTCAAAGATACAACACACACGATTTCAGCAAGTTAGACTGAGCTTTCCAAAGAGTATTTCAAAAGAAGAAAGTCGTGATTCTTGCATTGCCAATAAATGCTTCGGGCCGAATCAAAGTTGGAAACTGTCTTGAAGATAACTTCATTGTTTAACAAGTTCTTCTTTTTATCCCTTTTGTGCTGAGATTTTACGAAGCAATTCATTGTTTTAAACTGTAAGTATATGAAGTGTTCTCCGTAAGAGAACACAACACATCACCTATATTCTTTCTCTGAGAGCTACAACTAATCATCAAGAACACATCAAATTATAGCTATAAAAGTCAACAAAGATCAAGCTCTAAGAACGAAGCCATATCTTAATGCTAATGCATTGGTTCAATCATAGGTGTGTAGGGTAATCTCTCGATCAATCTCAGCACGAAAACTTTCTAAATTGCAAAGTCTTCAATTTCACTTGGATTTGGTATTTGATTTTGACAAAATATTTTCTAAAAGGTTTTAATCATAATTTCAATGAGTTTTGAATGATTTAAAAGTGTTTCGAGTCAATGGAATGGTTCTTAAGTGTTAAAATATTAATTTTTCCAAAATCGGGCTATCCACCACTTTGCCAAAATCTTACAAAAGGGAATCGCGCACTATCAGTGTTGATAGCACGCTGATAGGCTTGAATAATCAAAAATCAATTTTTTTGGAAAATTGCATTCAGCGCACTATCCCTTTTGATAACTTGCTATAAAGTAGTTACCGTGATCTTTCGATTTTTACTAAAATGTTCAATAGCATGCTATAGGGAGATTGCACGCTAACGGAAAGTGCAAAAAACTCGAGCTCTTGGGAATGTGTATATCGACTTACAATAGCCCGCTATAAGTCATTAGTGCGCATGATACACAACCCAATAGCATGCTATCCAAGTTTGAGTTTGAAATCTCACATTTCTAACAAGAAAACGTAGGCCCTTTCCCTTACTGGATTTTTCCATTTCTTACACAGTTTTGACGGGGAATCGTAACTGAAATATTCTCCACAAAAACATGGATGATGCCCATTGTTTCGCGCGGCCAAAACAACTTTATATTAAACAATGTTTTGAAATCAAATCATTTCCTACTCTCTTGCTGTTTAACCTGCAATTGCTAATTTAGTAAAACACTCATTGTCTAATTTTCAAAGATACAACACACACGATTTCAGCAAGTTAGACTGAGCTTTCCAAAGAGTATTTCAAAAGAAGAAAGTCGTGATTCTTGCATTGCCAATAAATGCTTCGGGCCGAATCAAAGTTCGAAACTGTCTTGAAGATAACTTCATTGTTTAACAAGTTCTTCTTTTTATCCCTTTTGTGCTGAGATTTTACGAAGCAATTCATTGTTTTAAACTGTAAGTATATGAAGTGTTCTCAGTAAGAGAACACTATTCTTTCTCTGAGAGCTACAACAAATCATCAAGAACACATCAAATTATAGCTATAAAAGTCAACAAAGATCAAGCTCTAAGAACGAAGACATATCTTAATGCTAATGCATTAGTTCAATCATAGGTGTGTAGGGTAACCTCTCGATCAATCTCAGCACGAAAACTTTCTAAATTGCAAAGTCTTCAATTTCACTTGGACTTGGTATTTGATTTTGACAAAATATTTTCTAAAAGGTTTTAATCATAATTTCAATGAGTTTTGGATGATTTAAAAGTGTTTTGAGTCAATGGAATGGTTCTTAAGTGTTAAAATATTAATTTTTCCAAAATCGGGCTATCCACCACTTTGCCAAAATCTTACAAAAGGGAATCGCGCACTATCAGTGTTGATAGCACGCTGATAGGCTTGTATAATCAAAAATCAATTTTTTTGGAAAATTGCATTCAGCGCACTATCCCTTTTGATAACTTGCTATAAAGTAGTTACTGTGATCTTTCGATTTTTACTAAAATGTTCAATAGCATGCTATAGGGAGATTGCACGCTAACGGAAAGTGCAAAAAACTCGAGCTCTTGGGAATGTGTATATCGACTTACAATAGCCCGCTATAAGTCATTAGTGCGCATGATACACAACCCAATAGCATGCTATCCAAGTTTGAGTTTGAAATCTCACATTTCTAACAAGAAAAACGTAGGCCCTTTCCCTTACTGGATTTTTCCATTTCTTACACAGTTTTCACGGGGAATCGTAACTGAAATATTCTCCACAAAAACATGGATGGTGCCAATTGTTTCGCGCGGCCAAAACAACTTTAGATTAAACAATGTTTTGAATTCAAATCATTTCCTACTCTCTTGCTATTTAACCTGCAATTGCTAATTTAGTAAAACACTCATTGTCTAATTTTCAAAGATACAACACACACGATTTCAGCAAGTTAGACTGAGCTTTCCAAAGAGTATTTCAAAAGAAGAAAGTCGTGATTCTTGCATTGCCAATAAATGCTTCGGCCCGAATCAAAGTTGGAAACTGTCTTGAAGATAACTTCATTGTTTAACAAGTTCTTCTTTTTATCCCTTTTGTGGTGAGATTTTAAGAAGCAATTCATTGTTTTAAACTGTAAGTATATGAAGTGTTCTCAGTAAGAGAACACAACACATCACCTATATTCTTTCTTTGAGAGCTACAACAAATCATCAAGAACACATCAAATTATAGCTATAAAAGTCAACATAGATCAAGCTCAAAGAACGAATACATATCTTAATGCTAATGCATTAGTTCAATCTTAGGTGTGTAGGCTAACCTCTCGATCAATCTCAGCACGAAAACTTTCTAAATTGCAAAGTCTTCAATTTCACTTGGATTTGGTATTTGATTTTGACAAAATATTTTCTAAAAGGTTTTAATCATAATTTCAATGAGTTTTGAATGATTTAAAAGTGTTTTGAGTCAATGGAATGGTTCTTAAGTGTTAAAATATTAATTTTTTCCAAAATTGGGCTATCCACCTCTTTGCCAAAATCTTACAAAAGGTAATCGCGCACTATCAGTGTTGGTACCACGCTGATAGGCTTGAATAATTAAAAATCATTTTTTTTGGAAAATTGCCTTCAGCGCGCTATCCCTCGCTATCCCTTTTGATAACTCACTATAAAGTAGTTACCGTGATCTTTCGATTTATACTATAATGGGCAATAGCATGCTATAGGTCTCGATTGCACGCTAACGAAAAGAGCAAAAAACTCGAGCTCTTGGGTATGTGTATATCGACTTACAATAGCCTGCTATAAGTCATTAGTGCGCATGATACACAACCCAACAGCATGCTATCCAAGTTTGAGTTTGAAATCTCACATTTCTAACAAGAAAAACGTAGGCCCTTTCCCTTACTCGATTTTTCCATTTCTTACACAGTTTTGACGGGGAATCGTAACTGAAATATTCTCCACTAAGACATGGATGATGCCCATTGTTTCGCGCGGCCAAAACAACTTTAGATTAAACAATGTTTTGAATTTAAATCATTTCCTACTCTGTTGCTGTTTAAACTGCAATTGCTGATTTAATAAAATACTAATTGTCTAATTTTTAAAGATACAACACACACGATTTCAGCAAGTTAGACTGAGCTTTCCAAAGAGTTTCAAAAGAAGAAAGTCGTGATTCTTGCATTGCCAATAAAGGCTTCGGCCCGAATCAAAGTTGGAAACTGTCTTGAAGATAACTTCATTGTTTAACAAGTTCTTCTTTTTATCCCTTTTGTGCTGAGATTTTAAGAAGCAATTCATTGTTTTAAACTGTAAGTATATGAAGTGTTCTCAGTAAGAGAACACAACACATCACCTATATTCTTTCTCTGAGAGCTACAACTAATCATCAAGAACACATCAAATTATAGCTATAAAAGTCAACATAGATCAAGCTCTAAGAACGAATACATATCTTAATGCTAATGCATTAGTTCAATCTTAGGTGTGTAGGCTAACCTCTCGATCAATCTCAGCACGAAAACTTTCTAAATTGCAAAGTCTTCAATTTCACTTGGATTTGGTATTTGATTTTGACAAAATATTTTCTAAAATGTTTTAATCATAATTTCAATGAGTTTTGAATGATTTAAAAGTGTTTTGAGTCAATGGAATGGTTCTTAAGTGTTAAAATATTATTTTTTCCAAAATCGGGCTATCCACCACTTTGCCAAAATCTTACAAATGGTAATCGCGCACTATCAGTGTTGATAGCACGCTGATAGGCTTGAATAATTAAAAATCAATTTTTTTGGAAAATTGCCTTCAGCGCACTATCCCTGTTGATAACTCGCTATAAAGTAGTTACCGTGATCTTTCGATTTTTACTAATGGCGTGCTATAGGTCTCGATTGCACGCTAACGGAAATTGGAAAAAAATCGAGCTCTTGGGTATGTGTATATCGACTTACAATAGCCCGCTATAAGTCATTACTGCGCATGATACACAACCCAATAGCATGCTGTCCAAGTTTGAGTTAGAAATCTTACATTTCTAACAAGAAAAACGTAGGCCCTTTCCCTTACTGGATTTTTCCATTTCTTACACAGTTTTGACGGGGAATCGTAACTGAAATATTCTCCACTAAGACATGGATGATGCCCATTGTTTCGCGCGGCCAAAACAACTTTAGATTAAACAATGTTTTGAATTCAAATCATTTCCTACTCTCTCGCTGTTTAACCTGCAATTGCAAATTTAATAAAACACACATTGTCTAATTTTTTAAAGATACAACACACACAATTTCAGCAAGTTAGACTGAGCTTTCCAAAGAGTATTTCAAAAGAAGAAAGTTGTGATTCTTGCATTGCCAATAAATGCTTCGGCCCGAATCAAAGTTGGAAATTGTCTTGAAGATAACTTCATTGTTTAACAAGTTCTTCTTTTTATCCCTTTTGTGCTGAGATTTTAGGAAGCAATTCATTGTTTTAAACTGTAAGTATATGAAGTGTTCTCAGTAAGAGAACACAACACATCACCTATATTCTTTCTCTGAGAGCTACAACTAATCATCAAGAACACATCAAATTATAGCTATAAAAGTCAACAAAGATCAAGCTCTAAGAACGAAGCCATATCTTAATGCTAACGCATTAGTTTAATCTTAGGTGTGTAGGGTAACCTCTCGATCAATATCAGCACGAAAACTTTCTAAATTGCAAAGTCTTCAATCTCACTTGGATTTGGTATTTGATTTTGACAAAATATTTTCTAAAAGGTTTTAATCATAATTTCAATGAGTTTTGAATGATTTAAAAGTGTTTTGAGTCAATGGAATGGTTCTTCAGTGTTAAAATATTAATTTTTCCAAAATCGGGCTATCCACCACTTTGCCAAAATTTTACAAAAGGTAATCGCGCACTATCAGTGTTGATAGCACGCTGATAGGGTTGAATAATCAAAAATCAATTTTTCCTGGAAAATTGCCCACAACGCGCTATCCCTCGCTATCCCTTTTGATAACTCGCTATAAAGTAGTTTCCGTGATCTTTCGATTTTTACTAAAATGTTCAATAGCATGCTATAGGGAGATTGCACGCTAACGGAAAGTGCAAAAAACTCGAGCTCTTGGGTATGTGTATATCGACTTACAATAGCCCGCTATAAGTCATTAGTGCGCATGATACACAACCCAATAGCATGCTATCAAAGTTTGTGTTAGAAATCTCACATTTCTAACAAGAAAAACGTAGGCCCTTTCCCTTACTCGATTTTTCCATTTCTTACACAGTTTTGACGGGGAATCGTAACTGAAATATTCTCCACTAAGACATGGATGATGCCAATTGTTTCGCGCGGCCAAAACAACTTTAGATTAAACAATGTTTTGAATTCAAATCATTTCCTACTCTCTTGCTGTTTAACCTGCAATTGCTAATTTAGTAAAACACTCATTGTCTAATTTTCAAAGATACAACACACACGATTTCAGCAAGTTAGACTGAGCTTTCCAAAGAGTATTTCAAAAGAAGAAAGTCGTGATTCTTGCATTGCCAATAAATGCTTCGGGCCGAATCAAAGTTGGAAACTGTCTTGAAGATAACTTCATTGTTTAACAAGTTCTTCTTTTTATCCCTTTTGTGCTGAGATTTTACGAAGCAATTCATTGTTTTAAACTGTAAGTATATGAAGTGTTCTCAGTAAGAGAACACAACACATCACCTATATTCTTTCTCTGAGAGCTACAACTAATCATCAAGAACACATCAAATTATAGCTATAAAAGTCAACAAAGATCAAGCTCTAAGAACGAAGCCATATCTTAATGCTAATGCATTGGTTCAATCATAGGTGTGTAGGGTAATCTCTCGATCAATCTCAGCACGAAAACTTTCTAAATTGCAAAGTCTTCAATTTCACTTGGATTTGGTATTTGATTTTGACAAAATATTTTCTAAAAGGTTTTAATCATAATTTCAATGAGTTTTGAATGATTTAAAAGTGTTTTGAGTCAATGGAATGGTTCTTAAGTGTTAAAATATTAATTTTTCCAAAATCGGGCTATCCACCACTTTGCCAAAATCTTACAAAAGGGAATCGCGCACTATCAGTGTTGATAGCACGCTGATAGGCTTGAATAATCAAAAATCAATTTTTTTGGAAAATTGCATTCAGCGCACTATCCCTTTTGATAACTCACTATAAAGTAGTTACCGTGATCTTTCGATTTATACTATAATGGGCAATAGCATGCTATAGGTCTCGATTGCACGCTAACGAAAAGTGCAAAAAACTCGAGCTCTTGGGTATGTGTATATCGACTTACAATAGCCTGCTATAAGTCATTAGTGCGCATGATACACAACCCAACAGCATGCTATCCAAGTTTGAGTTAGACATCTCACATTTCTAACAAGAAAAACGTAGGCCCTTTCCCTTACTCAATTTTTCCATTTCTTACACAGTTTTGACGGGGAATCGTAACTGAAATATTCTCCACTAAGACATGGATGATGCCCATTGTTTCGCGCGGCCAAAACAACTTTAGATTAAACAATGTTTTGAATTTAAATCATTTCCTACTCTCTTGCTGTTTAAACTGCAATTGCTGATTTAATAAAATACTAATTGTCTAATTTTTGAAGATACAACACACACGATTTCAGCAAGTTAGACTGAGCTTTCCAAAGAGTTTCAAAAGAAGAAAGTCGTGATTCTTGCATTGCCAATAAAGGCTTCGGCCCGAATCAAAGTTGGAAACTGTCTTGAAGATAACTTCATTGTTTAACAAGTTCTTCTTTTTATCCCTTTTGTGCTGAGATTTTAAGAAGCAATTCATTGTTTTAAACTGTAAGTATATGAAGTGTTCTCAGTAAGAGAACACAACACATCACCTATATTCTTTCTCTGAGAGCTACAACTAATCATCAAGAACACATCAAATTATAGCTATAAAAGTCAACATAGATCAAGCTCTAAGAACGAATACATATCTTAATGCTAATGCATTAGTTCAATCTTAGGTGTGTAGGCTAACCTCTCGATCAATCTCAGCACGAAAACTTTCTAAATTGCAAAGTCTTCAATTTCACTTGGATTTGGTATTTGATTTTGACAAAATATTTTCTAAAATGTTTTAATCATAATTTCAATGAGTTTTGAATGATTTAAAAGTGTTTTGAGTCAATGGAATGGTTCTTAAGTGTTAAAATATTATTTTTTCCAAATTCGGGCTATCCACCACTTTGCCAAAATCTTACAAATGGTAATCGCGCACTATCAGTGTTGATAGCACGCTGATAGGCTTGAATAATTAAAAATCAATTTTTTTGGAAAATTGCCTTCAGCGCACTATCCCTGTTGATAACTCGCTATAAAGTAGTTACCGTGATCTTTCGATTTTTACTAATGGCGTGCTATAGGTCTCGATTGCACGCTAACGGAAATTGGAAAAAAATCGAGCTCTTGGGTATGTGTATATCGACTTACAATAGCCCGCTATAAGTCATTACTGCGCATGATACACAACCCAATAGCATGCTGTCCAAGTTTGAGTTAGAAATCTTACATTTCTAACAAGAAAAACGTAGGCCCTTTCCCTTACTGGATTTTTCCATTTCTTACACAGTTTTGACGGGGAATCGTAACTGAAATATTCTCCACTAAGACATGGATGATGCCCATTGTTTCGCGCGGCCAAAACAACTTTAGATTAAACAATGTTTTGAATTCAAATCATTTCCTACTCTCTCGCTGTTTAACCTGCAATTGCAAATTTAATAAAACACACATTGTCTAATTTTTTAAAGATACAACACACACGATTTCAGCAAGTTAGACTGAGCTTTCCAAAGAGTATTTCAAAAGAAGAAAGTTGTGATTCTTGCATTGCCAATAAATGCTTCGGCCCGAATCAAAGTTGGAAACTGTCTTGAAGATAACTTCATTGTTTAACAAGTTCTTCTTTTTATCCCTTTTGTGCTGAGATTTTAGGAAGCAATTCATTGTTTTAAACTGTAAGTATATGAAGTGTTCTCAGTAAGAGAACACAACACATCACCTATATTCTTTCTCTGAGAGCTACAACTAATCATCAAGAACACATCAAATTATAGCTATAAAAGTCAACAAAGATCAAGCTCTAAGAACGAAGCCATATCTTAATGCTAACGCATTAGTTTAATCTTAGGTGTGTAGGGTAACCTCTCGATCAATATCAGCACGAAAACTTTCTAAATTGCAAAGTCTTCAATCTCACTTGGATTTGGTATTTGATTTTGACAAAATATTTTCTAAAAGGTTTTAATCATAATTTCAATGAGTTTTGAATGATTTAAAAGTGTTTTGAGTCAATGGAATGGTTCTTCAGTGTTAAAATATTAATTTTTCCAAAATCGGGCTATCCACCACTTTGCCAAAATTTTACAAAAGGTAATCGCGCACTATCAGTGTTGATAGCACGCTGATAGGGTTGAATAATCAAAAATCAATTTTTCCTGGAAAATTGCCCACAACGCGCTATCCCTCGCTATCCCTTTTGATAACTCGCTATAAAGTAGTTACCGTGATCTTTCGATTTTTACTAAAATGTTCAATAGCATGCTATAGGGAGATTGCACGCTAACGGAAAGTGCAAAAAACTCGAGCTCTTGGGTATGTGTATATCGACTTACAATAGCCCGCTATAAGTCATTAGTGCGCATGATACACAACCCAATAGCATGCTATCCAAGTTTGTGTTAGAAATCTCACATTTCTAACAAGAAAAACGTAGGCCCTTTCCCTTACTCGATTTTTCCATTTCTTACACAGTTTTGACGGGGAATCGTAACTGAAATATTCTCCACTAAGACATGGATGATGCCAATTGTTTCGCGCGGCCAAAACAACTTTAGATTAAACAATGTTTTGAATTCAAATCATTTCCTACTCTCTTGCTGTTTAACCTGCAATTGCTAATTTAGTAAAACACTCATTGTCTAATTTTCAAAGATACAACACACACGATTTCAGCAAGTTAGACTGAGCTTTCCAAAGAGTATTTCAAAAGAAGAAAGTCGTGATTCTTGCATTGCCAATAAATGCTTCGGGCCGAATCAAAGTTGGAAACTGTCTTGAAGATAACTTCATTGTTTAACAAGTTCTTCTTTTTATCCCTTTTGTGCTGAGATTTTACGAAGCAATTCATTGTTTTAAACTGTAAGTATATGAAGTGTTCTCAGTAAGAGAACACAACACATCACCTATATTCTTTCTCTGAGAGCTACAACTAATCATCAAGAACACATCAAATTATAGCTATAAAAGTCAACAAAGATCAAGCTCTAAGAACGAAGCCATATCTTAATGCTAATGCATTGGTTCAATCATAGGTGTGTAGGGTAATCTCTCGATCAATCTCAGCACGAAAACTTTCTAAATTGCAAAGTCTTCAATTTCACTTGGATTTGGTATTTGATTTTGACAAAATATTTTCTAAAAGGTTTTAATCATAATTTCAATGAGTTTTGAATGATTTAAAAGTGTTTTGAGTCAATGGAATGGTTCTTAAGTGTTAAAATATTAATTTTTCCAAAATCGGGCTATCCACCACTTTGCCAAAATCTTACAAAAGGGAATCGCGCACTATCAGTGTTGATAGCACGCTGATAGGCTTGAATAATCAAAAATCAATTTTTTTGGAAAATTGCATTCAGCGCACTATCCCTTTTGATAACTCACTATAAAGTAGTTACCGTGATCTTTCGATTTATACTATAATGGGCAATAGCATGCTATAGGTCTCGATTGCACGCTAACGAAAAGTGCAAAAAACTCGAGCTCTTGGGTATGTGTATATCGACTTACAATAGCCTGCTATAAGTCATTAGTGCGCATGATACACAACCCAACAGCATGCTATCGAAGTTTGAGTTAGACATCTCACATTTCTAACAAGAAAAACGTAGGCCCTTTCCCTTACTCAATTTTTCCATTTCTTACACAGTTTTGACGGGGAATCGTAACTGAAATATTCTCCACTAAGACATGGATGATGCCCATTGTTTCGCGCGGCCAAAACAACTTTAGATTAAACAATGTTTTGAATTTAAATCATTTCCTACTCTCTTGCTGTTTAAACTGCAATTGCTGATTTAATAAAATACTAATTGTCTAATTTTTGAAGATACAACACACACGATTTCAGCAAGTTAGACTGAGCTTTCCAAAGAGTTTCAAAAGAAGAAAGTCGTGATTCTTGCATTGCCAATAAAGGCTTCGGCCCGAATCAAAGTTGGAAACTGTCTTGAAGATAACTTCATTGTTTAACAAGTTCTTCTTTTTATCCCTTTTGTGCTGAGATTTTAAGAAGCAATTCATTGTTTTAAACTGTAAGTATATGAAGTGTTCTCAGTAAGAGAACACAACACATCACCTATATTCTTTCTCTGAGAGCTACAACTAATCATCAAGAACACATCAAATTATAGCTATAAAAGTCAACATAGATCAAGCTCTAAGAACGAATACATATCTTAATGCTAATGCATTAGTTCAATCTTAGGTGTGTAGGCTAACCTCTCGATCAATCTCAGCACGAAAACTTTCTAAATTGCAAAGTCTTCAATTTCACTTGGATTTGGTATTTGATTTTGACAAAATATTTTCTAAAATGTTTTAATCATAATTTCAATGAGTTTTGAATGATTTAAAAGTGTTTTGAGTCAATGGAATGGTTCTTAAGTGTTAAAATATTATTTTTTCCAAAATCGGGCTATCCACCACTTTGCCAAAATCTTACAAATGGTAATCGCGCACTATCAGGGTTGATAGCACGCTGATAGGCTTGAATAATTAAAAATCAATTTTTTTGGAAAATTGCCTTCAGCGCACTATCCCTATTGATAACTCGCTATAAAGTAGTTACCGTGATCTTTCGATTTTTACTAATGGCGTGCTATAGGTCTCGATTGCACGCTAACGGAAAGTGGAAAGAAATCGAGCTCTTGGGTATGTGTATATCGACTTACAATAGCCCGCTATAAGTCATTAGTGCGCATGATACACAACCCAATAGCATGCTGTCCAAGTTTGAGTTAGAAATCTTACATTTCTAACAAGAAAAACGTAGGCCCTTTCCCTTACTGGATTTTTCCATTTCTTACACAGTTTTGACGGGGAATCGTAACTGAAATATTCTCCACTAAGACATGGATGATGCCCATTGTTTCGCGCGGCCAAAACAACTTTAGATTAAACAATGTTTTGAATTCAAATCATTTCCTACTCTCTCGCTGTTTAACCTGCAATTGCAAATTTAATAAAACACACATTGTCTAATTTTTTAAAGATACAACACACACGATTTCAGCAAGTTAGACTGAGCTTTCCAAAGAGTATTTCAAAAGAAGAAAGTTGTGATTCTTGCATTGCCAATAAATGCTTCGGCCCGAATCAAAGTTGGAAACTGTCTTGAAGATAACTTCATTGTTTAACAAGTTCTTCTTTTTATCCCTTTTGTGCTGAGATTTTAGGAAGCAATTCATTGTTTTAAACAGTAAGTATATGAAGTGTTCTCAGTAAGAGAACACAACACATCACCTATATTCTTTCTCTGAGAGCTACAACTAATCATCAAGAACACATCAAATTATAGCTATAAAAGTCAACAAAGATCAAGCTCTAAGAACGAAGCCATATCTTAATGCTAACGCATTAGTTTAATCTTAGGTGTGTAGGGTAACCTCTCGATCAATATCAGCACGAAAACTTTCTAAATTGCAAAGTCTTCAATCTCACTTGGATTTGGTATTTGATTTTGACAAAATATTTTCTAAAAGGTTTTAATCATAATTTCAATGAGTTTTGAATGATTTAAAAGTGTTTTGAGTCAATGGAATGGTTCTTCAGTGTCAAAATATTAATTTTTCCAAAATCGGGCTATCCACCACTTTGCCAAAATTTTACAAAAGGTAATCGCGCACTATCAGTGTTGATAGCACGCTGATAGGGTTGAATAATCAAAAATCAATTTTTCCTGGAAAATTGCCCACAACGCGCTATCCCTCGCTATCCCTTTTGATAACTCGCTATAAAGTAGTTACCGTGATCTTTCGATTTTTACTAAAATGTTCAATAGCATGCTATAGGGAGATTGCACGCTAACGGAAAGTGCAAAAAACTCGAGCTCGTGGGTATGTGTATATCGACTTACAATAGCCCGCTATAAGTCATTAGTGCGCATGATACACAACCCAATAGCATGCTATCCAAGTTTGTGTTAGAAATCTCACATTTCTAACAAGAAAAACGTAGGCCCTTTCCCTTACTCGATTTTTCCATATCTTACACAGTTTTGACGGGGAATCGTAACTGAAATATTCTCCACTAAGACATGGATGATGCCAATTGTTTCGCGCGGCCAAAACAACTTTAGATTAAACAATGTTTTGAATTCAAATCATTTCCTACTCTCTTGCTGTTTAACCTGCAATTGCTAATTTAGTAAAACACTCATTGTCTAATTTTCAAAGATACAACACACACGATTTCAGCAAGTTAGACTGAGCTTTCCAAAGAGTATTTCAAAAGAAGAAAGTCGTGATTCTTGCATTGCCAATAAATGCTTCGGGCCGAATCAAAGTTGGAAACTGTCTTGAAGATAACTTCATTGTTTAACAAGTTCTTCTTTTTATCCCTTTTGTGCTGAGATTTTACGAAGCAATTCATTGTTTTAAACTGTAAGTATATGAAGTGTTCTCAGTAAGAGAACACAACACATCACCTATATTCTTTCTCTGAGAGCTACAACTAATCATCAAGAACACATCAAATTATAGCTATAAAAGTCAACAAAGATCAAGCTCTAAGAACGAAGCCATATCTTAATGCTAATGCATTGGTTCAATCATAGGTGTGTAGGGTAATCTCTCGATCAATCTCAGCACGAAAACTTTCTAAATTGCAAAGTCTTCAATTTCACTTGGATTTGGTATTTGATTTTGACAAAATATTTTCTAAAAGGTTTTAATCATAATTTCAATGAGTTTTGAATGATTTAAAAGTGTTTTGAGTCAATGGAATGGTTCTTAAGTGTTAAAATATTAATTTTTCCAAAATCGGGCTATCCACCACTTTGCCAAAATCTTACAAAAGGGAATCGCGCACTATCAGTGTTGATAGCACGCTGATAGGCTTGAATAATCAAAAATCAATTTTTTTGGAAAATTGCATTCAGCGCACTATCCCTTTTGATAACTCACTATAAAGTAGTTACCGTGATCTTTCGATTTATACTATAATGGGCAATAGCATGCTATAGGTCTCGATTGCACGCTAACGAAAAGTGCAAAAAACTCGAGCTCTTGGGTATGTGTATATCGACTTACAATAGCCTGCTATAAGTCATTAGTGCGCATGATACACAACCCAACAGCATGCTATCCAAGTTTGAGTTAGACATCTCACATTTCTAACAAGAAAAACGTAGGCCCTTTCCCTTACTCACTTTTTCCATTTCTTACACAGTTTTGACGGGGAATCGTAACTGAAATATTCTCCACTAAGACATGGATGATGCCAATTGTTTCGCGCGGCCAAAACAACTTTAGATTAAACAATGTTTTGAATTTAAATCATTTCCTACTCTCTTGCTGTTTAACCTGCAATTGCTAATTTAGTAAAACACTCATTGTCTAATTTTCAAAGATACAACACACACGATTTCAGCAAGTTAGACTGAGCTTTCCAAAGAGTGTTTCAAAAGAAGAAAGTCGTGATTCTTGCATTGCCAATAAATGCTTCGGGCCGAATCAAAGTTGGAAACTGTCTTGAAGATAACTTCATTGTTTAACAAGTTCTTCTTTTTATCCCTTTTGTGCTGAGATTTTACGAAGCAATTCATTGTTTTAAACTGTAAGTATATGAAGTGTTCTCAGTAAGAGAACACAACACATCACCTATATTCTTTCTCTGAGAGCTGCAACAAATCATCAAGAACACATCAAATTATAGCTATAAAAGTCAACATAGATCAAGCTCTAAGAACGAATACATATCTTAATGCTAATGCATTAGTTCAATCTTAGGTGTGTAGGCTAACCTCTCGATCAATCTCAGCACGAAAACTTTCTAAATTGCAAAGTCTTCAATTTCACTTGGATTTGGTATTTGATTTTGACAAAATATTTTCTAAAAGGTTTTAATCATAATTTCAATGAGTTTTGAATGATTTAAAAGTGTTTTGAGTCAATGGAATGGTTCTTAAGTGTTAAAATATTAATTTTTCCAAAATCGGGCTATCCACCACTTTGCCAAAATCTTACAAAAGGGAATCGCGCACTATCAGTGTTGATAGCACGCTGACAGGCTTGAATAATCAAAAATCAATTTTTTTGGAAAATTGCATTCAGCGCACTGTCCCTTTTGATAACTTGCAATAAAGTAGTTACCGTGATCTTTCGATTTTTACTAAAATGTTCAATAGCATGCTATAGGGAGATTGCACGCTAACGGAAAGTGCAAAAAACTCGAGCTCTTGGGAATGTGTATATCGACTTACAATAGCCCGCTATAAGTCATTAGTGCGCATGATACACAACCCAATAGCATGCTATCCAAGTTTGAGTTTGAAATCTCACATTTCTAACAAGAAAAACGTAGGCCCTTTCCCTTACTGGATTTTTCCATTTCTTACACAGTTTTGACGGGGAATCGTAACTGAAATATTCTCCACAAAAACATGGATGATGCCCATTGTTTCGCGCGGCCAAAACAACTTTATATTAAACAATGTTTTGAAATCAAATCATTTCCTACTCTCTTGCTGTTTAACCTGCAATTGCTAATTTAATAAAACACTCATTGTCTAATTTTCAAAGATACAACACACACGATTTCAGCAAGTTAGACTGAGCTTTCCAAAGAGTATTTCAAAAGAAGAAAGTCGTGATTCTTGCATTGCCAATAAATGCTTCGGCCCGAATCAAAGTTGGAAACTGTCTTGAAGATAACTTCATTGTTTAACAAGTTCCTCTTTTTATCCCTTTTGTGCTGAGATTTTAAGAAGCAACTCATTGTTTTAAACTGTAAGTATATGAAGTGTTCTCAGTAAGAGAACACAACACATCACCTATATTCTTTCTCTGAGAGCTACAACAAATCATCAAGAACACATCAAATTATAGCTATAAAAGTCAACATAGATCAAGCTCTAAGAACGAATACATATCTTAATGCTAACGCATTAGTTTAATCTTAGGTGTGTAGGGTAACCTCTCGATCAATATCAGCACGAAAACTTTCTAAATTGCAAAGTCTTCAATCCCACTTGGATTTGGTATTTGATTTTGACAAAATATTTTCTAAAAGGTTTTAATCATAATTTCAATGAGTTTTGAATGATTTAAAAGTGTTTTGAGTCAATGGAATGGTTCTTCAGTGTTAAAATATTAATTTTTCCAAAATCGGGCTATCCACCACTTTGCCAAAATTTTACAAAAGGTAATCGCGCACTATCAGTGTTGATAGCACGCTGATAGGGTTGAATAATCAAAAATCAATTTTTCCTGGAAAATTGCCCACAACGCGCTATCCCTCGCTATCCCTTTTGATAACTCGCTATAAAGTAGTTACCCTGAACTTTCGATTTTTACTAAAATGTTCAATAGCATGCTATAGGGAGATTGCACGCTAACGGAAAGTGCAAAAAACTCGAGCTCTTGGGTATGTGTATATCGACTTACAATAGCCCGCTATAAGTCATTAGTGCGCATGATACACAACCCAATAGCATGCTATCCAAGTTTGTGTTAGAAATCTCACATTTCTAACAAGAAAAACGTAGGCCCTTTCCCTTACTCGATTTTTCCATTTCTTACACAGTTTTGACGGGGAATCGTAACTGAAATATTCTCCACTAAGACATGGATGATGCCAATTGTTTCGCGCGGCCAAAACAACTTTAGATTAAACAATGTTTTGAATTCAAATCATTTCCTACTCTCTTGCTGTTTAACCTGCAATTGCTAATGTAGTAAAACACTCATTGTCTAATTTTCAAAGATACAACACACACGATTTCAGCAAGTTAGACTGAGCTTTCCAAAGAGTATTTCAAAAGAAGAAAGTCGTGATTCTTGCATTGCCAATAAATGCTTCGGGCCGAATCAAAGTTGGAAACTGTCTTGAAGATAACTTCATTGTTTAACAAGTTCTTCTTTTTATCCCTTTTGTGCTGAGATTTTACGAAGCAATTCATTGTTTTAAACTGTAAGTATATGAAGTGTTCTCAGTAAGAGAACACAACACATCACCTATATTCTTTCTCTGAGAGTTACAACTAATCATCAAGAACACATCAAATTATAGCTATAAAAGTCAACAAAGATCAAGCTCTAAGAACGAAGCCATATCTTAATGCTAATGCATTGGTTCAATCATAGGTGTGTAGGGTAATCTCTCGATCAATCTCAGCACGAAAACTTTCTAAATTGCAAAGTCTTCAATTTCACTTGGATTTGGTATTTGATTTTGACAAAATATTTTCTAAAAGGTTTTAATCATAATTTCAATGGGTTTTGAATGATTTAAAAGTGTTTTGAGTCAATGGAATGGTTCTTAAGTGTTAAAATATTAATTTTTCCAAAATCGGGCTATCCACCACTTTGCCAAAATCTTACAAAAGGTAATCGCGCACTATCAGTGTTGATAGCACGCTGATAGGCTTGAATAATCAAAAATCAATTTTTTTGGAAAATTGCCTTCAGCGCACTATCCCTTTTGATAACTCGCTATAAAGTAGTTACCGTGACCTTTCGATTTTTCCTAAAATGTTCAATAGCATGCTATAGGGAGATTGCACGCTAACGGAAAGTGCAAAAAACTCGAGCTCTTTGGTATGTGTATATCGACTTACAATAGCCCGCTATAACTCATTAGTGCGCATGATACAAAACCCAATAGCATGCTATCCAAGTTTGAGTTAGAAATCTCACATTTCTAACAAGAAAAACGTAGGCCCTTTCCCTTACTCGATTTTTCCATTTCTTACACAGTTTTGACGGGGAATCGTAACTGAAATATTCTCCACTAAGACATGGATGATGCCAATTGTTTCGCGCGGCCAAAACAACTTTAGATTAAACAATGTTTTGAAATCAAATCATTTCCTACTCTCTTGCTGTTTAACCTGCAATTGCTAATTTAATAAAACACTCATTGTCTAATTTTCAAAGATACAACACACACGATTTCAGCAAGTTAGACTGAGCTTTCCAAAGAGTATTTCAAAAGAAGAAAGTCGTGATTCTTGCATTCCCAATAAATGCTTCGACCCGAATCAAAGTTGAAAACTGTCTTGAAGATAACTTCATTGTTTAACAAGTTCTTCATTTTATCCCTTTTGTGCTAAGATTTAAAGAAGCAATTCATTGTTTTAAACTGTAAGTATATGAAGTGTTCTCAGTAAGAGAACACAACACATCACCTATATTCTTTCTCTGAGAGCTACAACAAATCATCAAGAACACATCAAATTATAGCTACAAAAGTCAACAAAGATCAAGCTCTAAGAACGAAGACATATCTTAATGCTAATGCATTAGTTCAATCATAGGTGTGTAGGGTAACCTCTCGATCAATCTCAGCACGAAAACTTTCTAAATTGCAAAGTCTTCAATTTCACTTGGATTTGGTATTTGATTTTGACAAAATATTTTCTAAAAGGTTTTAATCATAATTTCAATGAGTTTTGAATGATTTAAAAGTGTTTTGAGTCAATGGAATGGTTCTTAAGTGTTAAAATATTAATTTTTCCAAAATCGGGCTATCCACCACTTTGCCAAAATCTTACAAAAGGGAATCGCGCACTATCAGTGTTGATAGCACGCTGATAGGCTTGAATAATCAAAAATCAATTTTTTTGGAAAATTGCATTCAGCGCACTATCCCTTTTGATAACTTGCTATAAAGTAGTTACCGTGATCTTTCGATTTTTACTAAAATGTTCAATAGCATGCTATAGGGAGATTGCACGCTAACGGAAAGTGCAAAAAACTCGAGCTCTTGGGAATGTGTATATCGACTTACAATAGCCCGCTATAAGTCATTAGTGCGCATGATACACAACCCAATAGCATGCTATCCAAGTTTGAGTTTGAAATCTGACATTTCTAACAAGAAAAACGTAGGCCCTTTCCCTTACTGGATTTTTCCATTTCTTACACAGTTTTGACGGGGAATCGTAACTGAAATATTCTCCACAAAAACATTGATGATGCCCATTGTTTCGCGCGGCCAAAGCAACTTTATATTAAACAATGTTTTGAAATCAAATCATTTCCTACTCTCTTGCTGTTTAACCTGCAATTGCTAATTTAATAAAACACTCATTGTCTAATTTTCAAAGATACAACACACACGATTTCAGCAAGTTAGACTGAGCTTTCCAAAGAGTATTTCAAAAGAAGAAAGTCGTGATTCTTGCATTGCCAATAAATGCGTCGGCCCGAATCAAAGTTGGAAACTGTCTTGAAGATAACTTCATTGTTTAACAAGTTCTTCTTTTTATCCCTTTTGTGCTGAGATTTTAAGAAGCAATTCATTGTTTTAAACTGTAAGTATATGAAGTGTTCTCAGTAAGAGAACACAACACATCACCTATATTCTTTCTCTGAGAGCTACAACAAATCATCAAGAACACATCAAATTATAGCTATAAAAGTCAACATAGATCAAGCTCTAAGAACGAATACATATCTTAATGCTAACGCATTAGTTTAATCTTAGGTGTGTAGGGTAACCTCTCGATCAATATCAGCACGAAAACTTTCTAAATTGCAAAGTCTTCAATCTCACTTGGATTTGGTATTTGATTTTGACAAAATATTTTCTAAAAGGTTTTAATCATAATTTCAATGAGTTTTGAATGATTTAAAAGTGTTTTGAGTCAATGGAATGGTTCTTCAGTGTTAAAATATTAATTTTTCCAAAATCGGGCTATCCACCACTTTGCCAAAATTTTACAAAAGGTAATCGCGCACTATCAGTGTTGATAGCACGCTGATAGGGTTGAATAATCAAAAATCAATTTTTCCTGGAAAATTGCCCACAACGCGCTATCCCTCGCTATCCCTTTTGATAACTCGCTATAAAGTAGTTACCGTGATCTTTCGATTTTTACTAAAATGTTCAATAGCATGCTATAGGGAGATTGCACGCTAACGGAAAGTGCAAAAAACTCGAGCTCTTGGGTATGTGTATATCGACTTACAATAGCCCGCTATAAGTCATTAGTGCGCATGACACACAACCCAATAGCATGCTATCCAAGTTTGTGTTAGAAATCTCACATTTCTAACAAGAAAAACGTAGGCCCTTTCCCTTACTCGATTTTTCCATTTCTTACACAGTTTTGACGGGGAATCGTAACTGAAATATTCTCCACTAAGACATGGATGATGCCAATTGTTTCGCGCGGCCGAAACAACTTTAGATTAAACAATGTTTTGAATTCAAATCATTTCCTACTCTCTTGCTGTTTAACCTGCAATTGCTAATTTAGTAAAACACTCATTGTCTAATTTTCAAAGATACAACACACACGATTTCAGCAAGTTAGACTGAGCTTTCCAAAGAGTATTTCAAAGAAGAAAGTCGTGATTCTTGCATTGCCAATAAATGCTTCGGGCCGAATCAAAGTTGGAAACTGTCTTGAAGATAACTTCATTGTTTAACAAGTTCTTCTTTTTATCCCTTTTGTGCTGAGATTTTACGAAGCAATTCATTGTTTTAAACTGTAAGTATATGAAGTGTTCTCAGTAAGAGAACACAACACATCACCTATATTCTTTCTCTGAGAGTTACAACTAATCATCAAGAACACATCAAATTATAGCTATAAAAGTCAACAAAGATCAAGCTCTAAGAACGAAGCCATATCTTAATGCTAATGCATTGGTTCAATCATAGGTGTGTAGGGTAATCTCTCGATCAATCTCAGCACGAAAACTTTCTAAATTGCAAAGTCTTCAATTTCACTTGGATTTGGTATTTGATTTTGACAAAATAGTTTCTAAAAGGTTTTAATCATAATTTCAATGAGTTTTGAATGATTTAAAAGTGTTTTGAGTCAATGGAATGGTTCTTAAGTGTTAAAATATTAATTTTTCCAAAATCGGGCTATCCACCAATTTGCCAAAATCTTACAAAAGGTAATCGAGCACTATCAGTGTTGATAGCACGCTGATAGGCTTGAATAATCAAAAATCAATTTTTTTGGAAAATTTCCTTCAGCGCACTATCCCTTTTGATAACTCGCTATAAAGTAGTTACCGTGATCTTTCGATTTTTACTAAAATGTTCAATAGCATGCTATAGGGAGATTGCACGCTAACGGAAAGTGCAAAAAACTCGAGCTCTTTGGTATGTGTATATCGACTTACAATAGCCCGCTATAACTCATTAGTGCGCATGATACAAAACCCAATAGCATGCTATCCAAGTTTGAGTTAGAAATCTCACATTTCTAACAAGAAAAACGTAGGCCCTTTCCCTTACTCGATTTTTCCGAAAGGTTTTAATCATAATTTCAATTAGTTTTGAATGATTTAAAAGTGTTTTGAGTCAATGAAATGGTTCTTAAGTGTTAAAATATTAATTTTCCAAAATCGGGCTATCCACCACTTTGCCAAAATTTTAGAAAAGGTAGTAGCGCACTATCAGTGTTGATAGCACGCTGATAGGGTTGAATAATCAAAAATCAATTTTTCTTGCAAAATTGCCCACAACGCGCTATCCCTCGCTATCCCTTTCGATAACTCGCTATAAAGTAGTTGCAGTGATCTTTCGATTTTTACTAAAATGGGCAATAGCGTGCTATAGGCCTAGATTGCACGCTAACGGAAAGTCCAAAAAACTCGAGCTCTTGGGTATGTGTATATCGACTTACAATAGCCCGCTATAAGTAGCATGCTATCCAAGTTTGAGTTAGAAATCTCACATTTCTAACGAGAAAAACGTAGGCCCTTTTCCTTTGCTCGATTTTTCCATTCCTTACACAGTTTTGACGGGGAATCGTAACTGAAATATTCTCCATTACGACATGGATAATGCCCATTGTTTCGCACGGCCAAAACAACTTTAGATTAAACAATGTTTTGAATTCAAATCATTTCCTACTCTCTTGCTGTTTAACCTGCAATTGCTAATTTAATAAAACACTCATTGTCTAATTTTCAAAGATACAACGCACACGATTTCTGCAAGTTAGACTGAGCTTTCCAAAGAGTATTACAAAAGAAGAAAGTCGTGATTTTTGCATTGTCAATAAATGCTTCGACCCGAATCAAAGTTGGAAATTGTCTTGAAGATAACTTCATTGTTTAACAAGTTCTTCATTTTATCCCCTTTGTGCTGAGATTTTAAGAAGCAATTCATTGTTTTAAACTGTATGTATATGAAGTGTTCTCACATCACCTATATTCTTTCTCTGAGAGCTACAACTAATCATCAAGAACACATCAAATTATAGCTATCAAAGTCTTCAAAGATCAAGCCCTAAGAACGAAGACATATCTCAATGCTAATGCGTTAGTTCAATCTTAGGTGTGCATGGTAACCTCTCGATCAATCTCAGCACGAAAACTCTCTAAATTGCAAAGTCTTCAATATCACTTGGATTTAGTATTTGATTTTGACAAAATATTTTCCGAAAGGTTTTAATCATAATTTCAATTAGTTTTGAATGATTTAAAAGTGTTTTGAGTCAATGAAATGGTTCTTAAGTGTTAAAATATTAATTTTCCAAAATCGGGCTATCCACCATTTTGCCAAAATTTTACAAAAGGTCGTAGCGCACTATCAGTGTTGATAGCACGCTGATAGGGTTGAATAATCAAAAATCAATTTTTCTTGCAAAATTGCCAACAACGCGCTATCCCTCGCTATCCCTTCGATAACTCGCTATAAAGTAGTTACAATGATCTTTCGATTTTTACTAAAATGGGCAATAGCGTGCTATAGGCCTAGATTGCACGCTAACGGAAAGTCCAAAAAACTCGAGCTCTTGGGTATGTGTATATCGACTTACAATAGCCCGCTATAAGTCATTAGTGCGCATGATACACAACCCAATAGCATGCTATCCAAGTTTGAGTTAGAAATCTCACATTTCTAACGAGAAAAACGTAGGCCCTTTCCCTTGCTCGATTTTTCCATTCCTTACACAGTTTTGACGGGGAATCGTAACTGAAATATTCTCCATTACGACATGGATGATGCCCATTGTTTCGCACGGCCAAAACAACTTTAGATTAAACAATGTTTTGAATTCAAATCATTTCCTACTCTCTTGTTGTTTAACCTGCAATTGCTAATTTAATAAAACACTCATTGTCTAATTTTCAAAGATACAACGCACACGATTTCTGCAAGTTAGACTGAGCTTTCCAAAGAGTATTTCAAAAGAAGAAAGTCGTGATTTTTTTGCATCGTCAATAAATGCTTCGACCCGAATCAAAGTTGGAGATTGTCTTGAAGATAACTTCATTGTTTAACAAGTTCTTCATTTTATCCCTTTTGTGCTGAGATTTTAAAAAGCAATTCATTGTTTTAAACTGTAAGTATATGATGTGTTCTCAGTAAGAGAACACAACGCATCACCTATATTCTTTCTCTGAGAGCTACAACTAATCATCAAGAACACATCAAATTATAGCTATCAAAGTCTTCAAAGATCAAGCCTTATGAACGAAGACATATCTCAATGCTAATGCGTTAGTTCCATCTTAGGTGTGCGTGGTAACCTCTCGATCAATCTCAGCACGAAAACTCTCTAAATTGCAAAGTCTTCAATATCACTTGGATTTAGTATTTGATTTTGACAAAATATTTTCCGAAAAGTTTTAATCATAATTTCAATTAGTTTTGAATGATTTAAAAGTGTTTTGAGTCAATGAAATGGTTCTTAAGTGATAAAATATTAATTTTTCCAAAATCGGGCTATCCACCACTTTGCCAAAATTTTACAAAAGGTAGTAGCGCATTATCAGTGTTGATAGCACGCTGATAGGGTTGAATAATCAAAAATCAATTTTTCTTGCAAAATTGCCCACAACGCGCTATCCCTCGCTATCCCTTTTGATAACTCGCTATAAAGTAGTTACCGTGATCTTTCGATTTTTACTAAAATGGGCAATAGCGTGCTATAGGCCTAGATTGCACGCTAACGGAAAGTCCAAAAAACTCGAGCTCTTGGGTATGTGTATATCGACTTACAATAGCCCGCTATAAGTCATTAGTGCGCATGATACACAACCCAATAGCATGCTATCCAAGTTTGAGTTAGAAATCTCACATTTCTAACGAGAAAAACGTAGGCCCTTTTCCTTTGCTCGATTTTTCCATTCCTTACACAGTTTTGACGGGGAATCGTAACTGAAATATTCTCCATTACGACATGGATAATGCCCATTGTTTCGCACGGCCAAAACAACTTTAGATTAAACAATGTTTTGAATTCAAATCATTTCCTACTCTCTTGCTGTTTAACCTGCAATTGCTAATTTAATAAAACACTCATTGTCTAATTTTCAAAGATACAACGCACACGATTTCTGCAAGTTAGACTGAGCTTTCCAAAGAGTATTACAAAAGAAGAAAGTCGTGATTTTTGCATTGTCAATAAATGCTTCGACCCGAATCAAAGTTGGAAATTGTCTTGAAGATAACTTCATTGTTTAACAAGTTCTTCATTTTATCCCCTTTGTGCTGAGATTTTAAGAAGCAATTCATTGTTTTAAACTGTATGTATATGAAGTGTTCTCACATCACCTATATTCTTTCTCTGAGAGCTACAACTAATCATCAAGAACACATCAAATTATAGCTATCAAAGTCTTCAAAGATCAAGCCCTAAGAACGAAGACATATCTCAATGCTAATGCGTTAGTTCAATCTTAGGTGTGCATGGTAACCTCTCGATCAATCTCAGCACGAAAACTCTCTAAATTGCAAAGTCTTCAATATCACTTGGATTTAGTATTTGATTTTGACAAAATATTTTCCGAAAGGTTTTAATCATAATTTCAATTAGTTTTGAATGATTTAAAAGTGTTTTGAGTCAATGAAATGGTTCTTAAGTGTTAAAATATTAATTTCCCAAAATCGGGCTATCCACCATTTTGCCAAAATTTTACAAAAGGTCGTAGCGCACTATCAGTGTTGATAGCACGCTGATAGGGTTGAATAATCAAAAATCAATTTTTCTTGCAAAATTGCCAACAACGCGCTCTCCCTCGCTATCCCTTCGATAACTCGCTATAAAGTAGTTACAATGATCTTTCGATTTTTACTAAAATGGGCAATAGCGTGCTATAGGCCTAGATTGCACGCTAACGGAAAGTCCAAAAAACTCGAGCTCTTGGGTATGTGTATATCGACTTACAATAGCCCGCTATAAGTCATTAGTGCGCATGATACACAACCTAATAGCATGCTATCCAAGTTTGAGTTAGAAATCTCACATTTCTAACGAGAAAAACGTAGGCCCTTTCCCTTGCTCGATTTTTCCATTCCTTACACAGTTTTGACGGGGAATCGTAACTGAAATATTCTCCATTACGACATGGATGATGCCCATTGTTTCGCACGGCCAAAACAACTTTAGATTAAACAATGTTTTGAATTCAAATCATTTCCTACTCTCTTGTTGTTTAACCTGCAATTGCTAATTTAATAAAACACTCATTGTCTAATTCTCAAAGATACAACGCACACGATTTCTGCAAGTTAGACTGAGCTTTCCAAAGAGTATTTCAAAAGAAGAAAGTCGTGATTTTTTTGCATCGTCAATAAATGCTTCGACCCGAATCAAAGTTGGAGATTGTCTTGAAGATAACTTCATTGTTTAACAAGTTCTTCATTTTATCCCTTTTGTGCTGAGATTTTAAAAAGCAATTCATTGTTTTAAACTGTAAGTATATGATGTGTTCTCAGTAAGAGAACACAACGCATCACCTATATTCTTTCTCTGAGAGCTACAACTAATCATCAAGAACACATCAAATTATAGCTATCAAAGTCTTCAAAGATCAAGCCCTATGAACGAAGACATATCTCAATGCTAATGCGTTAGTTCCATCTTAGGTGTGCGTGGTAACCTCTCGATCAATCTCAGCACGAAAACTCTCTAAATTGCAAAGTCTTCAATATCACTTGGATTTAGTATTTGATTTTGACAAAATATTTTCCGAAAAGTTTTAATCATAATTTCAATTAGTTTTGAATGATTTAAAAGTGTTTTGAGTCAATGAAATGGTTCTTAAGTGATAAAATATTAATTTTTCCAAAATCGGGCTATCCACCACTTTGCCAAAATTTTACAAAAGGTAGTAGCGCATTATCAGTGTTGATAGCACGCTGATAGGGTTGAATAATCAAAAATCAATTTTTCTTGCAAAATTGCCCACAACGCGCTATCCCTCGCTATCCCTTTTGATAACTCGCTATAAAGTAGTTACCGTGATCTTTCGATTTTTACTAAAATGGGCAATAGCGTGCTATAGGCCTAGATTGCACGCTAACGGAAAGTCCAAAAAACTCGAGCTCTTGGGTATGTGTATATCGACTTACAATAGCCCGCTATAAGTCATTAGTGCGCATGATACACAACCCAATAGCATGCTATCCAAGTTTGAGTTAGAAATCTCACATTTCTAACGAGAAAAACGTAGGCCCTTTTCCTTTGCTCAATTTTTCCATTCCTTACACAGTTTTGACGGGGAATCGTAACTGAAATATTCTCCATTACGACATGGATGATGCCCATTGTTTCGCACGGCCAAAACAACTTTAGATTAAACAATGTTTTGAATTCAAATCATTTCCTACTCTCTTGCTGTTTAACCTGCAATTGCTAATTTAATAAAACACTCATTGTCTAATTTTCAAAGATACAACGCACACGATTTCTGCAAGTTAGACTGAGCTTTCCAAAGAGTATTACAAAAGAAGAAAGTCGTGATTTTTGCATTGTCAATAAATGCTTCGACCCGAATCAAAGTTGGAAATTGTCTTGAAGATAACTTCATTGTTCAACAAGTTCTTCATTTTATCCCTTTTGTGCTGAGATTTTAAGAAGCAATTCATTGTTTTAAACTGTAAGTATATGAAGTGTTCTCAGTAAGAGAACACAACACATCACCTATATTATTTCTCTGAGAGCTACAACCAATCATCAAGAACACATCAAATTATAGCTATCAAAGTCTTCAAAGGTCAAGCCCTAAGAATGAAGACATATCTCAATGCTAATGCGTTAGTTGAATCTTAGGTGTGCATGGTAACCTCTCGATCAATCTCAGCACAAAAACTATCTAAATTGCAAAGTCTTCAATATCACCTGGATTTTTTATTTGATTTTGACAAAATATTTTCCGAAAGGTTTTAATCATAATTTCAATTAGTTTTGAATGATTTAAAAGTGTTTTGAGTCAATGAAATGGTTCTTAAGTGTTAAAATATTAATTTTCCAAAATCGAGCTATCCACCATTTTGCCAAAATTTTACAAAAGGTAGTAACGCACTATCAGTGTTGATAGCACGCTGATAGGGTTGAATAATCAAAAATCAATTTTTCTTGCAAAATTGCCAACAACGCGCTATCCCTCGCTATCCCTTTGATAACTCTCTATAAAGTAGTTACAATGATCTTTCGATTTTTACTAAAATGGGCAATAGCGTGCTATAGGCCTAGATTGCACGCTAACGGAAAGTCCAAAAAACTCGAGCTCTTGGGTATGTGTATATCGACTTACAATAGCCCGCTATAAGTCATTAGTGCGCATGATACACAACCCAATAGCATGCTATCCAAGTTTGAGTTAGAAATCTCACATTTCTAACGAGAAAAACGTAGGCCCTTTCCCTTGCTCGATTTTTCCATTCCTTACACAGTTTTGACGGGGAATCGTAACTGAAATATTCTCCATTACGACATGGATGATGCCCATTGTTTTGCACGGCCAAAACAACTTTAGATTAAACAATGTTTTGAATTCAAATCATTTCCTACTCTCTTGCTGTTTAACCTGCAATTGCTAATTTAATAAAACACTCATTGTCTAATTTTCAAAGATACAACGCACACGATTTCTGCAAGTTAGACTGAGCTTTCCAAAGAGTATTTCAAAATAAGAAAGTCGTGATTTTTGCATTGTCAATAAATGCTTCGACACGAATCAAAGTTAGAAATTGTCTTGAAGATAACTTCATTGTTCAACAAGTTCTTCATTTTATCCCTTTTGTGTTGAGATTTTAAGAAGCAATTCATTGTTTTAAACTGTAAGTATATGAAGTGTTCTCACGTCACCTATATTCTATCTCTGAGAGCTACAACTAATCATCAAGAACACATCAAATTATAGCTATCAAAGTGTTCAAAGATTAAGCCCTAAGAACGAAGACATATCTCAATGCTAATGCGTTAGTTGAATCTTAGGTGTGCATGGTAACCTCTCGATCAATCTCAGCACAAAAACTCTCTAAATTGCAAAGTCTTCAATATCACCTGGATTTAGTATTTGATTTTGACAAAATATTTATCGAAAGGTTTTAATCATAATTTCAATTAGTTTTGAATGATTTAAAAGTGTTTTGAGTCAATGAAAAGGTTCTTAAGTGTTAAAATATTAATTTTTCAAAATCGGGCTATCCACCTTTTTGCCAAAATTTTACAAAAGGTAGTAGCGTACTATCAGTGTTGATAGCACGCTGATAGGGTTGAATAATCAAAAATCAATTTTTCTTGCAAAATTGCCAACAACGCGCTATCCCTCGCTATCCCTTTCGATAACTCGCTATAAAGTAGTTACAGTGATCTTTCGATATTTACTAAAATGGGCAATAGCGTGCTATAGGCCTAGATTGCACGCTAACGGAAAGTCCAAAAAACTCGAGCTCTTGGGTATGTGTATATCGACTTACAATAGCCCGCTATAAGTCATTAGTGCGCAGGATACACAACCCAATAGCATGCTATCCAAGTTTGAGTTAGAAATCTCACATTTCTAACGAGAAAAACGTAGGCCCTTTCCCTTGCTCGATTTTTCCATTCCTTACACAGTTTTGACGGGGAATCGTAACTGAAATATTCTCCATTACGACATGGATGATGCCCATTGTTTCGCACGGCCAAAACAACTTTAGATTAAACAATGTTTTGAATTCAAATCATTTCCTACTCTCTTGCTGTTTAACCTGCAATTGCTAATTTAATAAAACACTCATTGTCTAATTTTCAAAGATACAACGCACACGATTTCTGCAAGTTAGACTGAGCTTTCCAAAGAGTATTTCAAAAGAAGAAAGTCGTGATTTTTGCATTGTCAAAAAATGCTTCGACCCGAATCAAAGTTGGAAATTGTCTTGAAGATAACTTCATTGTTCAACAAGTTTTTCATTTTATCCCTCTTGTGCTGAGATTTTAAGAAGCAATTCAATGTTTTAAACTGTAAGTATATGAAGTGTTCTCAGTAAGAGAACACAACCCATCACCTATATTATTTCTCTGAGAGCTACAACCAATCATCAAGAACGCATCAAATTATAGCTATCAAAGTGTTCAAAGATCAAGCCCTAAGAACGAAGACATATCTCAATGCTAATGCGTTAGTTTAATCTTAGGTGTGCATGGTAACCTCTCGATCAATCTCAGCACAAAAACTCTCTAAATTGCAAAGTCTTCAATATCACCTGGATTTAGTATTTGATTTTGACAAAATATTTATCGAAAGGTTTTAATCATAATTTCAATTAGTTTTGAATGATTTAAAAGTGTTTTGAGTCAATGAAATGGTTCTTAAGTGTTAAAATATTAATTTTCCAAAATCGGGCTATCCACCACTTTGCCAAAATTTTACAAAAGGTAGTAGCGCACTATCAGGGTTGATAGCACGCTGATAGGGTTGAATAATCAAAAATAAATTTTTCTTGCAAAATTGCCCACAACGCGCTATCCCTCGCTATCCCTTTCGATAACTCGCTATAAAGTAGTTACAGTGATCTTTCGATTTTTACTAAAATGGGCAATAGTGTGCTATAGGCCTAGATTGCACGCTAACGGAAAGTCCAAAAAACTCGAGCTCTTGGGTATGTGTATATCGACTTACAATAGCCCGCTATAAGTCATTAGTGCGCATGATACACAACCCAATAGCATGCTATCCAAGTTTGAGTTAGAAATCTCACATTTCTAACGAGAAAAACGTAGGCCCTTTCCCTTGCTCGATTTTTCCATTCCTTACACAGTTTTGACGGGGAATCGTAACTGAAATATTCTCCATTACGACATGGATGATGCCCATTGTTTCGCACGGCCAAAACAACTTTAGATTAAACAATGTTTTGAATTCAAATCATTTCCTACTCTTTTGCTGTTTAACCTTCAATTGCTAATTTAATAAAACACTCATTGTCTAATTTTCAAAGATACAACGCACACGATTTCTGCAAGTTAGACTGAGCATTCGAAAGAGAATTTCAAAAGAAGAAAGTCGTGATTTTTTGCATTGTCAATAAATGCTTCGACCCGAATCAAAGTTGGAAATTGTCTTGAAGATAACTTCATTGTTTAACAAGTTCTTCATTTTATCCCCTTTGTGCTGAGATTTTAAGAAGCAATTCATTGTTTTAAACTGTAAGTATATGAAGTGTTCTCACGTCACCTATATTCTTTCTCTGAGAGCTACAACTAATCATCAAGACCACATCAAATTATAGCTATCAAAATCTTCAAAGATCAAGCCCTAAGAACGAAGACATATCTCAATGCTAATGCGTTAGTTCAATCTTAGGTGTGCATGGTAACCTCTCGATCAATCTCAGCACGAAAACTCTCTAAATTGCAAAGTCTTCAATATCACTTGGATTTAGTATTTGATTTTGACAAAATATTTTCCGAAAGGTTTTAATCATAATTTCAATTAGTTTTGAATGATTTAAAAGTGTTTTGAGTCAATGAAATGGTTCTTAAGTGTTAAAATATTAATTTTCCAAAATCGGGCTATCCACCACTTTGCCAAAATTTTAGAAAAGGTAGTAGCGCACTATCAGTGTTGATAGCACGCTGATAGGGTTGAATAATCAAAAATCAATTTTTCTTGCAAAATTGCCCACAACGCGCTATCCCTCGCTATCCCTTTCGATAACTCGCTATAAAGTAGTTACAGTGATCTTTCGATTTTTACTAAAATGGGCAATAGTGTGCTATAGGCCTAGATTGCACGCTAACGGAAAGTGCAAAAAACTCGAGCTCTTGGGTATGTGTATATCGACTTACAATAGCCCGCTATAAGTCATTAGTGCGCATGATACACAACCCAATAGCATGCTATCCAAGTTTGAGTTAAAAATCTCAAATTTCTAACGAGAAAAACGTAGGCCCTTTCCCTTGCTCGATTTTTCCCTTCCTTACACAGTTTTGACGGGGAATCGTAACTGAAATATTCTCCATTACGACATGGATGATGCCCATTGTTTCGCACGGCCAAAACAACTTTAGATTAAACAATGTTTTGAATTCAAATCATTTCCTACTCTCTTGCTGTTTAACCTGCAATTGCTAATTTAATAAAACACTCATTGTCTAATTTTCAAAGAGACAACGCACACGATTTCTGCAAGTTAGACTGAGCTTTCCAAAGAGTATTTCAAAAGAAGAAAGTCGTGATTTTTGCATTGTCAATAAATGCTTCGACCGAATCAAAGTTGGAAATTGGCTTGAAGATAACTTCATTGTTTAACAAGTTCTTCATTTTATCCCTTTTGTGCTGAGATTTTAAGAAGCAATTCATTGTTTTAAACTGTAAGTATATGAAGTGTTCTCAGTAAGAGAACACAACACATCACCTATATTATTTCTCTGAGAGCTACAACCAATCATCAAGAACACATCAAATTATAGCTATCAAAGTGTTCAAAGATCAAGCCCAAAGAACGAAGACAAATCTCAATGCTAATGCGTTAGTTTAATCTTAGGTGTGCATGGTAACCTCTCGATCAATCTCAGCACAAAAACTCTCTAAATTGCAAAGTCTTCAATATCACCTGGATTTAGTATTTGATTTTGACAAAATATTTATCGAAAGGTTTTAATCATAATTTCAATTAGTTTTGAATGATTTAAAAGTGTTTTGAGTCAATGAAATGGTTCTTAAGTGTTAAAATATTAATTTTCCAAAATCGGGCTATCCACCACTTTGCCAAAATTTTACAAAAGGTAGTAGCACACTATCAGGGTTGATAGCACGCTGATAGGGTTGAATAATCAAAAATCAATTTTTCTTGCAAAATTGCCCACAACGCGCTATCCCTCGCTATCCCTTTCGATAACTCGCTATAAAGTAGTTACAGTGATCTTTCGATTTTTACTAAAATGGGCAATAGCGTGCTATAGGCCTAGATTGCACGCTAACGGAAAGTCCAAAAAACTCGAGCTCTTGGGTATGTGTATATCGACTTACAATAGCCCGCTATAAGTCATTAGTGCGCATGATACACAACCCAATAGCATGCTATCCAAGTTTGAGTTAGAAATCTCACATTTCTAACGAGAAAAACGTAGGCCCTTTCCCTTGCTCGATTTTTCCATTCCTTACACAATTTTGACGGGGAATCGTAACTGAAATATTCTCCATTACGACATGGATGATGCCCATTGTTTCGCACGGCCAAAACAACTTTAGATTAAACAATGTTTTGAATTCAAATCATTTCCTACTCTTTTGCTGTTTAACCTTCAATTGCTAATTTAATAAAACACTCATTGTCTAATTTTCAAAGATACAACGCACACGATTTCTGCAAGTTAGACTGAGCATTCCAAAGAGAATTTCAAAAGAAGAAAGTCGTGATTTTTTGCATTGTCAATAAATGCTTCGACCCGAATCAAAGTTGGAAATTGTCTTGAAGATAACTTCATTGTTTAACAAGTTCTTCATTTTATCCCCTTTGTGCTGAGTTTTTAAGAAGCAATTCATTGTTTTAAACTGTAAGTATATGAAGTGTTCTCACATCACCTATATTCTTTCTCTGAGAGCTACAACTAATCATCAAGAACACATCAAATTATAGCTATCAAAGTCTTCAAAGATCAAGCCCTAAGAACGAAGACATATCTCAATGCTAATGCGTTAGTTCAATCTTAGGTGTGCATGGTAACCTCTCGATCAATCTCAGCACGAAAACTCTCTAAATTGCAAAGTCTTCAATATCACTTGGATTTAGTATTTGATTTTGACAAAATATTTTCCGAAAGGTTTTAATCATAATTTAAATTAGTTTTGAATGATTTAAAAGTGTTTTGAGTCAATGAAATGGTTCTTAAGTGTTAAAATATTAATTTTTCCAAAATCGGGCTATCCACCACTTTGCCAAAATTTTACAAAAGGTAGTAGCGCACTATCAGTGTTGATAGCACACCGATAGGGTTAAATAATCAAAAATCAATTTTTCTTGCAAAATTGCCCACAACGCGCTATCCCTCGCTATCCCTTCGGATAACTCGCTATAAAGTAGTTACAGTGATCTTTCGATTTTTACTAAAATGGGCAATAGTGTGCTATAGGCCTAGATTGCACGCTAACGGAAAGTCCAAAAAACTCGAGCTCTTGGGTATGTGTATATCGACTTACAATAGCCCGCTATAAGTCATTAGTGCGCATGATACACAACCCAATAGCATGCTATCCAAGTTTGAGTTAAAAATCTCAAATTTCTAACGAGAAAAGCGTAGGCCCTTTCCCTTGCTCGATTTTTCCCTTCCTTACACAGTTTTGACGGGGAATCGTAACTGAAATATTCTCCACTACGACATGGATGATGCCCATTGTTTCGCACGGCCAAAACAACTTTATATTAAACAATGTTTTGAATTCAAATCATTTCCTACTCTCTTGCTGTTTAACCTGCAATTGCTAATTTAATAAAACACTCATTGTCTAATTTTCAAAGATACAACGCACACGATTTCTGCAAGTTAGACTGAGCTTTCCAAAGAGTATTTCAAAAGAAGAAAGTCGTGATTTTTGCATTGTCAATAAATGCTTCGACCGAATCAAAGTTGGAAATTGGCTTGAAGATAACTTCATTGTTTAACAAGTTCTTCATTTTATCCCTTTTGTGCTGAGATTTTAAGAAGCAATTCATTGTTTTTAAACTGTAAGTATATGAAGTGTTCTCAGTAAGAGAACACAACACATCACCTATATTCTTTCTCTGAGAGCTACAACTAATCATCAAGAACACATCAAATTATAGCTATCAAAGTCTTCAAAGATCAAGCCTTAAGAACGAAGACATATCTCAATGCTAATGCGTTAGTTCCATCTTAGGTGTGCATGGTAACCTCTCGATCAATCTCAGCACGAAAACTCTCTAAATTGCAAAGTCTTCAATATCACTTGGATTTAGTATTTGATTTTGACAAAATATTTTCCGAAAGGTTTTAATCATAATTTAAATTAGTTTTGAATGATTTAAAAGTGTTTTGAGTCAATGAAATGGTTCTTAAGTGTTAAAATATTAATTTTTCCAAAATCGGGCTATCCACCACTTTGCCAAAATTTTACAAAAGGTAGTAGCGCACTATCAGTGTTGATAGCACACCGATAGGGTTAAATAATCAAAAATCAATTTTTCTTGCAAAATTGCCCACAACGCGCTATCCCTCGCTATCCCTTCGGATAACTCGCTATAAAGTAGTTACAGTGATCTTTCGATTTTTACTAAAATGGGCAATAGTGTGCTATAGGCCTAGATTGCACGCTAACGGAAAGTCCAAAAAACTCGAGCTCTTGGGTATGTGTATATCGACTTACAATAGCCCGCTATAAGTCATTAGTGCGCATGATACACAACCCAATAGCATGCTATCCAAGTTTGAGTTAAAAATCTCAAATTTCTAACGAGAAAAGCGTAGGCCCTTTCCCTTGCTCGATTTTTCCCTTCCTTACACAGTTTTGACGGGGAATCGTAACTGAAATATTCTCCACTACGACATGGATGATGCCCATTGTTTCGCACGGCCAAAACAACTTTATATTAAACAATGTTTTGAATTCAAATCATTTCCTACTCTCTTGCTGTTTAACCTGCAATTGCTAATTTAATAAAACACTCATTGTCTAATTTTCAAAGATACAACGCACACGATTTCTGCAAGTTAGACTGAGCTTTCCAAAGAGTATTTCAAAAGAAGAAAGTCGTGATTTTTGCATTGTCAATAAATGCTTCGACCGAATCAAAGTTGGAAATTGGCTTGAAGATAACTTCATTGTTTAACAAGTTCTTCATTTTATCCCTTTTGTGCTGAGATTTTAAGAAGCAATTCATTGTTTTTAAACTGTAAGTATATGAAGTGTTCTCAGTAAGAGAACACAACACATCACCTATATTCTTTCTCTGAGAGCTACAACTAATCATCAAGAACACATCAAATTATAGCTATCAAAGTCTTCAAAGATCAAGCCTTAAGAACGAAGACATATCTCAATGCTAATGCGTTAGTTCCATCTTAGGTGTGCATGGTAACCTCTCGATCAATCTCAGCACGAAAACTCTCTAAATTGCAAAGTCTTCAATATCACTTGGATTTAGTATTTGATTTTGACAAAATATTTTCCGAACGGTTTTAATCATAATTTCAATTAGTTTTGAATGATTTAAAAGTGTTTTGAGTCAATGAAATCGTTCTTAAGTGTTAAAATATTAATTTTTCCAAAATCGGGCTATCCACCACTTTGCCAAAATTTTACAAAAGGTAGTAGCGCACTATCAGTGTTGATAGCACGCTGATAGGGTTGAATAATCAAAAATCAATTTTTCTTTGAAAATTTCCCACAACGCGCTATCCCTCGCTATCCCTTTCGATAACTCGCTATAAAGTAGTTACCGTGATCTTTCGATTTTTACTAAAATGGGCAATAGCGTGCTATAGGCCTAGATTGCACGCTAACGGAAAGTCCAAAAAACTCGAGCTCTTGGGTATGCGTATATCGACTTACAATAGCCCGCTATAACTCATTAGTGCGCATGATACACAACTCAATAGCATGCTATCCAAGTTTGAGTTAGAAATCTCACATTTCTAACGAGAAAAACGTAGGCCCTTTCCCTTGCTCGATTTTTCCGTTCCTTACACAGTTTTGACGGGGAATCATAACTGAAATATTCTCCATTACGACATGGATGATGCCCATTGTTTCGCACGGCCAAAACAACTTTAGATTAAACAATGTTTTGAATTCAAATCATTTCCTACTCTCTTGCTGTTTAACCTGCAATTGCTAATTTAATAAAACACTCATTGTCAAATTTTTTAAGATACAACGCACACGATTTCTGCAAGTTAGACTGAGCTTTCCAAAGAGTATTTCAAAATAAGAAAGTCGTGATTTTTGCATTGTCAATAAATGCTTCGACCCGAATCAAAGTTGGAAATTGTCTTGACGATAACTTCATTGTTCAAAAAGTTCTTCATTTTATCCCTTTTGTGCTGAGATTTTAAGAAGCAATTCATTGTTTTAAACTGTAAGTATATGAAGTGTTCTCAGTAAGAGAACACAACACATCACCTATATTCTTTCTCTGAGAGCTACAACTAATCATCAAGAACACATCAAATTAGAGCTATCAAAGTCTTCAAAGATCAAGCCGTAAGAACAAAGACATATCTCAATGCTAATGTGTTAGTTCAATCTTAGGTGTGCATGGTAACCTCTCGATCAATCTCAGCACGAAAACTCTCTAAATTGCAAAGTCTTCAATATCACTTGGATTTAGTATTTGATTTTGACAAAATATTTTCCGAAAGGTTTTAATCATAATTTCAATTAGTTTTGAATGATTTAAAAGTGTTTTGAGTCAATGAAATGGTTCTTAAGTGTTAAAATATTAATTTTCCAAAATCGGGCTATCCACCACTTTGCCAAGATTTTAGAAAAGGTAGTAGCGCACTATCAGTGTTGATAGCACGCTGATAGGGTTGAATAATCAAAAATCAATTTTTCTTGCAAAATTGCCCACAACGCGCTATCCCTCGCTATCCCTTTCGATAACTCGCTATAAAGTAGTTACAGTGATCTTTCGATTTTTACTAAAATGGGCAATAGTGTGCTATAGGCCTAGATTGCACGCTAACGGAAAGTGCAAAAAACTCGAGCTCTTGGGTATGTGTATATCGACTTACAATAGCCCGCTATAAGTCATTAGTGCGCATGATACACAACCCAATAGCATGCTATCCAAGTTTGAGTTAAAAATCTCAAATTTCTAACGAGAAAAACGTAGGCCCTTTCCCTTGCTCGATTTTTCCATTCCTTACACAGTTTTGACGGGGAATCGTAACTGAAATATTCTCCATTACGACATGGATGATGCCCATTGTTTCGCACGGCCAAAACAACTTTAGATTAAACAATGTTTTGAATTCAAATCATTTCCTACTCTCTTGCTGTTTAACCTGCAATTGCTAATTTAATAAAACACTCATTGTCTAATTTTCCAAGATACAACGCACACGATTTCTGCAAGTTAGACTGAGCTTTCCAAAGAGTATTTCAAAAGAAGAAAGTCGTGATTTTTGCATTGTCAATAAATGCTTCGACCCGAATCAAAGTTGGAAAATGTCTTGAGGATAACTTCATTGTTCAACAAGTTCTTCATTTTATCCCTTTTGTGCTGAAATTTTAAGAAGCAATTCATTGTTTTAAACTGTAAGTATATGAAGTGTTCTCAGTAAGAGAACACAACACATCACCTATATTATTCATCTTAGAGCTACAACCAATCATCAAGAACACATCAAATTATAGCTATCAAAGTCTTCAAAGATCAAGCCCTAAGAACGAAGACATATCTCAATGCTAATGCGTTAGTTTAATCTTAGGTGTGCATGGTAACCTCTCGATCAATCTCAGCACAAAAACTCTCTAAATTGCAAAGTCTTCAATATCACTTGGATTTAGTATTTGATTTTGACAAAATATTTTCCGAAAGGTTTTAATCATAATTTCAATTAGTTTTGAATGATTTAAAAGTGTTTTGAGTCAATGAAATGGTTCTTAAGTGTTAAAATATTAATTTTCCAAAATCGGGCTATCCACCACTTTGCCAAAATTTTACAAATGGTAGTAGCGCACTATCAGTGTTGATAGCACGCTGATAGGGTTGAATAATCAAAAATCAATTTTTCTTGCAAAATTGCCCACAACGCGCTATCCCTCGCTATCCCTTTCGATAACTCGCTATAAAGTAGTTACAGTGATCTTTCGATTTTGACTAAAATGGGCAATAGCGTGCTATAGGCCTAGATTGCACGCTAACGGAAAGTCCAAAAAACTCGAGCTCTTGGGTATGTGTATATCGACTTACAATAGCCCGCTATAAGTCATTAGTGCGCATGATACACAACCCAATAGCATGCTATTCAAGTTTGAGTTAGAAATCTCACATTTCTAACGAGAAAAACGTAGGCCCTTTCCCTTGCTCGATTTTTCCATTCCTTACACAGTTTTGACGGGGAATCGTAACTGAAATATTCTCCATTACGACATGGATGATGCCCATTGGTTCGCACGGCCAAAACAACTTTAGATTAAACAATGTTTTGAATTCAAATCATTTCCTACTCTTTTTCTGTTTAACCTTCAATTGCTAATTTAATAAAACACTCATTGTCTAATTTTCAAAGATACAACGCACACGATTTCTGCAAGTTAGACTGAGCATTCCAAAGAGAATTTCAAAAGAAGAAAGTCGTGATTTTTTGCATTGTCAATAAATGCTTCGACCCGAATCAAAGTTGGAAATTGTCTTGAAGATAACTTCATTGTTTAACAAGTTCTTCATTTTATCCCCTTTGTGCTGAGATTTTAAGAAGCAATTCATTGTTTTAAACTGTATGTATATGAAGTGTTCTCACATCACCTATATTCTTTCTCTGAGAGCTACAACTAATCATCAAGAACACATCAAATTATAGCTATCAAAGTCTTCAAAGATCAAGCCCTAAGAACGAAGACATATCTCAATGCTAATGCGTTAGTTCAATCTTAGGTGTGCATGGTAACCTCTCGATCAATCTCAGCACGAAAACTCTCTAAATTGCAAAGTCTTCAATATCACTTGGATTTAGTATTTGATTTTGACAAAATATTTTCCGAAAGGTTTTAATCATAATTTAAATTAGTTTTGAATGATTTAAAAGTGTTTTGAGTCAATGAAATGGTTCTTAAGTGTTAAAATATTAATTTTTCCAAAATCGGGCTATCCACCACTTTGCCAAAATTTTACAAAAGGTAGTAGCGCACTATCAGTGTTGATAGCACACTGATAGGGTTAAATAATCAAAAATCAATTTTTCTTGCAAAATTGCCCACAACGCGCTATCCCTCGCTATCCCTTCGGATAACTCGCTATAAAGTAGTTACAGTGATCTTTCGATTTTTACTAAAATGGGCAATAGGGTGCTATAGGCCTAGATTGCACGCTAACGGAAAGTGCAAAAAACTCGAGCTCTTGGGTATGTGTATATCGACTTACAATAGCCCGCTATAAGTCATTAGTGCGCATGATACACAACCCAATAGCATGCTATCCAAGTTTGAGTTAAAAATCTCAAATTTCTAACGAGAAAAACGTAGGCCCTTTCCCTTGCTCGATTTTTCCCTTCCTTACACAGTTTTGACGGGGAAACGTAACTGAAATATTCTTCATTACGACATGGATGATGCCCATTGTTTCGCACGGCCAAAACAACTTTAGATTAAACAATGTTTTGAATTCAAATCATTTCCTACTCTCTTGCTGTTTAACCTGCAATTGCTAATTTAATAAAACACTCATTGTCTAATTTTCAAAGATACAACGCACACGATTTCTGCAAGTTAGACTGAGCTTTCCAAAGAGTATTTCAAAAGAAGAAAGTCGTGATTTTTGCATTTTCAATAAATGCTTCGACCGAATCAAAGTTGGAAATTGGCTTGAAGATAACTTCATTGTTTAACAAGTTCTTCATTTTATCCCTTTTGTGCTGAGATTTTAAGAAGCAATTCATTGTTTTAAACTGTAAGTATATGAAGTGTTGTCAGTAAGAGAACACAACACATCACCTATATTCTTTCTCTGAGAGCTACAACTAATCATCAAGAACACATCAAATTATAGCTATCAAAGTCTTCAAAGATCAAGCCTTAAGAACGAAGACATATCTCAATGCTAATGCGTTAGTTCCATCTTAGGTGTGCATTGTAACCTCTCGATCAATCTCAGCACGAAAACTCTCTAAATTGCAAAGTCTTCAATATCACTTGAATTTAGTATTTGATTTTGACAAAATATTTTCCGAACGGTTTTAATCATAATTTCAATTAGTTTTGAATGATTTAAAACTGTTTTGAGTCAATGAAATCGTTCTTAAGTGTTAAAATATTAATTTTTCCAAAATCGGGCTATCCACCACTTTGCCAAAATTTTACAAAAGGTAGTAGCGCACTATCAGTGTTGATAGCACGCTGATAGGGTTGAATAATCAAAAATCAATTTTTCTTGGAAAATTGCCACAACGCGTTATCCCTCGCTATCCCTTTCGATAACTCGCTATAAAGTAGTTACCGTGATCTTTCGATTTTTACTAAAATGGGCAATAGCGTGCTATAGGCCTAGATTGCACGCTAACGGAAAGTCCAAAAAACTCGAGCTCTTGGGTATGCGTATATCGACTTACAATAGCCCGCTATAACTCATTAGTGCGCATGATACACAACCCAATAGCATGCTATCCAAGTTTGAGTTAGAAATCTCACATTTCTAACGAGAAAAACGTAGGCCCTTTCCCTTGCTCGATTTTTCCCTTCCTTACACAGTTTTGACGGGGAAACGTAACTGAAATATTCTCCATTACGACATGGATGATGCCCATTGTTTCGCACGGCCAAAACAACTTTAGATTAAACAATGTTTTGAATTCAAATCATTTCCTACTCTCTTGCTGTTTAACCTGCAATTGCTAATTTAATAAAACACTCATTGTCTAATTTTCAAAGATACAACGCACACGATTTCTGCAAGTTAGACTGAGCTTTCCAAAGAGTATTTCAAAATAAGAAAGTCGTGATTTTTGCATTGTCAATAAATGCTTCGACCCGAATCAAAGTTGGAAATTGTCTTGACGATAACTTCATTGTTCAACAAGTTCTTCATTTTATCCCTTTTGTGCTGAGATTTTAAGAAGCAATTCATTGTTTTAAACTGTAAGTATATGAAGTGTTCTCAGTAAGAGAACACAACACATCACCTATATTCTTTCTCTGAGAGCTACAACTAATCATCAAGAACACATCAAATTAGAGCTATCAAAGTCTTCAAAGATCAAGCCGTAAGAACAAAGACATATCTCAATGCTAATGTGTTAGTTCAATCTTAGGTGTGCATGGTAACCTCTCGATCAATCTCAGCACGAAAACTCTCTAAATTGCAAAGTCTTCAATATCACTTGGATTTAGTATTTGATTTTGACAAAATATTTTTCGAAAGGTTATAATCATAATTTCAATTAGTTTTGAATGATTTAAAAGTGTTTTGAGTCAATGAAATGGTTCTTAAGTGTTAAAATATTAATTTTTCCAAAATCGGGCTATCCACCACTTTGCCAAAATTTTACAAAAGGTAGTAGCGCACTATCAGTGTTGATAGCACGCTGATAGGGTTGAATAATCAAAAATCAATTTTTCTTGGAAAATTGCCCACAACGCGCTATCCCTCGCTATCCCTTTCGATAACTCGCTATAAAGTAGTTACCGTGATCTTTCGATTTTTACTAAAATGGGCAATAGCGTGCTATAGGCCTAGATTGCACGCTAACGGAAAGTCCAAAAAACTCGAGCTCTTGGGTATGCGTATATCGACTTACAATAGCCCGCTATAACTCATTACTGCGCATGATACACAACCCAATAGCATGCTATCCAAGTTTAAGTTAGAAATCTCACATTTCTAACGAGAAAAACGTAGGCCCTTTCCCTTGCTCGATTTTTCCATTCCTTACACAGTTTTGACGGGGAATCGTAACTGAAATATTCTCCATTACGACATGGATGATGCCCATTGTTTCGCACGGCCAAAACAACTTTAGATTAAACAATGTTTTGAATTCAAATCATTTCCTACTCTCTTGCTGTTTAACCTGCAATTGCTAATTTAATAAAACACTCATTATCTAATTTTCAAAGATACAACGCACACGATTTCTGCAAGTTAGACTGAGCTTTCCAAAGAGTATTTCAAAAGAAGAAAGTCGTGATTTTTGCATTGTCAATAAATGCTTCGACCCGAATCAAAGTTGGAAATTGTCTTGAAGATAACTTCATTGTTCAACAAGTTCTTCATTTTATCCCTTTTGTGCTGAGATTTTAAGAAGCAATTCATTGATTTAAACTGTAAGTATATGAAGTGTTCTCAGTAAGAGAACACAACACATCACCTATATTCTTTCTCTGAGAGCTACAACTAATCATCAAGAACACATCAAATTATAGCTATCAAAGACTTCAAAGATCAAGCCCTAAGAACGAAGACATATCTCAATGCTAATGTGTTAGTTCAATCTTAGGTTTGTAGGGTAACCTCTCGATCAATCTCAGCACGAAAACTCTCTAAATTGCAAAGTCTTCAATATCACTTGGATTTAGTATTTGATTTTGACAAAATATTTTCCGAAAGGTTTTAATCATAATTTCAATTTGTTTTGAATGATTTATAAGTGTTTTGAGTCAATGAAATCGTTCTTAAGTGTTAAAATATTAATTTTTCCAAAATCGGGCTATCCACCACTTTGCCAAAATTTTACAAAAGGTGGTAGCGCACTATCAGTGTTGATAGCACGCTGATAGGGTTGAATAATCAAAAATCAATTTTTCTTGCAAAATTGCCCACAACGCGCTATCCCTCGCTATCCCTTTCGATAACTCGCTATAAAGTAGTTACCGTGATCTTTCGATTTTTACTAAAATGGGCAACAGCATGCTATAGGCCTAGATTGCACGTTAACGGAAAGTCCAAAAAACTCGAGCTCTTGGGTATGTGTATATCGACTTATAATAGCCCGCTATAAGTCATTAGTGCGCATGATACACAACCCATTTAAGTTAGAAATCTCACATTTCTAACGAGAAAAACGCAGGCCCTTTCCCTTGCTCGATTTTTCCATTCCTTACACAGTTTTGACGGGGAATCATAACAAAAATATTCTCCATTACGACATGGATGATGCCCATTGTTTCGCACGGCCAAAACAACTTTAGATTAAACAATGTTTTGAATTCAAATCATTTCCTACTCTCTTGCTTTTTAACCTGCAATTGCTAATTTAATAAAACACTCATTGTCTAATTTTCAAAGATACAACGCACACGATTTCTGCAAGTTAGACTGAGCTTTCCAAAGAGTATTTCAAAAGAAGAAAGTCGTGATTTTTGCATTGTCAATAAATGCTTCGACCCGAATCAAAGTTGGAAATTGTCTTGAAGATAACTTCATTGTTTAACAAGTTCTTCATTTTATCCCTTTTGTGCTGAGAATTTAAGAAGCAATTCATTGTTTTAAACTGTAAGTATATGAAGTGTTCTCAGTAAGCGAACACAACACATCACCTATATTCTTTCTCTGAGAGCTACAACTAATCATCAAGAACACATCAAATTATAGCTATCAAAGTCTTCAAAGATCAGGCCCTAAGAACGAAGACATATCTCAATGCTAATGCGTTAGTTCAATCTTAGGTGTGCATTGTAACCTCTCGATCAATCTCAGCACGAAAACTCTATAAATTGCAAAGTATTCAATATCACTAGGATTTAGTGTTTGATTTTGACAAAATATTTTCCAAAAGGTTTTAAACATAATTTCAATTAGTTTTGAATGATTTAAAAGTGTTTTGAGTCAATGAAATGGTTCTTAAGTGTTTAAATATTAATTTTTCCAAAATCGAGCTATCCAGCACTTTGCCAGAATTTTACAAAAGGTAATAGCGCGCTGTCAGTGTTGATAGCATGCTGATAGGGTTGAATAATCAAAAATCAATTTTTCTGGAAAATTGCCTACAACGCGCTATCCCTCGCTATATTTTTTGATAACTCGCTATAAAGTAGTAACCGTGATCTTTCGATTATTAGTAAAATGGGCAATAGCGTGCAATAGGCCTAGATTGCACGCTAACGGAAAGTCCAAAAAACTCGAGCTCTTGGGTATGTGTATATGGACTTACAATAGCCCGCTATAAGTCATTAGTGCGCATGATAGACAACCCAATAGCATGCTATCCAAGTTTGAGTTAGAAATCTCACATTTGTAACAAGAAAAACGTAGGCCCTTTCCCTTGCTCGATTTTTCCATTTCTTACACAGTTTTGACGGGGAATCGTAACTGAAATATTCTCCATTACGACATGGATGATGCCCATTGTTTCGCACGGCCAAAACAACTTTAGATTAAACAATGTTTTGAATTCAAATCATTTCCTACTCTCTTGTTGTTTAACCTGCAATTGCTAATTTAATAAAACACTCATTGTCTAATTTTCAAAGATACAACACACACGATTTCAGCAAGTTAGACTGAGCTTTCCAAAGAGTATTTCAAAAGAAGAAAGTCGTGATTCTTGCATTGCCAATAAGTGCTTCGACCCGAATCAATGTTGGAAACTGTCTTGAAGATAACTTCATTGTTTAACAAGTTCTTCTTTTTATCCCTTTTGTGCTGAGATTTTAATAAGCAATTCATTGTTTTAAACTGTAAGTATATGAAGTGTTCTCAGTAAGAGAACACAACACATCACCTATATTCTTTCTCTCAGAGCTACAACTAGTCATTAAGAACACATCAAATTATAGCTGTCAAAGTCTTCAAAGATCAAGCCCTAAGAATGAAGACATATCTCAAGGCTAATGCGTTAGTTCAATCTTAGGTGTGTATGGTAACCTCTCGATCAATCTCAGCACGAAAACTCTCTAAATTGCAAGTCTTCAAAATCACTTGGATTTAGTATTTGATTTTGACAAAATATTTTCCGAAAGGTTTTAATCATAATTTCAATTAGTTTTGAATGATTTAAAAGTGTTTTGAGTCAATGAAATGGTTCTTAAGTGTTAAAATATTAATTTTTCCAAAATCGGGTTACCCACCACTTTGCCAAATATTTACAAAAGGTAGTAGCGCACTATCAGTGTTGATAGCACGCTGATAGGGTGGAATAATGAAAAATCAATTTTTCTTGGAAAATTGCCCACAACGCGCTATCCCTCGCTATCCCTTATGATAACTCGCTATAAAGTAGTTACCGTGATCTTTCGATTTTTACTAAAATGGGCAATAGCGTGCTATAGGCCTAGATTGCACGCTAACGGAAAGTCCAAAAAACTCGAGCTCTTGGGTATGTGTATAGCGACTTACAATAGCCCGCTAGAAGTCATTAGTGCGCATGATACACAACCCAATAGCATGCTATCCAAGTTTGAGTTAGAAATCTCACATTTCTAACGAGAAAAACGTAGGCCCTTTCCCTTGCTCGATTTTTCCATTTCTTACACAGTTTTGACGGGGAATCGTAACTGAAATATTCTCCACTAAGACATGGATGATGCCCATTGTTTCGCGCGGCCAAAACAACTTTAGATTAAACAATGTTTTGAATTCAAATTATTTCCTACTCTCTTGTTGTTTAACCTGCAATTGCTAATTTAATAAAACACTCATTGTCTAATTTTCAAAGATACAACACACACGATTTCAGCAAGTTAGACTGAGCTTTCCAAAGAGTATTTCAAAAGAAGAATGTCGTGATTTTTGCATTGTCAATAAATGCTTCGACCCGAACCAAAGTTGGAAACTGTCTTGAAGTTAACTTCATTGTTTAACAAGTTCTTCATTTATCCCTTTTGCGCTAAGATTTTAAGAAGTAATTCATTGTTTTAAACTGTAAGTATATGAAGTGTTATCAGTAAGAGAACACAACACATCACCTATATTCTTTCTCTGAGAGCTACAACTAATAATCAAGAACAAATCAAGTTATAGCAATCAAAGTCTACAAAGATCAAGCTCTAAGAACGAAGACATATCTCAATGCTAATGCATTAGTTCAATCTTAAGTTTGTAGGGTAACCTCTCGATCAATCTCAGCACGAAAACTCTATAAATTGCAAAGTATTCAATATCACTAGGATTTAGTATTTGATTTTGACAAAATATTTTCCGAAAGGTTTTAATCATAATTTCAATTAGTTTTGAATGATTTAAAAGTGTTTTGAGTCAATGAAATGGTTCTTAAGTGTTAAAATATTAATTTTTCCAAAATCGGGTTACCCACCACTTTGCCAAATATTTACAAAAGGTAGTAGCGCACTATCAGTGTTGATAGCACGCTGATAGGGTGGAATAATGAAAAATCAATTTTTCTTGGAAAATTGCCCACAACGCGCTATCCCTCGCTATCCCTTATGATAACTCGCTATAAAGTAGTTACCGTGATCTTTCGATTTTTACTAAAATGGGCAATAGCGTGCTATAGGCCTAGATTGCACGCTAACGGAAAGTCCAAAAAACTCGAGCTCTTGGGTATGTGTATAGCGACTTACAATAGCCCGCTAGAAGTCATTAGTGCGCATGATACACAACCCAATAGCATGCTATCCAAGTTTGAGTTAGAAATCTCACATTTCTAACGAGAAAAACGTAGGCCCTTTCCCTTGCTCGATTTTTCCATTTCTTACACAGTTTTGACGGGGAATCGTAACTGAAATATTCTCCACTAAGACATGGATGATGCCCATTGTTTCGCGCGGCCAAAACAACTTTAGATTAAACAATGTTTTGAATTCAAATTATTTCCTACTCTCTTGTTGTTTAACCTGCAATTGCTAATTTAATAAAACACTCATTGTCTAATTTTCAAAGATACAACACACACGATTTCAGCAAGTTAGACTGAGCTTTCCAAAGAGTATTTCAAAAGAAGAATGTCGTGATTTTTGCATTGTCAATAAATGCTTCGACCCGAACCAAAGTTGGAAACTGTCTTGAAGTTAACTTCATTGTTTAACAAGTTCTTCATTTTATCCCTTTTGCGCTAAGATTTTAAGAAGTAATTCATTGTTTTAAACTGTAAGTATATGAAGTGTTATCAGTAAGAGAACACAACACATCACCTATATTCTTTCTCTGAGAGCTACAACTAATAATCAAGAACAAATCAAGTTATAGCTATCAAAGTCTACAAAGATCAAGCTCTAAGAACGAAGACATATCTCAATGCTAATGCATTAGTTCAATCTTAAGTTTGTAGGGTAACCTCTCGATCAATCTCAGCACGAAAACTCTATAAATTGCAAAGTATTCAATATCACTAGGATTTAGTATTTGATTTTGACAAAATATTTTCCGAAAGGTTTTAATCATAATTTCAATTAGTTTTGAATGATTTAAAAGTGTTTTGAGTCAATGAAATGGTTCTTAAGTGTTAAAATATTAATTTTTCCAAAATCGGGTTACCCACCACTTTGCCAAATATTTACAAAAGGTAGTAGCGCACTATCAGTGTTGATAGCACGCTGATAGGGTGGAATAATGAAAAATCAATTTTTCTTGGAAAATTGCCCACAACGCGCTATCCCTCGCTATCCCTTATGATAACTCGCTATAAAGTAGTTACCGTGATCTTTCGATTTTTACTAAAATGGGCAATAGCGTGCTATAGGCCTAGATTGCACGCTAACGGAAAGTCCAAAAAACTCGAGCTCTTGGGTATGTGTATAGCGACTTACAATAGCCCGCTAGAAGTCATTAGTGCGCATGATACACAACCCAATAGCATGCTATCCAAGTTTGAGTTAGAAATCTCACATTTCTAACGAGAAAAACGTAGGCCCTTTCCCTTGCTCGATTTTTCCATTTCTTACACAGTTTTGACGGGGAATCGTAACTGAAATATTCTCCACTAAGACATGGATGATGCCCATTGTTTCGCGCGGCCAAAACAACTTTAGATTAAACAATGTTTTGAATTCAAATTATTTCCTACTCTCTTGTTGTTTAACCTGCAATTGCTAATTTAATAAAACACTCATTGTCTAATTTTCAAAGATACAACACACACGATTTCAGCAAGTTAGACTGGGCTTTCCAAAGAGTATTTCAAAAGAAGAATGTCGTGATTTTTGCATTGTCAATAAATGCTTCGACCCGAACCAAAGTTGGAAACTGTCTTGAAGTTAACTTCATTGTTTAACAAGTTCTTCATTTTATCCCTTTTGCGCTAAGATTTTAAGAAGTAATTCATTGTTTTAAACTGTAAGTATATGAAGTGTTATCAGTAAGAGAACACAACACATCACCTATATTCTTTCTCTGAGAGCTACAACTAATAATCAAGAACAAATCAAGTTATAGCTATCAAAGTCTACAAAGATCAAGCTCTAAGAACGAAGACATATCTCAATGCTAATGCATTAGTTCAATCTTAAGTTTGTAGGGTAACCTCTCGATCAATCTCAGCACGAAAACTCTATAAATTGCAAAGTATTCAATATCACTAGGATTTAGTATTTGATTTTGACAAAATATTTTCCGAAAGGTTTTAATCATAATTTCAATTAGTTTTGAATGATTTAAAAGTGTTTTGAGTCAATGAAATGGTTCTTAAGTGTTAAAATATTAATTTTTCCAAAATCGGGCTATCAACCACTTTGCCAAAATTTTACAAAAGGTAGTAGCGCACTATCAGTGTTGATAGCACGCTGATAGGGTTGAATAATCAAAAATCATTTTTTCTTGGAAAATTGCCCACAACGTGCTATCCCTCGCTATCCCTTTTGATAACTCGCTATAAAGTAGTTACCGTGATCTTTCGATTTATACTAAAATGGGCAATAGCGTGCTATAGGCCTAGATTGCACGCAACGGAAACTCCAAAAAACTCGAGCTCTTGGGTATGTTTATATCGACTTACAATAGCCCGCTATAAGTCATTAGTGCAAATGATACACAACCCAATAGCATGTTATCCAAGTTTGAGTTACAAATCTCACATTTCTAACGAGAAAAATGTAGGCCCTTTCCCTTGCTCGATTTTTCCATTCCTTACACAGTTTTGACGGGGAATCGTAACTGAAATATTCTCCACTACGACATGGATGATGCCCATTGTTTCGCACGGCCAAAACAACTTTAGATTAAACAATGTTTTGAATTCAAATCATTTCCTTCTCTCTTGTTGTTTAACCTGCAATTGCTAATTTAATAAAACACTCATTGTCTAATTTTAAAAGATACAACACACACGATTTCAGCAAGTTAGACTGAGCTTTCCAAAGAGTATTTCAAAAGAAGAAAGTCGGGATTCTTGCATTGCCAATAAATGCTTCCAGCCTAATCAAAGTTGGAAACTGTCTTGAAGATAACTTCATTATTTAACAAGTTCTTCTTTTTATCCCTTTTGTGCTGATATTTTAAGAAGCAAATCATTGTTTTAAACTGTAAGTACATGAAGTGTTCTCAGTAAGAGAACACAACACATCACCTATATTCTTTCTCTGAGAGCTACAACTAATCATCAAGAACACATCAAATTATAGCTATCAAAGTCTTCACAGATCAAGCCCTAAGAACGAAGACATATCTCAATGCTAATGCGTTAGTTCAATCTTAGGTGTGTATGGTAACCTCTCGATCAATCTCAGCACGAAAACTCTCTAAATTGCAAGTCTTCAATATCACTTGGATTTAGCATTTGATTTTGACAAAATATTTTCCAAAAGGTTTTAATCATAATTTCAATGAGTTTTGAATGATTTAAAAGTGTTTTGAGTCAATGAAATGGTTCTTAAGTGTTAAAATATTAATTTTTCCAAAATCAGGCTATCCACCACTTTGACAAAATTTTACAAAAGGTAGTAGCGCACTATCAGTGTTGATAGCACGCTGAAAGGGTTGAATAATCAAAATCAATTTTTCTTGCAAAATTGCCCACAACGCGTTATCCCTCGCTATCCCTTTTAATAACTCGCTATAACGTAGTTACCGTGATCTTTCTATTTTTACTTAAATGGGCAATAACGTGCTATAGGCCTAGATTGCACGCTAACGGAAAGTCCAAAAAACTCGAGCTTTTGGGTATGTGTATATCGACTTACAATAGCCCGCTATAAGTCATTAGTGCGTAAGATACACAACCCAATAGCTTGCTATCCAAGTTCGAGTTAGAAATCTCACATTTCTAACGAGAAAAACGCAGGCCCTTTCCCTTGCTCGATTTTTCCATTCCTTACACAGTTTTGACGGGGAATCGTAACTGAAATATTCTCCATTACGACATGGATGATGCCCATTGTTTCGCACGGCCAAAACAACTTTAGATTAAACAATGTTTTGAATTCAAATCATTTCCTACTCTCTTGCTGTTTAACCTGCAATTGATAATTTAATAAAACACTCATTGTCTAATTTTCAAAGATACAACACACACGATTTTAGCAAGTTAGACTGAGCTTTCCAAAGAGTATTTCAAAAGAAGAAAGTCGTGATTCTTGCATTGCCAATAAGTGCTTCGACCCGAATCAATGTTGGAAACTGTCTTGAAGATAACTTCATTGTTTAACAAGTTCTTCTTTTTATCCCTTTTGTGCTGATATTTTAAGAAGCAAATCATTGTTTTAAACTGTAAGTATATGAAGTGTTCTCAGTAAGAGAACACAACACATCACCTATATTCTTTCTCTGAGAGCTACAACTAATCATCAAGAACACATCAAATTATAGCTATCAAAGTCTTCACAGATCAAGCCCTAAGAACGAAGACATATCTCAATGCTAATGCGTTAGTTCAATCTTAGGTGTGTAGGGTAACCTCTCGATCAATCTCAGCACGAAAACTCTCTAAATTGCAAGTCTTCAATATCACTTGGATTTAGCATTTGATTTTGACAAAATATTTTCCAAAAGGTTTTAATCATAATTTCAATGAGTTTTGAATGATTTAAAAGTGTTTTGAGTCAATGAAATGGTTCTTAAGTGTTAAAATATTAATTTTTCCAAAATCAGGCTATCCACCACTTTGACAAAATTTTACAAAAGGTAGTAGCGCACTATCAGTGTTGATAGCACGCTGAAAGGGTTGAATAATCAAAATCAATTTTTCTTGCAAAATTGCCCACAACGCGTTATCCCTCGCTATCCCTTTTAATAACTCGCTATAAAGTAGTTACCGTGATCTTTCTATTTTTACTTAAATGGGCAATAACGTGCTATAGGCCTAGATTGCACGCTAACGGAAAGTCCAAAAAACTCGAGCTTTTGGGTATGTGTATATCGACCTACAATAGCCCGCTATAAGTCATTAGTGCGTAAGATACACAACCCAATAGCTTGCTATCCAAGTTCGAGGTAGAAATCTCACATTTCTAACGAGAAAAACGCAGGCCCTTTCCCTTGCTCGATTTTTCCATTCCTTACACAGTTTTGACGGGGAATCGTAACTGAAATATTCTCCATTACGACATGGATGATGCCCATTGTTTCGCACGGCCAAAACAACTTTAGATTAAACAATGTTTTGAATTCAAATCATTTCCTACTCTCTTGCTGTTTAACCTGCAATTGATAATTTAATAAAACACTCATTGTCTAATTTTCAAAGATACAACACACACGATTTTAGCAAGTTAGACTGAGCTTTCCAAAGAGTATTTCAAAAGAAGAAAGTCTTGATTCTTGCATTGCCAATAAATGCTTCCACCCTAATCAAAGTTGGAAACTGTCTTGAAGATAACTTCATTGTTTAACAAGTTCTTCATTTTATCCCTTTTGTGCCGAGATTTTAAAAAGCAATTCATTGTTTTAAACTGTGAGTATATGAAGTGTTCTCAGAAAGAGAACACCACACATCACCTATATTCTTTCTCTGACAGCTACAACTAATCATCAAGAACACATCAAATTATAGCTATCAAATTCTACAAAGATCAAGCGCTAAGAACGAAGACATATCTCAATGCTAATGCGTTAGTTCAATCTTAGGTTTGTAGGGTAACCTCTCGATCAATCTCAGCACGAAAACTCTCTAAATTGCAAAGTCTTCAATATCACTTGGATTTAGTATTTGATTTAGACAAAATATTTTCCAAAAGGTTTTAATCATAATTTCAATGAGTTTTGAATGATTTAAAAGTGTTTTGAGTCAATGAAATGGTTCTTAAGTGTTAAAATATTAATTTTTCCAAAATCGGGCTATCCACTACTTTGCCAAAATTTTACAAAAGGTAATAGCACACTGTCAGTGTTGATAGCATGCTGATAGTGGTTAATAATCAAAAATCAATTTTTCTGAAAAATTGCCTACAACGCGCTATCCCTCGCTATCCCTTTTGATAACTCGTTATAAAGTCGTTACCGTGATCTTTCGATTTTTACTAAAATGGGCAATAGCGTGCCATAGTCCTAGATTGCACGCAACGGAAACTCCAAAAAACTCGAGCTCTTGGGTATGTGTATACGGACTTACAATAGCCCGCTATAAGTCATTAGTGCGCATGATACACAACCCCATAACTTGCTATCCTAGTTTGAGTTAGAAATCTCACATTTCTAACAAGAAAAACGTAGGCCCTTTCCCTTGCTCGATTTTTCCATTTCTTACACAGTTTTGACGGGGAATCGTAACTGAAATATTCTCCACTAAGACATGGATGATGCCCATTGTTCCTCGCGGCCAAAACAACTTTAGATTAAACAATGTTTTGAATTCAAATCATTTCCTACTCTCTTGTTGTTTAACCTGCAATTGCTAATTTAATAAAACACTCATTGTCTAATTTTCAAAGATACAACACACACGATTTCAGCAAGTTAGACTGAGCTTTCCAAAGAGTATTTCAAAAGAAGAAAGTTCTGATTCTTGCATTGCCAATAAATGCTTCCACCCGAATCAAAGTTGGAAACTGTCTTGAAGATAATTTCATTGTTTAACAAGTTCTTCTTTTTATCCCTTTTGTGCTGAGATTTTAAGAAGCAATTCATTGTTTTAAACTGTAAGTATATAAAGTTTCTCAGTAAGAGAACACAACACATCACTATATTCTTTCTCTGAGAGCTACAACTAATCAACAAGAACACATCAAATTATAGCTATCAAAGTCTTCAAAGATCAAGCCCTAAGAACGAAGACATATCTCAATGCTAATGCGTTAGTTCAATCTTAGGTGTGTATGGTAACCTCTATATCAATCTCAGCACGAAAACTCTCTAAATTGCAAGTCTTCAATATCACTTGGATTTAGTATTTGATTTTGACAAAATATTTTCCGAAAGGTTTTAATCATAATTTCAATTAGTTTTTAATGATTTAAAAGTGTTTTGACTCAATGAAATGGTTCTTAAGTGTTAAAATATTAATTTTTCCAAAATCGGGCTATCCACTACTTTGCCAAAATTTTACAAAAAATAGTAGCGCACTATCAGTGTTCATAGCACGCTGATAGGGTTGAATAATCAAAAATCAATTTTTCTTGGAAAATTGCCACAACGCGCTATCCCTTTTGATAACTCGCTATAAATTAGTTACCGTGATCTTTCGATTTGTACAAAAATGGGCAATAGCGTGCTATAGGCCTAGATTGCACCCTAACGGAAAGTCCAAAAAACTCGAGCTCTTGGGTATTTGTATATGGACTTACAATAGCCCGCTATAAGTCATTAGTGCGCATGATAGACAACCCAATAGCATGTTATCCAACTTTGAGTTAGAAATCTCACATTTCTAACGTGAAAAACGTAGGCCCTTACCCTTGCTCAATTTTTCCATTCCTTACACAGTTTTGACGGGGAATCGTAACTGAAATATTCTCCATTACGACATGGATGATGCCCATTGTTTCGCACGGCCAAAACAACTTTAGATTAAACAATGTTTTGAATTCAAATCATTTCCTACTCTCTTGCTGTTTAACCTGCAATTGATAATTTAATAAAACACTCATTGTCTAATTTTCAAAGATACAACACACACGATTTTAGCAAGTTAGACTGAGCTTTCCAAAGAGTATTTCAAAAGAAGAAAGTCGTGATTCTTGCATTGCCAATAAGTGCTTCGACCCGAATCAATGTTGGAAACTGTCTTGAAGATAACTTCATTGTTTAACAAGTTCTTCTTTTTATCCCTTTTGTGCTGATATTTTAAGAAGCAAATCATTGTTTTAAACTGTAAGTATATGAAGTGTTCTCAGTAAGAGAACACCACACATCACCTATATTCTTTCTCTGAGAGCTACAACTAATCATCAAGAACACATCAAATTATAGCTATCAAAGTCTACAAAGATCAAGCTCTAAGAACGAAGACATATCTCAATGCTAATGGGTTAGTTCAATCTTAGGTTTGTAGGGTAACCTCTCGATCAATCTCAGCACGAAAACTCTCCAAGTTGCAAAGTCTTCAATATCACTTGGATTTAGTATTTGATTTTGACAAAATATTTTCAAAAGGTTTTAATCATAATTTCAATTAGTTTTGAATGATTTAAAAGTGTTTTGAGTCAATGAAATGGTTCTTAAGTGTTTAAATATTAATTTTTCCAAAATCGGGCTATCCACCACTTTGCCAAAATTTTACAAAAGGTAATAGCGCACTGTCAGTGTTGATAGCATGCTGATAGGGTTGAATAATCAAAAATCTATTTTTCTGGAAAATTGCCCACAACGCGCTATCCCTCGCTATCCCTTTTGATAACTCGCTATAAAGTAGTTACCGTGATCTTTCGATTTTTACTAAACTGGGCAATAGCGTCTATAGGCCTAGATTGCATGCTAACGGAAAGTCCAAAAAACTCGAGCTCTTGGGTATGTGTATATGGACTTACAATAGCCCGTTATAAGTCATTAGTGCGCATGATACACAACCCAATAGCATGCTATCCAAGTTTGAGTTAGAAATCTCACATTTCTAACGAGAAAAACGTAGGCCCTTTCCCTTGCTCGATTTTTCCATTTCTTACACAGTTTTGACGGGGAATCGTAACTGAAATATTCTCCACTACGACATGGATGATGCCCATTGTTTCGCACGGCCAAAACAACTTTATATTAAACAATGTTTTGAATTCAAATCATTTCCTACTCTCTTGCTGTTTAACCTGCAATTGCTAATTTAATAAAACACTCATTGTCTAATTTTCAAAGATACAACACACACGATTTCAGCAAGTTAGACTGAGCTTTCCAAAGAGTGTTTTAAAAGAAGAAAGTCGTGATTTTTGCATTCTCAATAAATGCTTCGACCCGAATCAAAGTTGGAAACTGTCTTGAAGATAACTTCATTGTTTAACAAGTTCTTCATTTTATCCCTTTTGTGCTGAGATTTTAAGAAGCAATTCATTGTTTTAAACTGCAAGTATACGAAGTGTTCTCAGTAAGAGAACACCACACATCACCTATATTCTTTCTCTGAGAGCTACAACTAATCATCAAGAACACATCAAATTATAGCTATCAAAGTCTACAAAGATCAAGCTCTAAGAACGAAGACATATCTCAATGCTAATGCGTTTGTTCAATCTTAGGTTTGTACGGTAACCTCTCGATCAATCTCAACACGAAAACTCTCTAAATTGCAAAGTCTTCAATATCACTTGGATTTAGTATTTGATTTTGACAAAATATTTTCCAAAAGGTTTTAATCATAATTTCAATGAGTTTTGAATGATTTAAAAGTGTTTTGAGTCAATGAAATGGTTCTTAAGTGTTTAAATATTAATTTTTCCAAAATCGGGCTATCCACCACTTTGCCAAAATTTTACAAAAGGTAATAGCGCACTGTCAGTGTTGATAGCAAGCTGATAGGGTTGAATAATTAAAAATCAATTTTTCTGGAAAATTGCCCACAACGCGCTATCCCTCGCTATCCCTTTTGATAACTCGCTATAAAGTAGTTACCGTGATCTTTCGATTTTTACTAAAATGGGCAATAGCGTCTATAGGCCAAGATTGCATGCTAACGGAAAGTCCAAAAAACTCGAGCTCTTGGGTATGTGTATATGGACTTACAATAGCCCGTTATAAGTCATTAGTGCGCATGATACACAACCCAATAGCATGCTATCCAAGTTTGAGTTAGAAATCTCACATTTCTAACGAGAAAAACGTAGGCCCTTTCCCTTGCTCGATTTTTCCATTTCTTACACAGTTTTGACGGGGAATCGTAACTGAAATATTCTCCACTAAGACAAGGATGATGCCCATTGTTTCTCGCGGCCAAAACAACTTTAGATTGAACAATGTTTTGAGTTCAAATCATTTCCTACTCTCTTGTTGTTTAACCTGCAATTGCTAATTTAATAAAACACTCGTTGTCTAATTTTCAAAGATACAACACACACGATTTCAGCAAGTTAGACTGAGCTTTCCAAAGAGTATTTCAAAAGAAGAAAGTCGTGATTCTTGCATTGCCAATAAATGCTTCCACCCTAATCAAAGTTGGAAACTGTCTTGAAGATAACTTCATTGTTTAACAAGTTCTTCTTTTTATCCCTTTTGTGCTGAGATTTTAAGAAGCAATTCATTGTTTTAAACTGTAAGTATATAAAGTGTTCTCAGTAAGAGAACACAACACATCACCTATATTCTTTCTCTGAGAGCTACAACTAATCATCAAGAACACATCAAATTATAGCTATCAAAGTCTTCAAAGATCAAGCCCTAAGAACGAAGACATATCTCAATGCTAATGCGTTAGTTCAATCTTAGGTGTGTATGGTAACCTCTATATCAATCTCAGCACGAAAACTCTCTAAATTGCAAGTCTTCAATATCACTTGGATTTAGTATTTGATTTTGACAAAATATTTTCCGAAAGGTTTTAATCATAATTTCAATTAGTTTTTAATGATTTAAAAGTGTTTTGACTCAATGAAATGGTTCTTAAGTGTTAAAATATTAATTTTTCCAAAATCGGGCTATCCACTACTTTGCCAAAATTTTACAAAAAATAGTAGTGCACTATCAGTGTTCATAGCACGCTGATAGGGTTGAATAATCAAAAATCAATTTTTCTTGGAAAATTGCCACAACGCGCTATCCCTTTTGATAACTCGCTATAAATTAGTTACCGTGATCTTTCGATTTGTACAAAAATGGGCAATAGCGTGCTATAGGCCTAGATTGCACGCTAACGGAAAGTCCAAAAAACTCGAGCTCTTGGGTATTTGTATATGGACTTACAATAGCCTGCTATAAGTCATTAGTGCGCATGATAGACAACCCAATAGCATGTTATCCAACTTTGAGTTAGAAATCTCACATTTCTAACGTGAAAAACGTAGGCCCTTACCCTTGCTCAATTTTTCCATTCCTTACACAGTTTTGATGGGGAATCGTAACTGAAATATTCTCCTCTACGACATGGATGATGCCCATTGTTTCGCACGGCCAAAACAACTTTAGATTAATCAATGTTTTGAATTCAAATCATTTCCTACTCTCTTGCTGTTTAACCTGCAATTGCTAATTTAATAAAACACTCATTGTCTAATTTTCAAAGATACAACGCACACAATTTCAGCAAGTTACACTGAGCTTTCCAAAGAGTATTTCAAAAGAAGAAAGTCATGATTCTTGCATTGCCAAAAAATGCTTCCACCCTAATCAAAGTTGGAAACTGTCTTGAAGATAACTTCATTGTTTAACAAGTTCTTCATTTTATCCCTTTTGTGCTGAGATTTTAAAAAGAAATTCATTGTTTTAAACTGTAAGTATATGAAGTGTTCTCAGTAAGAGAACACCACACATCACCTATATTCTTTCTCTGAGAGCTACAACTAATCATCAAGAACACATCAAATTATAGCTATCAAAGTCTACAAAGATCAAGCTCTAAGAACGAAGACATATCTCAATGCTAATGGGTTAGTTCAATCTTAGGTTTGTAGGGTAACCTCTCGATCAATCTCAGCACGAAAACTCTCCAAGTTGCAAAGTCTTCAATATCACTTGGATTTAGTATTTGATTTTGACAAAATATTTTCAAAAGGTTTTAATCATAATTTCAATTAGTTTTGAATGATTTAAAAGTGTTTTGAGTCAATGAAATGGTTCTTAAGTGTTTAAATATTAATTTTTCCAAAATCGGGCTATCCACCACTTTGCCAAAATTTTACAAAAGGTAATAGCGCACTGTCAGTGTTGATAGCATGCTGATAGGGTTGAATAATCAAAAATCTATTTTTCTGGAAAATTGCCCACAACGCGCTATCCCTCGCTATCCCTTTTGATAACTCGCTATAAAGTAGTTACCGTGATCTTTCGATTTTTACTAAACTGGGCAATAGCGTCTATAGGCCTAGATTGCATGCTAACGGAAAGTCCAAAAAACTCGAGCTCTTGGGTATGTGTATATGGACTTACAATAGCCCGTTATAAGTCATTAGTGCGCATGATACACAACCCAATAGCATGCTATCCAAGTTTGAGTTAGAAATCTCACATTTCTAACGAGAAAAACGTAGGCCCTTTCCCTTGCTCGATTTTTCCATTTCTTACACAGTTTTGACGGGGAATCGTAACTGAAATATTCTCCACTACGACATGGATGATGCCCATTGTTTCGCACGGCCAAAACAACTTTATATTAAACAATGTTTTGAATTCAAATCATTTCCTACTCTCTTGCTGTTTAACCTGCAATTGCTAATTTAATAAAACACTCATTGTCTAATTTTCAAAGATACAACACACACGATTTCAGCAAGTTAGACTGAGCTTTCCAAAGAGTGTTTTAAAAGAAGAAAGTCGTGATTTTTGCATTCTCAATAAATGCTTCGACCCGAATCAAAGTTGGAAACTGTCTTGAAGATAACTTCATTGTTTAACAAGTTCTTCATTTTATCCCTTTTGTGCTGAGATTTTAAGAAGCAATTCATTGTTTTAAACTGCAAGTATACGAAGTGTTCTCAGTAAGAGAACACCACACATCACCTATATTCTTTCTCTGAGAGCTACAACTAATCATCAAGAACACATCAAATTATAGCTATCAAAGTCTACAAAGATCAAGCTCTAAGAACGAAGACATATCTCAATGCTAATGCGTTTGTTCAATCTTAGGTTTGTAGGGTAACCTCTCGATCAATCTCAACACGAAAACTCTCTAAATTGCAAAGTCTTCAATATCACTTGGATTTAGTATTTGATTTTGACAAAATATTTTCCAAAAGGTTTTAATCATAATTTCAATGAGTTTTGAATGATTTAAAAGTGTTTTGAGTCAATGAAATGGTTCTTAAGTGTTTAAATATTAATTTTTCCAAAATCGGGCTATCCACCACTTTGCCAAAATTTTACAAAAGGTAATAGCGCACTGTCAGTGTTGATAGCAAGCTGATAGGGTTGAATAATTAAAAATCAATTTTTCTGGAAAATTGCCCACAACGCGCTATCCCTCGCTATCCCTTTTGATAACTCGCTATAAAGTAGTTACCGTGATCTTTCGATTTTTACTAAAATGGGCAATAGCGTCTATAGGCCAAGATTGCATGCTAACGGAAAGTCCAAAAAACTCGAGCTCTTGGGTATGTGTATATGGACTTACAATAGCCCGTTATAAGTCATTAGTGCGCATGATACACAACCCAATAGCATGCTATCCAAGTTTGAGTTAGAAATCTCACATTTCTAACGAGAAAAACGTAGGCCCTTTCCCTTGCTCGATTTTTCCATTTCTTACACAGTTTTGACGGGGAATCGTAACTGAAATATTCTCCACTAAGACAAGGATGATGCCCATTGTTTCTCGCGGCCAAAACAACTTTAGATTGAACAATGTTTTGAGTTCAAATCATTTCCTACTCTCTTGTTGTTTAACCTGCAATTGCTAATTTAATAAAACACTCGTTGTCTAATTTTCAAAGATACAACACACACGATTTCAGCAAGTTAGACTGAGCTTTCCAAAGAGTATTTCAAAAGAAGAAAGTCGTGATTCTTGCATTGCCAATAAATGCTTCCACCCTAATCAAAGTTGGAAACTGTCTTGAAGATAACTTCATTGTTTAACAAGTTCTTCTTTTTATCCCTTTTGTGCTGAGATTTTAAGAAGCAATTCATTGTTTTAAACTGTAAGTATATAAAGTGTTCTCAGTAAGAGAACACAACACATCACCTATATTCTTTCTCTGAGAGCTACAACTAATCATCAAGAACACATCAAATTATAGCTATCAAAGTCTTCAAAGATCAAGCCCTAAGAACGAAGACATATCTCAATGCTAATGCGTTAGTTCAATCTTTGGTGTGTATGGTAACCTCTCGATCAATCTCAGCACGAAAACTCTCTAAATTGCAAGTCTTCAATATCACTTGGATTTAGTATTTGATTTTGACAAAATATTTTCCGAAAGGTTTTAATCATAATTTCAATTAGTTTTGAATGATTTAAAAGTGTTTTGAGTCAATGAAATGGTTCTTAAGTGTTAAAATATTAATTTTTCCAAAATCGGGTTATCCACCACTTTGCCAAAATTTTACAAAAGGTAGTAGCGCACTATCAGTGTTGATAGCACGCTGATAGGGTGGAATAATCAAAAATCAATTTTTCTTGGAAAATTGCCACAACGCGCTATCCCTTTTGATAACTCGCTATAAATTAGTTACCGTGATCTTTTGATTTTTACTAAAATGGGCAATAGCGTGCTATAGGCCTAGATTGCACGCTAACGGAAAGTCCAAAAAACTCGAGCTCTTGGGTATGTGTATATGGACTTACAATAGCCCGCTATAAGTCATTAGTGCGCATGATACACAACCCAATAGCATGTTATCCAAGTTTGAGTTAGAAATCTTACATTTCTAACGAGAAAAACGTAGGCCCTTTCCCTTGCTCGATTTTTCCATTCCTTACACAGTTTTGACGGGGAATCATAACTGAAATATTCTCCAGTACGACATGGATGATACCCATTGTTTCGCACGGCCAAAACAACTTTAGATTAAACAATGTTTTGAATTCAAATCATTTCTTACTCTCTTGTTGTTTAACCTGCAATTGCTAATTTAATAAAACACTCATTGTCTAATTTTCAAAAATACAACACACACGATTTCAGCAAGTTAGACTGAGCTTTCCAAAGAGTATTTCAAAAGAAGAAAGTCCTGATTCTTGCATTGCGAATAAATGCTTCCACCCTAATCAAAGTTGGAAACTGTCTTGAAGATAACTTCATTGTTTAACAAGTTCTTCTTTTTATCCCTTTTGTGCTGAGATTTTAAGAAGCAATTCATTGTTTTAAACTGTAAGTATATAAAGTGTTCTCAGTAAGAGAACACAACACATCACCTATATTCTTTCTCTGAGAGCTACAACTAATCATCAAGAACACATCAAATTATAGCTATCAAAGTCTTCAAAGATCAAGCCCTAAGAACGAAGACATATCTCAATGCTAATGCGTTAGTTCAATCTTAGGTGTGTATGGTAACCTCTATATCAATCTCAGCACGAAAACTCTCTAAATTGCAAGTCTTCAATATCACTTGGATTTAGTATTTGATTTTGACAAAATATTTTCCGAAAGGTTTTAATCATAATTTCAATTAGTTTTTAATGATTTAAAAGTGTTTTGACTCAATGAAATGGTTCTTAAGTGTTAAAATATTAATTTTTCCAAAATCGGGCTATCCACTACTTTGCCAAAATTTTACAAAAAATAGTAGTGCACTATCAGTGTTCATAGCACGCTGATAGGGTTGAATAATCAAAAATCAATTTTTCTTGGAAAATTGCCACAACGCGCTATCCCTTTTGATAACTCGCTATAAATTAGTTACCGTGATCTTTCGATTTGTACAAAAATGGGCAATAGCGTGCTATAGGCCTAGATTGCACGCTAACGGAAAGTCCAAAAAACTCGAGCTCTTGGGTATTTGTATATGGACTTACAATAGCCCGCTATAAGTCATTAGTGCGCATGATAGACAACCCAATAGCATGTTATCCAACTTTGAGTTAGAAATCTCACATTTCTAACGTGAAAAACGTAGGCCCTTACCCTTGCTCAATTTTTCCATTCCTTACACAGTTTTGACGGGGAATCGTAACTGAAATATTCTCCACTACGACATGGATGATGCCCATTGTTTCGCACGGCCAAAACAACTTTAGATTAATCAATGTTTTGAATTCAAATCATTTCCTACTCTCTTGCTGTTTAACCTGCAATTGCTAATTTAATAAAACACTCATTGTCTAATTTTCAAAGATACAACGCACACAATTTCAGCAAGTTACACTGAGCTTTCCAAAGAGTATTTCAAAAGAAGAAAGTCATGATTCTTGCATTGCCAAAAAATGCTTCCACCCTAATCAAAGTTGGAAACTGTCTTGAAGATAACTTCATTGTTTAACAAGTTCTTCATTTTATCCCTTTTGTGCTGAGATTTTAAAAAGAAATTCATTGTTTTAAACTGTAAGTATATGAAGTGTTCTCAGTAAGAGAACACCACACATCACCTATATTCTTTCTCTGAGAGCTACAACTAATCATCAAGAACACATCAAATTATAGCTATCAAAGTCTACAAAGATCAAGCTCTAAGAACGAAGACATATCTCAATGCTAATGGGTTAGTTCAATCTTAGGTTTGTAGGGTAACCTCTCGATCAATCTCAGCACGAAAACTCTCCAAGTTGCAAAGTCTTCAATATCACTTGGATTTAGTATTTGATTTTGACAAAATATTTTCAAAAGGTTTTAATCATAATTTCAATTAGTTTTGAATGATTTAAAAGTGTTTTGAGTCAATGAAATGGTTCTTAAGTGTTTAAATATTAATTTTTCCAAAATCGGGCTATCCACCACTTTGCCAAAATTTTACAAAAGGTAATAGCGCACTGTCAGTGTTGATAGCATGCTGATAGGGTTGAATAATCAAAAATCTATTTTTCTGGAAAATTGCCCACAACGCGCTATCCCTCGCTATCCCTTTTGATAACTCGCTATAAAGTAGTTACCGTGATCTTTCGATTTTTACTAAACTGGGCAATAGCGTCTATAGGCCTAGATTGCATGCTAACGGAAAGTCCAAAAAACTCGAGCTCTTGGGTATGTGTATATGGACTTACAATAGCCCGTTATAAGTCATTAGTGCGCATGATACACAACCCAATAGCATGCTATCCAAGTTTGAGTTAGAAATCTCACATTTCTAACGAGAAAAACGTAGGCCCTTTCCCTTGCTCGATTTTTCCATTTCTTACACAGTTTTGACGGGGAATCGTAACTGAAATATTCTCCACTACGACATGGATGATGCCCATTGTTTCGCACGGCCAAAACAACTTTATATTAAACAATGTTTTGAATTCAAATCATTTCCTACTCTCTTGCTGTTTAACCTGCAATTGCTAATTTAATAAAACACTCATTGTCTAATTTTCAAAGATACAACACACACGATTTCAGCAAGTTAGACTGAGCTTTCCAAAGAGTGTTTTAAAAGAAGAAAGTCGTGATTTTTGCATTCTCAATAAATGCTTCGACCCGAATCAAAGTTGGAAACTGTCTTGAAGATAACTTCATTGTTTAACAAGTTCTTCATTTTATCCCTTTTGTGCTGAGATTTTAAGAAGCAATTCATTGTTTTAAACTGCAAGTATACGAAGTGTTCTCAGTAAGAGAACACCACACATCACCTATATTCTTTCTCTGAGAGCTACAACTAATCATCAAGAACACATCAAATTATAGCTATCAAAGTCTACAAAGATCAAGCTCTAAGAACGAAGACATATCTCAATGCTAATGCGTTTGTTCAATCTTAGGTTTGTAGGGTAACCTCTCGATCAATCTCAACACGAAAACTCTCTAAATTGCAAAGTCTTCAATATCACTTGGATTTAGTATTTGATTTTGACAAAATATTTTCCAAAAGGTTTTAATCATAATTTCAATGAGTTTTGAATGATTTAAAAGTGTTTTGAGTCAATGAAATGGTTCTTAAGTGTTTAAATATTAATTTTTCCAAAATCGGGCTATCCACCACTTTGCCAAAATTTTACAAAAGGTAATAGCGCACTGTCAGTGTTGATAGCAAGCTGATAGGGTTGAATAATTAAAAATCAATTTTTCTGGAAAATTGCCCACAACGCGCTATCCCTCGCTATCCCTTTTGATAACTCGCTATAAAGTAGTTACCGTGATCTTTCGATTTTTACTAAAATGGGCAATAGCGTCTATAGGCCAAGATTGCATGCTAACGGAAAGTCCAAAAAACTCGAGCTCTTGGGTATGTGTATATGGACTTACAATAGCCCGTTATAAGTCATTAGTGCGCATGATACACAACCCAATAGCATGCTATCCAAGTTTGAGTTAGAAATCTCACATTTCTAACGAGAAAAACGTAGGCCCTTTCCCTTGCTCGATTTTTCCATTTCTTACACAGTTTTGACGGGGAATCGTAACTGAAATATTCTCCACTAAGACAAGGATGATGCCCATTGTTTCTCGCGGCCAAAACAACTTTAGATTGAACAATGTTTTGAGTTCAAATCATTTCCAACTCTCTTGTTGTTTAACCTGCAATTGCTAATTTAATAAAACACTCGTTGTCTAATTTTCAAAGATACAACACACACGATTTCAGCAAGTTAGACTGAGCTTTCCAAAGAGTATTTCAAAAGAAGAAAGTCGTGATTCTTGCATTGCCAATAAATGCTTCCACCCTAATCAAAGTTGGAAACTGTCTTGAAGATAACTTCATTGTTTAACAAGTTCTTCTTTTTATCCCTTTTGTGCTGAGATTTTAAGAAGCAATTCATTGTTTTAAACTGTAAGTATATAAAGTGTTCTCAGTAAGAGAACACAACACATCACCTATATTCTTTCTCTGAGAGCTACAACTAATCATCAAGAACACATCAAATTATAGCTATCAAAGTCTTCAAAGATCAAGCCCTAAGAACGAAGACATATCTCAATGCTAATGCGTTAGTTCAATCTTTGGTGTGTATGGTAACCTCTCGATCAATCTCAGCACGAAAACTCTCTAAATTGCAAGTCTTCAATATCACTTGGATTTAGTATTTGATTTTGACATAATATTTTCCGAAAGGTTTTAATCATAATTTCAATTAGTTTTGAATGATTTAAAAGTGTTTTGAGTCAATGAAATGGTTCTTAAGTGTTAAAATATTAATTTTTCCAAAATCGGGTTATCCACCACTTTGCCAAAATTTTACAAAAGGTAGTAGCGCACTATCAGTGTTGATAGCACGCTGATAGGGTGGAATAATCAAAAATCAATTTTTCTTGGAAAATTGCCACAACGCGCTATCCCTTTTGATAACTCGCTATAAATTAGTTACCGTGATCTTTTGATTTTTACTAAAATGGGCAATAGCGTGCTATAGGCCTAGATTGCACGCTAACGGAAAGTCCAAAAAACTCGAGCTCTTGGGTATGTGTATATGGACTTACAATAGCCCGCTATAAGTCATTAGTGCGCATGATACACAACCCAATAGCATGTTATCCAAGTTTGAGTTAGAAATCTTACATTTCTAACGAGAAAAACGTAGGCCCTTTCCCTTGCTCGATTTTTCCATTCCTTACACAGTTTTGACGGGGAATCATAACTGAAATATTCTCCACTACGACATGGATGATACCCATTGTTTCGCACGGCCAAAACAACTTTAGATTAAACAATGTTTTGAATTCAAATCATTTCTTACTCTCTTGTTGTTTAACCTGCAATTGCTAATTTAATAAAACACTCATTGTCTAATTTTCAAAAATACAACACACACGATTTCAGCAAGTTAGACTGAGCTTTCCAAAGAGTATTTCAAAAGAAGAAAGTCCTGATTCTTGCATTGCCAATAAATGCTTCCACCCTAATCAAAGTTGGAAACTGTCTTGAAGATAACTTCATTGTTTAACAAGTTCTTCTTTTTATCCCTTTTGTGCTGAGATTTTAAGAAGCAATTCATTGTTTTAAACTGTAAGTATATAAAGTGTTCTTAGTAAGAGAACACAACACATCACCTATATTCTTTCTCTGAGAGCTACAACTAATCATCAAGAACACATCAAATTATAGCTATCAAAGTCTTCAAAGATCAAGCCCTAAGAACGAAGACATATCTCAATGCTAATGCGTTAGTTCAATCTTAGGTGTATAAGTATGGTAACCTCTCGATCAATCTCAGCACGAAAACTCTCTAAATTGCAAGTCTTCAATATCACTTGGATTTAGTATTTGATTTTGACAAAATATTTTCCAAAAGGTTTTAATCATAATTTCAATTAGTTTTGAATGATTTAAAAGTGTTTTGAGTCAATGAAATGGTTCTTAAGTGTTAAAATATTAATTTTTCCAAAATCGGGTTATCCACCACTTTGCCAAAATTTTACAAAAGGTAGTAGCGCACTATCAGTGTTGATAGCATGCTGATAGGGTCGAATAATCAAAAATCAATTTTTCTTAGAAAATTGCCACAACGCGCTATCCCTTTTGATAACTCGCTATAAATTAGTTACCGTGATCTTTCGATTTTTACTAAAATGGGCAATAGCGTGCTATAGGCCTAGATTGCACGCTAACGGAAAGTCCAAAAAACTCGAGCTCTTGGGTATGTGTATATGGACTTACAATAGCCCGCTATAAGTCATTAGTGCGCATGATACACAACCCAATAGCTTGCTATCCAAGTTCGAGGTAGAAATCTCACATTTCTAACGAGAAAAACGCAGGCCCTTTCCCTTGCTCGATTTTTCCATTCCTTACACAGTTTTGACGGGGAATCGTAACTGAAATATTCTCCATTACGACATGGATGATGCCCATTGTTTCGCACGGCCAAAACAACTTTAGATTAAACAATGTTTTGAATTCAAATCATTTCCTACTCTCTTGCTGTTTAACCTGCAATTGATAATTTAATAAAACACTCATTGTCTAATTTTCAAAGATACAACACACACGATTTTAGCAAGTTAGACTGAGCTTTCCAAAGAGTATTTCAAAAGAAGAAAGTCTTGATTCTTGCATTGCCAATAAATGCTTCCACCCTAATCAAAGTTGGAAACTGTCTTGAAGATAACTTCATTGTTTAACAAGTTCTTCATTTTATCCCTTTTGTGCCGAGATTTTAAAAAGCAATTCATTGTTTTAAACTGTAAGTATATGAAGTGTTCTCAGAAAGAGAACACCACACATCACCTATATTCTTTCTCTGACAGCTACAACTAATCATCAAGAACACATCAAATTATAGCTATCAAATTCTACAAAGATCAAGCGCTAAGAACGAAGACATATCTCAATGCTAATGCGTTAGTTCAATCTTAGGTTTGTAGGGTAACCTCTCGATCAATCTCAGCACGAAAACTCTCTAAATTGCAAAGTCTTCAATATCACTTGGATTTAGTATTTGATTTAGACAAAATATTTTCCAAAAGGTTTTAATCATAATTTCAATGAGTTTTGAATGATTTAAAAGTGTTTTGAGTCAATGAAATGGTTCTTAAGTGTTAAAATATTAATTTTTCCAAAATCGGGCTATCCACTACTTTGCCAAAATTTTACAAAAGGTAATAGCGCACTGTCAGTGTTGATAGCATGCTGATAGTGGTTAATAATCAAAAATCAATTTTTCTGAAAAATTGCCTACAACGCGCTATCCCTCGCTATCCCTTTTGATAACTCGTTATAAAGTCGTTACCGTGATCTTTCGATTTTTACTAAAATGGGCAATAGCGTGCCATAGTCCTAGATTGCACGCAACGGAAACTCCAAAAAACTCGAGCTCTTGGGTATGTGTATACGGACTTACAATAGCCCGCTATAAGTCATTAGTGCGCATGATACACAACCCAATAACTTGCTATCCTAGTTTGAGTTAGAAATCTCACATTTCTAACAAGAAAAACGTAGGCCCTTTCCCTTGCTCGATTTTTCCATTTCTTACACAGTTTTGACGGGGAATCGTAACTGAAATATTCTCCACTAAGACATGGATGATGCCCATTGTTCCTCGCGGCCAAAACAACTTTAGATTAAACAATGTTTTGAATTCAAATCATTTCCTACTCTCTTGTTGTTTAACCTGCAATTGCTAATTTAATAAAACACTCATTGTCTAATTTTCAAAGATACAACACACACGATTTCAGCAAGTTAGACTGAGCTTTCCAAAGAGTATTTCAAAAGAAGAAAGTTCTGATTCTTGCATTGCCAATAAATGCTTCCACCCGAATCAAAGTTGGAAACTGTCTTGAAGATAATTTCATTGTTTAACAAGTTCTTCTTTTTATCCCTTTTGTGCTGAGATTTTAAGAAGCAATTCATTGTTTTAAACTGTAAGTATATAAAGTTTCTCAGTAAGAGAACACAACACATCACTATATTCTTTCTCTGAGAGCTACAACTAATCATCAAGAACACATCAAATTATAGCTATCAAAGTCTTCAAAGATCAAGCCCTAAGAACGAAGACATATCTCAATGCTAATGCGTTAGTTCAATCTTAGGTGTGTATGGTAACCTCTATATCAATCTCAGCACGAAAACTCTCTAAATTGCAAGTCTTCAATATCACTTGGATTTAGTATTTGATTTTGACAAAATATTTTCCGAAAGGTTTTAATCATAATTTCAATTAGTTTTTAATGATTTAAAAGTGTTTTGACTCAATGAAATGGTTCTTAAGTGTTAAAATATTAATTTTTCCAAAATCGGGCTATCCACTACTTTGCCAAAATTTTACAAAAAATAGTAGTGCACTATCAGTGTTCATAGCACGCTGATAGGGTTGAATAATCAAAAATCAATTTTTCTTGGAAAATTGCCACAACGCGCTATCCCTTTTGATAACTCGCTATAAATTAGTTACCGTGATCTTTCGATTTGTACAAAAATGGGCAATAGCGTGCTATAGGCCTAGATTGCACGCTAACGGAAAGTCCAAAAAACTCGAGCTCTTGGGTATTTGTATATGGACTTACAATAGCCCGCTATAAGTCATTAGTGCGCATGATAGACAACCCAATAGCATGTTATCCAACTTTGAGTTAGAAATCTCACATTTCTAACGTGAAAAACGTAGGCCCTTACCCTTGCTCAATTTTTCCATTCCTTACACAGTTTTGATAGCAAGCTGATAGGGTTGAATAATTAAAAATTAATTTTTCTGGAAAATTGCCCACAACGCGCTATCCCTCGCTATCCCTTTTGATAACTCGCTATAAAGTAGTTACCGTGATCTTTCGATTTTTACTAAAATGGGCAATAGCGTCTATAGGCCAAGATTGCATGCTAACGGAAAGTCCAAAAAACTCGAGCTCTTGGGTATGTGTATATGGACTTACAATAGCCCGTTATAAGTCATTAGTGCGCATGATACACAACCCAATAGCATGCTATCCAAGTTTGAGTTAGAAATCTCACATTTCTAACGAGAAAAACGTAGGCCCTTTCCCTTGCTCGATTTTTCCATTTCTTACACAGTTTTGACGGGGAATCGTAACTGAAATATTCTCCACTAAGACAAGGATGATGCCCATTGTTTCTCGCGGCCAAAACAACTTTAGATTGAACAATGTTTTGAGTTCAAATCATTTCCTACTCTCTTGTTGTTTAACCTGCAATTGCTAATTTAATAAAACACTCGTTGTCTAATTTTCAAAGATACAACACACACGATTTCAGCAAGTTAGACTGAGCTTTCCAAAGAGTATTTCAAAAGAAGAAAGTCGTGATTCTTGCATTGCCAATAAATGCTTCCACCCTAATCAAAGTTGGAAACTGTCTTGAAGATAACTTCATTGTTTAACAAGTTCTTCTTTTTATCCCTTTTGTGCTGAGATTTTAAGAAGCAATTCATTGTTTTAAACTGTAAGTATATAAAGTGTTCTCAGTAAGAGAACACAACACATCACCTATATTCTTTCTCTGAGAGCTACAACTAATCATCAAGAACACATCAAATTATAGCTATCAAAGTCTACAAAGATCAAGCTCTAAGAACGAAGACATATCTCAATGCTAATGCGTTTGTTCAATCTTAGGTTTGTACGGTAACCTCTCGATCAATCTCAACACGAAAACTCTCTAAATTGCAAAGTCTTCAATATCACTTGGATTTAGTATTTGATTTTGACAAAATATTTTCCAAAAGGTTTTAATCATAATTTCAATGAGTTTTGAATGATTTAAAAGTGTTTTGAGTCAATGAAATGGTTCTTAAGTGTTTAAATATTAATTTTTCCAAAATCGGGCTATCCACCACTTTGCCAAAATTTTACAAAAGGTAATAGCGCACTGTCAGTGTTGATAGCAAGCTGATAGGGTTGAATAATTAAAAATCAATTTTTCTGGAAAATTGCCCACAACGCGCTATCCCTCGCTATCCCTTTTGATAACTCGCTATAAAGTAGTTACCGTGATCTTTCAATTTTTACTAAAATGGGCAATAGCGTCTATAGGCCAAGATTGCATGCTAACGGAAAGTCCAAAAAACTCGAGCTCTTGGGTATGTGTATATGGACTTACAATAGCCCGTTATAAGTCATTAGTGCGCATGATACACAACCCAATAGCATGCTATCCAAGTTTGAGTTAGAAATCTCACATTTCTAACGAGAAAAACGTAGGCCCTTTCCCTTGCTCGATTTTTCCATTTCTTACACAGTTTTGACGGGGAATCGTAACTGAAATATTCTCCACTAAGACAAGGATGATGCCCATTGTTTCTCGCGGCCAAAACAACTTTAGATTGAACAATGTTTTGAGTTCAAATCATTTCCTACTCTCTTGTTGTTTAACCTGCAATTGCTAATTTAATAAAACACTCGTTGTCTAATTTTCAAAGATACAACACACACGATTTCAGCAAGTTAGACTGAGCTTTCCAAAGAGTATTTCAAAAGAAGAAAGTCGTGATTCTTGCATTGCCAATAAATGCTTCCACCCTAATCAAAGTTGGAAACTGTCTTGAAGATAACTTCATTGTTTAACAAGTTCTTCTTTTTATCCCTTTTGTGCTGAGATTTTAAGAAGCAATTCATTGTTTTAAACTGTAAGTATATAAAGTGTTCTCAGTAAGAGAACACAACACATCACCTATATTCTTTCTCTGAGAGCTACAACTAATCATCAAGAACACATCAAATTATAGCTATCAAAGTCTTCAAAGATCAAGCCCTAAGAACGAAGACATATCTCAATGCTAATGCGTTAGTTCAATCTTTGGTGTGTATGGTAACCTCTCGATCAATCTCAGCACGAAAACTCTCTAAATTGCAAGTCTTCAATATCACTTGGATTTAGTATTTGATTTTGACAAAATATTTTCCGAAAGGTTTTAATCATAATTTCAATTAGTTTTGAATGATTTAAAAGTGTTTTGAGTCAATGAAATGGTTCTTAAGTGTTAAAATATTAATTTTTCCAAAATCGGGTTATCCACCACTTTGCCAAAATTTTACAAAAGGTAGTAGCGCACTATCAGTGTTGATAGCACGCTGATAGGGTGGAATAATCAAAAATCAATTTTTCTTGGAAAATTGCCACAACGCGCTATCCCTTTTGATAACTCGCTATAAATTAGTTACCGTGATCTTTTGATTTTTACTAAAATGGGCAATAGCGTGCTATAGGCCTAGATTGCACGCTAACGGAAAGTCCAAAAAACTCGAGCTCTTGGGTATGTGTATATGGACTTACAATAGCCCGCTATAAGTCATTAGTGCGCATGATACACAACCCAATAGCATGTTATCCAAGTTTGAGTTAGAAATCTTACATTTCTAACGAGAAAAACGTAGGCCCTTTCCCTTGCTCGATTTTTCCATTCCTTACACAGTTTTGACGGGGAATCATAACTGAAATATTCTCCACTACGACATGGATGATACCCATTGTTTCGCACGGCCAAAACAACTTTAGATTAAACAATGTTTTGAATTCAAATCATTTCTTACTCTCTTGTTGTTTAACCTGCAATTGCTAATTTAATAAAACACTCATTGTCTAATTTTCAAAAATACAACACACACGATTTCAGCAAGTTAGACTGAGCTTTCCAAAGAGTATTTCAAAAGAAGAAAGTCCTGATTCTTGCATTGCCAATAAATGCTTCCACCCTAATCAAAGTTGGAAACTGTCTTGAAGATAACTTCATTGTTTAACAAGTTCTTCTTTTTATCCCTTTTGTGCTGAGATTTTAAGAAGCAATTCATTGTTTTAAACTGTAAGTATATAAAGTGTTCTCAGTAAGAGAACACAACACATCACCTATATTCTTTCTCTGAGAGCTACAACTAATCATCAAGAACACATCAAATTATAGCTATCAAAGTCTTCAAAGATCAAGCCCTAAGAACGAAGACATATCTCAATGCTAATGCGTTAGTTCAATCTTAGGTGTATAAGTATGGTAACCTCTCGATCAATCTCAGCACGAAAACTCTCTAAATTGCAAGTCTTCAATATCACTTGGATTTAGTATTTGATTTTGACAAAATATTTTCCAAAAGGTTTTAATCATAATTTCAATTAGTTTTGAATGATTTAAAAGTGTTTTGAGTCAATGAAATGGTTCTTAAGTGTTAAAATATTAATTTTTCCAAAATCGGGTTATCCACCACTTTGCCAAAATTTTACAAAAGGTAGTAGCGCACTATCAGTGTTGATAGCATGCTGATAGGGTCGAATAATCAAAAATCAATTTTTCTTAGAAAATTGCCACAACGCGCTATCCCTTTTGATAACTCGCTATAAATTAGTTACCGTGATCTTTCGATTTTTACTAAAATGGGCAATAGCGTGCTATAGGCCTAGATTGCACGCTAACGGAAAGTCCAAAAAACTCGAGCTCTTGGGTATGTGTATATGGACTTACAATAGCCCGCTATAAGTCATTAGTGCGCATGATACACAACCCAATAGCTTGCTATCCAAGTTCGAGGTAGAAATCTCACATTTCTAACGAGAAAAACGCAGGCCCTTTCCCTTGCTCGATTTTTCCATTCCTTACACAGTTTTGACGGGGAATCGTAACTGAAATATTCTCCATTACGACATGGATGATGCCCATTGTTTCGCACGGCCAAAACAACTTTAGATTAAACAATGTTTTGAATTCAATTCATTTCCTACTCTCTTGCTGTTTAACCTGCAATTGATAATTTAATAAAACACTCATTGTCTAATTTTCAAAGATACAACACACACGATTTCAGCAAGTTAGACTGAGCTTTCCAAAGAGTATTTCAAAAGAAGAAAGTCGTGATTCTTGCATTGCCAATAAATGCTTCCACCCTAATCAAAGTTGGAAACTGTCTTGAAGATAACTTCATTGTTTAACAACTTATTCTTTTCATCCCTTTTGTGCTGAGATTTTAAGAAGCAATTCATTGTTTTAAATTGTAAGTATATAAAGTGTTCTCAGTAAGCGAACACAACACATCACCTATATTCTTTCTCTGAGAGCTACAACTAATCATCAAGAACACATCAAATTATAGCTATCAAAGTCTTCAAAGATCAAGCCCTAAGAACGAAGACATATCTCAATGCTAATGCGTTAGTTCAATCTTAGGTGTGTATGGTAACCTCTCGATCAATCTCAGCACGAAAACTCTCTAAATTGCAAGTCTTCAATATCACTTGGATTTAGTATTTGATTTTGACAAAATATTTTCCGAAAGGTTTTAATCATAATTTCAATTAGTTTTGAATGATTTAAAAGTGTTTTGAGTCAATGAAATGGTTCTTAAGTGTTAAAATATTAATTTTTCCAAAATCGGGCTATCCACCACTTTGCCAAAATTTTACAAAAGGTTGCGCACTATCAGTGTTGATAGCACGCTGATAGGGTTGGATAATCAAAAATCAATTTTTCTTGGAAAATTGCCACAACGCGCTATCCCTTTTGATAACTCGCTATAAATTAGTTACCGTGATATTTCGATTTTTACAAAAATGGACAATAGCGTGCTATAGGCCTAGATTGCACGCTAACGGAAAGTCCAAAAAACTCGAGCTCTTGGGTATTTGTATATGGACTTACAATAGCCCGCTATAAATCATTAGTGCGCATGATACACAACCCAATAGCATGTTATCCAAGTTTGAGTTAGAAATCTCACATTTCTAACGAGAAAAACGTAGGCCCTTTCCCTTGCTCAATTTTTCCATTCCTTACACAGTTTTGACGGGGAATCGTAACTGAAATATTCTCCACTACGACATGGATGATGCCCATTGTTTCGCACGGCCAAAACAACTTTAGATTAAACAATGTTTTGAATTCAAATCATTTCCTACTCTCTTGCTGTTTAACCTGCAATTGCTAATTTAATAAAACACTCATTGTCTAATTTTCAAAGATACAACACACACGATTTCAACAAGTTAGACTGAGCTTTCCAAAGAGTATTTCAAAAGAAGAAAGTCGTGATTCTTGCATTGCCAATAAATGCTTCCACCCTAATCAAAGTTGGAAACTGTCTTGAAGATAACTTCATTGTTTAACAACTTATTCTTTTCATCCCTTTTGTGCTGAGATTTTAAGAAGCAATTCATTGTTTTAAATTGTAAGTATATAAAGTGTTCTCAGTAAGCGAACACAACACATCACCTATATTCTTTCTCTGAGAGCTACAACTAATCATCAAGAACACATCAAATTATAGCTATCAAAGTCTTCAAAGATCAAGCCCTAAGAACGAAGACATATCTCAATGCTAATGCGTTAGTTCAATCTTAGGTGTGTATGGTAACCTCTCGATCAATCTCAGCACGAAAACTCTCTAAATTGCAAGTCTTCAATATCACTTGGATTTAGTATTTGATTTTGACAAAATATTTTCCGAAAGGTTTTAATCATAATTTCAATTAGTTTTGAATGATTTAAAAGTGTTTTGAGTCAATGAAATGGTTCTTAAGTGTTAAAATATTAATTTTTCCAAAATCGGGCTATCCACCACTTTGCCAAAATTTTACAAAAGGTTGCGCACTATCAGTGTTGATAGCACGCTGATAGGGTTGGATAATCAAAAATCAATTTTTCTTGGAAAATTGCCACAACGCGCTATCCCTTTTGATAACTCGCTATAAATTAGTTACCGTGATATTTCGATTTTTACAAAAATGGACAATAGCGTGCTATAGGCCTAGATTGCACGCTAACGGAAAGTCCAAAAAACTCGAGCTCTTGGGTATTTGTATATGGACTTACAATAGCCCGCTATAAATCATTAGTGCGCATGATACACAACCCAATAGCATGTTATCCAAGTTTGAGTTAGAAATCTCACATTTCTAACGAGAAAAACGTAGGCCCTTTCCCTTGCTCAATTTTTCCATTCCTTACACAGTTTTGACGGGGAATCGTAACTGAAATATTCTCCACTACGACATGGATGATGCCCATTGTTTCGCACGGCCAAAACAACTTTAGATTAAACAATGTTTTGAATTCAAATCATTTCCTACTCTCTTGCTGTTTAACCTGCAATTGCTAATTTAATAAAACACTCATTGTCTAATTTTCAAAGATACAACACACACGATTTCAACAAGTTAGACTGAGCTTTCCAAAGAGTATTTCAAAAGAAGAAAGTCGTGATTTTTGCATTGTCAATAAATGCTTCGACCCGAATCAAAGTTGGAAACTGTCTTGAAGATAACTTCATTGTTTAACAAGTTCTTCTTTTTATCCCTTTTGTGCTGAGATTTTAAGAAGCAATTCATTGTTTTAAACTGTAAGTATATAAAGTGTTCTCAGTAAGAGAACACAACACATCACCTATATTCTTTCTCTGAGAGCTACAACTAATCATCAAGAACACATCAAATTATAGCTATCAAAGTCTTCAAAGATGAAGCCCTAAGAACGAAGACATATCTCAATGCTAATGCGTTAGTTCAATCTTAGGTGTATAAGTATGGTAACCTCTCGATCAATCTTAGCACGAAAACTCTCTAAATTGCAAGTCTTCAATATAACTTGGATTTAGTATTTGATTTTGACAAAATATTTTCTGAAAGGTTTTAATCATAATTTCAATTAGTTTTGAATGATTTAAAAGTGTTTTGACTCAATGAAATCGTTCTTAAGTGTTAAAATATTAATTTTTCCAAAATCGGGCTATCCACCACTTTGCCAAAATTTTACAAAAGGTAGTAGCGCACTATCAGTGTTGATAGCACGCTGATAGGGTTGAATAATCAAAAATCAATTTTTCTTGGAAAATTGCCACAACGCGCTATCCATTTTGATAACTCGCTATAAATTAGTTACCGTGATCTTTCGATTTTTACAAAAATGGGCAATAGCGTGCTATAGGCCTAGATTGCACGCTAACGGAAAGTCCAAAAAACTCGAGCTCTTGGGTATTTGTATATGGACTTACAATAGCCCGCTATAAGTCATTAGTGCTCATGATACACAACCCAATAGCATGTTATCCAACTTTGAGTTAGAAATCTCACATTTCTAACGAGAAAAACGTAGGCCCTTTCCCTTGCTCAATTTTTCCATTCCTTACACAGTTTTGACGGGGAATCGTAACTGAAATATTCTCCACTACGACATGGATGATCCCATTGTTTCGCACGGCCAAAACAACTTTAGATTAAACAATGTTTTGAGTTCAAATCATTTCCTACTCTCTTGCTGTTCAACCTGCAATTGCTAATTTAATAAAACACTCATTGTCTAATTTTCAAAGATACAACACACACGATTTCAACAAGTTAGACTGAGCTTTCCAAAGAGTATTTCAAAAGAAGAAAGTCCTGATTTTTGCATTGTCAATAAATGCTTCGACCTGAATCAAAGTTGGAAACTATCTTGAAGATACCTTCATTGTTTAACAAGTTCTTCATTTTATCCCTTTTGTGCTGAGATTTTAAGAAGCAATTCATTGTTTTAAACTGCAAGTATACGAAGTGTTCTCAGTAAGAGAACACCACACATCACCTATATTCTTTCTCTGAGAGCTACAACTAATCATCAAGAACACATCAAATTATAGCTATCAAAGTCTACAAAGATCAAGCTCTAAGAACGAAGACATATCTCAATGCTAATGCGTTAGTTCAATCTTAGGTTTGTAGGGTAACCTCTCGATCAATCTCAGCACGAAAACTCTCTAAAATGCAAAGTCTTCAATATCACTTGGATTTAGTATTTGATTTTGACAAAATATTTTCCAAAAGGTTTTAATCATAATTTCAATGAGTTTTGAATGATTTAAAAGTGTTTTGAGTCAATGAAATGGTTCTTAAGTGTTTAAATATTAATTTTCCAAAATCGGGCTATCCACCACTTTGCCAAAATTTTACAAAAGGTAATAGCGCACTGTCAGTGTTGATAGCATGCTGATAGGGTTGAATAATCAAAAATCAATTTTTCTGGAAAATTGCCCACAACGCGCTATCCCTCGCTATCCCTTTTGATAACTCGCTATAAAGTAGTTACCGTGATCTTTCGATTTTTACTAAAATGGGCAATAGCGTGCTATAGGCCTAGATTGCACGCTAACGGAAAGTCCAAAAAACTCGAGCTCTTGGGTATGTGTATATGGACTTACAATAGCCCGTTATAAGTCATTAGTGCGCATGATACACAACCCAATAGCATGCTATCCAAGTTTGAGTTAGAAATCTCACATTTCTAACGAGAAAAACGTAGGCCCTTTCCCTTGCTCGATTTTTCCATTTCTTACACAGTTTTGACGGGCAATCGTAACTGAAATATTCTCCACTAAGACAAGGATGATGCCCATTGTTTCTCGCGGGCAAAACAACTTTAGATTAAACAATGTTTTGAATTCAAATCATTTCCTACTCTCTTGTTGTTTAACCTGCAATTGCTAATTTAATAAAACACTCATTGTCTAATTTTCAAAGATACAACACACACGATTTCAGCAAGTTAGACTGAGCTTTCCAAAGAGTATTTCAAAAGAAGAAAGTCGTGATTCTTGCATTGCCAATAAATGCTTCCACCCTAATCAAAGTTGAAAACTGTCTTGAAGATAACTTCATTGTTTAACAAGTTCTTCTTTTTATCCCTTTTGTGCTGAGATTTTAAGAAGCAATTCATTGTTTTAAACTGTAAGTATATAAAGTGTTCTCAGTAAGAGAACACAACACATCACCTATATTCTTTCTCTGAGAGCTACAACTAATCATCAAGAACACATCAAATTATAGCTATCAAAGTCTTCAAAGATCAAGCCCTAAGAACGAAGACATATCTCAATGCTAATGCGTTAGTTCAATCTTAGGTGTGTATGGTAACCTCTCGATCAATCCTGGCACGAAAACTCTCTAAATTGCAAGTCTTCAATATCACTTGGATTTAGTATTTGATTTTGACAAAATATTTTCCGAAAGGTTTTAATCATAATTTCAATTAGTTTTGAATGATTTAAAAGTGTTTTGAGTCAATGAAATGGTTCTTAAGTGTTAAAATATTAATTTTTCCAAAATCGGGTTATCCACCACTTTGCCAAAATTTTACAAAAGGTCGTAGCGCACTATCAGTGTTGATAGCACGCTGATAGGGTTGAATAATCAAAAATCAATTTTTCTTGGAAAATTGCCACAACGCGCTATCCCTTTTGATAACTCGCTATAAATTAGTTACCGTGATCTTTCGATTTTTACTAAAATGGGCAATAGCGTGCTATAGGCCTAGATTGCACGCTAACGGAAAGTCCAAAAAACTCGAGCTCTTGGGTATTTGTATATGGACTTACAATAGCCCGCTATAAATCATTAGTGCGCATGATACACAACCCAATAGCATGTTATCCAAGTTTGAGTTAGAAATCTCACATTTCTAACGAGAAAAACGTAGGCCCTTTCCCTTGCTCGATTTTTCCATTCCTTACACAGTTTTGACGGGGAATCGTAACTGAAATATTCTCCACTACGACATGGATGATGCCCATTGTTTCGCACGGCCAAAACAACTTTAGATTAAACAATGTTTTGAATTCAAATCATTTCCTACTCTCTTGCTGTTTAACCTGCAATTGCTAATTTAATAAAACACTCATTGTCTAATTTTCAAAGATACAACACACACGATTTCAACAAGTTAGACTGAGCTTTCCAAAGAGTATTTCAAAAGAAGAAAGTCGTGATTTTTGCAGTGTCAATAAATGCTTCGACCCGAATCAAAGTTGGAAACTGTCTTGAAGATAACTTCATTGTTTAACAAGTTCTTCTTTTTATCCCTTTTGTGCTGAGATTTTAAGAAGCAATTCATTGTTTTAAACTGTAAGTATATAAAGTGTTCTCAGTAAGAGAACACAACACATCACCTATATTCTTTCTCTGAGAGCTACAACTAATCATCAAGAACACATCAAATTATAGCTATCAAAGTCTTCAAAGATCAAGCCCTAAGAACGAAGACATATCTCAATGCTAATGCGTTAGTTCAATCTTAGGTGTATAAGTATGGTAACCTCTCGATCAATCTCAGCACGAAAACTCTCTAAATTGCAAGTCTTCAATATCACTTGGATTTAGTATTTGATTTTGACAAAATATTTTCTGAAAGGTTTTAATCATAATTTCAATTAGTTTTGAATGATTTAAAAGTGTTTTGACTCAATGAAATCGTTCTTAAGTGTTAAAATATTAATTTTTCCAAAATCGGGCTATCCACCACTTTGCCAAAATTTTACAAAAGGTAGTAGCGCACTATCAGTGTTGATAGCACGCTGATAGGGTTGAATAATCAAAAATCAATTTTTCTTGGAAAATTGCCACAACGCGCTATCCATTTTGATAACTCGCTATAAATTAGTTACCGTGATCTTTCGATTTTTACAAAAATGGGCAATAGCGTGCTATAGGCCTAGATTGCACGCTAACGGAAAGTCCAAAAAACTCGAGCTCTTGGGTATTTGTATATGGACTTACAATAGCCCGCTATAAGTCATTAGTGCGCATGATACACAACCCAATAGCATGTTATCCAACTTTGAGTTAGAAATCTCACATTTCTAACGAGAAAAACGTAGGCCCTTTCCCTTGCTCAATTTTTCCATTCCTTACACAGTTTTGACGGGGAATCGTAACTGAAATATTCTCCACTACGACATGGATGATCCCATTGTTTCGCACGGCCAAAACAACTTTAGATTAAACAATGTTTTGAGTTCAAATCATTTCCTACTCTCTTGCTGTTCAACCTGCAATTGCTAATTTAATAAAACACTCATTGTCTAATTTTCAAAGATACAACACACACGATTTCAACAAGTTAGACTGAGCTTTCCAAAGAGTATTTCAAAAGAAGAAAGTCCTGATTTTTGCATTGTCAATAAATGCTTCGACCTGAATCAAAGTTGGAAACTATCTTGAAGATACCTTCATTGTTTAACAAGTTCTTCATTTTATCCCTTTTGTGCTGAGATTTTAAGAAGCAATTCATTGTTTTAAACTGCAAGTATACGAAGTGTTCTCAGTAAGAGAACACCACACATCACCTATATTCTTTCTCTGAGAGCTACAACTAATCATCAAGAACACATCAAATTATAGCTATCAAAGTCTACAAAGATCAAGCTCTAAGAACGAAGACATATCTCAATGCTAATGCGTTAGTTCAATCTTAGGTTTGTAGGGTAACCTCTCGATCAATCTCAGCACGAAAACTCTCTAAAATGCAAAGTCTTCAATATCACTTGGATTTAGTATTTGATTTTGACAAAATATTTTCCAAAAGGTTTTAATCATAATTTCAATGAGTTTTGAATGATTTAAAAGTGTTTTGAGTCAATGAAATGGTTCTTAAGTGTTTAAATATTAATTTTCCAAAATCGGGCTATCCACCACTTTGCCAAAATTTTACAAAAGGTAATAGCGCACTGTCAGTGTTGATAGCATGCTGATAGGGTTGAATAATCAAAAATCAATTTTTCTGGAAAATTGCCCACAACGCGCTATCCCTCGCTATCCCTTTTGATAACTCGCTATAAAGTAGTTACCGTGATCTTTCGATTTTTACTAAAATGGGCAATAGCGTGCTATAGGCCTAGATTGCACGCTAACGGAAAGTCCAAAAAACTCGAGCTCTTGGGTATGTGTATATGGACTTACAATAGCCCGTTATAAGTCATTAGTGCGCATGATACACAACCCAATAGCATGCTATCCAAGTTTGAGTTAGAAATCTCACATTTCTAACGAGAAAAACGTAGGCCCTTTCCCTTGCTCGATTTTTCCATTTCTTACACAGTTTTGACGGGCAATCGTAACTGAAATATTCTCCACTAAGACAAGGATGATGCCCATTGTTTCTCGCGGGCAAAACAACTTTAGATTAAACAATGTTTTGAATTCAAATCATTTCCTACTCTCTTGTTGTTTAACCTGCAATTGCTAATTTAATAAAACACTCATTGTCTAATTTTCAAAGATACAACACACACGATTTCAGCAAGTTAGACTGAGCTTTCCAAAGAGTATTTCAAAAGAAGAAAGTCGTGATTCTTGCATTGCCAATAAATGCTTCCACCCTAATCAAAGTTGAAAACTGTCTTGAAGATAACTTCATTGTTTAACAAGTTCTTCTTTTTATCCCTTTTGTGCTGAGATTTTAAGAAGCAATTCATTGTTTTAAACTGTAAGTATATAAAGTGTTCTCAGTAAGAGAACACAACACATCACCTATATTCTTTCTCTGAGAGCTACAACTAATCATCAAGAACACATCAAATTATAGCTATCAAAGTCTTCAAAGATCAAGCCCTAAGAAAGAAAACATATCTCAATGCTAATGCGTTAGTTCAATCTTAGGTGTGTATGGTAACCTCTCGATCAATCCCGGCACGAAAACTCTCTAAATTGCAAGTCTTCAATATCACTTGGATTTAGTATTTGATTTTGACAAAATATTTTCCGAAAGGTTTTAATCATAATTTCAATTAGTTTTGAATGATTTAAAAGTGTTTTGAGTCAATGAAATGGTTCTTAAGTGTTAAAATATTAATTTTTCCAAAATCGGGTTATCCACCACTTTGCCAAAATTTTACAAAAGGTCGTAGCGCACTATCAGTGTTGATAGCACGCTGATAGGGTTGAATAATCAAAAATCAATTTTTCTTGGAAAATTGCCACAACGCGCTATCCCTTTTGATAACTCGCTATAAATTAGTTACCGTGATCTTTCGATTTTTACTAAAATGGGCAATAGCGTGCTATAGGCCTAGATTGCACGCTAACGGAAAGTCCAAAAAACTTGAGCTCTTGGGTATGTGTATATGGACTTACAATAGCCCGCTATAAGTCATTAGCGCGCATGATACACAACCCAATAGCATGTTATCCAACTTTGAGTTAGAAATCTCACATTTCTAACGAGAAAAACGTAGGCCCTTTCCCTTGCACGATTTTTCCATTCCTTACACAGTTTTGACGGGGAATCGTAACTGAAATATTCTCCACTACGACATGGATGATGCCCATTCTTTCGCACGGCCAAAACAACTTTAGATTAAACAATGTTTTGAATTCAAATCATTTCTTACTCTCTTGTTGTTTAACCTGCAATTGCTAATTTAATAAAACACTCATTGTCTAATTTTCAAAAATACAACACACACGATTTCAGCAAGTTAGACTGAGCTTTCCAAAGAGTATTTCAAAAGAAGAAAGTCCTGATTCTTGCATTGCCAATAAATGCTTCCACCCTAATCAAAGTTGGAAACTGTCTTGAAGATAACTTCATTGTTTAACAAGTTCTTCTTTTTATCCCTTTTGTGCTGAGATTTTAAGAAGCAATTCATTGTTTTAAACTGTAAGTATATAAAGTGTTCTCAGTAAGAGAACACAACACATCACCTATATTCTTTCTCTGAGAGCTACAACTAATCATCAAGAACACATCAAATTATAGCTATCAAAGTCTTCAAAGATCAAGCCCTAAGAACGAAGACATATCTCAATGCTAATGCGTTAGTTCAATCTTAGGTGTATAAGTATGGTAACCTCTCGATCAATCTCAGCACGAAAACTCTCTAAATTGCAAGTCTTCAATATCACTTGGATTTAGTATTTGATTTTGACAAAATATTTTCTGAAAGGTTTTAATCATAATTTCAATTAGTTTTGAATGATTTAAAAGTGTTTTGACTCAATGAAATCGTTCTTAAGTGTTAAAATATTAATTTTTCCAAAATCGGGCTATCCACCACTTTGCCAAAATTTTACAAAAGGTAGTAGCGCACTATCAGTGTTGATAGCACGCTGATAGGGTTGAATAAATAAAAATCAATTTTTCTTGGAAAATTGCCACAACGCGCTATCCATTTTGATAACTCGCTATAAATTAGTTACCGTGATCTTTCGATTTTTACAAAAATGGGCAATAGCGTGCTATAGGCCTAGATTGCACGCTAACGGAAAGTCCAAAAAACTTGAGCTCTTGGGTATGTGTATATGGACTTACAATAGCCCGCTATAAGTCATTAGCGCGCATGATACACAACCCAATAGCATGTTATCCAACTTTGAGTTAGAAATCTCACATTTCTAACGAGAAAAACGTAGGCCCTTTCCCTTGCACGATTTTTCCATTCCTTACACAGTTTTGACGGGGAATCGTAACTGAAATATTCTCCACTACGACATGGATGATGCCCATTCTTTCGCACGGCCAAAACAACTTTAGATTAAACAATGTTTTGAATTCAAATCATTTCTTACTCTCTTGTTGTTTAACCTGCAATTGCTAATTTAATAAAACACTCATTGTCTAATTTTCAAAAATACAACACACACGATTTCAGCAAGTTAGACTGAGCTTTCCAAAGAGTATTTCAAAAGAAGAAAGTCCTGATTCTTGCATTGCCAATAAATGCTTCCACCCTAATCAAAGTTGGAAACTGTCTTGAAGATAACTTCATTGTTTAACAAGTTCTTCTTTTTATCCCTTTTGTGCTGAGATTTTAAGAAGCAATTCATTGTTTTAAACTGTAAGTATATAAAGTGTTCTCAGTAAGAGAACACAACACATCACCTATATTCTTTCTCTGAGAGCTACAACTAATCATCAAGAACACATCAAATTATAGCTATCAAAGTCTTCAAAGATCAAGCCCTAAGAACGAAGACATATCTCAATGCTAATGCGTTAGTTCAATCTTAGGTGTATAAGTATGGTAACCTCTCGATCAATCTCAGCACGAAAACTCTCTAAATTGCAAGTCTTCAATATCACTTGGATTTAGTATTTGATTTTGACAAAATATTTTCTGAAAGGTTTTAATCATAATTTCAATTAGTTTTGAATGATTTAAAAGTGTTTTGACTCAATGAAATGGTTCTTAAGTGTTTAAATATTAATTTTCCAAAATCGGGCTATCCACCACTTTGCCAAAATTTTACAAAAGGTAATAGCGCACTGTCAGTGTTGATAGCATGCTGATAGGGTTGAATAATCAAAAATCAATTTTTCTGGAAAATTGCCCACAACGCGCTATCCCTCGCTATCCCTTTTGATAAATCGCTATAAAGTAGTTACCGTGATCTTTCGATTTTTACTAAAATGGGCAATAGCGTGCTATAGGCCCAGATTGCACGCTAACGGAAAGTCCAAAAAACTCGAGCTCTTGGGTATGTGTATATGGACTTACAATAGCCCGTTATAAGTCATTAGTGCGCATGATACACAACCCAATAGCATGCTATCCAAGTTTGAGTTAGAAATCTCACATTTCTAACGAGAAAAACGTAGGCCCTTTCCCTTGCTCGATTTTTCCATTTCTTACACAGTTTTGACGGGCAATCGTAACTGAAATATTCTCCACAAAGACAAGGATGATGCCCATTGTTTCTCGCGGGCAAAACAACTTTAGATTAAACAATGTTTTGAATTCAAATCATTTCCTACTCTCTTGTTGTTTAACCTGCAATTGCTAATTTAATAAAACACTCATTGTCTAATTTTCAAAGATACAACACACACGATTTCAGCAAGTTAGACTGAGCTTTCCAAAGAGTATTTCAAAAGAAGAAAGTCGTGATTCTTGCATTGCCAATAAATGCTTCCACCCTAATCAAAGTTGAAAACTGTCTTGAAGATAACTTCATTGTTTAACAAGTTCTTCTTTTTATCCCTTTTGTGCTGAGATTTTAAGAAGCAATTCATTGTTTTAAACTGTAAGTATATAAAGTGTTCTCAGTAAGAGAACACAACACATCACCTATATTCTTTCTCTGAGAGCTACAACTAATCATCAAGAACACATCAAATTATAGCTATCAAAGTCTTCAAAGATCAAGCCCTAAGAACGAAAACATATCTCAATGCTAATGCGTTAGTTCAATCTTAGGTGTGTATGGTAACCTCTCGATCAATCCCGGCACGAAAACTCTCTAAATTGCAAGTCTTCAATATCACTTGGATTTAGTATTTGATTTTGACAAAATATTTTCCGAAAGGTTTTAATCATAATTTCAATTAGTTTTGAATGATTTAAAAGTGTTTTGAGTCAATGAAATGGTTCTTAAGTGTTAAAATATTAATTTTTCCAAAATCGGGTTATCCACCACTTTGCCAAAATTTTACAAAAGGTCGTAGCGCACTATCAGTGTTGATAGCACGCTGATAGGGTTGAATAATCAAAAATCAATTTTTCTTGGAAAATTGCCACAACGCGCTATCCCTTTTGATAACTCGCTATAAATTAGTTACCGTGATCTTTCGATTTTTACTAAAATGGGCAATAGCGTGCTATAGGCCTAGATTGCACGCTAACGGAAAGTCCAAAAAACTTGAGCTCTTGGGTATGTGTATATGGACTTACAATAGCCCGCTATAAGTCATTAGCGCGCATGATACACAACCCAATAGCATGTTATCCAACTTTGAGTTAGAAATCTCACATTTCTAACGAGAAAAACGTAGGCCCTTTCCCTTGCACGATTTTTCCAATCCTTACACAGTTTTGACGGGGAATCGTAACTGAAATATTCTCCACTACGACATGGATGATGCCCATTCTTTCGCACGGCCAAAACAACTTTAGATTAAACAATGTTTTGAATTCAAATCATTTCTTACTCTCTTGTTGTTTAACCTGCAATTGCTAATTTAATAAAACACTCATTGTCTAATTTTCAAAAATACAACACACACGATTTCAGCAAGTTAGACTGAGCTTTCCAAAGAGTATTTCAAAAGAAGAAAGTCCTGATTCTTGCATTGCCAATAAATGCTTCCACCCTAATCAAAGTTGGAAACTGTCTTGAAGATAACTTCATTGTTTAACAAGTTCTTCTTTTTATCCCTTTTGTGCTGAGATTTTAAGAAGCAATTCATTGTTTTAAACTGTAAGTATATAAAGTGTTCTCAGTAAGAGAACACAACACATCACCTATATTCTTTCTCTGAGAGCTACAACTAATCATCAAGAACACATCAAATTATAGCTATCAAAGTCTTCAAAGATCAAGCCCTAAGAACGAAGACATATCTCAATGCTAATGCGTTAGTTCAATCTTAGGTGTATAAGTATGGTAACCTCTCGATCAATCTCAGCACGAAAACTCTCTAAATTGCAAGTCTTCAATATCACTTGGATTTAGTATTTGATTTTGACAAAATATTTTCTGAAAGGTTTTAATCATAATTTCAATTAGTTTTGAATGATTTAAAAGTGTTTTGACTCAATGAAATCGTTCTTAAGTGTTAAAATATTAATTTTTCCAAAATCGGGCTATCCACCACTTTGCCAAAATTTTACAAAAGGTAGTAGCGCACTATCAGTGTTGATAGCACGCTGATAGGGTTGAATAATCAAAAATCAATTTTTCTTGGAAAATTGCCACAACGCGCTATCCATTTTGATAACTCGCTATAAATTAGTTACCGTGATCTTTCGATTTTTACAAAAATGGGCAATAGCGTGCTATAGGCCTAGATTGCACGCTAACGGAAAGTCCAAAAAACTCGAGCTCTTGGGTATTTGTATATGGACTTACAATAGCCCGCTATAAGTCATTAGTGCGCATGATACACAACCCAATAGCATGTTATCCAACTTTGAGTTAGAAATCTCACATTTCTAACGAGAAAAACGTAGGCCCTTTCCCTTGCTCAATTTTTCCATTCCTTACACAGTTTTGACGGGGAATCGTAACTGAAATATTCTCCACTACGACATGGATGATCCCATTGTTTCGCACGGCCAAAACAACTTTAGATTAAACAATGTTTTGAGTTCAAATCATTTCCTACTCTCTTGCTGTTCAACCTGCAATTGCTAATTTAATAAAACACTCATTGTCTAATTTTCAAAGATACAACACACACGATTTCAACAAGTTAGACTGAGCTTTCCATAGAGTATTTCAAAAGAAGAAAGTCCTGACTTTTGCATTGTCAATAAATGCTTCGACCTGAATCAAAGTTGGAAACTATCTTGAAGATACCTTCATTGTTTAACAAGTTCTTCATTTTATCCCTTTTGTGCTGAGATTTTAAGAAGCAATTCATTGTTTTAAACTGCAAGTATACGAAGTGTTCTCAGTAAGAGAACACCACACATCACCTATATTCTTTCTCTGAGAGCTACAACTAATCATCAAGAACACATCAAATTATAGCTATCAAAGTCTACAAAGATCAAGCTCTAAGAACGAAGACATATCTCAATGCTAATGCGTTAGTTCAATCTTAGGTTTGTAGGGTAACCTCTCGATCAATCTCAGCACGAAAACTCTCTAAAATGCAAAGTCTTCAATATCACTTGGATTTAGTATTTGATTTTGACAAAATATTTTCCAAAAGGTTTTAATCATAATTTCAATGAGTTTTGAATGATTTAAAAGTGTTTTGAGTCAATGAAATGGTTCTTAAGTGTTTAAATATTAATTTTCCAAAATCGGGCTATCCACCACTTTGCCAAAATTTTACAAAAGGTAATAGCGCACTGTCAGTGTTGATAGCATGCTGATAGGGTTGAATAATCAAAAATCAATTTTTCTGGAAAATTGCCCACAACGCGCTATCCCTCGCTATCCCTTTTGATAACTCGCTATAAAGTAGTTACCGTGATCTTTCGATTTTTACTAAAATGGGCAATAGCGTGCTATAGGCCTAGATTGCACGCTAACGGAAAGTCCAAAAAACTCGAGCTCTTGGGTATGTGTATATGGACTTACAATAGCCCGTTATAAGTCATTAGTGCGCATGATACACAACCCAATAGCATGCTATCCAAGTTTGAGTTAGAAATCTCACATTTCTAACGAGAAAAACGTAGGCCCTTTCCCTTGCTCGATTTTTCCATTTCTTACACAGTTTTGACGGGCAATCGTAACTGAAATATTCTCCACTAAGACAAGGATGATGCCCATTGTTTCTCGCGGGCAAAACAACTTTAGATTAAACAATGTTTTGAATTCAAATCATTTCCTACTCTCTTGTTGTTTAACCTGCAATTGCTAATTTAATAAAACACTCATTGTCTAATTTTCAAAGATACAACACACACGATTTCAGCAAGTTAGACTGAGCTTTCCAAAGAGTATTTCAAAAGAAGAAAGTCGTGATTCTTGCATTGCCAATAAATGCTTCCACCCTAATCAAAGTTGAAAACTGTCTTGAAGATAACTTCAATGTTTAACAAGTTCTTCTTTTTATCCCTTTTGTGCTGAGATTTTAAGAAGCAATTCATTGTTTTAAACTGTAAGTATATAAAGTGTTCTCAGTAAGAGAACACAACACATCACCTATATTCTTTCTCTGAGAGCTACAACTAATCATCAAGAACACATCAAATTATAGCTATCAAAGTCTTCAAAGATCAAGCCCTAAGAACGAAAACATATCTCAATGCTAATGCGTTAGTTCAATCTTAGGTGTGTATGGTAACCTCTCGATCAATCCCGGCACGAAAACTCTCTAAATTGCAAGTCTTCAATATCACTTGGATTTAGTATTTGATTTTGACAAAATATTTTCCGAAAGGTTTTAATCATAATTTCAATTAGTTTTGAATGATTTAAAAGTGTTTTGAGTCAATGAAATGGTTCTTAAGTGTTAAAATATTAATTTTTCCAAAATCGGGTTATCCACCACTTTGCCAAAATTTTACAAAAGGTCGTAGCGCACTATCAGTGTTGATAGCACGCTGATAGGGTTGAATAATCAAAAATCAATTTTTCTTGGAAAATTGCCACAACGCGCTATCCCTTTTGATAACTCGCTATAAATTAGTTACCGTGATCTTTCGATTTTTACTAAAATGGGCAATAGCGTGCTATAGGCCTAGATTGCACGCTAACGGAAAGTCCAAAAAACTTGAGCTCTTGGGTATGTGTATATGGACTTACAATAGCCCGCTATAAGTCATTAGCGCGCATGATACACAACCCAATAGCATGTTATCCAACTTTGAGTTAGAAATCTCACATTTCTAACGAGAAAAACGTAGGCCCTTTCCCTTGCACGATTTTTCCATTCCTTACACAGTTTTGACGGGGAATCGTAACTGAAATATTCTCCACTACGACATGGATGATGCCCATTCTTTCGCACGGCCAAAACAACTTTAGATTAAACAATGTTTTGAATTCAAATCATTTCTTACTCTCTTGTTGTTTAACCTGCAATTGCTAATTTAATAAAACATTCATTGTCTAATTTTCAAAAATACAACACACACGATTTCAGCAAGTTAGACTGAGCTTTCCAAAGAGTATTTCAAAAGAAGAAAGTCCTGATTCTTGCATTGCCAATAAATGCTTCCACCCTAATCAAAGTTGGAAACTGTCTTGAAGATAACTTCATTGTTTAACAAGTTCTTCTTTTTATCCCTTTTGTGCTGAGATTTTAAGAAGCAATTCATTGTTTTAAACTGTAAGTATATGAAGTGTTCTCAATAAGAGAACACAACACATAACCTATATTCTTTCTCTGAGAGCTACAATTAATCATCAAGAACACATCAAATTATAGCTATCAAAGTCTTCAAAGATCAAGCCCTAAGAACGAAGACATATCTCAATGCTAATGCGTTAGTTCCATCTTAGGTGTATAAGTATGGTAACCTCTCGATCAATCTCAGCACGAAAACTCTCTAAATTGCAAGTCTTCAATATCACTTGGATTTAGTATTTGATTTTGACAAAATATTTTCCGAAAGGTTTTAATCATAATTTCAATTAGTTTTGAATGATTTAAAAGTGTTTTGACTCAATGAAATGGTTCTTAAGTGTTAAAATATTAATATTTCCAAAATCGGGCTATCCACCACTTTGCCAAAATTTTACAAAAGGTAGTAGCGCACTATCAGTGTTGATAGCACGCTGATAGGGTTGAATAATCAAAAATCAATTTTTCTTGGAAAATTGCCACAACGCGCTATCCCTTTTGATAACTCGCTATAAATTAGTTACCGTGATCTTTCGATTTTTACAAAAATGGGCAATAGCGTGCTATAGCTAACGGAAAGTTCAAAAAACTCGAGCTCTTGGGTATTTGTATATGGACTTACAATAGCCCGCTATAAGTCATTAGTGCGCATGATACACAACCCAATAGCATGTTATCCAACTTTGAGTTAGAAATCTCACATTTCTAACGAGAAAAACGTAGGCCCTTTCCTTTGCTCAGTTTTTCCATTCCTTACAGTTTTGACGGGGAATCGTAACTGAAATATTCTCCACTACGACATGGATGATGCCCATCGTTTCGCACGGCCAAAACAACTTTAGATTAAACAATGTTTTGAATTCAAATCATTTCCTACTCTCTTGCTGTTTAACCTGCATTTGCTAATTTAATAAAGCACTCATTGTCTAATTTTCAAAGATACAACACACACGATTTCAGCAAGTTAGACTGAGCTTTCCAAAGGGTGTTTCAAAAGAAGAAAGTCGTGATTTTTGCATTGTCAATAAATGCTTCGACCCGAATCAAAGTTGGATACTGTCTTGAAGATAACTTCATTGTTTAACAAGTTCTTCATTTTATCCCTTTTGTGCTGAGATTCTAAGAAGCAATTCATTGTTTTAAACTGTAAGTATATGAAGTGTTCTCAGTAAGAGAACACCACACATCACCTAAATTCTTTCTCTTAGAGCTACAACTAATCATCAAGAACACATCAAATTATAGCTATCAAAGTCTACAAAGATCAAGCTCTAAGAACGAAGACGTATCTCAATGCTAATGCGTTAGTTCAATCTTAGGTTTGTAGGGTAACCTCTCGATCAATCTCAGCACGAAACTCTCTAAATTGCAAAGTCTTAAATATCACTTGGATTTAGTATTTGATTTTGACAAAATATTTTCCAAAAGGTTTTAATCATAATTTCAATGAGTTTTGAATGATTTAAAAGTGTTTTGAGTCAATGAAATGGTTCTTAAGTGTTTAAATATTAATTTTTCCAAAATCAGGCTATCCACCACTTTGCCAAAATTTTACAAAAGGTAATAGCGCACTGTCAGTGTTGATAGCATGCTGATAGGGTTGAATAATCAAAAATAATTTTTCTGGAAAATTGCCTACAACGCGCTATCCCTCGCTATCCCTTTTGATAACTCGCTATAAAGTAGTTACCGTGATCTTTCGATTTTTACTAAAATGGGCAATAGCGTGCTATAGGCCTAGATTGCACGCAACGAAAACTCCAAAAAACTCGAGCCCTTGGGTATGTGTATAGGGACTTACAATAGCCCGCTATAAGTCATTAGTGCGCATGATACACAACCCAATAACATGCTATCCAAGTTTGAGTTAGAAATCTCACATTTTTAACAAGAAAAACGTAGGCCCTTTCCCTTGCTCGATTTTTCCATTTCTTACACAGTTTTGACGGGGAATCGTAACTGAAATATTCCCCACTAAGACATGGATGATGCCCATTGTTTCGTGCGGCCAAAACAACTTTAGATTAAACAATGTTTTGAATTCAAATCATTTCCTACTCTCTTGTTGTTTAACCTGCAATTGCAAATTTAATAAAACACTCATTCTCTAATTTTCAAATATACAACACACACGACGATTCCAGCAAGTTAGATTGAGCTTTCCAAAGAGTATTTCAAAAGAAGAAAGTCCTGATTCTTGCATTGCCAATAAATGCTTCCACCCTAATCAAAGTTGGAAACTGTCTTGAAGATAACTTCATTGTTTAACAAGTTCTTCTTTTTATCCCTTTTGTGCTGAGATTTTAAGAAGCAATTCATTGTTTTAAACTGTAAGTATATGAAGTGTTCTCAATAAGAGAACACAACACATCACCTATATTCTTTCTCGAAGAGCTACAACTAATCATCAAGAACACATCAAATTATAGCTATCAAGGTCTTCAAAGATCAAGTCCTAAGAACGAAGACATATCTCAATGCTAATGCGTTAGGTCAATCTTAGGTGTGAACGGTAACCTCTCGATCAATCTCAGCACGAAAACTCTCTAAATTGCAAGTCTTCAATATCACTTGGATTTAGTATTTGATTTTGACAAAATATTTTCCAAAAGGTTTTAATCATAATTTCAATTAGTTTTGAATGATTTAAAAGTGTTTTGAGTCAATGAAATGGTTCTTAAGTGTTAAAATATTAATTTTTCCAAAATCGGGCTATCCACCACTTTGCCAAAATTTTACAAAAGGTAGTAGCGCACTATCAGTGTTGATAGCACGCTGATAGGGTTGAATAATCAAAAATCAATTTTTCTTGGAAAATTGCCTACAACGTGCTATCCCTTTTGATAACTCGCTATAAAGTAGTTACCGTGATCTTTCGATTTTTACTAAAATGGGCAATAACGTGCTATAGGCCTAGATTGCACGCTAACGGAAAGTCCAAAAAACTTGAGCTCTTGGGTATGTGTTTATCGACTTACAATAGCCCGCTATAAGTCATTTGTGCGCATTATACACAACCCAATAGCATGTTATCCAAGTTTGAGTTTAGCAATCTCACATTTCTAACGAGAAAAACGTAGGCCCTTTCCCTTGCTCGATTTTTCCATTCCTTACACAGTTTTGACAGGGAATCGTAACTGAAATATTCTCTACTAGGACATGGATGACGCACGGCCAAAACAACTTTAGATTAAACAACGTTTTGATTTCAAATCATTTCCTACTCTCTTGCTGTTTAACCTGTAATTGCTAATTTAATAAAACACTCATTGTCTAATTTTTCAAAGATACAACACACACGATTTCAGCAAGTTAGACTGAGCTTTCCAATGAGTGTTTCAAAAGAAGAAAGTCCTGATTTTTGCATTGTCAACAAATGCTTCGACCCGAATCAAAGTTGGAAACTGTCTTGAAGATAACTATATTGTTTAACAAGTTCTTCATTTTATCCCTTTTGTGCTGAGATTTTAAGAAGCATTTCATTGTTTTAAACTGTAAGTATATGAAGTGTTCCCAGTAAGAGAACACCACACATCACCTATATTCTTTCTCTGAGAGGTACAACTAATCATCAAGAACACATCAAATGATAGCTATCAAAGTCTACAAAGATCAAGCTCTAAGAACGAAGACATATCTCAATGCTAATGCGTTAGTTCCATCTTAGGTTTGTAGGGTAACCTCTCGATCAATCTCAGCACGAAAACTCTCTAAATTGCAAGTCTTCAATATCACTTGGATTTAGTATTTGATTTTGACAAAATATTTTCCAAAAGGTTTTAATCATAATTTCAATGAGTTTTGAATGATTTAAAAGTGTTTTGAGTCAATGAAATGGTTCTTAAGTGTTTAAATATTAATTTTTCCAAAATCGGGCTATCCACCACTTTGCCAAAATTTTACAAAAGGTAATAGCGCACTGTCAGTGTTGATAGCATGCTGATAGGGTTGAATAATCAAAAATCAATTTTTCTGGAAAATTGCCTACAACGCGCTATCCCTCACTATCCCTTTTGATAACTCGCTATAAAGTAGTTACCGTGATCTTTCGATTTTTACTAAAATGGTTAATAGCGTGCTATAGGCCTAGATTGCACGCAACGGAAACTCCAAAAAATTCGACCTCTTGGGTATGTGTATACGGACTTACAATAGCCCGCTATAAGTCATTAGTGCGCATGATACACAACCCAATAACATGCTATCCTAGTTTGAGTTAGAAATCTCACATTTTTAACAAGAAAAACGTAGGCCCTTTCCCTTGCTCGATTTTTCCATTTCTTACACAGTTTTGACGAGGAATCGTAACTGAAATATTCTCCACTAAGACATGGATGATGCCCATTGTTTCTCGCGGCCAAAACAACTTTAGATTAAACAATGTTTTGAATTCAAATCATTTCCTACTCTCTTGTTGTTTAACCTGCAATTGCTAATTTAATAAAACACTCATTGTCTAATTTTCAAAGATACAACACACACGATTTCAGCAAGTTAGACTGAGCTTTCCAAAGAGTGTTTCAAAAGAAGAAAGTCCTGATTTTTGCATTGTCAATAAATGCTTCGACCCGAATCAAAGTTGGAAACTGTCTTGAAGATAACTTCATTGTTTAACAAGTTCTTCATTTTATCCCTTTTGTGCTAAGATTTTAAGAAGCAATTCATTGTTTTAAACTGTAAGTATATGAAGTGTTCTCAGTAAGAGAACACAACACATTACCTATATTCTTTCTCTGAGAGCTACACAACTAATCATCAAGAACACATCAAATTATAGCTATCAAAGTCTACAAAGATCAAGCTCTAAGAACGAAGACATATCTCAATGCTAATGCGTTAGTTCAATCTTAGGTTTGTAGGGTAACCTCTCGATCAATCTCAGCACGAAAACTCTCTAAATTGCAAAGTCTTCAATATCACTTGGATTTAGTATTTGATTTTGACAAAATATTTTCCAAAAGGTTTTAATCATAATTTCAATGAGTTTTGAATGATTTAAAAGTGTTTTGAGTCAATGAAATGGTTCTTAAGTGTTTAAATATTAATATTTCCAAAATCGGGCTATCCACCACTTTGCCAAAATTTTACAAAAGGTAATAGCGCACTGTCAGTGTTGATAGCATGCTGATAGGGTTGAATAATCAAAAATCAATTTTGCTGGAAAATTGCCTGCAACGCGCTATCCCTCACTATCCCTTTTGATAACTCGCTATAAAGTAGTTACCGTGATCTTTCGATTTTTACTAAAATGGGCAATAGCGTGCTATAGCCCTAGATTGCACGCAACGGAAACTCCAAAAAACTCGACCTCTTGGGTATTTGTATATGGACTTACAATAGCCCGCTATAAATCATTAGTGCGCATGATACACAACCCAATAGCATGTTATCCAAGTTTGAGTTAGAAATCTCACATTTCTAACGAGAAAAACGTAGGCCCTTTCCCTTGCTCGATTTTTCCATTTCTTACACAGTTTTGACGGGCAATCGTAACTGAAATATTCTCCACTAAGACAAGGATGATGCCCATTGTTTCTCACGGGCAAAACAACTTTAGATTAAACAATGTTTTGAATTCAAATCATTTCCTACTCTCTTGTTGTTTAACCTGCAATTGCTAATTTAATAAAACACTCATTGTCTAATTTTCAAAGATACAACACACACGATTTCAGCAAGTTAGACTGAGCTTTCCAAAGAGTATTTCAAAAGAAGAAAGTCGTGATTCTTGCATTGCCAATAAATGCTTCCACCCTAATCAAAGTTGAAAACTGTCTTGAAGATAACTTCATTGTTTAACAAGTTCTTCTTTTTATCCCTTTTGTGCTGAGATTTTAAGAAGCAATTCATTGTTTTAAACTGTAAGTATATAAAGTGTTCTCAGTAAGAGAACACAACACATCACCTATATTCTTTCTCTGAGAGCTACAACTAATCATCAAGAACACATCAAATTATAGCTATCAAAGTCTTCAAAGATCAAGCCCTAAGAACGAAGACATATCTCAATGCTAATGCGTTAGTTCAATCTTAGGTGTGTATGGTAACCTCTCGATCAATCCCGGCACGAAAACTCTCTAAATTGCAAGTCTTCAATATCACTTGGATTTAGTATTTGATTTTGACAAAATATTTTCCGAAAGGTTTTAATCATAATTTCAATTAGTTTTGAATGATTTAAAAGTGTTTTGAGTCAATGAAATGGTTCTTAAGTGTTAAAATATTAATTTTTCCAAAATCGGGTTATCCACCACTTTGCCAAAATTTCACAAAAGGTCGTAGCGCACTATCAGTGTTGATAGCACGCTGATAGGGTTGAATAATCAAAAATCAATTTTTCTTGGAAAATTGCCACAACGCGCTATCCCTTTTGATAACTCGCTATAAATTAGTTACCGTGATCTTTCGATTTTTACTAAAATGGGCAATAGCGTGCTATAGGCCTAGATTGCACGCTAACGGAAAGTCCAAAAAACTCGAGCTCTTGGGTATGTGTATATGGACTTACAATAGCCTGCTATAAGTCATTAGCGCGCATGATACACAACCCAATAGCATGTTATCCAACTTTGAGTTAGAAATCTCACATTTCTAACGAGAAAAACGTAGGCCCTTTCCCTTGCACGATTTTTCCATTCCTTACACAGTTTTGACGGGGAATCGTAACTGAAATATTCTCCACTACGACATGGATGATGCCCATTGTTTCGCACGACCAAAACAACTTTAGATTAAACAATGTTTTGAATTCAAATCATTTCTTACTCTCTTGTTGTTTAACCTGCAATTGCTAATTTAATAAAACACACATTGTCTAATTTTCAAAAATACAACACACACGATTTTAGCAAGTTAGACTGAGCTTTCCAAAGTGTATTTCAAAAGAAGAAAGTCCTGATTCTTGCATTGCCAATAAATGCTTCCACCCTAATCAAAGTTGGAAACTGTCTTGAAGATAACTTCATTGTTTAACAAGTTCTTCTTTTTATCCCTTTTGTGCTGAGATTTTAAGAAGCAATTCATTGTTTTAAACTGTAAGTATATGAAGTGTTCTCAATAAGAGAACACAACACATAACCTATATTCTTTCTCTGAGAGCTACAACTAATCATCAAGAACACATCAAATTATAGCTATCAAAGTCTACAAAGATCAAGCTCTAAGAACGAAGACGTATCTCAATGCTAATGCGTTAGTTCAATCTTAGGTTTGTAGGGTAACCTCTCGATCAATCTCAGCACGAAAACTCTCTAAATTGCAAAGTCTTAAATATCACTTGGATTTAGTATTTGATTTTGACAAAATATTTTCCAAAATTTTTTAATCATAATTTCAATGAGTTTTGAATGATTTAAAAGTGTTTTGAGTCAATGAAATGGTTCTTAAGTGTTTAAATATTAATTTTTCCAAAATCAGGCTATCCACCACTTTGCCAAAATTTTACAAAAGGTAATAGCGCACTGTCAGTGTTGATAGCATGCTGATAGGGTTGAATAATCAAAAACAATTTTTCTGGAAAATTGCCTACAACGCGCTATCCCTCGCTATCCCTTTTGATAACTCGCTATAAAGTAGTTACCGTGATCTTTCGATTTTTACTAAAATGGGCAATAGCGTGCTATAGGCCTAGATTGCACGCAACGAAAACTCCAAAAAACTCGAGCCCTTGGGTATGTGTATAGGGACTTACAATAGCCCGCTATAAGTCATTAGTGCGCATGATACACAACCCAATAACATGCTATCCAAGTTTGAGTTAGAAATCTCACATTTTTAACAAGAAAAACGTAGGCCCTTTCCCTTGCTCGATTTTTCCATTTCTTACACAGTTTTGACGGGGAATCGTAACTGAAATATTCCCCACTAAGACATGGATAATGCCCATTGTTTCGTGCGGCCAAAACAACTTTAGATTAAACAATGTTTTGAATTCAAATCATTTCCTACTCTCTTGTTGTTTAACCTGCAATTGCAAATTTAATAAAACACTCATTCTCTAATTTTCAAATATACAACACACACGATTCCAGCAAGTTAGATTGAGCTTTCCAAAGAGTATTTCAAAAGAAGAAAGTCCTGATTCTTGCATTGCCAATAAATGCTTCCACCCTAATCAAAGTTGGAAACTGTCTTGAAGATAACTTCACTGTTTAACAAGTTCTTCTTTTTATCCCTTTTGTGCTGAGATTTTAAAAAGCAATTCATTGTTTTAAACTGTAAGTATATGAAGTGTTCTCAGTAAGAGAACACAACACATCACCTATATTCTTTCTCGAAGAGCTACAACTAATCATCAAGAACACATCAAATTATAGCTATCAAGGTCTTCAAAGATCAAGTCCTAAGAACGAAGACATATCTCAATGCTAATGCGTTAGTTCAATCTTAGGTGTGAACGGTAACCTCTCGATCAATCTCAGCACGAAAACTCTCTAAATTGCAAGTCTTCAATATCACTTGGATTTAGTATTTGATTTTGACAAAATATTTTCCAAAAGGTTTTAATCATAATTTTAATTAGTTTTGAATGATTTAAAAGTGTTTTGAGTCAATGAAATGGTTCTTAAGTGTTAAAATATTAATTTTTCCAAAATCGGGCTATCCACCACTTTGCCAAAATTTTACAAAAGGTAGTAGCGCACTATCAGTGTTGATAGCACGCTGATAGGGTTGAATAATCAAAAATCAATTTTTCTTGGAAAATTGCCTACAACGCGCTATCCCTTTTGATAACTCGCTATAAAGTAGTTACCGTGATCTTTCGATTTTTACTAAAATGGGCAATAACATGCTATAGGCCTAGATTGCACGCTAACGGAAAGTCCAAAAAACTTGAGTTCTTGGGTATGTGTATATCGACTTACAATAGCCCGCTATAAGTCATTTGTGCGCATTATACACAACCCAATAGCATGTTATCCAAGTTTGAGTTTAGCAATCTCACATTTCTAACGAGAAAAACGTAGGCCCTTTCCCTTGCTCGATTTTTCCATTCCTTACACAGTTTTGACAGGGAATGGTAACTGAAATATTCTCTACTAGGACATGGATGATGCCCATTGTTTCGCACGGCCAAAACAACTTTAGATTAAACAACGTTTTGATTTCAAATCATTTCCTACTCTCTTGCTGTTTAACCTGTAATTGCTAATTTAATAAAACACTCATTGTCTAATTTTTCAAAGATACAACACACACGATTTCAGCAAGTTAGACTGAGCTTTCCAATGAGTGTTTCAAAAGAAGAAAGTCCTGATTTTTGCATTGTCAACAAATGCTTCGACCCGAATCAAAGTTGGAAACTGTCTTGAAGATAACTATATTGTTTAACAAGTTCTTCATTTTATCCCTTTTGTGCTGAGATTTTAAGAAGCATTTCATTGTTTTAAACTGTAAGTATATGAAGTGTTCCCAGTAAGAGAACACCACACATCACCTATATTCTTTCTCTGAGAGGTACAACTAATCATCAAGAACACATCAAATGATAGCTATCAAAGTCTACAAAGATCAAGCTCTAAGAACGAAGACATATCTCAATGCTAATGCGTTAGTTCCATCTTAGGTTTGTAGGGTAACCTCTCGATCAATCTCAGCACGAAAACTCTCTAAATTGCAAGTCTTCAATATCACTTGGATTTAGTATTTGATTTTGACAAAATATTTTCCAAAAGGTTTTAATCATAATTTCAATGAGTTTTGAATGATTTAAAAGTGTTTTGAGTCAATGAAATGGTTCTTAAGTGTTTAAATATTAATTTTTCCAAAATCGGGCTATCCACCACTTTGCCAAAATTTTACAAAAGGTACTAGCGCACTGTCAGTGTTGATAGCATGCTGATGGGGTTGAATAATCAAAAATTAATTTTTCTGGAAAATTGCCTACAACGCGCTATCCCTCACTATCCCTTTTGATAACTCGCTATAAAGTAGTTACCGTGATCTTTCGATTTTTACTAAAATGGTTAATAGCGTGCTATAGGCCTAGATTGCACGCAACGGAAACTCCAAAAAATTCGACCTCTTGGGTATGTGTATACGGACTTACAATAGCCCGCTATAAGTCATTAGTGCGCATGATACACAACCCAATAACATGCTATCCTAGTTTGAGTTAGAAATCTCACATTTTTAACAAGAAAAACGTAGGCCCTTTCCCTTGCTCGATTTTTCCATTTCTTACACAGTTTTGACGGGGAATCGTAACTGAAATATTCTCCACTAAGACATGGATGATGCCCATTGTTTCTCGCGGCCAAAACAACTTTAGATTAAACAATGTTTTGAATTCAAATCATTTCCTACTCTCTTGTTGTTTAACCTGCAATTGCTAATTTAATAAAACACTCATTGTCTAATTTTCAAAGATACAACACACACGATTTCAGCAAGTTAGACTGAGCTTTCCAAAGAGTGTTTCAAAAGAAGAAAGTCCTGATTTTTGCATTGTCAATAAATGCTTCGACCCGAATCAAAGTTGGAAACTGTCTTGAAGATAACTTCATTGTTTAACAAGTTCTTCATTTTATCCCTTTTGTGCTGAGATTTTAAGAAGTAATTAATTGTTTAAACTGTAAGTATATGAAGTGTTCTCAGTAAGAGAACACCGCACATCACCTATATTCTTTCTCTGAGAGCTACAACTAATCATCAAGAACACATCAAATTATAGCTATCAAAGTCTACAAAGATCAAGCTCTAAGAACAAAGACATATCTCAATGCTAATGCGTTAGTTCAATCTTAGGTTTGTAGGGTAACCTCTCGATCAATCTCAGCACGAAAACTCTCTAAATTGCAAAGTCTTCAATATCACTTGGATTTAGTATTTGATTTTGACAAAATATTTTTCAAAAGGTTTTAATCATAATTTCAATGAGTTTTGAATGATTTAAAAGTGTTTTGAGTCAATGAAATGGTTCTTAAGTGTTTAAATATTAATTTTTCCAAAATCGGGATGTCCACCACTTTGCCAAAATTTTACAAAAGGTAATAGCGCACTGTCAGTGTTGATAGCATGCTGATAGGGTTGAATAATCAAAAATCAATTATTCTGGAAAATTGTCTACAACGCGCTATCCCTCGCTATCCCTTTTGATAACTCGCTATAAAGTAGTTATCGTGATCTTTCGATTTTTACTAAAATGGGCAATAGCGTGCTATAGGCCTAGATTGCACGCAACGGAAACTCCAAAAATCTCGAGCTCTTGGGTATGTGTATATGGACTTACAATAGCCCACTATAAGTCATTAGTGCGCATGATACACAACCCAATAACATGCTATCCAAGTTTGAGTTAGAAATCTCACATTTCTAACAAGAAAAACGTAGGCCCTTTCCCTTGCTCGATTTTTCCATTTCTTACACAGTTTTGACGGGGAATCGTAACTGAGATATTCTCCACTAAGACATGGATGATGCCCATTGTTTCGCGCGGCCAAAACAACTTTAGATTAAACAATGTTTTGAATTCAAATCATTTCCTACTCTCTTGTTGTTTAACCTGCAATTGCTAATTTAATAAAACACTCATTGTCTAACTTTCAAAGATACACACACGATTCCAGCAAGTTAGACTTAGCTTTCCAAAGAGTATTTCAAAAGAAGAAAGTCCTGATTCTTGCATTGCCAATAAATGCTTCCACCCTAATCAAAGTTGGAGACTGTCTTGAAGATAACTTCACTGTTTAACAAGTTCTTCTTTTTATCCCTTTTGTGCTGAGATTTTAAGAAGCAATTCATTGTTTTAAACTGTAAGTATATGAAGTGTTCTCAGCAAGAGAACACAACACATCACCTATATTCTTTCTCTAAGAGCTACAACTAATCATCAAAAACACATCAAATTATAGCTATCAAAGTCTTCAAAGATCAAGTCATAAGAACGAAGACATATCTCAATGCTAATGCGTTAGTCCAATCTTAGGTGTGAACGGTAACCTCTCGATCAATCTCAGCACGAAAACTCTCTAAATTGCAAGTCTTCAATATCACTTGGATTTAGGATTTGATTTTGACAAAATATTTTCCAAAAGGTTTTAATCATAATTTCAATTAGTTTTGAATGATTTAAAAGTGTTTTGAGTCAATGAAATGGTTCTTAAGTGTTAAAATATTAATTTTTCCAAAATCGGGCTATCCACCACTTTGCCAAAATTTTACAAAAGGTAGTAGCGCACTATCAGTGTTGATAGCACGCTGATAGGGTTGAATAATCAAAAATCAATTTTTCTTGGAAAATTGCCCACAACGCGCTATCCCTCGCTATCCCTTTTGATAACTCGCTATAAAGTAGTTACCGTGATCTTTCGATTTTTACTAAAATGGGCAATAGCGTGCTATAGGCCTAGATTGCACGCTAACGGAAAGTCCAAAAAACTCGAGCTCTTGGGTATGTGTATATGGACTTACAAAAGCCCGCTATAAGTCATTAGTGCGCATGATACACAACCCAATAGCATGTTATCTAAGTTTGAGTTGGAAATCTCACATTTCTAACGAGAAAAACGTGGGCCCTTTCCCTTGCTCGATTTTTCCATTCCTTACACAGTTTTGACGGGGAATCGTAACTGAAATATTCTCCACTACGACATGGATGATGCCCATTGTTTCGCACGGCCAAAACAACTTTAGATTAAACAATGTTTTGAATTCAAATCATTTCCTACTCTCTTGCTGTTTAACCTGCAATTGCTAATTTAATAAAGCACTCATTGTCTAATTTTCAAAGATACAGCACACACGATTTCAGCAAGTTAGACTGTGCTTTCCAAAGAGTGTTTCAAAAGAAGAAAGTCCTGATTTTTGCATTGTCAATAAATGCTTCGACCCGAATCAAAGTTGGAAACTGTCTTGAAGATAACTTCATTGTTTAACAAGTTCTTCATTTTATCCCTTTTGTGCTTAGATTTTAAGAAGTAATTCATTGTTTTAAACTGTAAGTATATGAAGTGTTCTCAGTAAGAGAACACTTCATATACTTAAAGTCCTAAGAACGAAGACATATCTCAATGCTAATGCGTTAGTTCAATCTTAGGTTTGTAAGGTAACCACTCGATCAATCTCAGCACGAAAACTCTCTAAATTGCAAGTCTTCAATATCACTTGGATTTAGTATACGATTTTGACAGAATATTTTCCGAAAGGTTTTAATCATAATTTCAGCTAGTTTTGAATGATTTAAAAGTGTTTTGAGTCAATGAAATGGTTCTGAAGTGTTTAAATATTAATTTTTCCAAAATCGGGTTATCCACCTCTTTGCCAAAATTTTACAAAAGGTAGTAGCGCACTATCAGTGTTGATAGCACGGTGATAGGGTTGAATAATCAAAAATCAATTTTTCTTGGAAAATTGCCCACAACGCGCTATCCCTCGCTATCCCTTTTGATAACTCGCCATAAAGTAGTTACCGTGATCTTTAGATTTTTACTAAAATGGGCAATAGCGTGCTATAGGCCTAGATTGCACGCTAACGGAAAGTCCAAAAAACTCGAGCTCTTGGGTATGTGTATATGGACTTACTATAGACCGCTATAAGTCATTAGTGCGCATGATACACAACCCAATAGCATGTTATCCAAGTTTGAGTTGGAAATCTCACATTTCTAACGAGAAAAACGTAGGCCCTTTCCCTTGCTCGATTTTTCCATTCCTTACACAGTTTTGACGGGGAATCGTAACTGAAATATTCTCCAATAGACAAGGATGATGCCCATTGTTTCGCACGGCCAAAACAACTTTAGATTAAACAATGTTTTGAATTCAAATCATTTTCTACTCTCTTGCTGTTTAACCTGCAAATGCTAATTTAATAAAGCACTCATTGTCTAATTTTCAAAGATACAACACACACGATTTCAGCAAATTAGACTTAGCTTTCTAAAGAGTATTTCAAAAGAAGAAAGTCCTGATTCTTGCATTGCCAATAAATGCTTCCACCCTAATCAAAGTTGGAAACTGTCTTGAAGATAACTTCACTGTTTAACAAGTTCTTCTTTTTATCCCTTTTGTGCTGAGATTTTAAGAAGCAATTCATTGTTTTAAACTATAAGTATATGAAGTGTTCTCCGTAAGAGAACAAAACACATCACCTATATTCTTTCTCTAAGAGCTACAACTAATCATCAAAAACACATCAAATTATAGCTATCAAAGTCTTCAAAGATCAAGTCCTAAGAACGAAGACATATCTCAATGCTAATGCGTTAGTTCAATCTTAGGTTTGTAGGGTAACCTCTCGATCAATCTCAGCACGAAAACTCTCTAAATTGCAAAGTCTTCAATATCACTTGGATTTAGTATTTGATTTTGACAAAATATTTTCCAAAAGGTTTTAATCATAATTTCAATGAGTTTTGAATGATTTAAAAGTGTTTTGAGTCAATGAAATGGTTCTTAAGTGTTTAAATATTAATATTTCCAAAATCGGGCTATCCACCACTTTGCCAAAATTTTACAAAAGGTAATAGCGCACTGTCAGTGTTGATAGCATGCTGATAGGGTTGAATAATCAAAAATCAATTTTGCTGGAAAATTGCCTGCAACGCGCTATCCCTCACTATCCCTTTTGATAACTCGCTATAAAGTAGTTACCGTGATCTTTCGATTTTTACTAAAATGGGCAATAGCGTGCTATAGCCCTAGATTGCACGCAACGGAAACTCCAAAAAACTCGACCTCTTGGGTATTTGTATATGGACTTACAATAGCCCGCTATAAATCATTAGTGCGCATGATACACAACCCAATAGCATGTTATCCAAGTTTGAGTTAGAAATCTCACATTTCTAACGAGAAAAACGTAGGCCCTTTCCCTTGCTCGATTTTTCCATTTCTTACACAGTTTTGACGGGCAATCGTAACTGAAATATTCTCCACTAAGACAAGGATGATGCCCATTGTTTCTCGCGGCCAAAACAACTTTAGATTAAACAATGTTTTGAATTCAAATCATTTCCTACTCTCTTGTTGTTTAACCTGCAATTGCTAATTTAATAAAACACTCATTGTCTAATTTTCAAAGATACAACACACACGATTTCAGCAAGTTAGACTGAGCTTTCCAAAGAGTATTTCAAAAGAAGAAAGTCGTGATTCTTGCATTGCCAATAAATGCTTCCACCCTAATCAAAGTTGAAAACTGTCTTGAAGATAACTTCATTGTTTAACAAGTTCTTCTTTTTATCCCTTTTGTGCTGAGATTTTAAGAAGCAATTCATTGTTTTAAACTGTAAGTATATAAAGTGTTCTCAGTAAGAGAACACAACACATCACCTATATTCTTTCTCTGAGAGCTACAACTAATCATCAAGAACACATCAAATTATAGCTATCAAAGTCTTCAAAGATCAAGCCCTAAGAACGAAGACATATCTCAATGCTAATGCGTTAGTTCAATCTTAGGTGTGTATGGTAACCTCTCGATCAATCCCGGCACGAAAACTCTCTAAATTGCAAGTCTTCAATATCACTTGGATTTAGTATTTGATTTTGACAAAATATTTTCCGAAAGGTTTTAATCATAATTTCAATTAGTTTTGAATGATTTAAAAGTGTTTTGAGTCAATGAAATGGTTCTTAAGTGTTAAAATATTAATTTTTCCAAAATCGGGTTATCCACCACTTTGCCAAAATTTCACAAAAGGTCGTAGCGCACTATCAGTGTTGATAGCACGCTAATAGGGTTGAATAATCAAAAATCAATTTTTCTTGGAAAATTGCCACAACGCGCTATCCCTTTTGATAACTCGCTATAAATTAGTTACCGTGATCTTTCGATTTTTACTAAAATGGGCAATAGCGTGCTATAGGCCTAGATTGCACGCTAACGGAAAGTCCAAAAAACTCGAGCTCTTGGGTATGTGTATATGGACTTACAATAGCCTGCTATAAGTCATTAGCGCGCATGATACACAACCCAATAGCATGTTATCCAACTTTGAGTTAGAAATCTCACATTTCTAACGAGAAAAACGTAGGCCAGCCCTTGCACGATTTTTCCATTCCTTACACAGTTTTGACGGGGAATCGTAACTGAAATATTCTCCACTACGACATGGATGATGCCCATTGTTTCGCACGGCCAAAACAACTTTAGATTAAACAATGTTTTGAATTCAAATCATTTCTTACTCTCTTGTTGTTTAACCTGCAATTGCTAATTTAATAAAACACACATTGTCTAATTTTCAAAAATACAACACACACGATTTTAGCAAGTTAGACTGAGCTTTCCAAAGTGTATTTCAAAAGAAGAAAGTCCTGATTCTTGCATTGCCAATAAATGCTTCCACCCTAATCAAAGTTGGAAACTGTCTTGAAGATAACTTCATTGTTTAACAAGTTCTTCTTTTTATCCCTTTTGTGCTGAGATTTTAAGAAGCAATTCATTGTTTTAAACTGTAAGTATATGAAGTGTTCTCAATAAGAGAACACAACACATAACCTATATTCTTTCTCTGAGAGCTACAACTAATCATCAAGAACACATCAAATTATAGCTATCAAAGTCTTCAAAGATCAAGCCCTAAGAACGAAGACATATCTCAATGCTAATGCGTTAGTTCAATCTTAGGTGTGTATGGTAACCTCTCGATCAATCTCAGCACGAAAACTCTCTAAATTGCAAGTCTTCAATATCACTTGGATTTAGTATTTGATTTTGACAAAATATTTTCCGAAAGGTTTTAATCATAATTTCAATTAGTTTTGAATGATTTAAAAGTGTTTTGAGTCAATGAAATGGTTCTTAAGTGTTAAAATATTAATTTTTCCAAAATCGGGTTATCCACCACTTTGCCAAAATTTCACAAAAGGTCGTAGCGCACTATCAGTGTTGATAGCACGCTAATAGGGTTGAATAATCAAAAATCAATTTTTCTTGGAAAATTGCCACAACGCGCTATCCCTTTTGATAACTCGCTATAAATTAGTTACCGTGATCTTTCGATTTTTACTAAAATGGGCAATAGCGTGCTATAGGCCTAGATTGCACGCTAACGGAAAGTCCAAAAAACTCGAGCTCTTGGGTATGTGTATATGGACTTACAATAGCCTGCTATAAGTCATTAGCGCGCATGATACACAACCCAATAGCATGTTATCCAACTTTGAGTTAGAAATCTCACATTTCTAACGAGAAAAACGTAGGCCCTTTCCCTTGCACGATTTTTCCATTCCTTACACAGTTTTGACGGGGAATCGTAACTGAAATATTCTCCACTACGACATGGATGATGCCCATTGTTTCGCACGGCCAAAACAACTTTAGATTAAACAATGTTTTGAATTCAAATCATTTCTTACTCTCTTGTTGTTTAACCTGCAATTGCTAATTTAATAAAACACACATTGTCTAATTTTCAAAAATACAACACACACGATTTTAGCAAGTTAGACTGAGCTTTCCAAAGTGTATTTCAAAAGAAGAAAGTCCTGATTCTTGCATTGCCAATAAATGCTTCCACCCTAATCAAAGTTGGAAACTGTCTTGAAGATAACTTCATTGTTTAACAAGTTCTTCTTTTTATCCCTTTTGTGCTGAGATTTTAAGAAGCAATTCATTGTTTTAAACTGTAAGTATATGAAGTGTTCTCAATAAGAGAACACAACACATAACCTATATTCTTTCTCTGAGAGCTACAACTAATCATCAAGAACACATCAAATTATAGCTATCAAAGTCTTCAAAGATCAAGCCCTAAGAACGAAGACATATCTCAATGCTAATGCGTTAGTTCAATCTTAGGTGTGTATGGTAACCTCTCGATCAATCTCAGCACGAAAACTCTCTAAATTGCAAGTCTTCAATATCACTTGGATTTAGTATTTGATTTTGACAAAATATTTTCCGAAAGGTTTTAATCATAATTTCAATTAGTTTTGAATGATTTAAAAGTGTTTTGAGTCAATGAAATGGTTCTTAAGTGTTAAAATATTAATTTTTCCAAAATCGGGCTATCCACCACTTTGCCAAAATTTTACAAAAGGTAGTAGCGCACTATCAGTGTTGATAGCACGCTGATAGGGTTGAATAATCAAAAATCAATTTTTCTTGGAAAATTGCCACAACGCGCTATCCCTTTTGATAACTCGCTATAAATTAGTTACCGTGATCTTTCGAGTTTTACAAAAATGGGCAATAGCGTGCTATAGCTAACGGAAAGTTCAAAAAACTCGAGCTCTTGGGTATTTGTATATGGACTTACAATAGCCCGCTATAAGTCATTAGTGCGCATGATACACAACCCAATAGCATGTTATCCAACTTTGAGTTAGAAATCTCACATTTCTAATGAGAAAAACGTAGGCCCTTTCCTTTGCTCAGTTTTTCCATTCCTTACACAGTTTTGACGGGGAATCGTAACTGAAATATTCTCCACTACGACATGGATGATGCCCATTGTTTCGCACGGCCAAAACAACTTTAGATTAAACAATGTTTTGAATTCAAATCATTTCCTACTCTCTTGCTGTTTAACCTGCATTTGCTAATTTAATAAAGCACTCATTGTCTAATTTTCAAAGATACAACACACACGATTTCAGCAAGTTAGACTGAGCTTTCCAAAGGGTGTTTCAAAAGAAGAAAGTCGTGATTTTTGCATTGTCAATAAATGCTTCGACCCGAATCAAAGTTGGATACTGTCTTGAAGATAACTTCATTGTTTAACAAGTTCTTCATTTTATCCCTTTTGTGCTGAGATTCTAAGAAGCAATTCATTGTTTTAAACTGTAGTATATGAAGTGTTCTCAGTAAGAGAACACCACACATCACCTAAATTCTTTCTCTTAGAGCTACAACTAATCATCAAGAACACATCAAATTATAACTATCAAAGTCTACAAAGATCAAGCTCTAAGAACGAAGACGTATCTCAATGCTAATGCGTTAGTTCAATCTTAGGTTTGTAGGGTAACCTCTCGATCAATCTCAGCACGAAAACTCTCTAAATTGCAAAGTCTTAAATATCACTTGGATTTAGTATTTGATTTTGACAAAATATTTTCCAAAAGGTTTTAATCATAATTTCAATGAGTTTTGAATGATTTAAAAGTGTTTTGAGTCAATGAAATGGTTCTTAAGTGTTTAAATATTAATTTTTCCAAAATCAGGCTATCCACCACTTTGCCAAAATTTTACAAAAGGTAATAGCGCACTGTCAGTGTTGATAGCATGCTGATAGGGTTGAATAATCAAAAACAATTTTTCTGGAAAATTGCCTACAACGCGCTATCCCTCGCTATCCCTTTTGATAACTCGCTATAAAGTAGTTACCGTGATCTTTCGATTTTTACTAAAATGGGCAATAGCGTGCTATAGGCCTAGATTGCACGCAACGAAAACTCCAAAAAACTCGAGCCCTTGGGTATGTGTATAGGGACTTACAATAGCCCGCTATAAGTCATTAGTGCGCATGATACACAACCCAATAACATGCTATCCAAGTTTGAGTTAGAAATCTCACATTTTTAACAAGAAAAACGTAGGCCCTTTCCCTTGCTCGATTTTTCCATTTCTTACACAGTTTTGACGGGGAATCGTAACTGAAATATTCCCCACTAAGACATGGATGATGCCCATTGTTTCGTGCGGCCAAAACAACTTTAGATTAAACAATGTTTTGAATTCAAATCATTTCCTACTCTCTTGTTGTTTAACCTGCAATTGCAAATTTAATAAAACACTCATTCTCTAATTTTCAAATATACAACACACACGATTCCAGCAAGTTAGATTGAGCTTTCCAAAGAGTATTTCAAAAGAAGAAAGTCCTGATTCTTGCATTGCCAATAAATGCTTCCACCCTAATCAAAGTTGGAAACTGTCTTGAAGATAACTTCACTGTTTAACAAGTTCTTCTTTTTATCCCTTTTGTGCTGAGATTTTAAAAAGCAATTCATTGTTTTAAACTGTAAGTATATGAAGTGTTCTCAGTAAGAGAACACAACACATCACCTATATTCTTTCTCGAAGAGCTACAACTAATCATCAAGAACACATCAAATTATAGCTATCAAGGTCTTCAAAGATCAAGTCCTAAGAACGAAGACATATCTCAATGCTAATGCGTTAGTTCAATCTTAGGTGTGAACGGTAACCTCTCGATCAATCTCAGCACGAAAACTCTCTAAATTGCAAGTCTTCAATATCACTTGGATTTAGTATTTGATTTTGACAAAATATTTTCCAAAAGGTTTTAATCATAATTTTAATTAGTTTTGAATGATTTAAAAGTGTTTTGAGTCAATGAAATGGTTCTTAAGTGTTAAAATATTAATTTTTCCAAAATCGGGCTATCCACCACTTTGCCAAAATTTTACAAAAGGTAGTAGCGCACTATCAGTGTTGATAGCACGCTGATAGGGTTGAATAATCAAAAATCAATTTTTCTTGGAAAATTGCCTACAACGCGCTATCCCTTTTGATAACTCGCTATAAAGTAGTTACCGTGATCTTTCGATTTTTACTAAAATGGGCAATAACATGCTATAGGCCTAGATTGCACGCTAACGGAAAGTCCAAAAAACTTGAGTTCTTGGGTATGTGTATATCGACTTACAATAGCCCGCTATAAGTCATTTGTGCGCATTATACACAACCCAATAGCATGTTATCCAAGTTTGAGTTTAGCAATCTCACATTTCTAACGAGAAAAACGTAGGCCCTTTCCCTTGCTCGATTTTTCCATTCCTTACACAGTTTTGACAGGGAATCGTAACTGAAATATTCTCTACTAGGACATGGATGATGCCCATTGTTTCGCACGGCCAAAACAACTTTAGATTAAACAACGTTTTGATTTCAAATCATTTCCTACTCTCTTGCTGTTTAACCTGCAATTGCTAATTTAATAAAACACTCATTGTCTAATTTTTCAAAGATACAACACACACGATTTCAGCAAGTTAGACTGAGCTTTCCAAAGAGTGTTTTAAAAGAAGAAAGTCCTGATTTTTGCATTGTCAACAAATGCTTCGACCCGAATCAAAGTTGGAAACTGTCTTGAAGATAACTATATTGTTTAACAAGTTCTTCATTTTATCCCTTTTGTGCTGAGATTTTAAGAAGCATTTCATTGTTTTAAACTGTAAGTATATGAAGTGTTCCCAGTAAGAGAACACCACACATCACCTATATTCTTTCTCTGAGAGGTACAACTAATCATCAAGAACACATCAAATGATAGCTATCAAAGTCTACAAAGATCAAGCTCTAAGAACGAAGACATATCTCAATGCTAATGCGTTAGTTCCATCTTAGGTTTGTAGGGTAACCTCTCGATCAATCTCAGCACGAAAACTCTCTAAATTGCAAGTCTTCAATATCACTTGGATTTAGTATTTGATTTTGACAAAATATTTTCCAAAAGGTTTTAATCATAATTTCAATGAGTTTTGAATGATTTAAAAGTGTTTTGAGTCAATGAAATGGTTCTTAAGTGTTTAAATATTAATTTTTCCAAAATCGGGATGTCCACCACTTTGCCAAAATTTTACAAAAGGTAATAGCGCACTGTCAGTGTTGATAGCATGCTGATAGGGTTGAATAATCAAAAATCAATTATTCTGGAAAATTGTCTACAACGCGCTATCCCTCGCTATCCCTTTTGATAACTCGCTATAAAGTAGTTATCGTGATCTTTCGATTTTTACTAAAATGGGCAATAGCGTGCTATAGGCATAGATTGCACGCAACGGAAACTCCAAAAATCTCGAGCTCTTGGGTATGTGTATATGGACTTACAATAGCCCACTATAAGTCATTAGTGCGCATGATACACAACCCAATAACATGCTATCCAAGTTTGAGTTAGAAATCTCACATTTCTAACAAGAAAAACGTAGGCCCTTTCCCTTGCTCGATTTTTCCATTTCTTACACAGTTTTGACGGGGAATCGTAACTGAGATATTCTCCACTAAGACATGGATGATGCCCATTGTTTCGCGCGGCCAAAACAACTTTAGATTAAACAATGTTTTGAATTCAAATCATTTCCTACTCTCTTGTTGTTTAACCTGCAATTGCTAATTTAATAAAACACTCATTGTCTAACTTTCAAAGATACACACACGATTCCAGCAAGTTAGACTTAGCTTTCCAAAGAGTATTTCAAAAGAAGAAAGTCCTGATTCTTGCATTGCCAATAAATGCTTCCACCCTAATCAAAGTTGGAAACTGTCTTGAAGATAACTTCACTGTTTAACAAGTTCTTCTTTTTATCCCTTTTGTGCTGAGATTTTAAGAAGCAATTCATTGTTTTAAACTGTAAGTATATGAAGTGTTCTCAGCAAGAGAACACAACACATCACCTATATTCTTTCTCTAAGAGCTACAACTAATCATCAAAAACACATCAAATTATAGCTATCAAAGTCTTCAAAGATCAAGTCATAAGAACGAAGACATATCTCAATGCTAATGCGTTAGTCCAATCTTAGGTGTGAACGGTAACCTCTCGATCAATCTCAGCACGAAAACTCTCTAAATTGCAAGTCTTCAATATCACTTGGATTTAGGATTTGATTTTGACAAAATATTTTCCAAAAGGTTTTAATCATAATTTCAATTAGTTTTGAATGATTTAAAAGTGTTTTGAGTCAATGAAATGGTTCTTAAGTGTTAAAATATTAATTATTCCAAAATCGGGCTATCCACCACTTTGCCAAAATTTTACAAAAGGTAGTAGCGCACTATCAGTGTTGATAGCACGCTGATAGGGTTGAATAATCAAAAATCAATTTTTCTTGGAAAATTGCCCACAACGCGCTATCCCTCGCTATCCCTTTTGATAACTCGCTATAAAGTAGTTACCGTGATCTTTCGATTTTTACTAAAATGGGCAATAGCGTGCTATAGGCCTAGATTGCACGCTAACGGAAAGTCCAAAAAACTCGAGCTCTTGGGTATGTGTATATGGACTTACAAAAGCCCGCTATAAGTCATTAGTGCGCATGATAGACAACCCAATAGCATGGTATCTAAGTTTGAGTTGGAAATCTCACATTTCTAACGAGAAAAACGTGGGCCCTTTCCCTTGCTCGATTTTTCCATTCCTTACACAGTTTTGACGGGGAATCGTAACTGAAATATTCTCCACTGCGACATGGATGATGCCCATTGTTTCGCACGGCCAAAACAACTTTAGATTAAACAATGTTTTGAATTCAAATCATTTCCTACTCTCTTGCTGTTTAACCTGCAATTGCTAATTTAATAAAGCACTCATTGTCTAATTTTCAAAGATACAGCACACACGATTTCAGCAAGTTAGACTGTGCTTTCCAAAGAGTGTTTCAAAAGAAGAAAGTCCTGATTTTTGCATTGTCAATAAATGCTTCGACCCGAATCAAAGTTGGAAACTGTCTTGAAGATAACTTCATTGTTTAACAAGTTCTTCATTTTATCCCTTTTGTGCTTAGATTTTAAGAAGTAATTCATTGTTTTAAACTGTAAGTATATGAAGTGTTCTCAGTAAGAGAACACTTCATATACTTAAAGTCCTAAGAACGAAGACATATCTCAATGCTAATGCGTTAGTTCAATCTTAGGTTTGTAGGGTAACCACTCGATCAATCTCAGCACGAAAACTCTCTAAATTGCAAGTCTTCAATATCACTTGGATTTAGTATACGATTTTGACAGAATATTTTCCGAAAGGTTTTAATCATAATTTCAGCTTGTTTTGAATGATTTAAAAGTGTTTTGAGTCAATGAAATGGTTCTGAAGTGTTTAAATATTAATTTTTCCAAAATCGGGTTATCCACCTCTTTGCCAAAATTTTACAAAAGGTAGTAGCGCACTATCAGTGTTGATAGCACGGTGATAGGGTTGAATAATCAAAAATCAATTTTTCTTGGAAAATTGCCCACAACGCGCTATCCCTCGCTATCCCTTTTGATAACTCGCCATAAAGTAGTTACCGTGATCTTTAGATTTTTACTAAAATGGGCAATAGCGTGCTATAGGCCTAGATTGCACGCTAACGGAAAGTCCAAAAAACTCGAGCTCTTGGGTATGTGTATATGGACTTACTATAGACCGCTATAAGTCATTAGTGCGCATGATACACAACCCAATAGCATGTTATCCAAGTTTGAGTTGGAAATCTCACATTTCTAACGAGAAAAACGTAGGCCCTTTCCCTTGCTCGATTTTTCCATTCCTTACACAGTTTTGACGGGGAATCGTAACTGAAATATTCTCCAATAGACAAGGATGATGCCCATTGTTTCGCACGGCCAAAACAACTTTAGATTAAACAATGTTTTGAATTCAAATCATTTTCTACTCTCTTGCTGTTTAACCTGCAATTGCTAATTTAATAAAGCACTCATTGTCTAATTTTCAAAGATACAACACACACGATTTCAGCAAATTAGACTTAGCTTTCTAAAGAGTATTTCAAAAGAAGAAAGTCCTGATTCTTGCATTGCCAATAAATGCTTCCACCCTAATCAAAGTTGGAAACTGTCTTGAAGATAACTTCACTGTTTAACAAGTTCTTCTTTTTATCCCTTTTGTGCTGAGATTTTAAGAAGCAATTCATTGTTTTAAACTATAAGTATATGAAGTGTTCTCCGTAAGAGAACAAAACACATCACCTATATTCTTTCTCTAAGAGCTACAACTAATCATCAAAAACACATCAAATTATAGCTATCAAAGTCTTCAAAGATCAAGTCCTAAGAACGAAGACATATCTCAATGCTAATGCGTTAGTTCAATCTTAGGTTTGTAGGGTAACCTCTCGATCAATCTCAGCACGAAAACTCTCTAAATTGCAAAGTCTTCAATATCACTTGGATTTAGTATTTGATTTTGACAAAATATTTTCCAAAAGGTTTTAATCATAATTTCAATGAGTTTTGAATGATTTAAAAGTGTTTTGAGTCAATGAAATGGTTCTTAAGTGTTTAAATATTAATTTTTCCAAAATCGGGATATCCACCACTTTGCCAAAATTTTACAAAAGGTAGTAGCGCACTATCAGTGTTGATAGCATGCTGATAGGGTTGAATAATCAAAAATCAATTATTCTGGAAAATTGTCTACAACACGCTATCCCTCGCTATCCCTTTTGATAACTCGCTATAAAGTAGTTACCGTGATCTTTCGATTTTTACTAAAATGGGCAATAGCGTGCTATAGGCCTAGATTGCACGCAACGGAAACTCCAAAAATCTCGAGCGCTTGGGTATGTGTATATGGACTGACAATAGCCCGCTATAAGTCATTAGTGCGCATGATACACAACCCAATAACATGCTATCCAAGTTTGAGTTAGAAATCTCACATTTCTAACAAGAAAAACGTAGGCCCTTTCCCTTGCTCGATTTTTCCATTTCTTACACAGTTTTGACGGGGAATCGTAACTGAGATATTCTCCACTAAGACATGGATGATGCCCATTGTTTCGTGCGGCCAAAACAACTTTAGATTAAACAATGTTTTGAATTCAAATCATTTCCTACTCTCTTGTTGTTTAACCTGCAATTGCTAATTTAATAAAACACTCATTGTCTAACTTTCAAAGATACACACACGATTCCAGGAAGTTAGACTTAGCTTTCCAAAGAGTATTTCAAAAGAAGAAAGTCCTGATTCTTGCATTGCCAATAAATGCTTCCACCCTAATCAAAGTTGGAAACTGTCTTGAAGATAACTTCACTGTTTAACAAGTTCTTCTTTTTATCCCTTTTGTGCTGAGATTTTAAGAAGCAATTCATTGTTTTAAACTGTAAGTATATGAAGTGTTCTCAGTAAGAGAACACAACACATCACCTATATTCTTTCTCTAAGAGCTACAACTAATCATCAAGAACACATCAAATTATAGCTATCAAAGTCTTCAAAGATCAAGTCCTAAGAACGAAGACATATCTCAATGCTAATGCGTTAGTTCAATCTTAGGTGTGAACGGTAACCTCTCGATCAATCTCAGCACGAAAACTCTCTAAATTGCAAGTCTTCAATATCACTTGGATTTAGTACTTGATTTTGACACAATATTTTCCAAAAGGTTTTAATCATAATTTCAATTAGTTTTGAATGATTTAAAAGTGTTTTGAGTCAATGAAATGGTTCTTAGCTGTTAAAATATTAATTTTTCCAAAATCGGGCTATCCACCACTTTGCCAAAATTTTACAAAAGGTAGTAGCGCACTATCAGCGTTGATAGCACGCTGATAGGGTTGGATAATCAAAAATCAATTTTTCTTAGAAAATTGCCCACAACGCGCTATCCCTCGCTATCCCTTTTGATAACTCGCTATAAAGTAGTTACCGTGATCTCTCGATTTTTACTAAAATGGGCAATAGCGTGCTATAGGCCTAGATTGCACGCTAACGGAAAGTCCAAAAAACTCGAGCTCTTAGGTATGTGTATATGGACTTACAAAAGCCCGCTATAAGTCATTAGTGCGCATGATACACAACCCAATAGCATGTTATCCAAGTTTGAGTTGGAAATCTCACATTTCTAACGAGAAAAACGTAGGCCCTTTCCCTTGCTCGATTTTTCCATTCCTTACACAGTTTTGGCGGGGAATCGTAACTGAAATATTCTCCACTACGACATGGATGATGCCCATTGTTTCGCACGGCCAAAACAACTTTAGATTAAACAATGTTTTGAATTCAAATCATTTCCTACTCTCTTGCTGTTTAACCTGCAATTGCTAATTTAATAAAACACTCATTGTCTAACTTTCAAAGATACACACACGATTCCAGGAAGTTAGACTTAGCTTTCCAAAGAGTATTTCAAAAGAAGAAAGTCCTGATTCTTGCATTGCCAATAAATGCTTCCACCCTAATCAAAGTTGGAAACTGTCTTGAAGATAACTTCACTGTTTAACAAGTTCTTCATTTTATCCCTTTTGTGCTGAGATTTTAAGAAGCAATTCATTGTTTTAAACTGTAAGTATATGAAGTTTTCTCAGTAAGAGAACACCACACATCACCTATATTCTTTCTCTGAGAGCTACAACTAATCATCAAGAACACATCAAATTATAGTTATCAAAGTCTACAAAGATCAAGCTCTAAGAACGAAGACATATCTCAATGCTAATGCGTTAGTTCAATCTTAGGTTTGTAGGGTAACCTCTCGATCAATCTCAGCACGAAAACTCTCTAAATTGCAAAGTCTTCAATATCACTTGGATTTAGTATTTGATTTTGACAAAATATTTTCCAAAAGGTTTTAATCATAATTTCAATGAGTTTTGAATGATTTAAAAGTGTTTTGAGTCAATGAAATGGTTCTTAAGTGTTTAAATATTAATTTTTCCAAAATCAGGCTATCCACCACTTTGCCAAAATTTTACAAAAGGTAATAGCGCACTGTCAGTGTTGTTAGCATGCTGATAGGGTTGAATAATCAAAAATCAATTTTTTTGGAAAATTGCCTACAACGCGCTATCCCTCGCTATCCCTTTTGATAACTCGCTATAAAGTAGTTACCGTGATCTTTCGATTTTTACTAAAATGGGCAATAGCGTGCTATAGGCCTAGATTGCACGCAACGGAAACTCCAAAAAACTCGACCTCTTGGGTATGTGTATATGGACTTACAATAGCCCGCTATAAGTCATTAGTGCGCATGATACACAACCCAATAGCATGTTATCCAAGTTTGAGTTAGAAATCTCACATTTCTAACGAGAAAAACGTAGGCCCTTTCCCTTGCTCGATTTTTCCATTCCTTACACAATTTTGACGAGGAATCGTAACTGAAATATTCACCACTACGACATGGATGATGCCCATTGTTTCGCACGGCCAAAACAACTTTAGATTAAACAATGTTTTGAATTCAAATCATTTTCTACTCTCTTGCTGTTTAACCTGCAATTGCTAATTTAATAAAGCACTCATTGTCTAATTTTCAAAGATACAACACACACGATTTCAGCAAATTAGACTTAGCTTTCTAAAGAGTATTTCAAAAGAAGAAAGTCCTGATTCTTGCATTGCCAATAAATGCTTCCACCCTAATCAAAGTTGGAAACTGTCTTGAAGATAACTTCACTGTTTAACAAGTTCTTCTTTTTATCCCTTTTGTGCTGAGATTTTAAGAAGCAATTCATTGTTTTAAACTATAAGTATATGAAGTGTTCTCCGTAAGAGAACAAAACACATCACCTATATTCTTTCTCTAAGAGCTACAACTAATCATCAAAAACACATCAAATTATAGCTATCAAAGTCTTCAAAGATCAAGTCCTAAGAACGAAGACATATCTCAATGCTAATGCGTTAGTTCAATCTTAGGTTTGTAGGGTAACCTCTCGATCAATCTCAGCACGAAAACTCTCTAAATTGCAAAGTCTTCAATATCACTTGGATTTAGTATTTGATTTTGACAAAATATTTTCCAAAAGGTTTTAATCATAATTTCAATGAGTTTTGAATGATTTAAAAGTGTTTTGAGTCAATGAAATGGTTCTTAAGTGTTAAAATATTAATTTTTCCAAAATCGGGCTATCCACCACTTTGCAAAAATTTTACAAAAGGTAGTAGCGCACTATCAGCGTTGATAGCACGCTGATAGGGTTGAATAATCAAAAATCAATTTTTCTTAGAAAATTGCCCACAACGCGCTATCCCTCGCTATCCCTTTTGATAACTCGCTATAAAGTAGTTACCGTGATCTCTCGATTTTTACTAAAATGGGCAATAGCGTGCTATAGGCCTAGATTGCACGCTAACGGAAAGTCCAAAAAACTCGAGCTCTTGGGTATGTGTATATGGACTTACAAAAGCCCGCTATAAGTCATTAGTGCGCATGATACACAACCCAATAGCATGTTATCCAAGTTTGAGTTGGAAATCTCACATTTCTAACGAGAAAAACGTAGGCCCTTTCCCTTGCTCGATTTTTCCATTCCTTACACAGTTTTGACGGGGAATCGTAACTGAAATATTCTCCACTACGACATGGATGATACCCATTGTTTCGCACGGCCAAAACAACTTTATATTAAACAATGTTTTGAATTCAAATCATTTCCTACTCTCTTGCTGTTTAACCTGCAATTGCTAATTTAATAAAGTACTCATTGTCTAATTTTCAAAGATACAACACACACGATTTCAGCAAGTTAGACTGAGCTTTCCAAAGAGTATTTCAAAAGAAGAAAGTCCTGATTCTTGCATTGCCAATAAATGCTTCCACCCTAATCAAAGTTGGAAACTGTCTTGAAGATAACTTCACTGTTTAACAAGTTCTTCTTTTTATCCCTTTTGTGCTGAGATTTTAAAAAGCAATTCATTGTTTTAAACTGTAAGTATATGAAGTGTTCTCAGTAAGAGAACACAACACATCACCTATATTCTTTCTCTGAGAGCTACAACTAATCATCAAGAACACATCAAATTATAGCTATCAAAGTCTTCAAAGATCAAGTCCTAAGAACGAAGACATATCTCAATGCTAATGCGTTAGTTCAATCTTAGGTGTGAATCGTAACCTCTCGATCAATCTCAGCACGAAAACTCTCTAAATTGCAAGTCTTTAATATCACTTGCATTTAGTATTTGATTTTGACAAAATATTTTCCGAAAGGTTTTAATCATAATTTCAATTAGTTTTGAATGATTTAAAAGTGTTTTGAGTCAATGAAATGGTTCTTAAGTGTTAAAATATTAATTTTTTCCAAAATCGGGCTATCCACCACTTTGCCAAAATTTTACAAAAGGTTAGTGCACTATCAGTGTTGATAGCACGCTGATAGGGTTGAATAATCAAAAATCAATTTTTCATGGAAAATTGCCCACAACGCGCTATCCCTCGCTATCCCTTTTGATAACTCGCTATAAAGTAGTTACCGTGATCTTTCGATTTTTACTAAAATGGGCAATAGCGTTGCTATAGGCCTAGATTGCACGCTAACGGAAAGTCCAAAAAACTCGAGCTCTTGGGTATGTGTATATGGACTTACAGTAGCCCGCTATAAGTTATTAGTGCGCATGGTACACAACCCAATAGCATGCTATCCGAGTTTGAGTTAGAAATCTCACATTTCTAACGAGAAAAACGTAGGCCCTTTCCCTTGCTCGATTTTTCCATTCCTTACACAGTTTTGACGGGGAATCGTAACTGAAATATTCTCCACTTCGACCTGGATGATGCCCATTGTTTCGCACGGCCAAAACAACTTTAGATTAAACAATGTTTTGAATTCAAATCATTTCCTACTCTCTTGCTGTTTAACCTGCAATTGCTAATTTAATAAAGCACTCATTGTCTAATTTTCAAAGACACAACATACACGATTTCAGCAAGTTAGACTGAGCTTTCCAAAGAGTGTTTCGAAAGAAGAAAATTGTGATTTTTGCATTGTCAATAAATGCTTCGACCCGAATCAAAGTTGGAAACTGTCTTGAAGATAACTTCACTGTTTAACAAGTTCTTCATTTTATCCCTTTTGTGCTGAGATTTTAAGAAGCAATTCATTGTTTTAAACTGTAAGTATATGAAGTTTTCTCAGTAAGAGAACACCACACATCACCTATATTCTTTCTCTGAGAGCTACAACTAATCATCAAGAACACATCAAATTATAGTTATCAAAGTCTACAAAGATCAAGCTCTAAGAACGAAGACATATCTCAATGCTAATGCGTTAGTTCAATCTTAGGTTTGTAGGGTAACCTCTCGATCAATCTCAGCACGAAAACTCTCTAAATTGCAAAGTCTTCAATATCACTTGGATTTAGTATTTGATTTTGACAAAATATTTTCCAAAAGGTTTTAATCATAATTTCAATGAGTTTTGAATGATTTAAAAGTGTTTTGAGTCAATGAAATGGTTCTTAAGTGTTTAAATATTAATTTTTCCAAAATCAGGCTATCCACCACTTTGCCAAAATTTTACAAAAGGTAATAGCGCACTGTCAGTGTTGATAGCATGCTGATAGGGTTGAATAATCAAAAATAAATTTTTTTGGAAAATTGCCTACAACGCGCTATCCCTCGCTATCCCTTTTGATAACTCGCTATAAAGTAGTTACCGTGATCTTTCGATTTTTACTAAAATGGGCAATAGCGTGCTATAGGCCTAGATTGCACGCAACGGAAACTCCAAAAAACTCGACCTCTTGGGTATGTGTATATGGACTTACAATAGCCCGCTATAAGTCATTAGTGCGCATGATACGCAACCCAATAGCATGTTATCCAAGTTTGAGTTAGAAATCTCACATTTCTAACGAGAAAAACGTAGGCCCTTTCCCTTGCTCGATTTTTCCATTCCTTACACAGTTTTGACGAGGAATCGTAACTGAAATATTCACCACTACGACATGGATGATGCCCATTGTTTCGCACGGCCAAAACAACTTTAGATTAAACAATGTTTTGAATTCAAATCATTTCCTACTCTCTTGCTGTTTAACCTGCAATTGCTAATTTAATAAAGCACTCATTGTCTAATTTTCAAAGATACAACACACACGATTTCAGCAAGTTAGACTGTGCTTTCCAAAGAGTGTTTCAAAAGAAGAAAGTCCTTATTTTTGCATTGTCAATAAATGCTTCGACCCGAATCAAAGTTGGAAACTGTCTTGAAGATAACTTCATTGTTTAACAAGTTCTCCATTTTATCCCTTTTGTGCTGAGATTTTAAGAAGCAATTCATTGTTTTAAACTATAAGTATATGAAGTGTTCTCAGTAAGAGAACACCGCACATCACCTATATTCTTTCTCTGAGAGCTACAACTAATCATCAAGAACACATCAAATTATAGCTATCAAAGTCTACAAATATCAAGCTCTAAGAACGAAGACATATCTCAATGCTAATGCGTTAGTTCAATCTTAGGTTTGTAGGGTAACCTCTCGATCAATCTCAGCACGAAAACTCTCTAAATTGCAAAGTCTTCAATATCACTTGGATTTAGTATTTGATTTTGACAAAATATTTTCCAAAAGGTTTTAATCATAATTTCAATGAGTTTTGAATGATTTAAAAGTGTTTTGAGTCAATGAAATGGTTCTTAAGTGTTTAAATATTAATTTTTCCAAAATCGGGCTATTCACCACTTTGCCAAAATTTTACAAAAGGTAATAGCGCACTGTCAGTGTTGATAGCATGCTGATAGGGTTGAATAATCAAAAATCAATTTTTCTGGAAAATTGCCTCCAACGCGCTATCCCTCGCTATCCCTTTTGATAACTCGCTATAAAGTAGTTACCGTGATCTTTCGATTTTTACTAAAATGGGCAATAGCGTGCTATAGGCCTAGATTGCACGCAACGGAAACTCCAAAAAACTCGAGCTCTTGGGTATGTGTATACGGACTTACAATAGCCCGCTATAAGTCATTAGTGCGCATGATACACAACCCAATAACATGCTATCCTAGTTTGAGTTAGAAATCTCACATTTCTAACAAGAACAACGTAGGCCCTTTCCCTTGCTCGATTTTTCCATTTCTTACACAGTTTTGACGGGGAATCGTAACTGAAATATTCTCGACTAAGACATGGATGATGCCCGTTGTTTCTCGTGGCCAAAACAACTTTAGATTAAACAATGTTTTGAATTCAAATCATTTCCTACTGTCTTGTTGTTTAACCTGCAATTGCTAATTTAATAAAACACTCATTGTCTAATTTTCAAAGATACAGCACACACGATTTCAGCAAGTTAGACTGAGCTTTCCAAAGAGTGTTTCAAAAGAAGAAATCGTGATTTTTGCATTGTCACTAAATGCTTCGACCCGAATCAAAGTTGGAAACTGTCTTGAAGATAACTTCATTGTTTAATAAGTTCTTCATTTTATCCCTTTTGTGCTGAGATTTTAAGAAGCAATTCATTGTTTTAAACTGTAAGTATATGAAGTGTTCTCAGTAAGAGAACACAACACATCACCTATATTCTTTCTCTGAGAGCTACAACTAATCATCAAGAACACATCAAATTATAGCTATCAATGTCTACAAAGATCAAGCTCTAAGAACGAAGACATATCTCAATGCTAATGCGTTAGTTCAATCTTAGGTTGGTAGGATAACCTCTCGATCAATCTCAGCACGAAAACTCTCTAAATTGCAAAGTCTTCAATATCACTTGGATTTAGTATTTGATTTTGACAAAATATTTTCCAAAAGGTTTTAATCAAAATTTCAATGAGTTACGAATGATTTAAAAGTGTTTTGAGTCAATGAAATGGTTCTTAAGTGTTTAAATATTAATTTTTCCAAAATCGGGCTATCCACCACTTTGCCAAAATTTTATAAAAGGTATTAGCGCACTATCAGTGTTGATAGCACGCTTATAGGGTTGAATATTCAAAAATCATTTTTTCTTGGAAAATTGCCCACAACGCGCTATCCCTCGCTATCCCTTTTGATAACTCGCTATAAAGTAGTTACCGTGATCTTTCGATTTTTACTAAAATGGGCAATATCGTGCTATAGGCCTAGATTGCACGCTAACGGAAAGTCCAAAAAACTCGAGCTCTTGGTATGTGTATATGGACTTACAATAGCCCGCTATAAGTCATTAGTGCGCATGATACACAACCCAATAGCATGTTATCCAAGTTTGAGTTAGAAATATCACATTTCTAACGAGAAAAACGTAGATCCTTTCCCTTGCTCGATTTTTCCATTCATTACACAGTTTTGACGGGGAATCGTAGCTGAAATATTCACCACTACGACATGGATGATGCCCATTGTTTCGCACGGCCAAAACAACTTTAGATTAAAGAATGTTTTGAATTCAAATCATTTCCTACTCTCTTGCTGTTTAACCTGCAATTGCTAATTTAATAAAGCACTCATTGTCTAATTTTCAAAGATACAACACACACGATTTCAGCAAGTTAGACTGAGCTTTCCAAAGAGTGTTTCAAAAAAAGAGAGTCGTGATTTTTGCATTGTCAATAAATGCTTCGACCCGAATCAAAGTTGGAAACTGTCTTGAAGATAACTTCATTGTTTAACAAGTTCTTCATTATATCCCTTTTGTGCTGAGATTTTAAGAAACAATTCATTGTTTTAAACTGTAAGTATATGAAGTGTTCTCAGTAAGAGAACACAACACATCACCTATATTCTTTCTCTAAGAGCTACAACTAATCATCAAGAACACATCAAATTATAGCTATCAAAGTCTTTAAAGATCAAGTACTAAGAACGAAGACATATCTCAATGCTAATGCGTTAGTTCAATCTTAGGTGTGAAGGGTAACCTCTCGATCAATCTCAGCACAAAAACTCTCTAAATTGCAAGTCTTCAATATCACTTGGATTTCGTATTTGATTTTGACAAAATATTTTTCGAAAGGTTTTAATCATAATTTCAATTACTTTTGAATGATTTAAAAGTGTTTTGAGTCAATGAAATGGTTCTTATGTGTTTAAATATTAATTTTTCCAAAATCGGGTTATCCACCACTTTGCCAAAATTTTACAAAAGATAATACGGCACTGTCAGTGTTGATAGCATTCTGATAGGGTTGAATAATCAAAAATCAATTTTCTAAAAAATTGCCCAGAACGCGATATCCCTCGCTATCCCTTTTGATAACTCGCTATAAAGTAGTTACCGTGATCTTTCGATTTTTACTTAAATGGGCAATAGCGTGCTATAGGCCTAGATTGCACGCTAACGAAAAGTCCAAAAAACTCGAGCTCTTGGGTATGTGTATATGGACTTACAATAGCCCGCTATAAGTCATTAGTGCGCATGATACACAACCCAATAGCATGTTATCCAAGTTTGAGATAGAAATCTCACATTTCTAACGAGAAAAACGTAGGCCCTTTCCCTTGCTCGATTTTTCCATTCCTTACACAATTTTGACGGGGAATCGTAACTGAAATATTCACCACTACGACATGGATGATGCCCATTGTTTCGCACGGCTAAAACAACTTTAGATTAAACAATGTTTTGAATTCAAATCGTTTCCTACTCTTTTGCTGTTTAACCTGCAATTGCTACTTTAATAAAGCACTCGTTGTCTAATTTTCAAAGATACAACACACACGATTTCAGCAAGTTAGACTGTGCTTTCCAAAGAGTGTTTCAAAAGAAGAAAGTCCTGATTTTTGCATTGTCAATAAATGCTTCGACCCGAATCAAAGTTGGAAACTGTCTTGAAGATAACTTCATTGTTTAACAAGTTCTTCATTTTATCCCTTTTGTGCTGAGATTTTAAGAAGCAATTCATTGTTTTAAACTGTAAGTATATGAAGTGTTCTCAGTAAGAGAACACCGCACATCAACTATATTCTTTCTCTGAGAGCTACAACTAATCATCAAGAACACATCAAATTATAGCTATCAAAGTCTACAAAGATCAAGCTCTAAGAACGAAGACATATCTCAATGCTAATGCGTTAGTTCAATCTTAGGTTTGTAGGGTAACCTCTCGATCAATCTCAGCACGAAAACTCTCTAAATTGCAAAGTCTTCAATATCACTTGGATTTAGTATTTGATTTTGACAAAATATTTTCCAAAAGGTTTTAATCATAATTTCAATGAGTTTTGAATGATTTAAAAGTGTTTTGAGTCAATGAAATGGTTCTTAAGTGTTTAAATATTAATTTTTCCAAAATCGGGATATCCACCACTTTGCCAAAATTTTTCAAAAGGTAATAGCGCACAGTCAGTGTTGATAGCAAGCTGATAGGGTTGAATAATCAAAAATCAATTTTTCTGGAAAATTGTCTACAACGCGCTATCCCTCTCTATCCCTTTTGATAACTCGCTATAAAGTAGTTACCGTGATCTTTCGATTTTTACTAAAATGGGCAATAGCGTGCTATAGGCCTAGATTGCACGCAACGGAAACTCCAAAAAACTCGACCTCTTGGGTATGTGTATATGGACTTACAATAGCCCGCTATAAGTCATTAGTGCGCATGATACACAACCCAATAGCATGTTATCCAAGTTTGAGTTAGAAATCTCACATTTCTAACGAGAAAAACGTAGGCCCTTTCCCTTGCTCGATTTTTCCATTCCTTACACAGTTTTGACGGGGAATCGTAACTGAAATATTCTCCACTAAGACATGGATGATGCCCATTGTTTCTCGTGGCCAAAACAACTTTAGATTAAACAATGTTTTGAATTCAAATCATTTCCTACTCTCTTGTTGTTTAACCTGCAATTGCTAATTTAATAAAACACTCATTGTCTAATTTTCAAAGATACAGCACACACGATTTCAGCAAGTTAGACTGAGCTTTCCAAAGAGTGTTTCAAAAGAAGAAATCGTGATTTTTGCATTGTCACTAAATGCTTCGACCCGAATCAAAGTTGGAAACTGTCTTGAAGATAACTTCATTGTTTAATAAGTTCTTCATTTTATCCCTTTTGTGCTGAGATTTTAAGAAGCAATTCATTGTTTTAAACTGTAAGTATATGAAGTGTTCTCAGTAAGAGAACACAACACATCACCTATATTCTTTCTCTGAGAGCTACAACTAATCATCAAGAACACATCAAATTATAGCTATCAAAGTCTACAAAGATCAAGCTCTAAGAACGAAGACATATCTCAATGCTAATGCGTTAGTTCAATCTTAGGTTGGTAGGGTAACCTCTCGATCAATCTCAGCACGAAAACTCTCTAAATTGCAAAGTCTTCAATATCACTTGGATTTCGTATTTGATTTTGACAAAATATTTTTCGAAAGGTTTTAATCATAATTTCAATTAGTTTTGAATGATTTAAAAGTGTTTTGAGTCAATGAAATGGTTCTTATGTGTTTAAATATTAATTTTTCCAAAATCGGGCTATCCAACACTTTGCCAAAATTTTATAAAAGGTAGTAGCGCACTATCAGTGTTGATAGCAAGCTGATAGGGTTGAATATTCAAAAATCAATTTTTCTTGGAAAATTGCCCACAACGCGCTATCCCTCGCTATCCCTTTTGATAACTCGCTATAAAGTAGTTACCGTGATCTTTTGATTTTTACTAAAATGGGCAATATCGTGCTATAGGCCTAGATTGCACGCTAACGGAAATTCCAAAAAACTCGAGCTCTTGGTATGTGTATATGGACTTACAATAGCCCGCTATAAGTCATTAGTGCGCATGATACACAACCCAATAGCATGTTATCCAAGTTTGAGTTAGAAATATCACATTTCTAACGAGAAAAACGTAGATCCTTTCCCTTGCTCGATTTTTCCATTCATTACACAGTTTTGACGGGGAATCGTAGCTGAAATATTCACCACTACGACATGGATGATGCCCATTGTTTCGCACGGCCAAAACAACTTTAGATTAAAGAATGTTTTGAATTCAAATCATTTCCTACTCTCTTGCTGTTTAACCTGCAATTGCTAATTTAATAAAGCACTCATTGTCTAATTTTCAAAGATACAACACACACGATTTCAGCAAGTTAGACTGAGCTTTCCAAAGAGTGTTTCAAAAAAAGAGAGTCGTGATTTTTGCATTGTCAATAAATGCTTCGACCCGAATCAAAGTTGGAAACTGTCTTGAAGATAACTTCATTGTTTAATAAGTTCTTCATTTTATCCCTTTTGTGCTGAGATTTTAAGAAGCAATTCATTGTTTTAAACTGTAAGTATATGAAGTGTTCTCAGTAAGAGAACACAACACATCACCTATATTCTTTCTCTGAGAGCTACAACTAATCATCAAGAACACATCAAATGATAGCTATCAAAGTCTACAAAGATCAAGTTCTAAGAACGAAGACATATCTGAATGCTAATGCGTTAGTTCAATCTTAGGTTTGTAGGGTAACCTCTCGATCAATCTCAGCACGAAAACTCTCTAAATTGCAAAGTCTTCAATATCATTTGGATTTAGTATTTGATTTTGACAAAATATTTTCCAAAAGGTTTTAATCATAATTTCAATGAGTTTTGAATGATTTAAAAGTGTTTTGAGTCAATGAAATGGTTCTTAAGTGTTTAAATATTAATTTTTCCAAAATCGGGATATCCACCACTTTGCCAAAATTTTACAAAAGGTAATAGCGCACTGTCAGTGTTGATAGCATGCTGATAGGGTTGAATAATCAAAAATCAATTTTTCTGGAAAATTGTCCACAACGCGCTATCCCTCGCTATCCCTTTTGATAACTCGCTATAAAGTAGTTACCGTGATCTTTCGATTTTTACTAAAATGGGCAATAGCGTGCTATAGGCCTAGATTGCACGCTAACGGAAAGTCCAAAAAACTCGAGCTCTTGGGTATGTGTATATGGACTTACAAAAGCCCGCTATAAGTCATTAGTGCGCATGATACACAACCCAATAGCATGTTATCCAAGTTTGAGTTAGAAATCTCACATTTCTAACGAGAAAAACGTAGGCCCTTTCCCTTGCTCGATTTTTCCATTCCTTACACAGTTTTGACGGGGAATCGTAACTGAAATATTCTCCACTACGACATGGATGATGCCCATTGTTTCGCACGGCAAAAACAACTTTAGATTAAACAATGTTTTGAATTCAAATCATTTCCTACTCTCTTGCTGTTTAACCTGCAATTGCTAATTTAATAAAGCACACGATTTCAGCAAGTTAGACTGAGCTTTCCAAAGAGTGTTTCAAAAGAAGAAAGTCGTGATTTTTGCATTGTCAATAAATGCTTCGACCCGAATTAAAGTCGAAAACTGTCTTGAAGATAACTTCATTGTTTAACAAGTTCTTCATTTTATCCCTTTTGTGCTGAGATTTTAAGAAGTAATTCATTGTTTTAAACTGTAAGAATATGAAGTGTTCTCAGTAAGAGAACACCGCACATCACCTATATTCTTTCTCTGAGAGCTACAACTAATCATCAAGAACACATCAAATTATAGCTATCAAAGTCTACAAAGATCAAGCTCTAAGAACGAAGACATATCTCAATGCTAATGCGTTAGTTCAATCTTAGGTTTGTAGGGTAACCTCTCGATCAATCTCAGCACGAAAACTCTCTAAATTGCGAAGTCTTTAATATCACTTGGATTTAGTATTTGATTTTGACAAAATATTTTCCAAAAGGTTTTAATCATAATTTCAATAAGTTTTGAATGATTTAAAAGTGTTTTGAGTCAATGAAATGGTTCTTAAGTGTTTAAATATTAATTTTTCCAAAATCGGGATATCCACCACTTTGCCAAAATTTTTCAAAAGGTAATAGCGCACAGTCAGTGTTGATAGCAAGCTGATAGGGTTGAATAATCAAAAATCAATTTTTCTGGAAAATTGTCTACAACGCGCTATCCCTCGCTATCCCTTTTGATAACTCGCTATAAAGTAGTTACCGTGATCTTTCGATTTTTACTAAAATGGGCAATAGCGTGCTATAGGCCTAGATTGCACGCAACGGAAACTCCAAAAAACTCGAGCTCTTGGGTATGTGTATATGGACTTACAATAGCCCGCTATAAGTCATTAGTGCGCATGATACACAACCCAATAGCATGTTATCCAAGTTTGAGTTAGAAATCTCACATTTCTAACGAGAAAAACGTAGGCCCTTTCCCTTGCTCGATTTTTCCATTCCTTACACAGTTTTGACGGGGAATCGTAACTGAAATATTCTCCACTACGACATGGATGATGCCCATTGTTTCGCACGGCAAAAACAACTTTAGATTAAACAATGTTTTGAATTCAAATCATTTCCTACTCTCTTGCTGTTTAACCTGCAATTGCTAATTTAATAAAGCACACGATTTCAGCAAGTTAGACTGAGCTTTCCAAAGAGTGTTTCAAAAGAAGAAAGTCGTGATTTTTGCATTGTCAATAAATGCTTCGACCCGAATTAAAGTCGAAAACTGTCTTGAAGATAACTTCATTGTTTAACAAGTTCTTCATTTTATCCCTTTTGTGCTGAGATTTTAAGAAGTAATTCATTGTTTTAAACTGTAAGAATATGAAGTGTTCTCAGTAAGAGAACACCGCACATCACCTATATTCTTTCTCTGAGAGCTACAACTAATCATCAAGAACACATCAAATTATAGCTATCAAAGTCTACAAAGATCAAGCTCTAAGAACGAAGACATATCTCAATGCTAATGCGTTAGTTCAATCTTAGGTTTGTAGGGTAACCTCTCGATCAATCTCAGCACGAAAACTCTCTAAATTGCGAAGTCTTTAATATCACTTGGATTTAGTATTTGATTTTGACAAAATATTTTCCAAAAGGTTTTAATCATAATTTCAATAAGTTTTGAATGATTTAAAAGTGTTTTGAGTCAATGAAATGGTTCTTAAGTGTTTAAATATTAATTTTTCCAAAATCGGGATATCCACCACTTTGCCAAAATTTTTCAAAAGGTAATAGCGCACAGTCAGTGTTGATAGCAAGCTGATAGGGTTGAATAATCAAAAATCAATTTTTCTGGAAAATTGTCTACAACGCGCTATCCCTCGCTATCCCTTTTGATAACTCGCTATAAAGTAGTTACCGTGATCTTTCGATTTTTACTAAAATGGGCAATAGCGTGCTATAGGCCTAGATTGCACGCAACGGAAACTCCAAAAAACTCGAGCTCTTGGGTATGTGTATATGGACTTACAATAGCCCGCTATAAGTCATTAGTGCGCATGATACACAACCCAATAGCATGTTATCCAAGTTTGAGTTAGAAATCTCACATTTCTAACGAGAAAAACGTAGGCCCTTTCCCTTGCTCGATTTTTCCATTCCTTACACAGTTTTGAGGGGGAATCGTAACTGAAATATTCTCCACTAAGACATGGATGATGCCCATTGTTTCTCGTGGCCAAAACAACTTTAGATTAAACAATGTTTTGAATTCAAATCATTTCCTACTCTCTTGCTGTTTAACCTGCAATTGCTAATTTAATAAAACACTCATTGTCTAATTTTCAAAGATACAGCACACACGATTTCAGCAAGTTAGACTGAGCTTTCCAAAGAGTGTTTCAAAAGAAGAAATCGTGATTTTTGCATTGTCACTAAATGCTTCGACCCGAATCAAAGTTGGAAACTGTCTTGAAGATAACTTCATTGTTTAATAAGTTCTTCATTTTATCCCTTTTGTGCTGAGATTTTAAGAAGCAATTCATTGTTTTAAACTGTAAGTATATGAAGTGTTCTCAGTAAGAAAACACAACACATCACCTATATTCTTTCTCTGAGAGCTACAACTAATCATCAAGAACACATCAAATTATAGCTATCAAAGTCTACAAAGATCAAGCTCTAAGAACGAAGACATATCTCAATGCTAATGCGTTAGTTCAATCTTAGGTTGGTAGGGTAACCTCTCGATCAATCTCAGCACGAAAACTCTCTAAATTGCAAAGTCTTCAATATCACTTGGATTTAGTATTTGATTTTGACAAAATATTTTCCAAAAGGTTTTAATCAAAATTTCAATGAGTTACGAATGATTTAAAAGTGTTTTGAGTCAATGAAATGGTTCTTAAGTGTTTAAATATTAATTTTTCCAAAATCGGGCTATCCAACACTTTGCCAAAATTTTATAAAAGGTAGTAGCGCACTATCAGTGTTGATAGCAAGCTGATTGGGTTGAATATTCAAAAATCAATTTTTCTTGGAAAATTGCCCACAACGCGCTATCCCTCGCTATCCCTTTTGATAACTCGCTATAAAGTAGTTACCGTGATCTTTTGATTTTTACTAAAATGGGCAATATCGTGCTATAGGCCTAGATTGCACGCTAATGGAAATTCCAAAAAACTCGAGCTCTTGGTATGTGTATATGGACTTACAATAGCCCGCTATAAGTCATTAGTGCGCATGATACACAACCCAATAGCATGTTATCCAAGTTTGAGTTAGAAATATCACATTTCTAACGAGAAAAACGTAGATCTTTTCCCTTGCTCGATTTTTCAATCTTAGGTGTGAACGGTAACCTCTCGATCAATCTCAGCACGAAAACTCTCTAAATTGCAAGTCTTCAATATCACTTGGATTTAGTATTTGATTTTGAGACTATATTTTCCAAAAGGTTTTAATCATAATTTCAATTAGTTTTGAATGATTTAAAAGTGTTTTGAGTCAATGAAATGGTTCTTATGTGTTTAAATATTAATTTTTCCAAAATCGGGTTATCCACCACTTTGCCAAAATTTTACAAAAGATAATAGGGCACTGTCAGTGTTGATAGCACGCTGATAGGGTTGAATAATCAAAAATCAATTTTTCTTGGAAAGTTGCCCACAACGCGCTATCCCTCGCTATCCCTTTTGATAACTCGCTATAAAGTAGTTACCGTGATCTTTCGATTTTTACTAACATGGGCAATAGCGAGCTATAGGCCTAGATTGCACGCTAACGGAAATCCAAAAAACTCGAGCTCTTGGGTATGTGTATATGGACTTACAAAAGCCCGCTATAAGTCATTAGTGCGCATGATACACAACCCAATAGCATGTTATCCAAGTTTGAGTTAGAAATCTCACATTTCTAACGAGAAAAACGTAGGCCCTTTCCCTTGCTCGATTTTTCCATTCCTTACACAGTTTTGACGGGGAATCGTAACTGAAATATTCTCCACTACGACATGGATGATGCCCATTGTTTCGCACGGCCAAAACAACTTTAGATTAAACAATGTTTTGAATTCAAATCATTTCCTACTCTCTTGCTGTTTAACCTGCAATTGCTAATTTAATAAAGCACTCATTGTCTAATTTTCAAAGATACAACACACACGATTTCAGCAAGTTAGACTGAGCTTTCCAAAGAGTGTTTCAAAAAAAGAGAGTCGTGATTTTTGCATTGTCAATAAATGCTTCGACCCGAATCAAAGTTGAAAACTGGCTTGACGATAACTTCATTGTTTAATAAGTTCTTCATTTTATCCCTTTTGTGCTGAGATTTTAAGAAGCAATTCATTGTTTTAAACTGTAAGTATATGAAGTGTTCTCAGTAAGAGAACACAACACATCACCTATATTCTTTCTCTGAGAGCTACAACTAATCATCAAGAACACATCAAATGATAGCTATCAAAGTCTACAAAGATCAAGCTCTAAGAACGAAGACATATCTTAATGCTAATGCGTTAGTTCAATCTTAGGTTTGTAGGGTAACCTCTCGATCAATCTCAGCACGAAAACTCTCTAAATTGCAAAGTCTTCAATATCATTTGGATTTAGTATTTGATTTTGACAAAATATTTTCCAAAAGGTTTTAATCATAATTTCAATGAGTTTTGAATGATTTAAAAGTGTTTTGAGTCAATGAAATGGTTCTTAAGTGTTTAAATATTAATTTTTCCAAAATTGGGATATCCAGCACTTTGCCAAAATTTTACAAAAGGTAATAGCGCACTGTCAGTGTTGATAGCATGCTGATAGGGTTGAATAATCAAAAATCAATTTTTCTGGAAAATTGTCTACAACGCGCTATCCCTCGCTATCCCTTTTGATAACTCGCTATAAAGTAGTTACCGTGATCTTTCGATTTTTACTAAAATGGGCAATAGCGTGCTATAGGCCTAGATTGCACGCAACGGAAACTCCAAAAAACTCGAGCTCTTGGGTATGTGTATATGGACTTACAATAGCCCGCTATAAGTCATTAGTGCGCATGATACACAACCCAATAGCATGTTATCCAAGTTTGAGTTAGAAATCTCACATTTCTAACGAGAAAAACGTTGGCCCTTTCCCTTGCTCGATTTTTCCATTCCTTACACAGTTTTGACGGGGAATCGTAACTGAAATATTCTCCACTACGACAAGGATGATGCCCATTGTTTCGCACGACCAAAACAACTTTAGATTAAACAATGTTTTGAATTCAAATCATTTCCTACTCTCTTGCTGTTTAACCTGCAATTGCTAATTTAATAAAGCACTCATTGTCTAATTTTCAAAGATACAACACACACGATTTCAGCAAGTTAGACTTAGCTTTCCAAAGAGTATTTCAAAAGAAGAAAGTCCGGATTCTTGCATTGCCAATAAATGCTTCCACCCTAATCAAAGTTGGAAACTGTCTTGAAGATAACTTCACTGTTTAACAAGTTCTTCTTTTTATCCCTTTTGTGCTGAGAATTTAAGAAGCAATTCATTGTTTTAAACTGTAAGTATATGAAGTGTTCTCAGTAAGAGAACACAACACATCACCTATATTCTTTCTCTGAGAGCTACAACTAATCATCAAGAACACATCAAATTATAGCTATCAAAGTCTTCAAAGATCAAGTCCTAAGAACGAAGACATATCTCAATGCTAATGCGTTAGTTCAATCTTAGGTGTGAACGGTAACCTCTCGATCAATCTCAGCACGAAAACTCTCTAAATTGCAAGTCTTCAATATCACTTGGATTTAGTATTTGATTTTGAGACAATATTTTCCAAAAGGTTTTAATCATAATTTCAATTAGTTTTGAATGATTTAAAAGTGTTTTGAGTCAATGAAATGGTTCTTAACTGTTAAAATATTAATTTTTCCAAAATCGGGCTATCCACCACTTTGCCAAAATTTTACAAAAGGTAGTAGCGCACTATCAGTGTTGATAGCACGCTGATAGGGTTGAATAATCAAAAATCAATTTTTCTTGAAAAATTGCCCACAACGCGCTATCCCTCGCTATCCCCTTTGATAACTCGCTATAAAGTAGTTACCGTGATCTTTCGATTTTTACTAAAATGGGCAATAGCGTGCTATAGGCCTAGATTGCACGCTAACGGAAAGTCCAAAAAACTCGAGCTCTTGGGTATGTGTATATGGACTTACAAAAGCCCGCTATAAGTCATTAGTGCGCATGATGCACAACCCAATAGCATGTTATCCAAGTTTGAGTTAGAAATCTCACATTTCTAACGAGAAAAACGTAGGCCCTTTCCCTTGCTCGATTTTTCCATTCCTTACACAGTTTTGACGGGGAATCGTAACTGAAATATTCTCCACTACGACATGGATGATGCCCATTGTTTCGCACGGCAAAAACAACTTTAGATTAAACAATGTTTTGAATTCAAATCATTTCCTACTCTCTTGCTGTTTAACCTGCAATTGCTAATTTAATAAAGCACACGATTTCAGCAAGTTAGACTGAGCTTTCCAAAGAGTGTTTCAAAAGAAGAAAGTCGTGATTTTTGCATTGTCAATAAATGCTTCGACCCGAATCAAAGTTGGAAACTGTCTTGAAGATAACTTCACTGTTTAACAAGTTCTTCTTTTTATCCCTTTTGTGCTGAGATTTTAAGAAGTAATTCATTGTTTTAAACTGTAAGTATATGAAGTGTTCTTAGTAAGAGAACACAGCACATCACCTATATTCTCTCTCTGAGAGCAACAACTAATCATCAAGAACACATCAAATTATAGCTATCAAAGTCTACAAAGATCAAGCTCTAAGAACGAAGACATATCTCAATGCTAATGCGTTAGTTCAATCTTAGGTTTGTAGGGTAACCTCTCGATCAATCTCAGCACGAAAACTCTCTAAATTGCAAAGTCTTCAATATCACTTGGATTTAGTATTTGATTTTGACAAAATATTTTCCAAAAGGTTTTAATCATAATTTCAATAAGTTTTGAATGATTTAAAAGTGTTTTGAGTCAATGAAATGGTTCTTAAGTGTTTAAATTTTAATTTTTCCAAAATCGGGATATCCACCACTTTGCCAAAATTTTTCAAAAGGTAATAGCGCACTGTCAGTGTTGATAGCATGCTGATAGGGTTGAATAATCAAAAATTAATTTTTCTGGAAAATTGTCTACAACGCGCTATCCCTCGATATCCCTTTTGATAACTCGCTATAAAGTAGTTACCATGATCTTTCGATTTTTACTAAAATGGGCAATAGCGTGCTATAGGCCTAGATTGCACGCAACGGAAACTCCAAAAAACACGAGCTCTTGGGTATGTGTATATGGACTTACAATAGCCCGCTATAAGTCATTAGTGCGCATGATACACAACCCAATAGCATGTTATCCAAGTTTGAGTTAGAAATCTCACATTTCTAACGAGAAAAACGTAGGCCCTTTCCCTTGCTCGATTTTTCCATTCCTTACACAGTTTTGACGGGGAATCGTAACTGAAATATTCTCCACTACGACAAGGATGATGCCCATTGTTTCGCACGGACAAAACAACTTTAGATTAAACAATGTTTTGAATTCAAATCATTTCCTACTCTCTTGCTGTTTAACCTGCAATTGCTAATTTAATAAAGCACACATTGTCTAATTTTCAAAGATACAACACACACGATTTCAGCAGGTTAGACTTAGCTTTCCAAAGAGTATTTCAAAAGAAGAAAGTCCTGATTCTTGCATTGCCAATAAATGCTTCCACCCTAATCAAAGTTGGAAACTGCCTTGAAGATAACTTCACTGTTTAACAAGTTTTTCTTTTTATCCCTTTTGTGCTGAGAATTTAAGAAGCAATTCATTGCTTTAAACTGTAAGTATATGAAGTGTTCTCAGTAAGAGAACACAACACATCACCTATATTCTTTGTCTAAGAGCTACAACTAATCATCAAGAACACATCAAATTATAGCTATCAAAGTCTTCAAAGATCAAGTCCTAAGAACGAAGACATATCTCAATGCTAATGCGTTAGTTCAATCTTAGGTGTGAACGGTAACCTCTCGATCAATCTCAGCACGAAAACTCTCTAAATTGCATGTCTTCAATATCACTTGGATTTAGTATTTGATTTTGAGACAATATTTTCCAAAAGGTTTTAATCATAATTTCAATTAGTTTTGAATGATTTAAAAGTGTTTTGAGTCAATGAAATGGTTCTTAACTGTTAAAATATTAATTTTTCCAAAATCGGGCTATCCACCACTTTGCCAAAATTTTACAAAAGGTAGTAGCGCACTATCAGTGTTGATAGCACGCTGATAGGGTTGAATAATCAAAAATCAATTTTTCTTGGAAAATTGCCCACAACGCGCTATCCCTCGCTATCCCTTTTGATAACTCACTATAAAGTAGTTACCGTGATCTTTCGATTTTTACTAAAATGGGCAATAGCGTGCTATAGGCCTAGATTGCACGCTAACGGAAAGTCCAAAAAACTCGAGCTCTTGGGTATGTGTATATGGACTTACAAAAGCCCGCTATAAGTCATTAGTGCGCATGATTCACAACCCAATAGCATGTTATCCAAGTTTGAGTTAGAAATCTCACATTTCTAACGAGAAAAACGTAGGCCCTTTCCCTTGCTCGATTTTTCCATTCCTTACACAGTTTTGACGGGGAATCGTAACTGAAATATTCTCCACTACGACATGGATGATGCCCATTGTTTCGCACGACAAAAACAACTTTAGATTAAACAATGTTTTGAATTCAAATCATTTCCTACTCTCTTGCTGTTTAACCTGCAATTGCTAATTTAATAAAGCACACGATTTCAGCAAGTTAGACTGAGCTTTCCAAATAGTGTTTCAAAAGAAGAAAGTCGTGATTTTTGCATTGTCAATAAATGCTTCGACCCGAATTAAAGTCGAAAACTGTCTTGAAGATAACTTCATTGTTTAACAAGTTCTTCATTTTATCCCTTTTGTGCTGAGATTTTAAGAAGTAATTCATTGTTTTAAACTGTAAGAATATGAAGTGTTCTCAGTAAGAGAACACCGCACATCACCTATATTCTTTCTTTGAGAGCTACAACTAATCATCAAGAACACATCAAATTATAGCTATCAAAGTCTACAAAGATCAAGCTCTAAGAACGAAGACATATCTCAATGCTAATGCGTTAGTTCAATCTTAGGTTTGTAGGGTAACCTCTCGATCAATCTCAGCACGAAAACTCTCTAAATTGCAAAGTCTTCAATATCACTTGGATTTAGTATTTGATTTTGACAAAATATTTTCCAAAAGGTTTTAATCATAATTTCAATAAGTTTTGAATGATTTAAAAGTGTTTTGAGTCAATGAAATGGTTCTTAAGTGTTTAAATTTTAATTTTTCCAAAATCGGGATATCCACCACTTTGCCAAAATTTTTCAAAAGGTAATAGCGCACTGTCAGTGTTGATAGCATGCTGATAGGGTTGAATAATCAAAAATCAATTTTTCTGGAAAATTGTCTACAACGCGCTATCCCTCGATATCCCTTTTGATAACTCGCTATAAAGTAGTTACCGTGATCTTTCGATTTTTACTAAAATGGGCAATAGCGTGCTATAGGCCTAGATTGCACGCAACGGAAACTCCAAAAAACACGAGCTCTTGGGTATGTGTATATGGACTTACAATAGCCCGCTATAAGTCATTAGTGCGCATGATGCACAACCCAATAGCATGTTATCCAAGTTTGAGTTAGAAATCTCACATTTCTAACGAGAAAAACGTAGGCCCTTTCCCTTGCTCGATTTTTCCATTCCTTACACAGTTTTGACGGGGAATCGTAACTGAAATATTCTCCACTACGACAAGGATGATGCCCATTGTTTCGCACGGCCAAAACAACTTTAGATTAAACAATGTTTTGAATTCAAATCATTTCCTACTCTCTTGCTGTTTAACCTGCAATTGCTAATTTAATAAAGCACACATTGTCTAATTTTCAAAGATACAACACACACGATTTCAGCAGGTTAGACTTAGCTTTCCAAAGAGTATTTCAAAAGAAGAAAGTCCTGATTCTTGCATTGCCAATAAATGCTTCCACCCTAATCAAAGTTGGAAACTGTCTTGAAGATAACTTCACTGTTTAACAAGTTTTTCTTTTTATCCCTTTTGTGCTGAGAATTTAAGAAGCAATTCATTGCTTTAAACTGTAAGTATATGAAGTGTTCTCAGTAAGAGAACACAACACATCACCTATATTCTTTCTCTAAGAGCTACAACTAATCATCAAGAACACATCAAATTATAGCTATCAAAGTCTTCAAAGATCAAGTCCTAAGAACGAAGACATATCTCAATGCTAATGCGTTAGTTCAATCTTAGGTGTGAACGGTAACCTCTCGATCAATCTCAGCACGAAAACTCTCTAAATTGCATGTCTTCAATATCACTTGGATTTAGTATTTGATTTTGAGACAATATTTTTCAAAAGGTTTTAATCATAATTTCAATTAGTTTTGAATGATTTAAAAGTGTTTTGAGTCAATGAAATGGTTCTTAACTGTTAAAATATTAATTTTTCCAAAATCGGGCTATCCACCACTTTGCCAAAATTTTACAAAAGGTAGTAGCGCACTATCAGTGTTGATAGCACGCTGATAGGGTTGAATAATCAAAAATCAATTTTTCTTGGAAAATTGCCCACAACGCGCTATCCCTCGCTATCCCTTTTGATAACTCACTATAAAGTAGTTACCGTGATCTTTCGATTTTTACTAAAATGGGCAATAGCGTGCTATAGGCCTAGATTGCACGCTAACGGAAAGTCCAAAAAACTCGAGCTCTTGGGTATGTGTATATGGACTTACAAAAGCCCGCTATAAGTCATTAGTGCGCATGATTCACAACCCAATAGCATGTTATCCAAGTTTGAGTTAGAAATCTCACATTTCTAACGAGAAAAACGTAGGCCCTTTCCCTTGCTCGATTTTTCCATTCCTTACACAGTTTTGACGGGGAATCGTAACTGAAATATTCTCCACTACGACATGGATGATGCCCATTGTTTCGCAGGGCCAAAACAACTTTAGATTAAACAATGTTTTGAATTCAAATCATTTCCTACTCTCTTGCTGTTTAACCTGCAATTGCTAATTTAATAAAGCACTCATTGTCTAATTTTCAAAGATACAACACACACGATTTCAACAAGTTAGACTGAGCTTTCCAAAGAGTGTTTCAAAAGAAGAAAGTCGTGATTTTTGCATTGTCAATAAATGCTTCGACCCGAATCAAAGTTGGAAACTGTCTTGAAGATAACTTCATTGTTTAACAAGTTCTTCTTTTTATCCCTTTTGTGCTGAGATTTTAAGAAGTAATTCATTGTTTTAAACTGTAAGAATATGAAGTGTTCTCAGTAAGAGAACACCGCACATCACCTATATTCTTTCTTTGAGAGCTACAACTAATCATCAAGAACACATCAAATTATAGCTATCAAAGTCTACAAAGATCAAGCTCTAAGAACGAAGACATATCTCAATGCTAATGCGTTAGTTCAATCTTAGGTTTGTAGGGTAACCTCTCGATCAATCTCAGCACGAAAACTCTCTAAATTGCAAAGTCTTCAATATCACTTGGATTTAGTATTTGATTTTGACAAAATATTTTCCAAAAGGTTTTAATCATAATTTCAATCAGTTTTGAATGATTTAAAAGTGTTTTGAGTCAATGAAATGGTTCTTAAGTGTTTAAATTTTAATTTTTCCAAAATCGGGATATCCACCACTTTGCCAAAATTTTTCAAAAGGTAATAGCGCACTGTCAGTGTTGATAGCATGCTGATAGGGTTGAATAATCAAAAATCAATTTTTCTGGAAAATTGTCTACAACGCGCTATCCCTCGATATCCCTTTTGATAACTCGCTATAAAGTAGTTACCATGATCTTTCGATTTTTACTAAAATGGGCAATAGCGTGCTATAGGCCTAGATTGCACGCAACGGAAACTCCAAAAAACACGAGCTCTTGGGTATGTGTATATGGACTTACAATAGCCCGCTATAAGTCATTAGTGCGCATGATACACAACCCAATAGCATGTTATCCAAGTTTGAGTTAGAAATCTCACATTTCTAACGAGAAAAACGTAGGCCCTTTCCCTTGCTCGATTTTTCCATTCCTTACACAGTTTTGACGGGGAATCGTAACTGAAATATTCTCCACTACGACATGGATGATGCCCATTGTTTCGCACGGCAAAAACAACTTTAGATTAAACAATGTTTTGAATTCAAATCATTTCCTACTCTCTTGCTGTTTAACCTGCAATTGCTAATTTAATAAAGCACACGATTTCAGCAAGTTAGACTGAGCTTTCCAAAGAGTGTTTCAAAAGAAGAAAGTCGTGATTTTTGCATTGTCAATAAATGCTTCGACCCGAATCAAAGTTGGAAACTGTCTTGAAGATAACTTCACTGTTTAACAAGTTCTTCTTTTTATCCCTTTTGTGCTGAGATTTTAAGAAGTAATTCATTGTTTTAAACTGTAAGTATATGAAGTGTTCTCAGTAAGAGAACACAACACATCACCTATATTCTTTCTCTGAGAGCTACAACTAATCATCAAGAACACATCAAATTATAGCTATCAAAGTCTTCAAAGATCAAGTCCTAAGAACGAAGACATATCTCAATGCTAATGCGTTAGTTCAATCTTAGGTGTGAACGGTAACCTCTCGATCAATCTCAGCACGAAAACTCTCTAAATTGCAAGTCTTCAATATCACTTGGATTTAGTATTTGATTTTGAGACAATATTTTCCAAAAGGTTTTAATCATAATTTCAATTAGTTTTGAATGATTTAAAAGTGTTTTGAGTCAATGAAATGGTTCTTAACTGTTAAAATATTAATTTTTCCAAAATCGGGCTATCCACCACTTTGCCAAAATTTTACAAAAGGTAGTAGCGCACTATCAGTGTTGATAGCACGCTGATAGGGTTGAATAATCAAAAATCAATTTTTCTTGAAAAATTGCCCACAACGCGCTATCCCTCGCTATCCCCTTTGATAACTCGCTATAAAGTAGTTACCGTGATCTTTCGATTTTTACTAAAATGGGCAATAGCGTGCTATAGGCCTAGATTGCACGCTAACGGAAAGTCCAAAAAACTCGAGCTCTTGGGTATGTGTATATGGACTTACAAAAGCCCGCTATAAGTCATTAGTGCGCATGATGCACAACCCAATAGCATGTTATCCAAGTTTGAGTTAGAAATCTCACATTTCTAACGAGAAAAACGTAGGCCCTTTCCCTTGCTCGATTTTTCCATTCCTTACACAGTTTTGACGGGGAATCGTAACTGAAATATTCTCCACTACGACATGGATGATGCCCATTGTTTCGCACGGCAAAAACAACTTTAGATTAAACAATGTTTTGAATTCAAATCATTTCCTACTCTCTTGCTGTTTAACCTGCAATTGCTAATTTAATAAAGCACACGATTTCAGCAAGTTAGACTGAGCTTTCCAAAGAGTGTTTCAAAAGAAGAAAGTCGTGATTTTTGCATTGTCAATAAATGCTTCGACCCGAATCAAAGTTGGAAACTGTCTTGAAGATAACTTCACTGTTTAACAAGTTCTTCTTTTTATCCCTTTTGTGCTGAGATTTTAAGAAGTAATTCATTGTTTTAAACTGTAAGTATATGAAGTGTTCTTAGTAAGAGAACACAGCACATCACCTATATTCTCTCTCTGAGAGCAACAACTAATCATCAAGAACACATCAAATTATAGCTATCAAAGTCTACAAAGATCAAGCTCTAAGAACGAAGACATATCTCAATGCTAATGCGTTAGTTCAATCTTAGGTTTGTAGGGTAACCTCTCGATCAATCTCAGCACGAAAACTCTCTAAATTGCAAAGTCTTCAATATCACTTGGATTTAGTATTTGATTTTGACAAAATATTTTCCAAAAGGTTTTAATCATAATTTCAATAAGTTTTGAATGATTTAAAAGTGTTTTGAGTCAATGAAATGGTTCTTAAGTGTTTAAATTTTAATTTTTCCAAAATCGGGATATCCACCACTTTGCCAAAATTTTTCAAAAGGTAATAGCGCACTGTCAGTGTTGATAGCATGCTGATAGGGTTGAATAATCAAAAATTAATTTTTCTGGAAAATTGTCTACAACGCGCTATCCCTCGATATCCCTTTTGATAACTCGCTATAAAGTAGTTACCATGATCTTTCGATTTTTACTAAAATGGGCAATAGCGTGCTATAGGCCTAGATTGCACGCAACGGAAACTCCAAAAAACACGAGCTCTTGGGTATGTGTATATGGACTTACAATAGCCCGCTATAAGTCATTAGTGCGCATGATACACAACCCAATAGCATGTTATCCAAGTTTGAGTTAGAAATCTCACATTTCTAACGAGAAAAACGTAGGCCCTTTCCCTTGCTCGATTTTTCCATTCCTTACACAGTTTTGACGGGGAATCGTAACTGAAATATTCTCCACTACGACAAGGATGATGCCCATTGTTTCGCACGGCCAAAACAACTTTAGATTAAACAATGTTTTGAATTCAAATCATTTCCTACTCTCTTGCTGTTTAACCTGCAATTGCTAATTTAATAAAGCACACATTGTCTAATTTTCAAAGATACAACACACACGATTTCAGCAGGTTAGACTTAGCTTTCCAAAGAGTATTTCAAAAGAAGAAAGTCCTGATTCTTGCATTGCCAATAAATGCTTCCACCCTAATCAAAGTTGGAAACTGCCTTGAAGATAACTTCACTGTTTAACAAGTTTTTCTTTTTATCCCTTTTGTGCTGAGAATTTAAGAAGCAATTCATTGCTTTAAACTGTAAGTATATGAAGTGTTCTCAGTAAGAGAACACAACACATCACCTATATTCTTTGTCTAAGAGCTACAACTAATCATCAAGAACACATCAAATTATAGCTATCAAAGTCTTCAAAGATCAAGTCCTAAGAACGAAGACATATCTCAATGCTAATGCGTTAGTTCAATCTTAGGTGTGAACGGTAACCTCTCGATCAATCTCAGCACGAAAACTCTCTAAATTGCATGTCTTCAATATCACTTGGATTTAGTATTTGATTTTGAGACAATATTTTCCAAAAGGTTTTAATCATAATTTCAATTAGTTTTGAATGATTTAAAAGTGTTTTGAGTCAATGAAATGGTTCTTAACTGTTAAAATATTAATTTTTCCAAAATCGGGCTATCCACCACTTTGCCAAAATTTTACAAAAGGTAGTAGCGCACTATCAGTGTTGATAGCACGCTGATAGGGTTGAATAATCAAAAATCAATTTTTCTTGGAAAATTGCCCACAACGCGCTATCCCTCGCTATCCCTTTTGATAACTCACTATAAAGTAGTTACCGTGATCTTTCGATTTTTACTAAAATGGGCAATAGCGTGCTATAGGCCTAGATTGCACGCTAACGGAAAGTCCAAAAAACTCGAGCTCTTGGGTATGTGTATATGGACTTACAAAAGCCCGCTATAAGTCATTAGTGCGCATGATTCACAACCCAATAGCATGTTATCCAAGTTTGAGTTAGAAATCTCACATTTCTAACGAGAAAAACGTAGGCCCTTTCCCTTGCTCGATTTTTCCATTCCTTACACAGTTTTGACGGGGAATCGTAACTGAAATATTCTCCACTACGACATGGATGATGCCCATTGTTTCGCACGACAAAAACAACTTTAGATTAAACAATGTTTTGAATTCAAATCATTTCCTACTCTCTTGCTGTTTAACCTGCAATTGCTAATTTAATAAAGCACACGATTTCAGCAAGTTAGACTGAGCTTTCCAAATAGTGTTTCAAAAGAAGAAAGTCGTGATTTTTGCATTGTCAATAAATGCTTCGACCCGAATTAAAGTCGAAAACTGTCTTGAAGATAACTTCATTGTTTAACAAGTTCTTCATTTTATCCCTTTTGTGCTGAGATTTTAAGAAGTAATTCATTGTTTTAAACTGTAAGAATATGAAGTGTTCTCAGTAAGAGAACACCGCACATCACCTATATTCTTTCTTTGAGAGCTACAACTAATCATCAAGAACACATCAAATTATAGCTATCAAAGTCTACAAAGATCAAGCTCTAAGAACGAAGACATATCTCAATGCTAATGCGTTAGTTCAATCTTAGGTTTGTAGGGTAACCTCTCGATCAATCTCAGCACGAAAACTCTCTAAATTGCAAAGTCTTCAATATCACTTGGATTTAGTATTTGATTTTGACAAAATATTTTCCAAAAGGTTTTAATCATAATTTCAATAAGTTTTGAATGATTTAAAAGTGTTTTGAGTCAATGAAATGGTTCTTAAGTGTTTAAATTTTAATTTTTCCAAAATCGGGATATCCACCACTTTGCCAAAATTTTTCAAAAGGTAATAGCGCACTGTCAGTGTTGATAGCATGCTGATAGGGTTGAATAATCAAAAATCAATTTTTCTGGAAAATTGTCTACAACGCGCTATCCCTCGATATCCCTTTTGATAACTCGCTATAAAGTAGTTACCGTGATCTTTCGATTTTTACTAAAATGGGCAATAGCGTGCTATAGGCCTAGATTGCACGCAACGGAAACTCCAAAAAACACGAGCTCTTGGGTATGTGTATATGGACTTACAATAGCCCGCTATAAGTCATTAGTGCGCATGATGCACAACCCAATAGCATGTTATCCAAGTTTGAGTTAGAAATCTCACATTTCTAACGAGAAAAACGTAGGCCCTTTCCCTTGCTCGATTTTTCCATTCCTTACACAGTTTTGACGGGGAATCGTAACTGAAATATTCTCCACTACGACAAGGATGATGCCCATTGTTTCGCACGGCCAAAACAACTTTAGATTAAACAATGTTTTGAATTCAAATCATTTCCTACTCTCTTGCTGTTTAACCTGCAATTGCTAATTTAATAAAGCACACATTGTCTAATTTTCAAAGATACAACACACACGATTTCAGCAGGTTAGACTTAGCTTTCCAAAGAGTATTTCAAAAGAAGAAAGTCCTGATTCTTGCATTGCCAATAAATGCTTCCACCCTAATCAAAGTTGGAAACTGTCTTGAAGATAACTTCACTGTTTAACAAGTTTTTCTTTTTATCCCTTTTGTGCTGAGAATTTAAGAAGCAATTCATTGCTTTAAACTGTAAGTATATGAAGTGTTCTCAGTAAGAGAACACAACACATCACCTATATTCTTTCTCTAAGAGCTACAACTAATCATCAAGAACACATCAAATTATAGCTATCAAAGTCTTCAAAGATCAAGTCCTAAGAACGAAGACATATCTCAATGCTAATGCGTTAGTTCAATCTTAGGTGTGAACGGTAACCTCTCGATCAATCTCAGCACGAAAACTCTCTAAATTGCATGTCTTCAATATCACTTGGATTTAGTATTTGATTTTGAGACAATATTTTTCAAAAGGTTTTAATCATAATTTCAATTAGTTTTGAATGATTTAAAAGTGTTTTGAGTCAATGAAATGGTTCTGAACTGTTAAAATATTAATTTTTCCAAAATCGGGCTATCCACCACTTTGCCAAAATTTTACAAAAGGTAGTAGCGCACTATCAGTGTTGATAGCACGCTGATAGGGTTGAATAATCAAAAATCAATTTTTCTTGGAAAATTGCCCACAACGCGCTATCCCTCGCTATCCCTTTTGATAACTCACTATAAAGTAGTTACCGTGATCTTTCGATTTTTACTAAAATGGGCAATAGCGTGCTATAGGCCTAGATTGCACGCTAACGGAAAGTCCAAAAAACTCGAGCTCTTGGGTATGTGTATATGGACTTACAAAAGCCCGCTATAAGTCATTAGTGCGCATGATTCACAACCCAATAGCATGTTATCCAAGTTTGAGTTAGAAATCTCACATTTCTAACGAGAAAAACGTAGGCCCTTTCCCTTGCTCGATTTTTCCATTCCTTACACAGTTTTGACGGGGAATCGTAACTGAAATATTCTCCACTACGACATGGATGATGCCCATTGTTTCGCAGGGCCAAAACAACTTTAGATTAAACAATGTTTTGAATTCAAATCATTTCCTACTCTCTTGCTGTTTAACCTGCAATTGCTAATTTAATAAAGCACTCATTGTCTAATTTTCAAAGATACAACACACACGATTTCAACAAGTTAGACTGAGCTTTCCAAAGAGTGTTTCAAAAGAAGAAAGTCGTGATTTTTGCATTGTCAATAAATGCTTCGACCCGAATCAAAGTTGGAAACTGTCTTGAAGATAACTTCATTGTTTAACAAGTTCTTCTTTTTATCCCTTTTGTGCTGAGATTTTAAGAAGTAATTCATTGTTTTAAACTGTAAGAATATGAAGTGTTCTCAGTAAGAGAACACCGCACATCACCTATATTCTTTCTTTGAGAGCTACAACTAATCATCAAGAACACATCAAATTATAGCTATCAAAGTCTACAAAGATCAAGCTCTAAGAACGAAGACATATCTCAATGCTAATGCGTTAGTTCAATCTTAGGTTTGTAGGGTAACCTCTCGATCAATCTCAGCACGAAAACTCTCTAAATTGCAAAGTCTTCAATATCACTTGGATTTAGTATTTGATTTTGACAAAATATTTTCCAAAAGGTTTTAATCATAATTTCAATCAGTTTTGAATGATTTAAAAGTGTTTTGAGTCAATGAAATGGTTCTTAAGTGTTTAAATTTTAATTTTTCCAAAATCGGGATATCCACCACTTTGCCAAAATTTTTCAAAAGGTAATAGCGCACTGTCAGTGTTGATAGCATGCTGATAGGGTTGAATAATCAAAAATCAATTTTTCTGGAAAATTGTCTACAACGCGCTATCCCTCGATATCCCTTTTGATAACTCGCTATAAAGTAGTTACCATGATCTTTCGATTTTTACTAAAATGGGCAATAGCGTGCTATAGGCCTAGATTGCACGCAACGGAAACTCCAAAAAACACGAGCTCTTGGGTATGTGTATATGGACTTACAATAGCCCGCTATAAGTCATTAGTGCGCATGATACACAACCCAATAGCATGTTATCCAAGTTTGAGTTAGAAATCTCACATTTCTAACGAGAAAAACGTAGGCCCTTTCCCTTGCTCGATTTTTCCATTCCTTACACAGTTTTGACGGGGAATCGTAACTGAAATATTCTCCACTACGACAAGGATGATGCCCATTGTTTCGCACGGCCAAAACAACTTTAGATTAAACAATGTTTTGAATTCAAATCATTTCCTACTCTCTTGCTGTTTAACCTGCAATTGCTAATTTAATAAAGCACACATTGTCTAATTTTCAAAGATACAACACACACGATTTCAGCAGGTTAGACTTAGCTTTCCAAAGAGTATTTCAAAAGAAGAAAGTCCTGATTCTTGCATTGCCAATAAATGCTTCCACCCTAATCAAAGTTGGAAACTGCCTTGAAGATAACTTCACTGTTTAACAAGTTTTTCTTTTTATCCCTTTTGTGCTGAGAATTTAAGAAGCAATTCATTGCTTTAAACTGTAAGTATATGAAGTGTTCTCAGTAAGAGAACACAACACATCACCTATATTCTTTGTCTAAGAGCTACAACTAATCATCAAGAACACATCAAATTATAGCTATCAAAGTCTTCAAAGATCAAGTCCTAAGAACGAAGACATATCTCAATGCTAATGCGTTAGTTCAATCTTAGGTGTGAACGGTAACCTCTCGATCAATCTCAGCACGAAAACTCTCTAAATTGCATGTCTTCAATATCACTTGGATTTAGTATTTGATTTTGAGACAATATTTTCCAAAAGGTTTTAATCATAATTTCAATTAGTTTTGAATGATTTAAAAGTGTTTTGAGTCAATGAAATGGTTCTTAACTGTTAAAATATTAATTTTTCCAAAATCGGGCTATCCACCACTTTGCCAAAATTTTACAAAAGGTAGTAGCGCACTATCAGTGTTGATAGCACGCTGATAGGGTTGAATAATCAAAAATCAATTTTTCTTGGAAAATTGCCCACAACGCGCTATCCCTCGCTATCCCTTTTGATAACTCACTATAAAGTAGTTACCGTGATCTTTCGATTTTTACTAAAATGGGCAATAGCGTGCTATAGGCCTAGATTGCACGCTAACGGAAAGTCCAAAAAACTCGAGCTCTTGGGTATGTGTATATGGACTTACAAAAGCCCGCTATAAGTCATTAGTGCGCATGATTCACAACCCAATAGCATGTTATCCAAGTTTGAGTTAGAAATCTCACATTTCTAACGAGAAAAACGTAGGCCCTTTCCCTTGCTCGATTTTTCCATTCCTTACACAGTTTTGACGGGGAATCGTAACTGAAATATTCTCCACTACGACATGGATGATGCCCATTGTTTCGCACGACAAAAACAACTTTAGATTAAACAATGTTTTGAATTCAAATCATTTCCTACTCTCTTGCTGTTTAACCTGCAATTGCTAATTTAATAAAGCACACGATTTCAGCAAGTTAGACTGAGCTTTCCAAATAGTGTTTCAAAAGAAGAAAGTCGTGATTTTTGCATTGTCAATAAATGCTTCGACCCGAATTAAAGTCGAAAACTGTCTTGAAGATAACTTCATTGTTTAACAAGTTCTTCATTTTATCCCTTTTGTGCTGAGATTTTAAGAAGTAATTCATTGTTTTAAACTGTAAGAATATGAAGTGTTCTCAGTAAGAGAACACCGCACATCACCTATATTCTTTCTTTGAGAGCTACAACTAATCATCAAGAACACATCAAATTATAGCTATCAAAGTCTACAAAGATCAAGCTCTAAGAACGAAGACATATCTCAATGCTAATGCGTTAGTTCAATCTTAGGTTTGTAGGGTAACCTCTCGATCAATCTCAGCACGAAAACTCTCTAAATTGCAAAGTCTTCAATATCACTTGGATTTAGTATTTGATTTTGACAAAATATTTTCCAAAAGGTTTTAATCATAATTTCAATAAGTTTTGAATGATTTAAAAGTGTTTTGAGTCAATGAAATGGTTCTTAAGTGTTTAAATTTTAATTTTTCCAAAATCGGGATATCCACCACTTTGCCAAAATTTTTCAAAAGGTAATAGCGCACTGTCAGTGTTGATAGCATGCTGATAGGGTTGAATAATCAAAAATCAATTTTTCTGGAAAATTGTCTACAACGCGCTATCCCTCGATATCCCTTTTGATAACTCGCTATAAAGTAGTTACCGTGATCTTTCGATTTTTACTAAAATGGGCAATAGCGTGCTATAGGCCTAGATTGCACGCAACGGAAACTCCAAAAAACACGAGCTCTTGGGTATGTGTATATGGACTTACAATAGCCCGCTATAAGTCATTAGTGCGCATGATACACAACCCAATAGCATGTTATCCAAGTTTGAGTTAGAAATCTCACATTTCTAACGAGAAAAACGTAGGCCCTTTCCCTTGCTCGATTTTTCCATTCCTTACACAGTTTTGACGGGGAATCGTAACTGAAATATTCTCCACTACGACAAGGATGATGCCCATTGTTTCGCACGGCCAAAACAACTTTAGATTAAACAATGTTTTGAATTCAAATCATTTCCTACTCTCTTGCTGTTTAACCTGCAATTGCTAATTTAATAAAGCACACATTGTCTAATTTTCAAAGATACAACACACACGATTTCAGCAGGTTAGACTTAGCTTTCCAAAGAGTATTTCAAAAGAAGAAAGTCCTGATTCTTGCATTGCCAACAAATGCTTCCACCCTAATCAAAGTTGGAAACTGTCTTGAAGATAACTTCACTGTTTAACAAGTTTTTCTTTTTATCCCTTTTGTGCTGAGAATTTAAGAAGCAATTCATTGCTTTAAACTGTAAGTATATGAAGTGTTCTCAGTAAGAGAACACAACACATCACCTATATTCTTTCTCTAAGAGCTACAACTAATCATCAAGAACACATCAAATTATAGCTATCAAAGTCTTCAAAGATCAAGTCCTAAGAACGAAGACATATCTCAATGCTAATGCGTTAGTTCAATCTTAGGTGTGAACGGTAACCTCTCGATCAATCTCAGCACGAAAACTCTCTAAATTGCATGTCTTCAATATCACTTGGATTTAGTATTTGATTTTGAGACAATATTTTTCAAAAGGTTTTAATCATAATTTCAATTAGTTTTGAATGATTTAAAAGTGTTTTGAGTCAATGAAATGGTTCTTAACTGTTAAAATATTAATTTTTCCAAAATCGGGCTATCCACCACTTTGCCAAAATTTTACAAAAGGTAGTAGCGCACTATCAGTGTTGATAGCACGCTGATAGGGTTGAATAATCAAAAATCAATTTTTCTTGGAAAATTGCCCACAACGCGCTATCCCTCGCTATCCCTTTTGATAACTCACTATAAAGTAGTTACCGTGATCTTTCGATTTTTACTAAAATGGGCAATAGCGTGCTATAGGCCTAGATTGCACGCTAACGGAAAGTCCAAAAAACTCGAGCTCTTGGGTATGTGTATATGGACTTACAAAAGCCCGCTATAAGTCATTAGTGCGCATGATTCACAACCCAATAGCATGTTATCCAAGTTTGAGTTAGAAATCTCACATTTCTAACGAGAAAAACGTAGGCCCTTTCCCTTGCTCGATTTTTCCATTCCTTACACAGTTTTGACGGGGAATCGTAACTGAAATATTCTCCACTACGACATGGATGATGCCCATTGTTTCGCAGGGCCAAAACAACTTTAGATTAAACAATGTTTTGAATTCAAATCATTTCCTACTCTCTTGCTGTTTAACCTGCAATTGCTAATTTAATAAAGCACTCATTGTCTAATTTTCAAAGATACAACACACACGATTTCAACAAGTTAGACTGAGCTTTCCAAAGAGTGTTTCAAAAGAAGAAAGTCGTGATTTTTGCATTGTCAATAAATGCTTCGACCCGAATCAAAGTTGGAAACTGTCTTGAAGATAACTTCATTGTTTAACAAGTTCTTCTTTTTATCCCTTTTGTGCTGAGATTTTAAGAAGTAATTCATTGTTTTAAACTGTAAGTATATGAAGTGTTCTTAGTAAGAGAACACAACACATCACCTATATTCTCTCTCTGAGAGCTACAACTAATCATCAAGAACACATCAAATGATAGCTATCAAAGTCTACAAAGATCAAGCTCTAAGAACGAAGACATATCTCAATGCTAATGCGTTAGTTCAATCTTAGGTTTGTAGGGTAACCTCTCGATCAATCTCAGCACGAAAACTCTCTAAATTGCAAAGTCTTCAATATCACTTGGATTTAGTATTTGATTTTGACAAAATATTTTCCAAAAGGTTTTAATCATAATTTCAATCAGTTTTGAATGATTTAAAAGTGTTTTGAGTCAATGAAATGGTTCTTAAGTGTTTAAATATTAATTTTTCCAAAATCGGGATATCCACCACTTTGCCAAAATTTTACAAAAGGTAATAGCGCACTGTCAGTGTTGATAGCATGCTGATAGGGTTGAATAATCAAAAATCAATTTTTCTGGAAAATTGTCTACAACGCGCTATCCCTCGCTATCCCTTATGATAACTCGCTATAAAGTAGTTACCCTGATCTTTCGAGTTTTACTAAAATGGGCAATAGCGTGCTATAGGCCTAGATTGCACGCAACGGAAACTCCAAAAATCTCGAGCTCTTGGGTATGTGTATATGGACTTACAATAGCCCGCTATAAGTCATTAGTGCGCATGATACACAACCCAATAGCATGTTATCCAAGTTTGAGTTAGAAATCTCACATTTCTAACGAGAAAAACGTAGGCCCTTTCCCTTGCTCGATTTTTCCATTCCTTACACAGTTTTGACGGGGAATCGTAACTGAAATATTCTCCACTACGACAAGGATGATGCCCATTGTTTCGCACGGCCAAAACAACTTTAGATTAAACAATGTTTTGAATTCAAATCATTTCCTACTCTCTTGCTGTTTAACCTGCAATTGCTAATTTAATAAAGCACACATTGTCTAATTTTCAAAGATACAACACACACGATTTCAGCAGGTTAGACTTAGCTTTCCAAAGAGTATTTCAAAAGAAGAAAGTCCTGATTCTTGCATTGCCAATAAATGCTTCCACCCTAATCAAAGTTGGAAACTGTCTTGAAGATAACTTCACTGTTTAACAAGTTTTTCTTTTTATCCCTTTTGTTCTGAGAATTTAAGAAGCAATTCATTGCTTTAAACTGTAAGTATATGAAGTGTTCTCAGTAAGAGAACACAACACATCACCTATATTCTTTCTCTAAGAGCTACAACTAATCATCAAGAACACATCAAATTATAGCTATCAAAGTCTTCAAAGATCAAGTCCTAAGAACGAAGACATATCTCAATGCTAATGCGTTAGTTCAATCTTAGGTGTGAACGGTAACCTCTCGATCAATCTCAGCACGAAAACTCTCTAAATTGCATGTCTTCAATATCACTTGGATTTAGTATTTGATTTTGAGACAATATTTTTCAAAAGGTTTTAATCATAATTTCAATTAGTTTTGAATGATTTAAAAGTGTTTTGAGTCAATGAAATGGTTCTTAACTGTTAAAATATTAATTTTTCCAAAATCGGGCTATCCACCACTTTGCCAAAATTTTACAAAAGGTAGTAGCGCACTATCAGTGTTGATAGCACGCTGATAGGGTTGAATAATAAAAAATCAATTTTTCTTGGAAAATTGCCCACAACGCGCTATCCCTCGCTATCCCTTTTGATAACTCACTATAAAGTAGTTACCGTGATCTTTCGATTTTTACTAAAATGGGCAATAGCGTGCTACAGGCCTAGATTGCACGCTAACGGAAACTCCAAAAAACTCGAGCTCTTGGGTATGTGTATATGGACTTACAAAAGCCCGCTATAAGTCATTAGTGCGCATGATACACAACCCAATAGCATGTTATCCAAGTTTGAGTTAGAAATCTCACATTTCTAACGAGAAAAACGTAGGCCCTTTCCCTTGCTCGATTTTTCCATTCCTTACATAGTTTTGACGGGGAATCGTAACTGAAATGTTCTCCACTACGACAAGGATGATGCCCATTGTTTCGCACGGCCAAAACAACTTTAGATTAAACAATGTTTTGAATTCAAATCATTTCCTACTCTCTTGCTGTTTAACCTGCAATTGCTAATTCAATAAAGCACTCATTGTCTAATTTTCAAAGATACAACACACACGATTTCAGCAAGTTAGACTTAGCTTTCCAAAGAGTATTTCAAAAGAAGAAAGTCCTGATTGTTGCATTGCCAATAAATGCTTCCACCCTAATCAAAGTTGGAAACTGTCTTGAAGATAACTTCACTGTTTAACAAGTTCTTCTTTTTATCCCTTTTGTGCTGAGATTTTAAGAAGCAATTCATTGTTTTAAACTGTAAGTATATGAAGTGTTCTCCGTAAGAGAACACAACACATCACCTATATTCTTTCTCTGAGAGCTACAACTAATCATCAAGAACACATCAAATTATAGCTATCAAAGTCTTCAAAGATCAAGTCCTAAGAACGAAGACATATCTCAATGCTAATGCGTTAGTTCAATCTTAGGTGTAAACAGTAACCTCTCGATCAATCTCAGCACGAAAACTCTCTAAATTGCATGTCTTCAATATCACTTGGATTTAGTATTTGATTTTGACACAATATTTTCCAAAAGGTTTTAATCATAATTTCAATTAGTTTTCAATGATTTAAAAGTGTTTTGAGTCAATGAAATGGTTCTTAGCTGTTAAAATATTAATTTTTCCAAAATCGGGCTATCCACCACTTTGCCAAAATTTTACAAAAGGTAGTAGCGCACTATCAGTGTTGATAGCACGCTGATAGGGTTGAATAATCAAAAATCAATTTTTCTTAGAAAATTGCCCACAACGCGCTATCCCTCGCTATCCCTTTTGATAACTCGCTATAAAGTAGTTACCGTGATCTTTCGATTTTTACTAAAATGGGCAATAGCGTGCTATAGGCCTAGATTGCACGCTAACGGAAAGTGCAAAAAACTCGAGCTCTTGGGTATGTGTATATCGACTTACAATAGCCCGCTATAAGTCATTAGTGCGCATGATACACAACCCAATAGCATGTTATCCAAGTTTGAGTTAGAAATCTCACATTTCTAACGAGAAAAACGTTGGCCCTTTCCCTTGCTCGATTTTTCCATTCCTTACACAGTTTTGACGGGGAATCGTAACTGAAATATTCTCCACTACGACATGGATGATGCCCATTGTTTCGCACGGCCAAAACAACTTCAGATTAAACAATGTTTTGAATTCAAATCATTTCCTACTCTCTTGCTGTTTAACCTGCAATTGCTAATTTAATAAAGCACTCATTGTCTAATTTTCAAAGATACAACACACACGATTTCAGCAAGTTAGACTAAGCTTTCCAAAGAGTGTTTCAAAAGAAGAAAGTCGTGATTTTTGCATTGTCAATAAATGCTTCGACCCGAATCAAAGTTGGAAACTGTCTTGAGGATAACTTCATTGTTTAACAAGTTCTTCATTTTATCCCTTTTGTGCTGAGATTTTAAGAAGCAATTCATTGTTTTAAACTGTAAGTATATGAAGTGTTCTCAGTAAGAGAACACCGCACATCACCTATATTCTTTCTCTGAGAGCTACAACTAATCATCAAGAACACATCAAATTATAGCTATCAAAGTCTACAAAGATCAAGCTCTAAGAACGAAGACATATCTCAAGGCTAATGCGTTTGTTCAATCTTAGGTTTGTAGGGTAACCTCTCGATCAATCTCAGCACGAAAACTCTCTAAATTGCAAAGTCTTCAATATCACATAGATTTAGTATTTGATTTTGACAAAATATTTTCCAAAAGGTTTTAATCATAATTTCAATTAGTTTTGAATGTATTAAAAGAATTTTGAGTCAATGAAATGGTTCTTAAGTGTTTAAAAATTAATTTTTCCAAAATCGGGCTATCCACCACTTTGCCAAAATTTTACAAAAGGTAGTAGCGCACTATCAGTGTTGATAGCATGCTGATAGGGTTGAATAATCAAAAATCAATTTTTCTTGAAAAATTGCCCACAACACGCTATCCCTCGCTATCCCTTTTGATAACTCGCTATAAAGTAGTTACCGCGATCTTTCGATTTTTACTAAAATGGGCAATAGCGTGCTATAGGCCTAGATTGCACGCTAACGGAAAGTTCGAAAAACTTGAGCTCTTGGGTATGTGTATACGGACTTACAATAGCCCGCTATAAGTCATTAGTGCGCATGATACACAACCCAATAACATGCTATCCTAGTTTGAGTTAGAAATCTCACATTTTTAACAAGAAAAACGTAGGCCCTTTCCCTTTCTCGATTTTTCCATTTCCTACACAGTTTTGACGGGGAATCGTAACTGAAATATTCTCCACTAAGACATGGATGATGCCCATTGTTTCTCGCGGCCAAAACAACTTTAGATTAAACAATGTTTTAAATTCAAATCATTTCCTACTCTCTTGTTGTTTAACCTGCAATTGCTAATTTAATAAAACACTCATTGTCTAATTTTCAAAGATACAACACACACGATTTCAGCAAGTTAGACTGAGCTTTTCAAAGAGTGTTTCAAAAGAAGAAAGTCGTGATTTTTGCATTGTCAATAAATGCTTCGACCCGAATCAAAGTTGGAAACTGTCTTGAAGATAACTTCATTGTTTTACAAGTTCTTCATTTTATCCCTTTTGTGCTGAGATTTTAAGAAGCAATTCATTGTTTTAAACTGTAAGTATATGAAGTGTTCTCAGTAAGAGAACACAACACATCACCTATATTCTTTCTCTAAGAGCTACACAACTAATCATCAAGAACACATCAAATTATAGCTATCAAAGTCTTCAAAGATCAAGTCCTAAGAACGAAGACATATCTCAATGCTAATGCGTTAGTTCAATCTTAGGTGTGAACGGTAACCTCTCGATCAATCTCAGCACGAAAACTCTCTAAATTGCAAGTCTTCAATATCACTTGGATTTAGTATTTGATTTTGACAAAATATTTTCCAAAAGGTTTTAATCATAATTTCAATTAGTTTTGAATGATTTAAAAGTGTTTTGAGTCAATGAAATGGTTCTTAAGTATTAAAATATTAATTTTCCAAAATCGGGCTATCCACCACTTTGCCAAAATTTTACAAAAGGTAGAAGCGCACTATCAGTGTTGATAGCACGCTGATAGGGTTGAATAATCAAAAATCAATTTTTCTTGGAAAATATCCCACAACGCGCTATCCCTCGCTATCCCTTTTGATAACTCGCTATAAAGTAGTTACCGTGATCTTTCGATTTTTACTAAAATGGGCAATAGCGTGCTATAGGCCTAGATTGCACGCTAACGGAAAGTCCAAAAAACTCGAGCTCTTGGGTATGTGAGTATGGACTTACAATAGCCCGCTATAAGTCATTAGTGCGCATGATACACAACCCAATAGCATGTTATCCAAGTTTGAGTTAGAAATCTCACATTTCTAACGAGAAAAACGTAGACCCTTTCCTTGCTCGATTTTTCCGTTCCTTACACAGTTTTGACGGGGAATCGTAACTGAAATATTCTCCACTAGGACATGGATGATGCCCATTGTTTCGCCCGACCAAAATAACTTTAGATTAAACAATGTTTTGATTTCAAATCATTTCCTACTCTCTTGCGGTTTAACCTGCAATTGCTCATTTAATAAAACACTCATTGTCAAATTTTCAAAGATACAACACACACGATTTCAGCAAGTTAGACTGAGCTTTCCAAAGAGTGTTTCAAAAGAAGAAAGTCCTGATTTTTGCATTGTCAATAAATGCTTCGACCCGAATCAGAGTTGGAAACTGTCTTGAAGATAACTATATTGTTTAACAAGTTCTTCAATTTATCCCTTTTGTGCAGAGATTTTAAGAAGCATTTCATTGTTTTAAACTGTAAGTATATGAAGTGTTCTCAGTAAGAGAACACCACACATCACCTATATTCTTTCTCTGAGAGCTACAACTAATCATCAAGAACACATCAAATTATAGCTATCAAAGTCTACAAAGATCAAGCTCTAAGAACGAAGACATATCTCAATGCTAATGCGTTAGTTCAATCTTAGGTTTGTAGGGTAACCTCTCGATCAATCTCAGCACGAAAACTCTCTAAATTGCAAGTCTTCAATATCACTTGGATTTAGCATTTGATTTTGACAAAATATTTTCCAAAAGGTTTTAATCATAATTTCAATGAGTTTTGAATGATTTAAAAGTGTTTTGAGTCAATGAAATGCTTCTTAAGTGTTTAAATATTAATTTTTCCAAAATCGGGCTATCCACCACTTTGCCAAAATTTTACAAAAGGTAATAGCGCACTGTCAGTGTTGATAGCATGCTGATAGGGTTGAATAATCAAAAATCAATTTTTCTGGAAAATTGCCTACAACGCGCTATCCCTCACGATCCCTTTTTATAACTCGCTATAAAGTAGTTACCGTGATCTTTCGATTTTTACTAAAATGGACAATAGCGTGCTATAGGCCTAGATTGCACGCAACGGAAACTCCAAAAAACTCGACCTCTTGGGTATGTGTATACGGACTTACAATAGCCCGCTATAAGTCATTAGTGCGCATGATACACAACCCCATAACATGCTATCCTAGTTTGAGTTAGAAATCTCACATTTCTAACGAGAAAAACGTAGGCCCTTTCCCTTCCTCGATTTTTCCATTCCTTACACAGTTTTGACCGGGAATCGTAACTGAAATATTCTCCACTACGACATGGATGATGCCCGTTGTTTCGCACGGCCAAAACAACTTTAGATTAAACAATGTTTTGAATTCAAATCATTTCCTACTCTCTTGCTGTTTAACCTGCAATTGCTAATTTAATAAAGCACTCATTGTCTAATTTTCAAAGATACAACACACACGATTTCAGCAAGTTAGACTGAGCTTTCCAAAGAGTGTTTCAAAAGAAGAAAGTCGTGATTTTTGCATTGTCAATAAATGCTTCGACCCGAATCAAAGTTGGAAACTGTCTTGAAGATAACTTCATTGTTTAACAAGTTCTTCATTTTATCCCTTTTGTGCTGAGATTTTAAGAAGCAATTCATTGTTTTAAACTGTAGGTATATGAAGTGTTCTCAGTAAGAGAACACCGCACATCACCTATATTCTTTCTCTGAGAGCTACAACTAATCATCAAGAACACATCAAATTATAGCTATCAAAGTCTACAAAGATCAAGCTCTAAGAACGAAGACATATCTCAATGCTAATGCGTTAGTTCAATCTTAGGTTTGTAGGGTAACCTCTCGATCAATCTCAGCACGTAAACTCTCTAAATTGCAAAGTCTTCAATATCACTTGGATTTAGTATTTGATTTTGACAAAATATTTTCCAAAAGGTTTTAATCAGAATTTCAATGAGTTATGAATGATTTAAAAGTGTTTTGAGTCAATGAAATGGTTCTTAAGTGTTTAAATATTTATTTTTCCAAAATCGGGCTATCCACCACTTTGCCAAAATTTTACAAAAGGGAATAGCGCACTGTCAGTCTTGATAGCATGCTGATTGGGTTGAATAATAAAAAATCAATTTTTCTGAAAAATTGCCTACAACGCGCTATCCCTCGCTATCCCTTTTGATAACTCGCTATAAAGTAGTTATCGTGATCTTTCGATTTTTACATAGGCCTAGATTGCACGCAACGGAAACTCCAAAAAACTCGAGCTCTAGGGTATGTGTATATGGACTTACAATAGCCCGCTATAAGTCATTAGTGCGCATGATACACAACCCAATAAAATGCTGTCCAAGTTTGAGTTAGAAATCTTACATTTCTAACAAGAAAAACGTAGGCCCTTTCCCTTGCTCGATTTTTCCATTTCTTACACAGTTTTGACGGGGAATCGTAACTAAAATATTCTCCACTAAGACATGGATGATGCCCATTGTTTCGCGCGGCCAAAACAACTTTAGATTAAACAATGTTTTGAATTCAAATCATTTCCTACTCTCTTGCTGTTTAACCTGCAATTGCTAATTTAATAAAACACTCATTGTCTAATTTTCAAAGATACAACACACACGATTCCAGCAAGTTAGACTTAGCTTTCAAAAGAGTATTTCAAAAGAAGAAAGTCTTGATTCTTGCATTGCCAATAAATGCTTCCACCCTAATCAAAGTTGGAAACTGTCTTGAAGATAACTTCACTGTTTAACAAGTTCTTCTTTTTATCCCTTTTGTGCTGAGATTTTAAGAAGCAATTCATTGTTTTAAACTGTAAGTATATGAAGTGTTCTCAGTAAGAGAACACAACACATCACCTATATTCTTTCACTAAGAGCTACAACTAATCATCAAGAACACATCAAATTATAGCTATCAAAGTCTTCAAAGATCAAGTCCTAAGAACGAAGACATATCTCAATGCTAATGCGTTAGTTCAATCTTAGGTGTGAACGGTAACCTCTCGATCAATCTCAGCACGAAAACTCTCTAAATTGCAAGTCTTCAATATCACTTGGATTTAGTATTTGATTTTGACAAGATATTTTCCAAAAGGTTTTAATCGTAATTTCAATTAGTTTTGAATGATTTAAAAGTGTTTTGAGTCATTGAAATGGTTCTTAAGTGTTAAAATATTAATTTTTCCAAAATCGGGCTATCCACCACTTTGCCAAAATTTTACAAAAGGTAGTAGCGCACTATCAGTGTTGATAGCACGCTGATAAGGTTGAATAATCAAAAATCAATTTTTCTTGGAAAATTGCCAACAACGCGCTATCCCTCGCTATCCCTTTTGATAACTCGCTATAAAGTAATTACCGTGATCTTTCGATTTTTACTAAAATGGGCAATAGCGTGCTATAGGCCTAGATTACACGCTAACGGAAAGTCCAAAAAACTCGAGCTCTTCGGTATGTGTATATGGACTTACAATAGCCCGCTATAAGTCTTTAGTGGGCATGATACATAACCCAATAGCATGTTATCCAAGTTTGAGTTAGAAATCTCACATTTCTAACGAGAAAAACGTTGGCCCTTTCCCTTGCTCGATTTTTCCGTTTCTTACACAGTTTTGACGGGGAATCGTAACTGAAATATTCTCCACTAGGACATGGATGATGCCCATTGTTTCGCACGGCCAAAACAACTTTAGATTAAACAATGTTTTGATTTCAAATCATTTCCTACTCTCTTGCTGTTTAACCTGCAATTGCTAATTTAATAAAACACTCATTGTCTAATTTTCAAAGATACAACACACACGATTTCAGCAAGTTAGACTGAGCTTTCCAAAAAGTGTTTCAAAAGAAGAAAGTCCTGATTTTTGCATTGTCAATAAATGCTTCGACCCGAATCAAAGTTGGAAACTGTCTTGAAGATAACTATATTGTTTAACAAGTTCTTCAATTTATCCCTTTTGTGCTGAGATTTTAAGAAGCATTTCATTGTTTTAAACTGTAAGTATATGAAGTGTTCTTAGTAAGAGAACACCACACATCACCTATATTCTTTCTCTGAGAGCTACAACTAATCATCAAGAACACATCAAACTATAGCTATCAAAGTCTACAAAGATCAAGCTCTAAGAACGAAGACATATCTCAATGCTAATGCGTTAGTTCAATCTTAGGTTTGTAGGGTAACCTCTCGATCAATCTCAGCACGGAAACTCTCTAAATTGCAAGTCTTCAATATCACTTGGATTTAGCATTTGATTTTGACAAAATATTTTCCAAAAGGTTTTAATCATAATTTCAATGAGTTTTGAATGATTTAAAAGTGTTTTGAGTCAATGAAATGGTTCTTAAGTGTTTAAATATTAATTTTTCCAAAATCGGGCTATCCACCACTTTGCCAAAATTTTACAAAAGGTAATAGCGCACTGTCAGTGTTGATAGCATGCTGATAGGGTTGAATAATCAAAAATCAATTTTTCTGGAAAATTGCCTACAACGCGCTATCCCTCACGATCCCTTTTTATAACTCGCTATAAAGTAGTTACCGTGATCTTTCGATTTTTACTAAAATGGACAATAGCGTGCTATAGGCCTAGATTGCACGCAACGGAAACTCCAAAAAACTCGACCTCTTGGGTATGTGTATACGGACTTACAATAGCCCGCTATAAGTCATTAGTGCGCATGATACACAACCCCATAACATGCTATCCTAGTTTGAGTTAGAAATCTCACATTTCTAACGAGAAAAACGTAGGCCCTTTCCCTTCCGCGATTTTTCCATTCCTTACACAGTTTTGACCGGGAATCGTAACTGAAATATTCTCCACTACGACATGGATGATGCCCGTTGTTTCGCACGGCCAAAACAACTTTAGATTAAACAATGTTTTGAATTCAAATCACTTCCTACTCTCTTGCTGTTTAACCTGCAATTGCTAATTTAATAAAGCACTCATTGTCTAATTTTCAAACGTACAACACACACGATTTCAGCAAGTTAGACTGAGCTTTCCAAAGAGTGTTTCAAAAGAAGAAAGTCCTGATTTTTGCATTGTCAATAAATGCTTCGACCCGAATCAAAGTTGGAAACTGTCTTGAAGATAACTTCATTGTTTGACAAGTTCTTCATTTTATCCCTTTTGTGCTGAGATTTTAAGAAGCAATTCATTGTTTTAAACTGTAGGTATATGAAGTGTTCTCAGTAAGAGAACATCGCACATCACCTATATTCTTTCTCTGAGAGCTACAACTAATCATCAAGAACACATCAAATTATAGCTATCAAAGTCTACAAAGATCAAGCTCTAAGAACGAAGACATATCTCAATGCTAATGCGTTAGTTCAATCTTAGGTTTGTAGGGTAACCTCTCGATCAATCTCAGCACGAAAACTCTCTAAATTGCAAAGTCTTCAATATCACTTGGATTTATTTAGTATTTGATTTAGACAAAATATTTTCCAAAAGGTTTTAATGAATTTTTCAATGAGTTATGAATGATTTAAATGTGTTTTGAGTCAATGAAATGGTTCTTAAGTGTTTAAATATTAATTTTTCCAAAATCGGGCTATCCACCACTTTGCCAAAATTTTACAAAAGGGAATAGCACACTGTCAGGGTTGATAGCATGCTGATAGGGTTGAATAATCAAAAATCAATTTTTCTGAAAAATTGCCTACAACTCGCTATCCCTTTTGATAACTCGCTATAAAGTAGTTACCGTGATCTTTCGATTTTTACTAAAATGGGCAATAGCGTGCTATAGGCCTAGATTGCACGCTAACGGAAACTCCAAAAAACTCGAGCTCTTGGGTATGTGTATATGGACTTACAATAACCCGCTATAAGTCATTAGTGCGCATGATACACAACCCAATAGCATGTTATCCAAGTTTGAGTTAGAAATCTCACATTTCTAACGAGAAAAAGGTAGATCCTTCCCTTGCTCGATTTTTCCATTTCTTACACAGTTTTGACGGGGAATCGTAACTGAAATATTCTCCACTAAGGCATGGATGATGCCCATTGTTTCTCGCGGCCAAAACAACTTTAGATTAAACAATGTTTTGAATTCAAATCATTTCCTACTCTCTTGTTGTTTAACCTGCAATTGCTAATTTAATAAAACACTTATTGTCTAATTTTCAAAGATACAACACACACGATTTCAGCAAGTTAGACTGAGCTTTCCAAAGAGTGTTTCAAAAGAAGAAAGTCGTGATTTTTGCATTGTCAATAAATGCTTCGACCCGAATCAAAGTTGGAAACTGTCTTGAAGATAACTTCATTGTTTAACAAGTTCTTCATTTTATCCCTTTTGTTCTAAGATTTTAAGAAGCAATTCATTGTTTTAAACTGTAAGTATATGAAGTGTTCTCAGTAAGAGAGCACAACACATTACCTATATTCTTTCTCTGAGAGCTACACAACTAATCATCAAGAACACATCAAATTATAGCTATCAAAGTCTACAAAGATCAAGCTCAAAGAACGAAGACATATCTCAATGCTAATGCGTTAGTTCAATCTTAGGTTTGTAGGGTAACCTCTCGATCAATCTCAGCACGAAAACTCTCTAAATTGCAAAGTCTTCAATATCACTTGGATTTAGTATTTGATTTTGAAAAAATATTTTCCAAAAGGTTTTAATCAATTTTTCAATGAGTTATGAATGATTTAAATGTGTTTTAAGTCAATGAAATGGTTCTTAAGTGTTTAAATATTAATTTTTCCAAAATCGGGCTATCCACCACTTTGCCAAAATTTTACAAAAGGGAATAGCGCACTGTCAGTGTTGATAGCATGCTGATAGGGTTGAATAATCAAAAATCAATTTTTCTGAAAAATTGCCTACAACTCGCTATCCCTTTTGATAACTCGCTATAAAGTAGTTACCGTGATCTTTCGATTTTTACTAAAATGGGCAATAGCGTGCTATAGGCCTAGATTGCACGCAACGGAAACTCCAAAAAACTCGAGCTCTTGGGTATGTGTATATGGACTTACAATAGCCCGCTATAAGTCATTAGTGCGCATGATACACAACCCAATAACATGCTATCCAAGTTTGAGTTAGAAATCTCACATTTCCAACAAGAAAAACGTAGGCCCTTTCCCTTCCTCGATTTTTCCATTTCTTACACAGTTTTGACGGGGAATCGTAACTAAAATATTCTCCACTAAGACATGGATGATGCCCATTGTTTCGCGCGGCAAAAACAACTTTAGATTAAACAATGTTTTGAATTCAAATCATTTCCTACTCTCTTGTTGTTTAACCTGCAATTGCTAATTTAATAAAACACTCATTGTCCAATTTTCAAAGATACAACACACACGATTTCAGCAAGTTAGACTGAGCTTTCCAAAGAGTGTTTCAAAAGAAGAAAGTCCTGATTTTTGCATTGTCAATAAATGCTTCGACCCGAATCAAAGTTGGAAACTGTCTTGAAGATAACTTCATTGTTTAACAAGTTCTTCATTTTATCCCTTTTGTGCTGATATTTTAAGAAGCAATTCATTGTGTTAAACTGTAAGTATATGAAGTGTTCTCAGTAAGAGAACACTGCACATCACCTATATTCTTTTCTGAGAGCTACAACTAATCATCAAGAACACATCAAATTATAGCTATCAAAGTCTACAAAGATCAAGCTCTAAGAACGAAGACATATCTCAATGCTAATGCGTTAGTTCAATCTTAGGTTTGTAGGGTAACCTCTCGATCAATCTCAGCACGAAAACTCTCTAAATTGCAAAGTCTTCAATATCCCTTGGATTTAGTATTTGATTTTGACAAAATATTTTCCAAAAGGTTTTAATCATAATTTCAATGAGTTTTGAATGATTTAAAAGTGTTTTGAGTCAATGAAATGGTTATTATGTGTTTAACTATTAATTTTTCCAAAATCGGGCTATCCACCACTTTGCCAAAATTTTACAAAAGGTAGTAGCGCACTCTCAGTGTTGATAGCATGCTGATGGGGTTCAATAATCAAAAATCAATTTTTCTTGAAAAATTACCCACAAAGCGCTATCCATCGCTATCCCTTTTGATAACTAGCTATAAAGTAGTTACCGTGATCTTTCGATTTTTACTAAAATGGGCAATAGCGTGCTATAGGCCTAGATTGCACGCTAACGAAAAGACCAAAAAACTCGAGCTCTTGGGTATGTGTATATGGACTTACAATAGCCCGCTATAAGTCATTAGTGCGCATGATACACAACCCAATAGCATGTTATCCAAGTTTGAGTTAGAAATCTCACATTTCTAACGAGAAAAACGTAGATCCTTTCCCTTGCTCGATTTTTCCATTCCTTACACAGTTTTGACGGGGAATCGTAACTGAAATATTCTCCACTACGACATCGATGATGCCCATTGTTTCGCATGGCCAAAACAACTTTAGATTAAACAATGTTTTGAATTCAAATCATTTCCTACTCTCTTGCTGTTTAACCTGCAATTGCTAATTTAATAAAGCACTCATTGTCTAATTTTCAAACATACAACACACACGATTTCAGCAAGTTAGACTGAGCTTTCCAAAGAGGGTTTCAAAAGAAGAAAGTCGTGATTTTTGCATTGTCAATAAATGTTTCGACCCGAATCAAAGTTGGAAACTGTCTTGAAGATAACTTCATTGTTTAACAAGTTCTTCATTTTATCCCTTTTGTGCTGAGATTTTAAGAATCAATTCATTGTTTTAAACTGTAAGTACATGAAGTGTTCTCAGTAAGAGAACACCACACATCACCTATATTCTTTCTCTGAGAGCTACAACTAATCATCAAGAACACATCAAATTATAGCTATCAAAGTCTACAAAGATCAAGCTCTAAGAACGAAGACATATCTCAATGCTAATGCATTAGTTCAATCTTAGGTTTGTAGGGTAACCTCTCGATCAATCTCAGCACGAAAACTCTCTAAATTGCAAAGTCTTCAATATCACTTGGATTTAGTATTTGATTTGGACAAAATATTTTCCAAAAGGTTTTAATCATAATTTCAATGAGTTATGAATGATTTAAAAGTGTTTTGAGTCAATGAAATGGTTCTTAAGTGTTTAAATATTAATTTTTCCAAAATCGGGCTATCCACCACTTTGCCAAAATTTTACAAAAGGGAATAGCGCACTGTCAGTGTTGATAGCATGCTGATAGGGTTGAATAATCAAAAATCAATTTTTCTGAAAAATTGCCTACAACTCGCTATCCCTTTTGATAACTCGCTATAAAGTAGTTACCGTGATCTTTCGATTTTTACTAAAATGGGCAATAGCGTGCAATAGGCCTAGATTGCACGCAACGGAAACTCCAAAAAACTCGAGCTCTTGGGTATGTGTATATGGACTTACAATAGCCCGCTATAAGTCATTAGTGCGCCTGATACACAACCCAATAACATGCTATCCAAGTTTGAGTTAGAAATCTCACATTTCTAACAAGAAAAACCTAGGCCCTTTCCCTTGCTCGATTTTTCCATTTCGAACACAGTTTTGACGGGGAATCGTAACTAAAATATTCTCCACTAAGACATGGATGATGCCCATTGTTTCGCGCGGCAAAAACAACTTTAGATTAAACAATGGTTTGAATTCAAATCATTTCCTACTCTCTTGTTGTTTAACCTGCAATTGCTAATTTAATAAAGCACTCATTGTCTAATTTGCAAAGATACAACACACACGATTCCAGCAAGTTAGACTGAGCTTTCCAAAGAGTATTTCAAAAAAAGAAAGTCCTGATTCATGCATGCTGATAGGGTTCAATAATCAAAAATCAATTTTTCTGGAAAATTGCCTACAACGCGCTATCCCGCGCTATCCCTTTTGATAACTCGCTATAAAGTAGTTACCGTGATCTTTCGATTTTTACTAAAATTGGCAATAGCGTGCTATAGGCCTAGATTGCACGCAACGGAAACTCCAAAAAACTCGAGCTCTTGGGTATGTGTATACGGACTTACAATAGCCCGCTATAAGTCGTTAGTGCGCATGATACACAACCCAATAACATGCTATCCTAGTTTGAGTTAGAAATCTCACATTTCTAACAAGAACAACGTAGGCCCTTTCCCTTGCTCGATTTTTCCATTTCTTACACAGTTTTGACGGGGAATCGTAACTGAAATATTCTCCACTAAGACATGGATGATGCCCATTGTTTCTCGTGGCCAAAACAACTTTAGATTAAACAATGTTTTGAATTCAAATCATTTCCTACTCTCTTGTTGTTTAACCTGCAATTGCTAATTTAATAAAACACTCATTGTCTAATTTTCAAAGATACAACACACACGATTTCAGCAAGTTAGACTGAGCTTTCCAAAGAGTGTTTCAAAAGAAGAAATCGTGATTTTTGCATTGTCAATAAATGTTTCGACCCGAATCAAAGTTGGAAACTGTTTTGAAGATAACTTCATTGTTTAATAAGTTCTTCATTTTATCCCTTTTGTGCTGAGATTTTAAGAAGCAATTCATTGTTTTAAACTGTAAGTATATGAAGTGTTCTCAGTAAGAGAACACAACACATCACCTATATTCTTTCTCTGAGAGCTACAACTAATCATCAAGAACACATAAAATTATAGCTATCAAAGTCTACAAAGATCAAGCTCTAAGAACGAAGACATATCTCAATGCTAATGCGTTAGTTCAGTCTTAGGTTGGTAGGGTAACCTCTCGATCAATCTCAGCACGAAAACTCTCTAAATTGCAAAGTCTTCAATATCACTTGGATTTAGTATTTGATTTTGACAAAATATTTTCCAACAGGTTTTAATCATAATTTCAATGAGTTACGAATGATTTAAAAGTGTTTTGAGTCAATGAAATGGTTCTTAAGTGTTTAAATATTAATTTTTCCAAAATCGGGCTATCCACCACTTTGCCAAAATTTTACAAAAGGTAGTAGCGCACTATCAGTGTTGGTAGCACGCTGATAGGGTTGAATAATCAAAAATCAATTTTTCTTGGAAAATTGCCCACAACGCGCTATCCCTCGCTATCCCTTTTGATAACTCGCTATAAAGTAGTTACCGTGATCTTTCGATTTTTACTAAAATGGGCAATAACGTGCTATAGGCCTAGATTGCACGCTAACGAAAAGTCCAAAAAACTCGAGCTCTTGGGTATGTGTATATGGACTTACAATAGCCCGCTATAAGTCATTAGTGCGCATGATACACAACCCAATAGCATGTTATCCAAGTTTGAGTTAGAAATCTCACATTTCTAACGAGAAAAAGGTAGATCCTTTCCCTTGCTCGATTTTTCCATTCCTTACACAGTTTTGACGGGGAATCGTAACTGAAATATTCTCCACTACGACATCGATGATGCCCATTGTTTCGCACGGCCAAAAACTTTAGATTAAGCAATGTTTTGAATTCAAATCATTTCCTACTCTCTTGCTGCTTAACCTGCAATTGCTAATTTAATAAAGCACTCATTGTCTAATTTTCAAACATACAACACACACGATTTCAGCAAGTTAGACTGAGCTTTCCAAAGAGTGTTTCAAAAGAAGAAAGTCGTGATTGTTGCATTGTCAATAAATGTTTCGATCCGAATCAAAGTTGGAAACTGTCTTGAAGATAACTTCATTGTTTAACAAGTTCTTCATTTTATCCCTTTTGTGCTGAGATTTTAAGAAGCAATTCATTGTTTTAAACTGTAAGTATATGAGGTGTTCTGAAAAAGAGAACACCACACATCACCTATATTCTTTCTCTGAGAGCTACAACTAATCATCAAGAACACATCAAATTATAGCTATCAAAGTCTACAAAGATCAAGCTCTAAGAACGAAGACATATCTCAATGCTAATGCGTTAGTTCAATCTTAGGTTTGTAGGGTAACCTCTCGATCAATCTCAGCACGAAAACTCTCTAAATTGCAAAGTCTTCAATATCACTTGGATTTAGTATTTGATTTTGACAAAATATTTTCCAAAAGGTTTTAATCATAATTTCAATGAGTTATGAATGATTTAAAAGTGTTTTTAGTCAATGAAATGGTTCTTAAGTGTTTAAATATTAATTTTTCCAAAATCGGGCTATCCACCACTTTGCCAAAATTTTACAAAAGGGAATAGCGCACTGTCAGTGTTGATAGCATGCTGATAGGGTTGAATAATCAAAAATCAATTTTTCTGAAAAATTGCCTACAACTAGCTATCCCTTTTGATAACTCGCTATAAAGTAGTTACCGTGATCTTTCGATTTTTACTAAAATGGGCAATAGCGTGCAATAGGCCTAGATTGCACGCAACGGAAACTCCAAAAAACTCGAGCTCTTGGGTATGTGTATATGGACTTAGAATAGCCCGCTATAAGTCATTAGTGCGCCTGATACACAACCCAATAGCATGTTATCCAAGTTTGAGTTAGAAATCTCACATTTCTAACGAGAAAAACGTAGATCCTTTCCCTTGCTCGATTTTTCCATTCCTTACACAGTTTTGACGGGGAATCGTAACTGAAATATTCTCCACTACGACATCGATGATGCCCATTGTTTCGCATGGCCAAAACAACTTTAGATTAAACAATGTTTTGAATTCAAATCATTTCCTACTCTCTTGCTGTTTAACCTGCAATTGCTAATTTAATAAAGCACTCATTGTCTAATTTTCAAAGATACAACACACACGATTTCAGCAAGTTAGACTGAGCTTTCCAAAGAGTTATTCAAAAGAAGAAAGTCGTGATTTTTGCATTGTCAATAAATGTTTCGACCCGAATCAAAGTTGGAAACTGTCTTGAAGATAACTTCATTGTTTAACAAGTTCTTCATTTTATCCCTTTTGTGCTGAGATTTTAAGAATCAATTCATTGTTTTAAACTGTAAGTATATGAAGTGTTCTCAGTAAGAGAACACCACACATCACCTATATTCTTTCTCTGAGAGCTACAACTAATCATCAAGAACACATCAAATTATAGCTATCAAAGTCTACAAAGATCAAGCTCTAAGAACGAAGACATATCTCAATGCTAATGCGTTAGTTCAATCTTAGGTTTGTAGGGTAACCTCTCGATCAATCTCAGCACGAAAACCCTCTAAATTGCAAAGTCTTCAATATCACTTGGATTTAGTATTTGATTTTGACAAAATATTTTCCAAAAGGTTTTAATCATAATTTTAATGAGTTATGAATGATTTAAAAGTGTTTTGAGTCAATGAAATGGTTCTCAAGTGTTTAAATATTAATTTTTCCAAAATCGGGCTATCCACCACTTTGCCAAAATTTTACAAAAGGGAATAGCGCACTGTCAGTGTTGATAGCATGCTGATAGGGTTGAATAATCAAAAATCAATTTTTCTGAAAAATTGCCTACAACTCGCTATCCCTTTTGATAACTCGCTATAAAGTAGTTACCGTGATCTTTCAATTTTTACTAAAATGGGCAATAGCGTGCAATAGGCCTAGATTGCACGCAACGGAAACTCCAAAAAACTCGAGCTCTTGGGTATGTGTATATGGACTTACAATAGCCCGCTATAAGTCATTAGTGCGCCTGATACACAACCCAATAACATGCTATCCAAGTTTGAGTTAGAAATCTCACATTTCTAACAAGAAAAACGTAGGCCCTTTCCCTTGCTCGATTTTTCCATTTCGAACACAGTTTTGACGGGGAATCGTAACTAAAATATTCTCCACTAAGACATGGATGATGCCCATTGTTTCGCGCGGCAAAAACAACTTTAGATTAAACAATGTTTTGAATTCAAATCATTTCCTACTCTCTTGTTGTTTAACCTGCAATTGCTAATTTAATAAAGCACTCATTGTCTAATTTGCAAAGATACAACACACACGGTTCCAGCAAGTTAGACTGAGCTTTCCAAAGAGTATTTCAAAAAAAGAAAGTCCTGATTCTTGCATGCTGATAGGGTTCAATAATCAAAAATCAATTTTTCTGGAAAATTGCCTACAACGCGCTATCCCTTTTGATAACTCGCTATAAAGTAGTTACCGTGATCTTTCGATTTTTACTAAAATTGGCAATAGCGTGCTATAGGCCTAGATTGCACGCAACGGAAACTCCAAAAAACTCGAGCTCTTGGGTATGTGTATACGGACTTACAATAGCCCGCTATAAGTCGTTAGTGCGCATGATACACAACCCAATAACATGCTATCCTAGTTTGAGTTAGAAATCTCACATTTCTAACAAGAACAACGTAGGCCCTTTCCCTTGCTCGATTTTTCCATTTCTTACACAGTTTTGACGGGGAATCGTAACTGAAATATTCTCCACTAAGACATGGATGATGCCCATTGTTTCTCGTGGCCAAAACAACTTTAGATTAAACAATGTTTTGAATTCAAATCATTTCCTACTCTCTTGTTGTTTAACCTGCAATTGCTAATTTAATAAAACACTCATTGTCTAATTTTCAAAGATACAACACACACTATTTCAGCAAGTTAGACTGAGCTTTCCAAAGAGTGTTTCAAAAGAAGAAATCGTGATTTTTGCATTGTCAATAAATGTTTCGACCCGAATCAAAGTTGGAAACTGTTTTGAAGATAACTTCATTGTTTAATAAGTTCTTCATTTTATCCCTTTTGTGCTGAGATTTTAAGAAGCAATTCATTGTTTTAAACTGTAAGTATATGAAGTGTTCTCAGTAAGAGAACACAACACATCACCTATATTCTTTCTCTGAGAGCTACAACTAATCATCAAGAACACATAAAATTATAGCTATCAAAGTCTACAAAGATCAAGCTCTAAGAACGAAGACATATCTCAATGCTAATGCGTTAGTTCAGTCTTAGGTTGGTAGGGTAACCTCTCGATCAATCTCAGCACGAAAACTCTCTAAATTGCAAAGTCTTCAATATCACTTGGATTTAGTATTTGATTTTGACAAAATGTTTTCCAACAGGTTTTAATCATAATTTCAATGAGTTACGAATGATTTAAAAGTGTTTTGAGTCAATGAAATGGTTCTTAAGTGTTTAAATATTAATTTTTTCAAAATCGGGCTATCCACCACTTTGCCAAAATTTTACAAAAGGTAGTAGCGCACTATCAGTGTTGATAGCATGCTGATAGGGTTGAATAATCAAAAATCAATTTTTCTTGGAAAATTGCCCACAACGCGCTATCCCTCGCTATCCCTTTTGATAACTCGCTATAAAGTAGTTACCGTGATCTTTCAATTTTTACTAAAATGGGCAATAGCGTGCTATAGGCCTAGATTGCACGCAACGGAAACTCCAAAAAACTCGAGCTCTTGGGTATGTGTATATGGACTTACAATAGCCCGCTATAAGTCATTAGTGCGCATGATACACAACCCAATAACATGCTATCCAAGTTTGAGTAAGAAATCTCAAATTTCTAACAAGAAAAAAGTAGGCCCTTTCTCTTGCTCGATTTTTCCATTTCTTGCACAGTTTTGACGGGGAATCGTAACTGAGATATTCTCCACTAAGACATGGATGATGCCCATTGTTTCGCGCGGCCAAAACAACTTTAGATTAAACAATGTTTTGAATTCAAATCATTTCCTACTCTCTTGTTGTTTATCCTGCAATTGCTAATTTAATAAAACACTCATTGTCTAATTTTCAAAGATACAACACACACGATTCCAGCAAGTTAGACTTAGCTTTCCAAAGAGTATTTCAAAAGAAGAAAGTCCTGATTCTTGCATTGCCAATAAATGCTTCCACCCTAATCAAAGTTGGAAACTGTCTTGAAGATAACTTCACTGTTTAACAAGTTCTTCATTTTATCCCTTTTGTGCTGAGATTTTAAGAAGCAATTCATTGTTTTAAACTGTAAGTATATGAAGTGTTCTCAGTAAGAGAACACAACACATCACCTATATTCTTTCTCTAAGAGCTACAACTAATCATCAAGAACACATCAAATTATAGCTATCAAAGTCTTCAAAGATCAAGTCCTAAGAACGAAGACATATCTCAATGCTAATGCGTTAGTTCAATCTTAGGTGTGAATGGTAACCACTCGATCAATCTCAGCACGAAAACTCTCTAAATTGCAAGTCTTCAATATCACTTGGATTTAGTATTTGATTTTGACAGAATATTTTCCGAAAGGTTTTAATCATAATTTCAGTTAGTTTTAAATGATTTAAAAGTGTTTTGAGTCACTGAAATGGTTCTTAAGTGTTTAAATATTAATTTTCCAAAATCGGGCTATCCACCACTTTGCCAAAATTTTACAAAAGGTAGTAGCGCACTATCAGTGTTGATAGCACGCTGATAGGGTTGAATAATCAAAAATCAATTTTTCTTGGAAAATTGCCCACAACGCGCTATCCCTTTTGATAACTCGCTATAAAGTAGTTACCGTGATCTTTCGATTTTTACTAAAATGGGCTGTAGCGTGCTATAGGCCTAGATTGCACGCTAACGGAAAGTCCAAAAAACTCGAGCTCTTGGGTATGTGTATATGGACTTACAATAGCCCGCTATAAGTCATTAGTGCGCATGATACAGAACCCAATAGCATGTTATCCAAGTTTGAGTTAGAAATCTCACATTTCTAACGAGAAAAACGTAGGCCCTTTCCCTAGCTCGATTTTTCCATTCCTTACACAGTTTTGACGGGGAATCGTAACTAAAATATTCTCCACTATGACATGGATGATGCCCATTGTTTCGCACGGCCAAAACAACTTTAGATTAAACAATGTTTTGAATTCAAATCATTTCCTACTCTCTTGCTGTTTAACCTGCAATTGCTAATTTAATAAAGCACTCAATGTCTAATTTTCAAAGATACAACACACACGATTTCAGCAAGTTAGACTGAGCTTTCCAAAGAGTGTTTCAAAAGAAGAAAGTCGTCATTTTTGCATTGTCAATAAATGCTTCGAGCCGAATCAAAGTTGCACACTGTCTTGAAGATAACTTCATTGTTTAACAAGTTCTTCATTTTATCCCTTTTGTGCTGAGATTTTAAGAAGCAATTCATTGTTTTAAACTGTAAGTATATGAAGTGTTCTCAGTAAGAGAACCCTGCACATCACCTATATTCATTCTCTGAGAGCAACAACTAATCATCAAGAACACATCAAATTATAGCTATCAAAGTCTTCAAAGATCAAGTCCTAAGAACGAAGACATATCTCAATGCTAATGCATTAGTTCAATCTTAGGTGTGAATGGTAACCTCTCGATCAATCTCAGCACAAAAACTCTCTAAATTGCAAGTCTTCAATATCACTTGGATTTAGTATTTGATTTTGACAAAATATTTTCCGAAAGGTTTTAATCATAATTTCAATTAGTTTTGAATGATTTAAAAGAGTTTGGAGTCAATGAAATGGTTCTTAAGTGTTAAAATATTAATTTTTCCAAAATCGGGCTATCCACCACTTTGCCAAAATTTTACAAAAGGTAGTAGCGCACTATCAGTGTTGATAGCATGCTGATAGGGTTGAATAATCAAAAATCAATTTTTCTTGAAAAATTGCCCACAACGCGCTATCCCTCGCTATCCATTTTGATAACTCGCTATAAAGTAGTTACCGTGATCTTTCGATTTTTACTAAAATGGGCAATAGCGTGCTATAGGCCTAGATTGCACGCTAACGGAAAGTCTAAAAAACTCGAGCTCTTGGGTATGTGTATATGGACTTACAATAGCCCGCTATAAGTCATTAGTGCGCATGATAGACAACCCAATAGCATGTTATCCAAGTTTGAGTTAGAAATCTCACATTTCTAACGAGAAAAACGTAGGCCCTTTCCCTTGCTCGATTTTTCCATTCCTTACACAGTTTTGATAGGGAATCGTAACTGAAATATTCTCCACTACGACATGGATGATGCCCATTGTTTCGCGCGGCAAAAACAACTTTAGATTAAACAATGTTTTGAATTCAAATCATTTCCTACTCTCTTGTTGATTAACCTGCAATTGCTAATTTAATAAAGCACTCATTGTCTAATTTGCAAAGATACGACACACACGATTCCAGCAAGTTAGACTGTGCTTTCCAAAGAGTATTTCAAAAAAAGAAAGTCGTGAATTTTGCATTGTCAATAAATGCTTCGACCCGAATCAAAGTTGGAAACTGTCTTGAAGATAACTTCATTGTTTAACAAGTTCTTCATTTTATCCCTTTTGTGCTAAGATTTTAAGAAGCAATTCATTGTTTTAAACTGTAAGTATATGAAGTGTTCTCAGTAAGATAACACAACACATCACCTATATTCTTTCTCTAAGAGCTACAACTAATCATCAAGAACACATCAAATTATAGCTATCAAAGTCTTCAAAGATCAAGTCCTAAGAACGAAGACATATCTTAATGCTAATGCGTTAGTTCAATCTTAGGTGTGAATGGTAACCACTCGATCAATCTCAGCACGAAAACTCTCTAAATTGCAAGTCTTTAATATCACTTGGATTTAGTATTTGATTTTGACAGAATATTTTCCGAAAGGTTTTAATCATAATTTCAGTTAGTTTTAAATGATTTAAAAGTGTTTTGAGTTAATGAAATGGTTCTTAAGTGTTTAAATATTAATTTTTCCAAAATCGGGCTATCCACCACTTTGCCAAAATTTTACAAAAGGTAGTAGCGCACTATCAGTGTTGATAGCACGCTGATAGGGTTGAATAATCAAAAATCAATTTTTCTTGGACAATTGCCCACAACGCGCTATCCCTCGCTATCCCTTTTGATAACTTGCTATAAAGTAGTTACCGTGATCTTTCGATTTTTACTAAAATGGGCAGTAGCGTGCTATAGGCCTAGATTGCACGCTAACGGATAGTCCAAAAAACTCGAGCTCTTGGGTATGTGTATATGGACTTACAATAGCCCGCTGTAAGTCATTAGTGCGCATGATACACAACCCAATAGCATGTTATTCAAGTTTGAGTTAGAAATCTCACATTTCTAACGAGAAAAACGTAGGCCCTTTCCCTTGCTCGATTTTTCCATTCCTTACACAGTTTTGACGGGGAATCGTAACTGAAATATTCTCCACTATGACATCGATGATGCCCATTGTTTCGCACGGCCAAAACAACTTTAGATTAAACAATGTTTTGAATTCAAATCATTTCCTACTCTCTTGCTGTTTAACCTGCAATTGCTAATTTAATAAAGCACTCATTGTCTAATTTTCAAAGATACAACACACACGATTTCAGCAAGTTAGACTGAGCTTTCCAAAGAGTGTTTCAAAAGAAGAAAGTCAGGATTTTTGCATTGTCAATAAATGCTTCGACCCGAACCAAAGTTGCAAACTGTCTTGAAGATAACTTCATTGTTTAACAAGTTCTTCATTTTATCCCTTTTGTGCTGAGATTTTAAGAAGCAATTCATTGTTTTAAACTGTAAGTATATGAAGTGTTCTCAGTAAGAGAACACTGCACATCACCTATATTCTTTCTCTGAGAGCTACAACTAATCATCAAGAACACATCAAATTATAGCTATCAAAGTCTACAAAGATCAAGCTCTAAGAACGAAGACATATCTCAATGCTAATGCGTTAGTTCAATCTTAGGTGTGAATGGTAACCACTCGATCAATGTTAGCACGAAAACTCTCTAAATTACAAGTCTTCAATATCACTTGGAGTTAGTATTTGATTTTGACAAAATATTTTCCGAAAGGTTTTAATCATACTTTCAATTAGTTTTGAATGATTTAAAAGTGTTTTGAGTCAGCGAAATGGTTCTTAAGCATTAAAATATTAATTTTTCCAAAATCGGGCTATCCACCACTTTGCCAAAATTTTACAAAAGGTAATAGCGCACTGTCAGTGTTGATAGCATGCTGATAGGGTTGAATAATCAAAAATCAATTTTTCTGGAAAATTGCCTACAACGCGCTATCCCTCGCTATCCCTTTTGATAACTCGCTATAAAGTAGTTACCGTGATCTTTCGATTTTTACTAAAATGGGCAATAGCGTGCTATAGGCTTAGATTGCACGCAACGGAAACTCCAAAAAACTCGGGTTCTTGGGTATGTGTATATGGACTTACAATAGCCCGCTATAAGTCATTAGTGCGCATGATACACAACCCAATAACATGCTATCCAAGTTTGAGTTAGAAATCTCACATTTCTAACAAGAAAAACGTAGGCCCTTTCCCTTGATCGATTTTTCCATTTCTTACACAGTTTTGACGGGGAATCGTAACTGAAATATTCTCCACTAAGACATGGATGATGCCCATTGTTTCGCGCGGCCAAAACAACTTTAGATTAAACAATGTTTTGAATTCAAATCATTTCCTACTCTCTTGTTGTTTAACCTGCAATTGCTAATTTAATAAAACACTCATTGTCTAATTTTCAAAGATACAACACACACGATTCCAGCAAGTTAGACTGAGCTTTCCAAAGAGTATTTCAAAAAAAGAAAGTCCTGATTCTTGCATTGCCAATAAATGCTTCCACCCTAATCAAAGTTGGAAACTGTCTTGAAGATAACTTCACTGTTTAACAAGTTCTTCTTTTTATCCCTTTTGTGCTGAGATTTTAAGAAGCAATTCATTGTTTTAAACTGTAAGTATCTGAAGTGTTCTCAGTAAGAGAACACAACACATCACCTATATTCTTTATCGAAGAGCTACAACTAATCATCAAGAACACATCAAATTATAGCTATCAAAGTCTTCAAAGATCAAGTCCTAAGAACGAAGACATATCTCAATGCTAATGCCTTAGTTCATTCTTAGGTGTGAATGGTAACCTCTCGATCAATCTCAGCACAAAAACTCTCTAAATTGCAAGTCTTCAATATCACTTGGATTTAGTATTTGATTTTGAAAAAATATTTTCCGAAAGGTTTTAATCATAATTTCAATTAGTTTTGAATGATTTAAAAGAGTTTGGAGTCAATGAAATGGTTCTTAAGTGTTAAAATATTAATTTTTCCAAAATCGGGCTATCCACCACTTTGCCAAAATTTTACAAAAGGTAGTAGCGCACTATCAGTGTTGATAGCATACTGATAGGGTTGAATAATCAAAAATCAATTTTTCTTAAAAAATTGCCCACAACGCGCTATCCCTCGCTATCCATTTTGATAACTCACTATAAAGTAGTTACCGTGATCTTTCGATTTTTACTAAAATAGGCAATAGCGTGCTATAGGCCTAGATTGCACGCTAACGGAAAGTCCAAAAAACTCGAGCTCTTGGGTATGTGTATATGGACTTACAATAGCCCGCTATAAGTCATTAGTGCGCATGATACACAACCCAATAGCATGTTATCCAAGTTTGAGTTAGAAATCTCACATTTCTAACGAGAAAAACGTAGGCCCTTTCCCTTGCTCGATTTTTCCATTCCTTACACAGTTTTGACGGGGAATCGTAACTGAAATATTCTCCACTACGACATGGATGATGCCCATTGTTTCGCACGGCCAAAACAACTTTAGATTAAACAATGTTTTGAATTCAAATCATTTCCTACTCTCTTGCTGTTTAACCTGCAATTGCTAATTTAATAAAGCACTCATTGTCTAATTTTCAAAGATACAACACACACGATTTCAGCAAGTTAGACTGAGCTTTCCAAAGAGTGTTTCAAAAGAAGAAAGTCGTGATTTTTGCATTGTCAATAAATGCTTCGACCCGAATCAATGTTGGAAACTGTCTTGAAGATAACTTCATTGTTTAACAAGTTCTTCATTTTATCCCTTTTGTGCTGAGATTTTAAGAAGCAATTCATTGTTTTAAATTGTAAGTATATGAAGTGTTCTCAGTAAGAGAACACAATACATCACCTATATTCTTTCTCTGAGAGCTACAACTAATCATCAAGAACACATCAAATTATAGCTATCAAAGTCTACAAAGATCAAGCTCTAAGAACGAAGACATATCTCAATGCTAATGCGTTAGTTCAATCTTAGGTTTGTAGGGTAACCTCTCGATCAATCTCAGCACGAAAACTCTCTAAATTGCAAAGTCTTCAATATCACTTGGATTTAGTATTTGATTTTGACAAAATATTTTCCAAAAGGTTTTAATCATAATTTCAATGAGTTTTGAATGATTTAAAAGTGTTTTGAGTCAATGAAATGGTTCTTAAGTCTTTAAATATTAATTTTTCCAAAATCGGGCTATCCACCACTTTGCCAAAATTTTACAAAAGGTAGTAGCGCACTCTCAGTGTTGATAGCATGCTGATAGGGTTGAATAATCAAAAATCAATTTTTCTTGAAAAATTGCCCACAACGCGCTATCCCTCGCTATCCCTTTTGATAACTCGCTATAAAGTAGTTACCGTGATCTTTCGATTTTTACTAAAATGGGCAATAGCGTGCTATAGGCCTACATTGCACGCAACGGAAACTCCAAAAAACTCGAGCTCTTGGGTATGTGTATATGGACTTACAATAGCCCGCTATAAGTCATTAGTGCGCATGATACACAACCCAATAACATGCTATCCAAGTTTGAGTAAGAAATCTCAAATTTCTAACAAAAAAAACGTAGGCCCTTTCTCTTGCTCGATTTTTCCATTTCTTACACAGTTTTGACGGGGAATCGTAACTGAGATATTCTCCACTAAGACATGGATGATGCCCATTATTTCGCGCGGCCAAAACAACTTTAGATTAAACAATGTTTTGAATTCAAATCATTTCCTACTCTCTTGTTGTTTATCCTGCAATTGCTAATTTAATAAAACACTCATTGTCTAATTTTCAAAGATACAACACACACGATTCCAGCAAGTTAGACTTAGCTTTCCAAAGAGTATTTCAAAAGAAGAAAGTCCTGATTCTTGCATTGCCAATAAATGCTTCCACACTAATCAAAGTTGGAAACTGTCTTGAAGATAACTTCACTGTTTAACAAGTTCTTCATTTTATCCCTTTTGTGCTGAGATTTTAAGAAGCAATTCATTGTTTTAAACTGTAAGTATATGAAGTGTTCTCAGTAAGAGAACACTGCACATCACCTATATTCTTTCTCTGAGAGCTACAACTAATCATCAAGAACACATCAAATTATAGCTATCAAAGTCTTCAAAGATCAAGTCCTAAGAACGAAGACATATCTCAATGCTAATGCATTAGTTCAGTCTTAGGTGTGAATGGTAACCTCTCGATCAATCTCAGCACAAAAACTCTCTAAATTGCAAGTCTTCAATATCACTTGGAATTAGTATTTGATTTTGACAAAATATTTTCCGAAAGGTTTTAATCATAATTTCAATTAGTTTTGAATGATTTAAAAGAGTTTGGAGTCAATGAAATGGTTCTTAAGTGTTAAAATATTAATTTTTCCAAAATCGGGCTATCCACCACTTTGCCAAAATTTTACAAAAGGTAGTAGCGCACTATCAGTGTTGATAGCATGCTGATAGGGTTGAATAATCAAAAATCAATTTTTCTTGAAAAATTGCCCACAACGCGCTATCCCTCGCTATCCATTTTGATAACTCGCTATAAAGTAGTTACCGTGATCTTTCGATTTTTACTAAAATGGGCAATAGCGTGCTATAGGCCTAGATTGCACGCTAACGGAAAGTCTAAAAAACTCGAGCTCTTGGGTATGTGTATATGGACTTACAATAGCCGGCTATAAGTCATTAGTGCGCATGATACACAACCCAATAGCATGTTATCCAAGTTTGAGTTAGAAATCTCACATTTCTAACGAGAAAAACGTAGGCCGTTTCCCTTGCACGATTTTTCCATTTCTTACACAGTTTTGACGGGGAATCGTAACTGAAATATTCTCCACTACGACATGGATGATGCCCATTGTTTCGCACGGCCAAAACAACTTTAGATTAAACAATGTTTTGAATTCAAATCATTTCCTACTCTCTTGCTGTTTAACCTGCAATTGCTAATTTAATAAAGCACTCAATGTCTAATTTTCAAAGATACAACACACACGATTCCAGCAAGTTAGACTGAGCTTTCCAAAGAGTATTTCAAAAAAAGAAAGTCGTGAATTTTGCATTGTCAATAAATGCTTCGACCCGAATCAAAGTTGGAAACTGTCTTGAAGATAACTTCATTGTTTAACAAGTTCTTCATTTTATCCCTTTTGTGCTAAGATTTTAAGAAGCAATTCATTGTTTTAAACTGTAAGTATATGAAGTGTTCTCAGTAAGATAACACAACACATCACCTATATTCTTTCTCTAAGAGCTACAACTAATCATCAAGAACACATCAAATTATAGCTATCAAAGTCTTCAAAGATCAAGTCCTAAGAACGAAGACATATCTTAATGCTAATGCGTTAGTTCAATCTTAGGTGTGAATGGTAACCACTCGATCAATCTCAGCACGAAAACTCTCTAAATTGCAAGTCTTTAATATCACTTGGATTTAGTATTTGATTTTGACAGAATATTTTCCGAAAGGTTTTAATCATAATTTCAGTTAGTTTTAAATGATTTAAAAGTGTTTTGAGTCAATGAAATGGTTCTTAAGTGTTTAAATATTAATTTTTCCAAAATCGGGCTATCCACCACTTTGCCAAAATTTTACAAAAGGTAGTAGCGCACTATCAGTGTTGATAGCACGCTGATAGGGTTGAATAATCAAAAATCAATTTTTCTTGGATAATTGCCCACAACGCGCTATCCCTCGCTATCCCTTTTGATAACTTGCTATAAAGTAGTTACCGTGATCTTTCGATTTTTGCTAAAATGGGCAGTAGCGTGCTATAGGCCTAGATTGCACGCTAACGGAAAGTCCAAAAAACTCGAGGTCTTGGGTATGTGTATATGGACTTACAATAGCCCGCTGTAAGTCATTAGTGCGCATGATACACAACCCAATAGCATGTTATTCAAGTTTGAGTTAGAAATCTCACATTTCTAACGAGAAAAACGTAGGCCCTTTCCCTTGCTCGATTTTTCCATTCCTTACACAGTTTTGACGGGGAATCGTAACTGAAATATTCTCCACTATGACATCGATGATGCCCATTGTTTCGCACGGCCAAAACAACTTTAGATTAAACAATGTTTTGAATTCAAATCATTTCCTACTCTCTTGCTGTTTAACCTGCAATTGTTAATTTAATAAAGCACTCATTGTCTAATTTTCAAAGATACAACACACACGATTTCAGCAAGTTAGACTGAGCTTTCCAAAGAGTGTTTCAAAAGAAGAAAGTCGTGATTTTTGCATTGTCAATAAATGCTTCGACCCGAATCAAAGTTGCAAACTGTCTTGAAGATAACTTCATTGTTTAACAAGTTCTTCATTTTATCCCTTTTGTGCTGAGATTTTAAGAAGCAATTCATTGTTTTAAACTGTAAGTATATGAAGTGTTCTCAGTAAGAGAACACTGCACATCACCTATATTCTTTCTCTGAGAGCTACAACTAATCATCAAGAACACATCAAATTATAGCTATCAAAGTCTACAAAGATCAAGCTCTAAGAACGAAGACATATCTCAATGCTAATGCGTTAGTTCAATCTTAGGTTTGTAGGGTAACCTCTTGATCAATCTCAGCACGAAAACTCTCTAAATTGCAAAGTCTTCAATATCACTTGGATTTAGTATTTGATTTTGACAAAATATTTTCCAACAGGTTTTAATCATAATTTCAATGAGTTTTGAATGATTTAAAAGTGTTTTGAGTCAATGAAATTGTTATTAAGTGTTTAAATATTAATTTTTCCAAAATCGGGCTATCCACCACTTTGCCAAAATTTTACAAAAGGTAGTAGCGCACTCTCAGTGTTGATAGCATGCTGATAGGGTTGAATAATCAAAAATCAATTTTTCTTGAAAAATTGCCCACAACGCGCTATCCCTCGCTATCCCTTTTGATAACTCGCTATAAAGTAGTTACCGTAATCTTTCGATTTTTACTAAAATGGGCAATAGCGTGCTATAGGCCTAGATTGCACGCAACGAAAACTCCAAAAAACTCGAGCAATTGGGTATGTGTATATGGACTTACAATAGCCCGCTATAAGTCATTAGTGCGCATGATACACAACCCAATAACATGTTATCCAAGTTTGAGTAAGAAATCTCAAATTTCTAACAAGAAAAACGTAGGCCCTTTCTCTTGCTCGATTTTTCCATTTCTTACACAGTTTTGACGGGGAATCGTAACTGAGATATTCTCCACTAAGACATGGATGATGCCCATTGTTTCGCGCGGCCAAAACAACTTTAGATTAAACAATGTTTTGAATTCAAATCATTTCCTACTCTCTTGTTGTTTATCCTGCAATTGCTAATTTAATAAAACACTCATTGTCTAATTTTCAAAGATACAACACACACGATTCCAGCAAGTTAGACTTAGCTTTCCAAAGAGTATTTCAAAAGAAGAAAGTCGTGATTTTTGCATTGCCAATAAATGCTTCCACCCTAATCAAAGTTCGAAACTGTCTTGAAGATAACTTCATTGTTTAACAGGTTCTTCATTTTATCCCTTTTGTGCTGAGATTTTAAGAAGCAATTCATTGTTTTAAACTGTAAGTATATGAAGTGTTCTCAGTAAGAGAACACCGCACATCACCTATATTCTTTCTCTGAGAGCTACAACTAATCATCAAGAACAAATCAAATTATAGCTATCAAAGTCTACAAAGATCAAGCTCTAAGAACGAAGACATATCTCAATGCTAATGCGTTAGTTCAATCTTAGGTTTGTAGGGTAACCTCTCGATCAATCTCAGCACGAAAACTCTCTAAATTGCAAAGTCTTCAATATCACTTGGATTTAGTATTTGATTTTGACAAAATATTTTCCAAAAGGTTTTAATCATAATTTCAATGAGTTTTGAATGATTTAAAAGTGTTTTAGGTCAGTGAAATGCTTCTTAAGTGTTTAAATATTAATTTTTCCAAAATCGGGCTATCCACCACTTTGCCAAAATTTTACAAAAGGTAATAGCGCACTGTCAGTGTTGATAGCATGCTGATAGGGTTGAATAATCAAAAATCAATTTCTCTGGAAAATTGCCTACAACGCGCTATCCCTCGCTATCCCTTTTGATAACTCGCTATAAAGTAGTTACCGTGATCTTTCGATTTTTACTAAAATGGGCAATACCGTGCTATAGGCCTAAATTGCACGCAACGGAAACTCCAAAAAACTCGAGCTCATGGGTATGTGTATATGGACTTACAATAGCCTGCTATAAGTCATTAGTGCCCATGATACACAACCCAATAACATGCTACCCAAGTTTGAGTTAGAAATCTCACATTTCTAACAAGAAAAACGTAGGCCCTTTCCCTTGCTCGATTTTTCCATTTCTTACACAGTTTGGACGGGGAATCGTAACTGACATATTCTCCACTAAGACATGGATGATGCCCATTGTTTCACACGGCCAAAACAACTTTAAATTAAACATGTTTTGAATTCAAATCATTTCCTACTCTCTTGTTGTTTAACCTGCAATTGCTAATTTAATTAAACACTCATTCTCTAATTTTCAAAGATACAACACACACGATTCCAGCAAGTTAGACTGAGCTTTCCAAAGAGTATTTCAAAAAAAGAAAGTCCTGATTCTTGCATTGCCAATAAATGCTTCCACCCTAATCAAAGTTGGAAACTGTCTTTAAGATAACTTCACTGTTTAACAAGTTCTTCTTTTCATCCATTTTGTGCTGAGATTTTAAGAAGTTATTCATTGTTTTAAACTGTAAGTATATGAAGTGTTCTCAGTAAGAGAACACAACACATCACCTATATTCTTTCTCTAAGAGCTACAACTAATCATCAAGAACACATCAAATTATAGCTATCAAAGTCTTCAAAGATCAAGTCCTAAGAACAAAGACATATCTCAATGCTAATGCGTTAGTTCAATCTTAGGTGTGAATGGTAACCTCTCGATCAATCTCAGCACAAAAACTCTCTAAATTGCAAGTCTTCAATATCACTTGGATTTAGAATTTGATTTTGACAAAATATTTTCCGAAAGGTTTTAATCATAATTTCAATTAGTTTTGAATGATTTAAAAGTGTTTTGAGTCAATGAAATGGTTCTTAAGTGTTAAAATATTAATTTTTCCAAAATCAGGCTACCCACCACTTTGCCAAAATTTTACAAAAGGTAGTAGCGCACTGTAAGTGTTGATAGCACGCTGATAGGGTTGAATAATCAAAAATCAATTTTTTTTTGGAAAATTGCCCACAACGCGCTTTCCCTCGCTATCCCTTTTGAAAACTCGCTATAAAGTAGTTACCGTGATCTTTCGATTTTTACTAAAATGGGCAATAGCGTGCTATAGGCCTAGATTGCACGCTAACGGAAAGTCCAAAAAACTCGAGCTCTTCGGTATGTGTATATGGACTTACAATAGCCCGCTATAAGTCATTAGTGCGCATGATACACAACCCAATAGCATGTTATCCAAGTTTGAGTTAGAAATCTCACATTTCTAACGAGAAAAACGTAGGCCCTTTCCCTTGCTCGATTTTTCCATTCCTTACACAGTTTTGAAGGGGAATCGTAAATGAAATATTCTCCACTACGACATGGATGATGCCCATTGTTTCGCGCGGCAAAAACAACTTTAGATTAAACAATGTTTTGAATTCAAATCATTTCATACTCTCTTGTTGTTTAACCAGCAATTGCTAATTTAATAAAACACTCATTGTCTAATTTTCAAAGATACAACACACACGATTCCAGCAAGTTAGACTGAGCTTTCAAAAGAGTATTTCAAAAGAAGAAAGTCCTGATTCTTGCATTGCCAGTAAATGCTTCCACCCTAATCAAAGTTTGAAACTGTCTTGAAGATAACTTCACTGTTTAACAAGTTCTTCTTTTTATCCCTTTTGTGCTGAGATTTTAAGAAGCAATTCATCGTTTTAAACTGTAAGTATATGAAGTGTTCTCAGTAAGAGAACACAACACATCACCTATATTCTTTCTCTAAGAGCTACAACTAATCATCAAGAACACCTCAAATTATAGCTATCAAAGTCTTCAAAGATCAAGTCCTAAGAACAAAGACATATCTCAATGCTAATGCGTTAGTTCAATCTTAGGTGTGAATGGTAACCACTCGATCTATCTCAGCACAAAAACTCTCTAAATTGCAAGTCTTCTATATCACTTGGATTTAGTATTTGATTTTGACAAAATATTTTCCGAAAGGTTTTAATCATAATTTTAATTAGTTTTGAATGATTTAAAATTGTTTTGAGTCAATGAAATGGTTCTTAAGTGTTAAAATATTAATTTTTCCAAAATCGGGCTATCCACCACTTTGCCAAAATTTTACAAAAGGTAGTAGCGCACTATCAGTGTTGATAGCACGCTGATAGGGTTGAATAATCAAAAATCATTTTTTCTTGGAAAATTGCCCACAACGCGCTATCCCTCGCTATCCCTTTTGATAACTCGCTATAAAGTAGTTACCGTGATCTTTCGATTTTTACTAAAACAGGCAATAGCGTGCTATAGGCCTAGATTGCACGCAACGGAAACTCCAAAAAACTCGAGCTCTTGGGTATGTGTATATCGACTTACAATAGCCCGCTATAAGTCATTAGTGCGCATGATACACAACCCAATAACATGCTATCCTAGTTTGAGTTAGAAATCTCACATTTGTAACAAGAAAAACGTAGGCCCTTTCCCTTGCTCGATTTTTCCATTTCTTACACAGTTTTGACGGGGAATCGTAACTGAAATATTCTCCACTAAGACATGGATGATGCCCATTGTTTCTCGCGGCCAAAACAACTTTAGATGAAACAATGTTTTGAATTCAAATCATTTCCTACTCTCTTGTTGTTTAACCTGCAATTGCTAATTTAATAAAACACTCATTGTCTAATTTTCAAAGATACAACACACACGATTTCAGCAAGTTAGACTGAGCTTTCCAAAGAGTATTTCAAAAGAAGAAAGTCCTGATTCTTGCATTGCCAATAAATGCTTCCACCCTAATCAAAGTTGGAAACTGTCTTGAAGATAACTTCATTGTTTAACAAGTTCTTCATTTTATCCCTTTTGTGCTGAGATTTTAAAAAGCAATTCATTGTTTTAAACTGTAAGTATATGAAGTGTTCTCAGTAAGAGAACACCACACATCACCTATATTGTTTTTTTCTGAGAGCTACAACTAATCATCAAGAACACATCAAATTATAGCTATCAAAGTCTACAAAGATCAAGCTCTAAGAACGAAGTCATATCTCAATGCTAATGCGTTAGTTCAATCTTAGGTTTGTAGGGTAACCTCTCGATCAATCTCAGCACGAAAACTCTCTAAATTGCAAAGTCTTCAATATCACTTGGATTTAGTATTTGATTTTGACAAAAATTTTTCCAAAAGGTTTTAATCATAATTTCAATGAGTTTTGAATGATTTAAAAGTGTTTTGAGTCAATGAAATGGTTCTTAAGTGTTTAAATATTAATTTTTCCAAAATCGGGCTATCCACCACTTTGCCAAAATTTTACAAAAGGTAATAGCGCACTGTCAGTGTTGATAGCATGCTGAAAGGGTTGAATAATAAAAAATCAATTTTTCTGGAAAATTGCCTACAACGCGCCATCCCTCGCTATCCCTTTTGATAACTCGCTATAAAGTAGTTACCGTGATCTTTCGATTTTTACTAAAATGGGCAATAGCGTGCTATAGGCCTAGATTGCACGCAACGGAAACTCAAAAAAACTCGAGCTCTTGGGTATGTGTATATGGACTTACAATAGCCCGCTATAAGTCATTAGTGCGCATGATACCCAACCCAATAACATGCTATCCAAGTTTGAGTTAGAAATCTCACATTTGTAACAAGAAAAACGTAGGCCCTTTCCCTTGCTCGATTTTTCCATTTCTTACACAGTTTTGACGGGGAATTGTAACTGAAATATTCTCCACTAAGACATGGATGATGCCCATTGTTTCGCGCGGCCAAAACAACTTTAGATTAAACAATGTTTTGAATTCAAATCATTTCCTACTCTCTTGTTGTTTAACCCGCAATTGCTAATTTAATAAAACACTCATTGTTTAATTTTCAAAGATACAACACACACGATTCCAGCAAGATAGACTGAGCTTTCCAAAGAGTAATTCAAAAGAAGAAAGTCCTGATTCTTGCATTGCCAATAAATGCTTCCACCCTAATCAAAGTTGGAAACTGTCTTGAAGATAACTTCATTGTTTAACAAGTTCTTCATTTTATCCCTTTTGTGCTGAGATTTTAAAAAGCAATTCATTGTTTTAAACTGTAAGTATATGAAGTGTTCTCAGTAAGAGAACACCACACATCACCTATATTCTTTCTCTGAGAGTTACAACTAATCTTCAAGAACACATCAAATTATAGCTATCAAAGTCTACAAAGATCAAGCACTAAGAACGAAGACATATCTCAATGCTAATGCGTTAGTTCAATCTTAGGTTTGTAGGGTAACCTCTCGATCAGTTTCAGCACGAAAACTCTCTAAATTGCAAAGTCTTCAATATCACTTGGATTTAGTATTTGATTTTGACAAAATATTTTCCAAAAGGTTTTAATCATAATTTCAATGAGTTTTGAATGATTTAAAAGTGTTTTGAGTCAATGAAGTGGTTCTCAAGTGTTAAAATATTAATTTCTCCAAAATCGGGCTATCCACCACTTTCCAAAAATTTTACAAAAGGTAATAGCGCACTGTCAGTGTTGATAGCATGCTGATAGGGTTGAATAATCAAAAATCAATTTTTCTGGAAAATTGCCTACAACGCGCTATCGAGGGCTATCCCTTTTGATAACTCGCAATAAAGTAGTTACCATGATCTTTCGATTTTTACTAAAATGGGCAATAGCGTGCTATAGGCCTAGATTGCACGCAACGGAAACTCCAAAAAACTCGAGCTCTTGGGTATGTGTATATGGACTTACAATAGCCAGCTATAAGTCATTAGTGCGCATGATACACAACCCAATAACATGCTATCCAAGTTTGAGTTAGAAATCTCACATTTCTAATATGAAAAACGTAGGCCCTTTCCCTTGCTCGATTTTTCCATTTCTTACACAGTTTTGACGGGGAATCGTAACTGAAATATTCTCCACTAAGACATGGATGATGCCCATTGTTTCTCGCGGCCAAAACAACTTTAGATTAAACAATGTTTTGAATTCAAATCATTTCCTACTCTCTTGTTGTTTAACTTGCAATTGCTAATTTAATAAAACACTCATTGTCTAATTTTCAAAGATACAACACACACGATTTCAGCAAGTTAGACTGAGCTTTCCAAAGAGTATTTCAATAGAAGAAAGTCCTGATTCTTGCATTGCCAATAAATGCTTCCACCCTAATCAAAGTTGGAAACTGTCTTGAAGATAACTTCATTGTTTAACAAGTTCTTCATTTTATCCCTTTTGTGCTGAGATTTTAAAAAGCAATTCATTGTTTTAAACTGTAAGTATATGAAGTGTTCTCAGTAAGAGACCACCACACATCACCTATATTCTTTCTCTGAGAGCTACAACTAATCATCAAGAACACATCAAATTATAGCTATCAAAGTCTACAAAGATCAAGCTCTAAGAACGAAGACATATCTCAATGCTAATGCGTTAGTTCAATCTTAGGTTTGTAGGGTAACCTCTCGATCAATCTCAGCACGAAAACCCTCTAAATTGCAAAGTCTTCAATATCACTTGGATTTAGTATTTGATTTTGACAAAATATATTCCAAAAGGTTTTAATCATAATTTCAATGAGTTTTGAATGATTTAAAAGTGTTTTGAGTCAATGAAATGGTTCTTAAGTGTTTAAATATTAATTTTTCCAAAATCGAGCTATCCACCACTTTGCCAAAATTTTACAATAGGTAATAGCGCACTGTCAGTGTTGATAGCACGCAGATAGGGTTAAATAATCAAAAATCAATTTTTCTGGAAAATTGCCTACAACGCGCTATCCCTCGCTATCCCTTTTGATAACTCGCTATAAAGTAGTTACCGTGATCTTTCGATTTTTACTAAAATGGGCAATAGCGTGCTATAGGCCTAGATTGCACGCAACGGAAACTCCAAAAAACTCGAGCTCTTGGGTATGTGTATAGGAACTTACAATAGCCCGCTATAAGTCATTAGTGCGCATGATACCCAACCCAATAACATGCTATCCAAGTTTGAGTTAGAAATCTCACATTTCTAACAAGAAAAACGTGGGCCCTTTCCCTTGCTCGATTTTTTCATTTCTTACACAGTTTTGACGGGGAATCGTAACTGAAATATTCTCCACTAAGACATGGATGATGCCCATTGTTTCGCGCGGCCAAAACAACTTTAGATTAAACAATGTTTTGAATTCAAATCATTTCCTACTATCTTGTTGTTTAACCTGCAATTGCTAATTTAATAAAACACTCATTGTCTAATTTTCAAAGATACAACACACACGATTCTAGCAAGATAGACTGAGCTTTCCAAAGAGTGTTTCAAAAGAAGAAAGTCCTGATTCTTGCATTGCCAATAAATGCTTCCACCCTAATCAAAGTTGGAAACTGTCTTGAAGATAATTTCATTGTTTAACAAGTTCTTCATTTTATCCCTTTTGTGCTGAGATTTTAAAAAGCAATTCATTGTTTTAAACTGTAAGTATATGAAGTGTTCTCAGTAAGAGAACACAACACATCACCTATATTCATTCTCTAAGAGCTACAACTAATCATCAAGAACACATCAAATTATAGCTATCAAAGTCTTCAAAGATCAAGCTCTAAGAACGAAGACATATCTCAATGCTAATGCGTTAGTTCAATCTTAGGTTTGTAGGGTAACCTCTCGATCAATCTCAGCACGAAAACTCTCTTAATTGCAAAGTCTTCAATATCACTTGGATTTAGTATTTGATTTTGACAAAATATTTTCCAAAATGTTTTAATCATAATTTCAATGAGTTTTGAATGATTTAAAAGTGTTTTGAGTCAGTGAAATGGTTCTTAAGTGTTAAAATATTAATTTTTCCAAAATCGGGCTATCCACCACTTTGCCAAAATTTTACAAAAGGTAATAGCGCACTGACAGTGTTGATAGCATGCTGATAGGGTTGAATAATCAAAAATCAATTTTTCTGGAAAATTGCCTACAACGCGCTATCCCTCGCTATCCCTTTTGATAACTCGCTATAAAGTAGTTACCGTGATCTTTCGATTTTTACTAAAATGGGCAATAGCGTGCTATAGGCCTAGATTGCACGCAACGGAAACTCCAAAAAACTCGAGCTCTTGGGTATGTGTATATGGACTTACAATAGCCCGCTATAAGTCATTAGTGCGCATGATACCCAACCCAATAACATGCTATCCAAGTTTGAGTTAGAAATCTCACATTTGTAACAAGAAAAACGTAGGCCCTTTCCCTTGCTCGATTTTTCCATTTCTTACACAGTTTTGATAAGGAATCGTAACTGAAATATTCTCCACTAAGACATGGATGATGCCCATTGTTTCGCGCGGCCAAAACAACTTTAGATTAAACAATGTTTTGAATTCAAATCATTTCCTACTCTCTTGTTGTTTAACCCGCAATTGCTAATTTAATAAAACACTCATTGTCTAATTTTCAAAAATACAACACACATGATTCCAGCAAGATAGACTGAGCTTTCCAAAGAGTAATTCAAAAGAAGAAAGTCCTGATTCTTGCATTGCCAATAAATGCTTCCACCCTAATCAAAGTTGGAAACTGTCTTGAAGATAATTTCATTGTTTAACAAGTTCTTCATTTTATCCCTTTTGTGCTGAGATTTTAAAAAGCAATTCATTGTTTTAAACTGTAAGTATATGAAGTGTTCTCAGTAAGAGAACACCATACATCACCTATATTCTTTCTCTGAGAGCTACAACTAAACATCAAGAACACATCAAATTATAGCTATCAAAGTCTACAAAATCAAGCTCTAAGAACGAAGACATATCTCAATGCTAATGCGTTAGTTCAATCTTAGGTTTGTAGGGTAACCTCTCGATCAAACTCAGCACGAAAACTCTCTAAATTGCAAAGTCTTCAATATCACTTGGATTTAGTATTTGATTTTGACAAAATATTTTCCAAAATGTTTTAATCATAATTTCAATGAGTTTTGAATGATTTAAAAGTGTTTTGAGTCAATGAAATGGTTCTTAAGTGTTAAAATATTAATTTTTCCAAACTCGGGCTATCCACCACTTTGCCAAAATTTTACAAAAGGTAATAGCGCACTGACAGTGTTGATAGCATGCTGATAGGGTTGAATAATCAAAAATCAATTTTTCTGGAAAATTGCCTACAACGCGTTATCCCTCGCTATCCCTTTTGATAACTCGCTATAAAGTAGTTACCGTGATCTTTCGATTTTTACTAAAATGGCCAATAGCGTGCTATAGGCCTAGATTGCACGCAACGGAAACTCCAAAAAATTCGAGCTCTTGGGTATGTGTATATGGACTTACAATAGCCCGCTATAAGTCATTAGTGCGCATGATACCCAACCCAATAACATGCTATCCAAGTTTGAGTTAGAAATCTCACATTTGTTACAAGAAAAACGTAGGCCCTTTCCCTTGCTCGATTTTTTCATTTCTTACACAGTTTTGACGGGGAATCGTAACTGAAATATTCTCCACTAAGACATGGATGATGCCCATTGTTTCGCGCGGCCAAAACAACTTTAGATTAAACAATGTTTTGAATTCAAATCATTTCCTACTCTCTTGTTGTTTAACCCGCAATTGCTAATTTAATAAAACACTCATTGTCTAATTTTCAAAGATACAACACACATGATTCCAGCAAGATAGACTGAGCTTTCCAAAGAGTAATTCAAAAGAAGAAAGTCCTGATTCTTGCATTGCCAATAAATGCTTCCACCCTAATCAAAGTTGGAAACTGTCTTGAAGATAACTTCATTGTTTAACAAGTTCTTCATTTTATCCCTTTTGTGCTTAGATTTTAAAAAGCAATTCATTGTTTTAAACTGTAAGTATATGAAGTGTTCTCAGTAAGAGAACACCACACATCACCTATATTCTTTCTCTGAGAGCTACAACTAATCATCAAGAACACATCAAATTATAGCTATCAAAGTCTACAAAGATCAAGCTCTAAGAACGAAGACATATCTCAATGCTAATGCGTTAGTTCAATCTTAGGTTTGTAGGGTAACCTCTCGATCAATCTCAGCACGAAAACTCTCTAAATTGCAAAGTCTTCAATATCACTTGGATTTAGTATTTGATTTTGACAAAAATTTTTCCCAAAGGTTTTAATCATAATTTCAATGAGTTTTGAATGATTTAAAAGTGTTTTGAGTCGATGAAATGGTTCTTAAGTGTTTAAATATTAATTTTTCCAAAATCGGGCTATCCACCACTTTGCCAAAATTTTACAAAAGGTAATAGCGCACTGTCAGTGTTGATAGCATGCTGAAAGGGTTGAATAATAAAAAATCAATTTTTCTGGAAAATTGCCTACAACGCGCCATCCCTCGCTATCCCTTTTGATAACTCGCTATAAAGTAGTTACCGTGATCTTTCGATTTTTACTAAAATGGGCAATAGCGTGCTATAGGCCTAGATTGCACGCAACGGAAACTCCAAAAAACTCGAGCTCTTGGGTATGTGTATGTGGACTTACAATAGCCCGCTATAAGTCATTAGTGCGCATGATACCCAACCCAATAACATGCTATCGAAGTTTGAGTTAGAAATCTCACATTTGTAACAAGAAAAACGTAGGCCCTTTCCCTTGCTCGATTTTTCCATTTCTTACACAGTTTTGATAAGGAATCGTAACTGAAATATTCTCCACTAAGACATGGATGATGCCCATTGTTTCGCGCGGCCAAAACAACTTTAGATTAAACAATGTTTTGAATTCAAATCATTTCCTACTCTCTTGTTGTTTAACCCGCAATTGCTAATTTAATAAAACACTCATTGTCTAATTTTCAAAAATACAACACACATGATTCCAGCAAGATAGACTGAGCTTTCCAAAGAGTAATTCAAAAGAAGAAAGTCCTGATTCTTGCATTGCCAATAAATGCTTCCACCCTAATCAAAGTTGGAAACTGTCTTGAAGATAACTTCACTGTTTAACAAGTTCTTCTTTTTATTCCTTTTGTGCTGAGATTTTAAGAAGCAATTCATTGTTTTAAACTGTAAGTATATGAAGTGTTCTCTTACTGAGAACACAACACATCACCTATATTCTTTCTCTAAGAGCTACAACTAATCATCAAGAACACATCAAATTATAGCTATCAAAGTCTACAAAGATCAAGCTCTAAGAACGAAGACATACCTCAATGCTAATGCGTTAGTTTAATCTTAGGTTTGTAGGGTAACCTGTCGATCAATCTCAGCACGAAAACTCTCTAAATTGCAAAGTCTTCAAAATCACTTGGATTTAGTATTTGATTTTGACAAAATATTTTCCAAAAGGTTTTAATCATAATTTCAATGAGTTTTGAATGATTTAAAAGTGTTTTGAGTCAATGAAATGGCTCTTAAGTGTTGAAATATTAATTTTTCCAAAATCGGGCTATCCACCACTTTGCCAAAATTTTACAAAAGGTAATAGCGCACTGTCAGTGTTGATAGCATGCTAATAGGGTTGAATAATTAAAAATCAATTTTTCTGGAAAATTGCCTACAACGCGCTATCCCTCGCTATCCCTTTTGATAACTCGCTATAAAGTAGTTACCGTGATCTTTCGATTTTTACTAAAATGGGCAATAGCGTGCTATAGGCCGAGATTGCACGCAACGGAAACTCTAAAAAACTCGAGCTCTTGGGTACATGTATACGGACTTACAATAGCCCGTTATAAGTCATTAGTGCGCATGATACACAACCCCATAACATCCTATCCTAGTTTGAGTTAGAAATCTCACATTTCTAACAAGAAAAACGTAGGCCCTTTCCCTTGCTCGATTTTTCCATTTCTTACACAGTTTTGACGGGGAATCGTAACTGAAATATTCTCCACTAAGACATGGATGATGCCCATTGTTTCTCGCGGATAAAACAACCTTAGATTAAACAATGTTTTGAATTCAAATCATTTCCTACTCTCTTGTTGTTTAACCTGCCATTGCTAATTTAATAAAACACTCATTGTCTAATTTTCAAAGATACAACACACACGATTTCAGCAAGTTAGACTGAGCTTTCCAAAGAGTATTTCAAAAGAAGAAAGTCGTGATTTTTGCATTGTCAATAAATGCTTCGACCCAAATCAAAGTTGGAAACTGTCTTGAAGATAACTTCACTGTTTAACAAGTACTTCATTTTATCCCTTTTGTGCTGAGATTTTATACATAGCAATTCATTGTTTTAAACTGTAAGTATATGAAGTGTTCTCAGTAAGAGAACACCACACATCACCTATATTCTTTCTCTGAGAGCTACAACTAATCATCAAGAACACATCAAATTATAGCTATCAAAGTCTACAAAGATCAAGCTCTAAGAACGAAGACATACCTCAATGCTAATGTGTTAGTTCAATCTTAGGTTTGTAGGGTAACCTCTCGATCAATCTCAGCACGACAACTCTCTAAATTGCAAAGTCTTCAATATCACTTGGATTTAGTATTTGATTTTGACAAAATATTTTCCAAAAGGTTTTAATCATAATTTCAAAGAGTTTTGAATGATTTAAAAGTGTTTTGAGTCAATGAAATGGTTCTTAAGTGTTAAAATATTAATTTTTCCAAAATCGGGCTATCCACCACTTTGCCAAAATTTTACAAAAGGTAATAGCGCACTGTCGGTGTTGATAGCATGCTGATAGGGTTGAATAATCAAAAATCAATTTTTCTGGAAAATTGCCTACAACGCGCTATCCCTCGCTATCCCTTTTGATAACTCGCTATAAAGTAGTTACCGTGATCTTTCGATTTTTACTAAAATGGGCAATAGCGTGCTATAGGCCTAGATTGCACGCAACGGAAACTCCAAAAAACTCGAGCTCTTGGGTATGTGTATACGGACTTACAATAGCCCGCAATAAGTCATTAGTGCGCATGATACACAACCCAATAACATGCTATCCAAGTTTGAGTTAAAAATCTCACATTTCTAACAAGAAAAACGTGGGCCCTTTCCCTTGCTCGATTTTTCCTTTTCTTACACAGTTTTGACGGAGAATCGTAACTGAAATATTCTCCACTAAGACATGGATGATGCCCATTGTTTCGCGCGGCCAAAACAACTTTAGATTAAACAATGTTTTGAATTCAAATCATTTCCTACTCTCTTGTTGTTTAACCTGCAATTGCTAATTTAATAAAACACTCATTGTCTAATTTTCAAAGATACAACACACACGATTTCAGCAAGTTAGACTGAGCTTTCCAAAGAGTATTTCAAATGAAGAAAGTCCTGATTCTTGCATTGCCAATAAATGCTTCCACCCTAATCAAAGTTGGAAACTGTCTTGAAGATAATTTCATTGTTTAACAAGTTCTTCATTTTATCCCTTTTGTGCTGAGATTTTAAAAAGCAATTCATTGTTTTAAACTGTAAGTATATGAAGTGTTCTCAGTAAGAGAACACCATACATCACCTATATTCTTTCTCTGAGAGCTACAACTAATCATCAAGAACACATCAAATTATAGCTATCAAAGTCTACAAAGATCAAGCTCTAAGAACGAAGACATATCTCAATGATAATGCGTTAGTTCAATCTTAGGTTTGTAGGGTAACCTCTCGATCAATCTCAGCACGAAAACTCTCTAAATTGCAAAGTCTTCAATATCACTTGGATTTAGTTTTTGATTTTGACAAAATATTTTCCAAAATGTTTTAATCATAATTTCAATGAGTTTTGAATGATTTAAAAGTGTTTTGAGTCAATGAAATGGTTCTTAAGTGTTAAAATATTAATTTTTCCAAACTCGGGCTATCCACCACTTTGCCAAAATTTTACAAAAGGTAATAGCGCACTGACAGTGTTGATAGCATGCTGATAGGGTTGAATAATCAAAAATCAATTTTTCTGGAAAATTGCCTACAACGCGTTATCCCTCGTTATCCCTTTTGATAACTCGCTATAAAGTAGTTACCGTGATCTTTCGATTTTTACTAAAATGGGCAATTGCGTGCTATAGGCCTAGATTGCACGCAACGGAAACTCCAAAAAACTCGAGCTCTTGGGTATGTGTATATGGACTTACAATAGCCCGCTATAAGTCATTAGTGCGCATGATACCCAACCCAATAACATGTTATCCAAGTTTGAGTTAGAAATCTCACATTTGTAACAAGAAAAACGTAGGCCCTTTCCCTTGCTCGATTTTTCCATTTCTTACACAGTTTTGACGGGGAATCGTAACTGAAATATTCTCCACTAAGACATGGATGATGTCCATTGTTTCGCGCGGCCAAAACAACTTTAGATTAAACAATGTTTTGAATTCAAATCATTTCCTACTCTCTTGTTGTTTAACCCGCAATTGCTAATTTAATAAAACTCTCATTGTCTAATTTTCAAAGATACAACACACATGATTCCCGCAAGATAGACTGAGCTTTCCAAAGAGTAATTCAAAAGAAGAAAGTCCTGATTCTTGCATTGCCAATAAATGCTTCCACCCTAATCAAAGTTGGAAACTGTCTTGAAGATAACTTCATTGTTTAACAAGTTCTTCATTTTATCCCTTTTGTGCTGAGATTTTAAAAAGCAATTCATTGTTTTAAACTGTAAGTATATGAAGTGTTCTCAGTAAGAGAACACCACACATCACCTATATTCTTTCTCTGAGAGCTACAACTAATCATCAAGAACACATCAAATTATAGCTATCAAAGTCTACAAAGATCAAGCTCTAAGAATGAAGACATATCTCAATGCTAATGCGTTAGTTCAATCGTAGGTTTGTAGGGTAACCTCTCGATCAATCTCAGCACGAAAACTCTCTAAATTGCAAAGTCTTCAATATCACTTGGATTTAGTATTTGATTTTGACAAAAATTTTTCCAAAAGGTTTTAATCATAATTTCAATGAGTTTTGAATGATTTAAAAGTGTTTTGAGTCGATGAAATGGTTCTTAAGTGTTTAAATATTAATTTTTCCAAAATCGGGCTATCCACCACTTTGCCAAAATTTTACAAAAGGTAATAGCGCACTGTCAGTGTTGATAGCATGCTGATAGGGTTGAATAATCAAAAATCAATTTTTTTGGAAAATTGCCTACAACGCGCTATCCCTCGCTATCCCTTTTGATAACTCGCTATAAAGTAGTTACCGTGATCTTTCGATTTTTACTAAAATGGGCAATAGCGTGCTATAGGCCTAGATTGCACGCAACGGAAACTCCAAAAAACTCGAGCTCTTGGGTATGTGTATACGGACTTACAATAGCCCGTTGTTAGTCATTAATGCGCATGATACACAACCCAATAACATCCTATCCTAGTTTGAGTTAGAAATCTCACATTTCTAACAAGAAAAACGTAGGCCCTTTCCCTTGCTCGATTTTTCCATTCCTTACACAGTTTTGACGGGGAATCGTAACTGAAATATTCTCCACTACGACATGGATGATGCCCATTGTTTCGCACGGCCAAAACAACTTTAGATTAAACACTGTTTTGAATTCAAATCATTTCCTACTCTCTTGTTGTTTAACCTGCAATTGCTAATTTAATAAAACACTCATTGTCTAATTTTCAAAGATACAACACACACGATTTCAGCAAGTTAGACTGAGCTTTCCAAAGAGTATTTCAAAAGAAGAAAGTCCTGATTCTTGCATTGCCAATAAATGCTTCCACCCTAATTAAAGTTGGAAACTGTGTTGAAGATAACATCATTGTTTAACAAGTTCTTCATTTTATCCCTTTTGTGCTGAGATTTTAAAAAGCAATCATTGTTTTAAACTGTAAGTATATGAAGTGTTTTCAGTAAGAGAACACCACACATCACCTATATTCTTTCTCTGAGAGCTACAACTAATCATCAAGAACACATCAAATTATAGCTATCAAAGTCTACAAAGATCAAGCTCTAAGAACGAAGACATATCTCAATGCTAATGCGTTAGTTCAATCTTAGGTTTGTAGGGTAACCTCTCGATCAATCTCAGCACGAAAACTCTCTAAATTGCAACGTCTTCAATATCACTTGGATTTAGTATTTGATTTTGACAAAATATTTTCCAAAAGGTTTTAATCATAATTTCAATGAGTTTTGAATGATTTAAAAGTGTTTTGAGTCAATGAAATGGCTCTTAAGTGTTAAAATATTAATTTTTCCAAAATCGGGCTATCCACCACTTTGCCAAAATTTTACAAAAGGTAATAGCGCACTGTCAGTGTTGATAGCATGCTGAAAGGGTTGAATAATAAAAAATCAATTTTTCTGGAAAATTGCCTACAACGCGCCATCCCTCGCTATCCCTTTTGATAACTCGCTATAAAGTAGTTACCGTGATCTTTCGATTTTTACTAAAATGGGCAATAGCGTGCTATAGGCCTAGATTGCACGCAACGGAAACTCCAAAAAACTCGAGCTCTTGGGTATGTATATATGGACTTACAATAGCCCGCTATAAGTCTTTAGTGCGCATGATACCCAACCCAATAACATGCTATCCAAGTTTGAGTTAGAAATCTCACATTTGTAACAAGAAAAACGTAGGCCCTTTCCCTTGCTCGATTTTTCCATTTCTTACACAGTTTTGACGGGGAATCGTAACTGAAATATTCTCCACTAAGACATGGATGATGCCCATTGTTTCGCGCGGCCAAAACAACTTTAGATTAAACACTGTTTTGAATTCAAATCATTTCCTACTCTCTTGTTGTTTAACCTGCAATTGCTAATTTAATAAAACACTCATTGTCTAATTTTCAAAGATACAACACACACGATTTCAGCAAGTTAGACTGAGCTTTCCAAAGAGTATTTCAAATGAAGAAAGTCCTGATTCTTGCATTGCCAATAAATGCTTCCACCCTATTCAAAGTTGGAAACTGTCTTGAAGATAATTTCATTGTTTAACAAGTTCTTCATTTTATCCCTTTTGTGCTGAGATTTTAAAAAGCAATTCATTGTTTTAAACTGTAAGTATATGAAGTGTTCTCAGTAAGAGAACACCATACATCACCTATATTCTTTCTCTGAGAGCTACAACTAATCATCAAGAACACATCAAATTATAGCTATCAAAGTTTACAAAGATCATGCTCTAAGAACGAAGACATATCTCAATGCTAATGCGTTAGTTCAATCTTAGGTTTGTAGGGTAACCTCTCGATCAATCTCAGCACGAAAACTCTCTAAATTGCAAAGTCTTCAATATCACTTGGATTTAGTATTTGATTTTGACAAAATATTTTCCAAAATGTTTTAATCATAATTTCAATGAGTTTTGAATGATTTAAAAGTGTTTTGAGTCAATGAAATGGTTCTTAAGTGTTAAAATATTAATTTTTCCAAACTCGGGCTATCCACCACTTTGCCAAAATTTTACAAAAGGTAATAGCGCACTGACAGTGTTGATAGCATGCTGATAGGGTTGAATAATCAAAAATCAATTTTTTTGGAAAATTGCCTACAACGCGTTATCCCTCGCTATCCCTTTTGATAACTCGCTATAAAGTAGTTACCGTGATCTTTCGATTTTTACTAAAATGGGCAATTGCGTGCTATAGGCCTAGATTGCACGCAACGGAAACTCCAAAAAACTCGAGCTCTTGGGTATGTGTATATGGACTTACAATAGCCCGCTATAAGTCATTAGTGCGCATGATACCCAACCCAATAACATGTTATCCAAGTTTGAGTTAGAAATCTCACATTTGTAACAAGAAAAACGTAGGCCCTTTCCCTTGCTCGATTTTTCCATTTCTTACACAGTTTTGACGGGGAATCGTAACTGAAATATTCTCCACTAAGACATGGATGATGCCCATTGTTTCGCGCGGCCAAAACAACTTTAGATTAAACAATGTTTTGAATTCAAATCATTTCCTACTCTCTTGTTGTTTAACCCGCAATTGCTAATTTAATAAAACACTCATTGTCTAATTTTCAAAGATACAACACACATGATTCCCGCAAGATAGACTGAGCTTTCCAAAGAGTAATTCAAAAGAAGAAAGTCCTGATTCTTGCATTGCCAATAAATGCTTCCACCCTAATCAAAGTTGGAAACTGTCTTGAAGATAACTTCAATGTTTAACAAGTTCTTCATTTTATCCCTTTTGTGCTGAGATTTTAAAAAGCAATTCATTGTTTTAAACTGTAAGTATATGAAGTGTTCTCAGTAAGAGAACACCACACATCACCTATATTCTTTCTCTGAGAGCTACAACTAATCATCAAGAACACATCAAATTATAGCTATCAAAGTCTACAAAGATCAAGCTCTAAGAACGAAGACATATCTCAATGCTAATGCGTTAGTTCAATCTTAGGTTTGTAGGGTAACCTCTCGATCAATCTCAGCACGAAAACTCTCTAAATTGCAAAGTCTTCAATATCACTTGGATTTAGTATTTGATTTTGACAAAAATTTTTCCAAAAGGTTTTAATCATAATTTCAATGAGTTTTGAATGATTTAAAAGTGTTTTGAGTCGATGAAATGGTTCTTAAGTGTTTAAATATTAATTTTTCCAAAATCGGGCTATCCACCACTTTGCCAAAATTTTACAAAAGGTAATAGCGCACTGTCAGTGTTGATAGCATGCTGAAAGGGTTGAATAATAAAAAATCAATTTTTCTGGAAAATTGCCTACAACGCGCCATCCCTCGCTATCCCTTTTGATAACTCGCTATAAAGTAGTTACCGTGATCTTTCGATTTTTACTAAAATGGGCAATAGCGTGCTATAGGCCTAGATTGCACGCAACGGAAACTCCAAAAAACTCGAGCTCTTGGGTATGTGTATATGGACTTACAATAGCCCGCTATAAGTCATTAGTGCGCATGATACCCAACCCAATAACATGCTATCCAAGTTTGAGTTAGAAATCTCACATTTGTAACAAGAAAAACGTAGGCCCTTTCCCTTGCTCGATTTTTCCATTTCTTACACAGTTTTGACGGGGAATCGTAACTGAAATATTCTCCACTAAGACATGGATGATGTCCATTGTTTCGCGCGGCCAAAACAACTTTAGATTAAACAATGTTTTGAATTCAAATCATTTCCTACTCTCTTGTTGTTTAACCCGCAATTGCTAATTTAATAAAACACTCATTGTCTAATTTTCAAAGATACAACACACATGATTCCAGCAAGATAGACTGAGCTTTCCAAAGAGTAATTCAAAAGAAGAAAGTCCTGATTCTTGCATTGCCAATAAATGCTTCCACCCTAATCAAAGTTGGAAACTGTCTTGAAGATAACTTCACTGTTTAACAAGTTCTTCTTTTTATTCCTTTTGTGCTGAGATTTTAAGAAGCAATTCATTGTTTTAAACTGTAAGTATATGAAGTGTTCTCTTACTGAGAACACAACACATCACCTATATTCTTTCTCTAAGAGCTACAACTAATCATCAAGAACACATCAAATTATAGCTATCAAAGTCTACAAAGATCAAGCTCTAAGAACGAAGACATACCTCAATGCTAATGCGTTAGTTTAATCTTAGGTTTGTAGGGTAACCTGTCGATCAATCTCAGCACGAAAACTCTCTAAATTGCAAAGTCTTCAAAATCACTTGGATTTAGTATTTGATTTTGACAAAATATTTTCCAAAAGGTTTTAATCATAATTTCAATGAGTTTTGAATGATTTAAAAGTGTTTTGAGTCAATGAAATGGCTCTTAAGTGTTAAAATATTAATTTTTCCAAAATCGGGCTATCCACCACTTTGCCAAAATTTTACAAAAGGTAATAGCGCACTGTCAGTGTTGATAGCATGCTGATAGGGTTGAATAATCAAAAATCAATTTTTCTGGAAAATTGCCTACAACGCGCTATCCCTCGCTATCCCTTTTGATAACTCGCTATAAAGTAGTTACCGTGATCTTTCGATTTTTACTAAAATGGGCAATAGCGTGCTATAGGCCGAGATTGCACGCAACGGAAACTCTAAAAAACTCGAGCTCTTGGGTACGTGTATACGGACTTACAATAGCCCGTTATAAGTCATTAGTGCGCATGATACACAACCCAATAACATCCTATCCTAGTTTGAGTTAGAAATCTCACATTTCTAACAAGAAAAACGTAGGCCCTTTCCCTTGCTCGATTTTTCCATTTCTTACACAGTTTTGACGGGGAATCGTAACTGAAATATTCTCCACTAAGACATGGATGATGCTCATTGTTTCTCGCGGCCAAAACAACTTTAGATTAAACAATGTTTTGAATTCAAATCATTTCCTACTCTCTTGTTGTTTAACCTGCCATTGCTAATTTAATAAAACACTCATTGTCTAATTTTCAAAGATACAACACACACGTTTTCAGCAAGTTAGACTGAGCTTTCCAAAGAGTATTTCAAAAGAAGAAAGTCCTGATTTTTGCATTGTCAATAAATGCTTCGACCCAAATCAAAGTTGGAAACTGTCTTGAAGATAACTTCACTGTTTAACAAGTACTTCATTTTATCCCTTTTGTGCTGAGATTTTATACATAGCAATTCATTGTTTTAAACTGTAAGTATATGAAGTGTTCTCAGTAAGAGAACACCACACATCACCTATATTCTTTCTCTGAGAGCTACAACTAATCATCAAGAACACATCAAATTATAGCTATCAAAGTCTACAAAGATCAAGCTCTAAGAACGAAGACATATCTCAATGCTAATGCGTTAGTTCAATCGTAGGTTTGTAGGGTAACCTCTCGATCAATCTCAGCACGAAAACTCTCTAAATTGCAAAGTCTTCAATATCACTTGGATTTAGTATTTGATTTTGACAAAATATTTTCCAAAAGGTTTTAATCATAATTTCAAAGAGTTTTGAATGATTTAAAAGTGTTTTGAGTCAATGAAATGGTTCTTAAGTGTTAAAATATTAATTTTTCCAAAATCGGGCCATCCACCACTTTGCCAAAATTTTACAAAAGGTAATAGCGCACTGTCAGTGTTGATAGCATGCTGATAGGGTTGAATAATCAAAAATCAATTTTTCTGGAAAATTGCCTACAACGCGCTATCCCTCGCTATCCCTTTTGATAACTCGCTATAAAGTAGTTACCGTGATCTTTCGATTTTTACTAAAATGGGCAATAGCGTGCTATAGGCCTAGATTGCACGCAACGGAAACTCCAAAAAACTCGAGCTCTTGGGTATGTGTATACGGACTTACAATAGCCCGTTATTAGTCATTAATGCGCATGATACACAACCCAATAACATCCTATCCTAGTTTGAGTTAGAAATCTCACATTTCTAACAAGAAAAACGTAGGCCCTTTCCCTTGCTCGATTTTTCCATTCCTTACACAGTTTTGACGGGGAATCGTAACTGAAATATTCTCCACTACGACATGGATGATGCCCATTGTTTCGCACGGCCAAAACAACTTTAGATTAAACACTGTTTTGAATTCAAATCATTTCCTACTCTCTTGTTGTTTAACCTGCAATTGCTAATTTAATAAAACACTCATTGTCTAATTTTCAAAGATACAACACACACGATTTCAGCAAGTTAGACTGAGCTTTCCAAAGAGTATTTCAAATGAAGAAAGTCCTGATTCTTGCATTGCCAATAAATGCTTCCACCCTATTCAAAGTTGGAAACTGTCTTGAAGATAATTTCATTGTTTAACAAGTTCTTCATTTTATCCCTTTTGTGCTGAGATTTTAAAAAGCAATTCATTGTTTTAAACTGTAAGTATATGAAGTGTTCTCAGTAAGAGAACACCATACATCACCTATATTCTTTCTCTGAGAGCTACAACTAATCATCAAGAACACATCAAATTATAGCTATCAAAGTTTACAAAGATCATGCTCTAAGAACGAAGACATATCTCAATGCTAATGCGTTAGTTCAATCTTAGGTTTGTAGGGTAACCTCTCGATCAATCTCAGCACGAAAACTCTCTAAATTGCAAAGTCTTCAATATCACTTGGATTTAGTATTTGATTTTGACAAAATATTTTCCAAAATGTTTTAATCATAATTTCAATGAGTTTTGAATGATTTAAAAGTGTTTTGAGTCAATGAAATGGTTCTTAAGTGTTAAAATATTAATTTTTCCAAACTCGGGCTATCCACCACTTTGCCAAAATTTTACAAAAGGTAATAGCGCACTGACAGTGTTGATAGCATGCTGATAGGGTTGAATAATCAAAAATCAATTTTTCTGGAAAATTGCCTACAACGCGTTATCCCTCGCTATCCCTTTTGATAACTCGCTATAAAGTAGTTACCGTGATCTTTCGATTTTTACTAAAATGGGCAATTGCGTGCTATAGGCCTAGATTGCACGCAACGGAAACTCCAAAAAACTCGAGCTCTTGGGTATGTGTATATGGACTTACAATAGCCCGCTATAAGTCATTAGTGCGCATGATACCCAACCCAATAACATGTTATCCAAGTTTGAGTTAGAAATCTCACATTTGTAACAAGAAAAACGTAGGCCCTTTCCCTTGCTCGATTTTTCCATTTCTTACACAGTTTTGACGGGGAATCGTAACTGAAATATTCTCCACTAAGACATGGATGATGCCCATTGTTTCGCGCGGCCAAAACAACTTTAGATTAAACAATGTTTTGAATTCAAATCATTTCCTACTCTCTTGTTGTTTAACCCGCAATTGCTAATTTAATAAAACACTCATTGTCTAATTTTCAAAGATACAACACACATGATTCCCGCAAGATAGACTGAGCTTTCCAAAGAGTAATTCAAAAGAAGAAAGTCCTGATTCTTGCATTGCCAATAAATGCTTCCACCCTAATCAAAGTTGGAAACTGTCTTGAAGATAACTTCAATGTTTAACAAGTTCTTCATTTTATCCCTTTTGTGCTGAGATTTTAAAAAGCAATTCATTGTTTTAAACTGTAAGTATATGAAGTGTTCTCAGTAAGAGAACACCACACATCACCTATATTCTTTCTCTGAGAGCTACAACTAATCATCAAGAACACATCAAATTATAGCTATCAAAGTCTACAAAGATCAAGCTCTAAGAACGAAGACATATCTCAATGCTAATGCGTTAGTTCAATCTTAGGTTTGTAGGGTAACCTCTCGATCAATCTCAGCACGAAAACTCTCTAAATTGCAAAGTCTTCAATATCACTTGGATTTAGTATTTGATTTTGACAAAAATTTTTCCAAAAGGTTTTAATCATAATTTCAATGAGTTTTGAATGATTTAAAAGTGTTTTGAGTCGATGAAATGGTTCTTAAGTGTTTAAATATTAATTTTTCCAAAATCGGGCTATCCACCACTTTGCCAAAATTTTACAAAAGGTAATAGCGCACTGTCAGTGTTGATAGCATGCTGAAAGGGTTGAATAATAAAAAATCAATTTTTCTGGAAAATTGCCTACAACGCGCCATCCCTCGCTATCCCTTTTGATAACTCGCTATAAAGTAGTTACCGTGATCTTTCGATTTTTACTAAAATGGGCAATAGCGTGCTATAGGCCTAGATTGCACGCAACGGAAACTCCAAAAAACTCGAGCTCTTGGGTATGTGTATATGGACTTACAATAGCCCGCTATAAGTCATTAGTGCGCATGATACCCAACCCAATAACATGCTATCCAAGTTTGAGTTAGAAATCTCACATTTGTAACAAGAAAAACGTAGGCCCTTTCCCTTGCTCGATTTTTCCATTTCTTACACAGTTTTGACGGGGAATCGTAACTGAAATATTCTCCACTAAGACATGGATGATGTCCATTGTTTCGCGCGGCCAAAACAACTTTAGATTAAACAATGTTTTGAATTCAAATCATTTCCTACTCTCTTGTTGTTTAACCCGCAATTGCTAATTTAATAAAACACTCATTGTCTAATTTTCAAAGATACAACACACATGATTCCAGCAAGATAGACTGAGCTTTCCAAAGAGTAATTCAAAAGAAGAAAGTCCTGATTCTTGCATTGCCAATAAATGCTTCCACCCTAATCAAAGTTGGAAACTGTCTTGAAGATAACTTCACTGTTTAACAAGTTCTTCTTTTTATTCCTTTTGTGCTGAGATTTTAAGAAGCAATTCATTGTTTTAAACTGTAAGTATATGAAGTGTTCTCTTACTGAGAACACAACACATCACCTATATTCTTTCTCTAAGAGCTACAACTAATCATCAAGAACACATCAAATTATAGCTATCAAAGTCTACAAAGATCAAGCTCTAAGAACGAAGACATACCTCAATGCTAATGCGTTAGTTTAATCTTAGGTTTGTAGGGTAACCTGTCGATCAATCTCAGCACGAAAACTCTCTAAATTGCAAAGTCTTCAAAATCACTTGGATTTAGTATTTGATTTTGACAAAATATTTTCCAAAAGGTTTTAATCATAATTTCAATGAGTTTTGAATGATTTAAAAGTGTTTTGAGTCAATGAAATGGCTCTTAAGTGTTAAAATATTAATTTTTCCAAAATCGGGCTATCCACCACTTTGCCAAAATTTTACAAAAGGTAATAGCGCACTGTCAGTGTTGATAGCATGCTGATAGGGTTGAATAATCAAAAATCAATTTTTCTGGAAAATTGCCTACAACGCGCTATCCCTCGCTATCCCTTTTGATAACTCGCTATAAAGTAGTTACCGTGATCTTTCGATTTTTACTAAAATGGGCAATAGCGTGCTATAGGCCGAGATTGCACGCAACGGAAACTCTAAAAAACTCGAGCTCTTGGGTACGTGTATACGGACTTACAATAGCCCGTTATAAGTCATTAGTGCGCATGATACACAACCCAATAACATCCTATCCTAGTTTGAGTTAGAAATCTCACATTTCTAACAAGAAAAACGTAGGCCCTTTCCCTTGCTCGATTTTTCCATTTCTTACACAGTTTTGACGGGGAATCGTAACTGAAATATTCTCCACTAAGACATGGATGATGCTCATTGTTTCTCGCGGCCAAAACAACTTTAGATTAAACAATGTTTTGAATTCAAATCATTTCCTACTCTCTTGTTGTTTAACCTGCCATTGCTAATTTAATAAAACACTCATTGTCTAATTTTCAAAGATACAACACACACGTTTTCAGCAAGTTAGACTGAGCTTTCCAAAGAGTATTTCAAAAGAAGAAAGTCCTGATTTTTGCATTGTCAATAAATGCTTCGACCCAAATCAAAGTTGGAAACTGTCTTGAAGATAACTTCACTGTTTAACAAGTACTTCATTTTATCCCTTTTGTGCTGAGATTTTATACATAGCAATTCATTGTTTTAAACTGTAAGTATATGAAGTGTTCTCAGTAAGAGAACACCACACATCACCTATATTCTTTCTCTGAGAGCTACAACTAATCATCAAGAACACATCAAATTATAGCTATCAAAGTCTACAAAGATCAAGCTCTAAGAACGAAGACATATCTCAATGCTAATGCGTTAGTTCAATCGTAGGTTTGTAGGGTAACCTCTCGATCAATCTCAGCACGAAAACTCTCTAAATTGCAAAGTCTTCAATATCACTTGGATTTAGTATTTGATTTTGACAAAATATTTTCCAAAAGGTTTTAATCATAATTTCAAAGAGTTTTGAATGATTTAAAAGTGTTTTGAGTCAATGAAATGGTTCTTAAGTGTTAAAATATTAATTTTTCCAAAATCGGGCCATCCACCACTTTGCCAAAATTTTACAAAAGGTAATAGCGCACTGTCAGTGTTGATAGCATGCTGATAGGGTTGAATAATCAAAAATCAATTTTTCTGGAAAATTGCCTACAACGCGCTATCCCTCGCTATCCCTTTTGATAACTCGCTATAAAGTAGTTACCGTGATCTTTCGATTTTTACTAAAATGGGCAATAGCGTGCTATAGGCCTAGATTGCACGCAACGGAAACTCCAAAAAACTCGAGCTCTTGGGTATGTGTATACGGACTTACAATAGCCCGTTATTAGTCATTAATGCGCATGATACACAACCCAATAACATCCTATCCTAGTTTGAGTTAGAAATCTCACATTTCTAACAAGAAAAACGTAGGCCCTTTCCCTTGCTCGATTTTTCCATTCCTTACACAGTTTTGACGGGGAATCGTAACTGAAATATTCTCCACTACGACATGGATGATGCCCATTGTTTCGCGCGGCCAAAACAACTTTAGATTAAACACTGTTTTGAATTCAAATCATTTCCTACTCTCTTGTTGTTTAACCCGCAATTGCTAATTTAATAAAACACTCATTGTCTAATTTTCAAAGATACAACACACACTATTCCAGCAAGTTAGACTGAGCTTTCTAAAGAGTGTTTCAAAAGAAGAAAATCCTGATTCTTGCATTGCCAATAAATGCTTCCACCCTAATCAAAGTTGGAAACTGTCTTGAAGATAACATCATTGTTTAACAAGTTCTTCATTTTATCCCTTTTGTGCTGAGATTTTAAAAAGCAATCATTGTTTTAAACTGTAAGTATATGAAGTGTTTTCAGTAAGAGAACACCACACATCACCTATATTCTTTCTCTGAGAGCTACAACTAATCATCAAGAACACATCAAATTATAGCTATCAAAGTCTACAAAGATCAAGCTCTAAGAACGAAGACATATCTCAATGCTAATGCGTTAGTTCAATCTTAGGTTTGTAGGGTAACCTCTCGATCAATCTCAGCACGAAAACTCTCTAAATTGCAACGTCTTCAATATCACTTGGATTTAGTATTTGATTTTGACAAAATATTTTCCAAAAGGTTTTAATCATAATTTCAATGAGTTTTGAATGGTTTAAAAGTGTTTTGAGTCAATGAAATGGTTCTTAAGTGTTTAAATATTAATTTTTCCAAAATCGGGCTATCCACCACTTTGCCAAAATTTTACAAAAGGTAATAGCGCACTGTCAGTGTTGATAGCATGCTGAAAGGGTTGAATAATAAAAAATCAATTTTTCTGGAAAATTGCCTACAACGCGCCATCCCTCGCTATCCCTTTTGATAACTCGCTATAAAGTAGTTACCGTGATCTTTCGATTTTTACTAAAATGGGCAATAGCGTGCTATAGGCCTAGATTGCACGCAACGGAAACTCCAAAAAACTCGAGCTCTTGGGTATGTGTATATGGACTTACAATAGCCCGCTATAAGTCATTAGTGCGCATGATACCCAACCCAATAACATGCTATCCAAGTTTGAGTTAGAAATCTCACATTTGTAACAAGAAAAACGTAGGCCCTTTCCCTTGCTCGATTTTTCCATTTCTTACACAGTTTTGACGGGGAATCGTAACTGAAATATTCTCCACTAAGACATGGATGATGCCCATTGTTTCGCGCGGCCAAAACAACTTTAGATTAAACAATGTTTTGAATTCAAATCATTTCCTACTCTCTTGTTGTTTAACCCGCAATTGCTAATTTAATAAAACACTCATTGTCTAATTTTCAAAGATACAACACACATGATTCCAGCAAGATAGACTGAGCTTTCCAAAGAGTAATTCAAAAGAAGAAAGTCCTGATTCTTGCATTGCCAATAAATGCTTCGACCCTAATCAAAGTTGGAAACTGTCTTGAAGATAACTTCACTGTTTAACAAGTTCTTCTTTTTATTCCTTTTGTGCTGAGATTTTAAGAAGCAATTCATTGTTTTAAACTGTAAGTATATGAAGTGTTCTCTTACTGAGAACACCACACATCACCTATATTCTTTCTCTGAGAGCTACAACTAATCATCAAGAACACATCAAATTATAGCTATCAAAGTCTACAAAGATCAAGCTCTAAGAACGAAGACATACCTCAATGCTAATGCGTTAGTTCAATCTTAGGTTTGTAGGGTAACCTCTCGATCAATCTCTGCACGAAAACTCTCTAAATTGCAAAGTCTTCAATATCACTTGGATTTAGTATTTGATTTTGACAAAATATTTTCCAAAAGGTTTTAATCATAATTTCAATGAGTTTTGAATGATTTAAAAGTGTTTTGAGTCAATGAAATGGTTCTTAAGTGTTAAAATATTAATTTTTCCAAAATCGGGCTATCCACCACTTTGCCAAAATTTTACAAAAGGTAATAGCGCACTGTCAGTGTTGATAGCATGCTGATAGGGTTGAATAATCAAAAATCAATTTTTCTGGAAAATTGCCTACAACGCGCTATCCCTCGCTATCCCTTTTGATAACTCGCTATAAAGTAGTTACCGTGATCTTTCGATTTTTACTAAAATGGGCAATAGCGTGCTATAGGCCTAGATTGCACGCAACGGAAACTCCAAAAAACTCGAGCTCTTGGGTTTGTGTATACGGACTTACAATAGCCCGCAATAAGTCATTAGTGCGCATGATACACAACCCAATAACATGCTATCCAAGTTTGAGTTAAAAATCTCACATTTCTAACAAGAAAAACGTGGGCCCTTTCCCTTGCTCGATTTTTCCTTTTCTTACACAGTTTTGACGGAGAATCGTAACTGAAATATTCTCCACTAAGACGTGGATGATGCCCATTGTTTCGCGCGGCCAAAACAACTTTAGATTAAACAATGTTTTGAATTCAAATCATTTCCTACTCTCTTGTTGTTTAACCTGCAATTGCTAATTTAATAAAACACTCATTGTCTAATTTTCAAAGATACAACACACACGATTTCAGCAAGTTAGACTGAGCTTTCCAAAGAGTATTTCAAATGAAGAAAGTCCTGATTCTTGCATTGCCAATAAATGCTTCCACCCTATTCAAAGTTGGAAACTGTCTTGAAGATAATTTCATTGTTTAACAAGTTCTTCATTTTATCCCTTTTGTGCTGAGATTTTAAAAAGCAATTCATTGTTTTAAACTGTAAGTATATGAAGTGTTCTCAGTAAGAGAACACCATACATCACCTATATTCTTTCTCTGAGAGCTACAACTAATCATCAAGAACACATCAAATTATAGCTATCAAAGTTTACAAAGATCATGCTCTAAGAACGAAGACATATCTCAATGCTAATGCGTTAGTTCAATCTTAGGTTTGTAGGGTAACCTCTCGATCAATCTCAGCACGAAAACTCTCTAAATTGCAAAGTCTTCAATATCACTTGGATTTAGTATTTGATTTTGACAAAATATTTTCCAAAATGTTTTAATCATAATTTCAATGAGTTTTGAATGATTTAAAAGTGTTTTGAGTCAATGAAATGGTTCTTAAGTGTTAAAATATTAATTTTTCCAAACTCGGGCTATCCACCACTTTGCCAAAATTTTACAAAAGGTAATAGCGCACTGACAGTGTTGATAGCATGCTGATAGGGTTGAATAATCAAAAATCAATTTTTCTGGAAAATTGCCTACAACGCGTTATCCCTCGCTATCCCTTTTGATAACTCGCTATAAAGTAGTTACCGTGATCTTTCGATTTTTACTAAAATGGGCAATTGCGTGCTATAGGCCTAGATTGCACGCAACGGAAACTCCAAAAAACTCGAGCTCTTGGGTATGTGTATATGGACTTACAATAGCCCGCTATAAGTCATTAGTGCGCATGATACCCAACCCAATAACATGTTATCCAAGTTTGAGTTAGAAATCTCACATTTGTAACAAGAAAAACGTAGGCCCTTTCCCTTGCTCGATTTTTCCATTTCTTACACAGTTTTGACGGGGAATCGTAACTGAAATATTCTCCACTAAGACATGGATGATGCCCATTGTTTCGCGCGGCCAAAACAACTTTAGATTAAACAATGTTTTGAATTCAAATCATTTCCTACTCTCTTGTTGTTTAACCCGCAATTGCTAATTTAATAAAACACTCATTGTCTAATTTTCAAAGATACAACACACATGATTCCCGCAAGATAGACTGAGCTTTCCAAAGAGTAATTCAAAAGAAGAAAGTCCTGATTCTTGCATTGCCAATAAATGCTTCCACCCTAATCAAAGTTGGAAACTGTCTTGAAGATAACTTCAATGTTTAACAAGTTCTTCATTTTATCCCTTTTGTGCTGAGATTTTAAAAAGCAATTCATTGTTTTAAACTGTAAGTATATGAAGTGTTCTCAGTAAGAGAACACCACACATCACCTATATTCTTTCTCTGAGAGCTACAACTAATCATCAAGAACACATCAAATTATAGCTATCAAAGTCTACAAAGATCAAGCTCTAAGAACGAAGACATATCTCAATGCTAATGCGTTAGTTCAATCTTAGGTTTGTAGGGTAACCTCTCGATCAATCTCAGCACGAAAACTCTCTAAATTGCAAAGTCTTCAATATCACTTGGATTTAGTATTTGATTTTGACAAAAATTTTTCCAAAAGGTTTTAATCATAATTTCAATGAGTTTTGAATGATTTAAAAGTGTTTTGAGTCGATGAAATGGTTCTTAAGTGTTTAAATATTAATTTTTCCAAAATCGGGCTATCCACCACTTTGCCAAAATTTTACAAAAGGTAATAGCGCACTGTCAGTGTTGATAGCATGCTGAAAGGGTTGAATAATAAAAAATCAATTTTTCTGGAAAATTGCCTACAACGCGCCATCCCTCGCTATCCCTTTTGATAACTCGCTATAAAGTAGTTACCGTGATCTTTCGATTTTTACTAAAATGGGCAATAGCGTGCTATAGGCCTAGATTGCACGCAACGGAAACTCCAAAAAACTCGAGCTCTTGGGTATGTGTATATGGACTTACAATAGCCCGCTATAAGTCATTAGTGCGCATGATACCCAACCCAATAACATGCTATCCAAGTTTGAGTTAGAAATCTCACATTTGTAACAAGAAAAACGTAGGCCCTTTCCCTTGCTCGATTTTTCCATTTCTTACACAGTTTTGACGGGGAATCGTAACTGAAATATTCTCCACTAAGACATGGATGATGTCCATTGTTTCGCGCGGCCAAAACAACTTTAGATTAAACAATGTTTTGAATTCAAATCATTTCCTACTCTCTTGTTGTTTAACCCGCAATTGCTAATTTAATAAAACACTCATTGTCTAATTTTCAAAGATACAACACACATGATTCCAGCAAGATAGACTGAGCTTTCCAAAGAGTAATTCAAAAGAAGAAAGTCCTGATTCTTGCATTGCCAATAAATGCTTCCACCCTAATCAAAGTTGGAAACTGTCTTGAAGATAACTTCACTGTTTAACAAGTTCTTCTTTTTATTCCTTTTGTGCTGAGATTTTAAGAAGCAATTCATTGTTTTAAACTGTAAGTATATGAAGTGTTCTCTTACTGAGAACACAACACATCACCTATATTCTTTCTCTAAGAGCTACAACTAATCATCAAGAACACATCAAATTATAGCTATCAAAGTCTACAAAGATCAAGCTCTAAGAACGAAGACATACCTCAATGCTAATGCGTTAGTTTAATCTTAGGTTTGTAGGGTAACCTGTCGATCAATCTCAGCACGAAAACTCTCTAAATTGCAAAGTCTTCAAAATCACTTGGATTTAGTATTTGATTTTGACAAAATATTTTCCAAAAGGTTTTAATCATAATTTCAATGAGTTTTGAATGATTTAAAAGTGTTTTGAGTCAATGAAATGGCTCTTAAGTGTTAAAATATTAATTTTTCCAAAATCGGGCTATCCACCACTTTGCCAAAATTTTACAAAAGGTAATAGCGCACTGTCAGTGTTGATTGCATGCTGATAGGGTTGAATAATCAAAAATCAATTTTTCTGGAAAATTGCCTACAACGTGTTATCCCTCGCTATCCCTTTTGATAACTCGCTATAAAGTAGTTACCGTGATCTTTCGATTTTTACTAAAATGGGCAATTGCGTGCTATAGGCCTAGATTGCACGCAACGGAAACTCCAAAAAACTCGAGCTCTTGGGTATGTGTATATGGACTTACAATAGCCCGCTATAAGTCATTAGTGCGCATGATACCCAACCCAATAACATGTTATCCAAGTTTGAGTTAGAAATCTCACATTTGTAACAAGAAAAACGTAGGCCCTTTCCCTTGCTCGATTTTTCCATTTCTTACACAGTTTTGACGGGGAATCGTAACTGAAATATTCTCCACTAAGACATGGATGATGCCCATTGTTTCGCGCGGCCAAAACAACTTTAGATTAAACAATGTTTTGAATTCAAATCATTTCCTACTCTCTTGTTGTTTAACCCGCAATTGCTAATTTAATAAAACACTCATTGTCTAATTTTCAAAGATACAACACACATGATTCCCGCAAGATAGACTGAGCTTTCCAAAGAGTAATTCAAAAGAAGAAAGTCCTGATTCTTGCATTGCCAATAAATGCTTCCACCCTAATCAAAGTTGGAAACTGTCTTGAAGATAACTTCAATGTTTAACAAGTTCTTCATTTTATCCCTTTTGTGCTGAGATTTTAAAAAGCAATTCATTGTTTTAAACTGTAAGTATATGAAGTGTTCTCAGTAAGAGAACACCACACATCACCTATATTCTTTCTCTGAGAGCTACAACTAATCATCAAGAACACATCAAATTATAGCTATCAAAGTCTACAAAGATCAAGCTCTAAGAACTAAGACATATCTCAATGCTAATGCGTTAGTTCAATCTTAGGTTTGTAGGGTAACCTCTCGATCAATCTCAGCACGAAAACTCTCTAAATTGCAAAGTCTTCAATATCACTTGGATTTAGTATTTGATTTTGACAAAAATTTTTCCATAATTTCAATGAGTTTTGAATGATTTAAAAGTGTTTTGAGTCAATGAAATGGTTCTTAAGTGTTTAAATATTAATTTTTCCAAAATCGGGCTATCCACCACTTTGCCAAAATTTTACAAAAGGTAATAGCGCACTGTCAGTGTTGATAGCATGCTGAAAGGGTTGAATAATAAAAAATCAATTTTTCTGGAAAATTGCCTACAACGCGCCATCCCTCGCTATCCCTTTTGATAACTCGCTATAAAGTAGTTACCGTGATCTTTCGATTTTTACTAAAATGGGCAATAGCGTGCTATAGGCCTAGATTGCACGCAACGGAAACTCCAAAAAACTCGAGCTCTTGGGTATGTGTATATGGACTTACAATAGCCCGCTATAAGTCATTAGTGCGCATGATACCCAACCCAATAACATGCTATCCAAGTTTGAGTTAGAAATCTCACATTTGTAACAAGAAAAACGTAGGCCCTTTCCCTTGCTCGATTTTTCCATTTCTTACACAGTTTTGACGGGGAATCGTAACTGAAATATTCTCCACTAAGACATGGATGATGTCCATTGTTTCGCGCGGCCAAAACAACTTTAGATTAAACAATGTTTTGAATTCAAATCATTTCCTACTCTCTTGTTGTTTAACCCGCAATTGCTAATTTAATAAAACACTCATTGTCTAATTTTCAAAGATACAACACACATGATTCCAGCAAGATAGACTGAGCTTTCCAAAGAGTAATTCAAAAGAAGAAAGTCCTGATTCTTGCATTGCCAATAAATGCTTCCACCCTAATCAAAGTTGGAAACTGTCTTGAAGATAACTTCACTGTTTAACAAGTTCTTCTTTTTATTCCTTTTGTGCTGAGATTTTAAGAAGCAATTCATTGTTTTAAACTGTAAGTATATGAAGTGTTCTCTTACTGAGAACACAACACATCACCTATATTCTTTCTCTAAGTGCTACAACTAATCATCAAGAACACATCAAATTATAGCTATCAAAGTCTACAAAGATCAAGCTCTAAGAACGAAGACATACCTCAATGCTAATGCGTTAGTTTAATCTTAGGTTTGTAGGGTAACCTGTCGATCAATCTCAGCACGAAAACTCTCTAAATTGCAAAGTCTTCAAAATCACTTGGATTTAGTATTTGATTTTGACAAAATATTTTCCAAAAGGTTTTAATCATAATTTCAATGAGTTTTGAATGATTTAAAAGTGTTTTGAGTCAATGAAATGGCTCTTAAGTGTTAAAATATTAATTTTTCCAAAATCGGGCTATCCACCACTTTGCCAAAATTTTACAAAAGGTAATAGCGCACTGTCAGTGTTGATTGCATGCTGATAGGGTTGAATAATCAAAAATCAATTTTTCTGGAAAATTGCCTACAACGTGTTATCCCTCGCTATCCCTTTTGATAACTCGCTATAAAGTAGTTACCGTGATCTTTCGATTTTTACTAAAATGGGCAATTGCGTGCTATAGGCCTAGATTGCACGCAACGGAAACTCCAAAAAACTCGAGCTCTTGGGTATGTGTATATGGACTTACAATAGCCCGCTATAAGTCATTAGTGCGCATGATACCCAACCCAATAACATGTTATCCAAGTTTGAGTTAGAAATCTCACATTTGTAACAAGAAAAACGTAGGCCCTTTCCCTTGCTCGATTTTTCCATTTCTTACACAGTTTTGACGGGGAATCGTAACTGAAATATTCTCCACTAAGACATGGATGATGCCCATTGTTTCGCGCGGCCAAAACAACTTTAGATTAAACAATGTTTTGAATTCAAATCATTTCCTACTCTCTTGTTGTTTAACCCGCAATTGCTAATTTAATAAAACACTCATTGTCTAATTTTCAAAGATACAACACACATGATTCCCGCAAGATAGACTGAGCTTTCCAAAGAGTAATTCAAAAGAAGAAAGTCCTGATTCTTGCATTGCCAATAAATGCTTCCACCCTAATCAAAGTTGGAAACTGTCTTGAAGATAACTTCATTGTTTAACAAGTTCTTCATTTTATCCATTTTGTGCTGAGATTTTAAAAAGCAATTCATTGTTTTAAACTGTAAGTATATGAAGTGTTCTCAGTAAGAGAACACCACACATCACCTATATTCTTTCTCTGAGAGCTACAACTAATCATCAAGAACACATCAAATTATAGCTATCAAAGTCTACAAAGATCAAGCTCTAAGAACGAAGACATATCTCAATGCTAATGCGTTAGTTCAATCTTAGGTTTGTAGGGTAACCTCTCGATCAATCTCAGCACGAAAACTCTCTAAATTGCAAAGTCTTCAATATCACTTGGATTTAGTATTTGATTTTGACAAAAATTTTTCCATAATTTCAATGAGTTTTGAATGATTTAAAAGTGTTTTGAGTCAATGAAATGGTTCTTAAGTGTTTAAATATTAATTTTTCCAAAATCGGGCTATCCACCACTTTGCCAAAATTTTACAAAAGGTAATAGCGCACTGTCAGTGTTGATAGCATGCTGAAAGGGTTGAATAATAAAAAATCAATTTTTCTGGAAAATTGCCTACAACGCGCCATCCCTCGCTATCCCTTTTGATAACTCGCGATAAAGTAGTTACCGTGATCTTTCGATTTTTACTAAAATGGGCAATAGCGTGCTATAGGCCTAGATTGCACGCAACGGAAACTCCAAAAAACTCGAGCTCTTGGGTATGTGTATATGGACTTACAATAGCCCGCTATAAGTCATTAGTGCGCATGATACCCAACCCAATAACATGCTATCCAAGTTTGAGTTAGAAATCTCACATTTGTAACAAGAAAAACGTAGGCCCTTTCCCTTGCTCGATTTTTCCATTTCTTACACAGTTTTGACGGGGAATCGTAACTGAAATATTCTCCACTAAGACATGGATGATGTCCATTGTTTCGCGCGGCCAAAACAACTTTAGATTAAACAATGTTTTGAATTCAAATCATTTCCTACTCTCTTGTTGTTTAACCCGCAATTGCTAATTTAATAAAACACTCATTGTCTAATTTTCAAAGATACAACACACATGATTCCAGCAAGATAGACTGAGCTTTCCAAAGAGTAATTCAAAAGAAGAAAGTCCTGATTCTTGCATTGCCAATAAATGCTTCCACCCTAATCAAAGTTGGAAACTGTCTTGAAGATAACTTCACTGTTTAACAAGTTCTTCTTTTTATTCCTTTTGTGCTGAGATTTTAAGAAGCAATTCATTGTTTTAAACTGTAAGTATATGAAGTGTTCTCTTACTGAGAACACAACACATCACCTATATTCTTTCTCTAAGAGCTACAACTAATCATCAAGAACACATCAAATTATAGCTATCAAAGTCTACAAAGATCAAGCTCTAAGAACGAAGACATACCTCAATGCTAATGCGTTAGTTTAATCTTAGGTTTGTAGGGTAACCTGTCGATCAATCTCAGCACGAAAACTCTCTAAATTGCAAAGTCTTCAAAATCACTTGGATTTAGTATTTGATTTTGACAAAATATTTTCCAAAAGGTTTTAATCATAATTTCAATGAGTTTTGAATGATTTAAAAGTGTTTTGAGTCAATGAAATGGCTCTTAAGTGTTAAAATATTAATTTTTCCAAAATCGGGCTATCCACCACTTTGCCAAAATTTTACAAAAGGTAATAGCGCACTGTCAGTGTTGATAGCATGCTGATAGGGTTGAATAATCAAAAATCAATTTTTCTGGAAAATTGCCTACAACGCGCTATCCCTTGCTATCCCTCGCTATCCCTTTTGATAACTCGCTATAAAGTAGTTACCGTGATCTTTCGATTTTTACTAAATTGGGCAATAGCGTGCTATAGGCCTAGATTGCACGCAACGGAAACTCTAAAAAACTCGAGCTCTTGGGTACATGTATACGGACTTACAATAGCCCGTTATAAGTCATTAGTGCGCATGATACACAACCCCATAACATCCTATCCTAGTTTGAGTTAGAAATCTCACATTTCTAACAAGAAAAACGTAGGCCCTTTCCCTTGCTCGATTTTTCCATTTCTTACACAGTTTTGACGGGGAATCGTAACTGAAATATTCTCCACTAAGACATGGATGATGCCCATTGTTTCTCGCGGCCAAAACAACCTTAGATTAAACAATGTTTTGAATTCAAATCATTTCCTACTCTCTTGTTGTTTAACCTGCCATTGCTAATTTAATAAAACAATCATTGTCTAATTTTCTAAGATACAACACACACGATTTCAGCAAGTTAGACTGAGCTTTCCAAAGAGTATTTCAAATGAAGAAAGTCCTGATTCTTGCATTGCCAATAAATGCTTCCACCCTAATCAAAGTTGGAAACTGTCTTGAAGATAATTTCATTGTTTAACAAGTTCTTCATTTTATCCCTTTTGTGCTGAGATTTTAAAAAGCAATTCATTGTTTTAAACTGTAAGTATATGAAGTGTTCTCAGTAAGAGAACACCATACATCACCTATATTCTTTCTCTGAGAGCTACAACTAATCATCAAGAACACATCAAATTATAGCTATCAAAGTCTACAAAGATCAAGCTCTAAGAACGAAGACATATCTCAATGCTAATGCGTTAGTTCAATCTTAGGTTTGTAGGGTAACCTCTCGATCAATCTCAGCACGAAAACTCTCTAAATTGCAAAGTCTTCAATATCACTTGGATTTAGTATTTGATTTTGACAAAATATTTTCCAAAATGTTTTAATCATAATTTCAATGAGTTTTGAATGATTTAAAAGTGTTTTGAGTCAATGCAATGGTTCTTAAGTGTTAAAATATTAATTTTTCCAAACTCGGGCTATCCACCACTTTGCCAAAATTTTACAAAAGGTAATAGCGCACTGTCAGTGTTGATAGCATGCTGATAGGGTTGAATAATCAAAAATTAATTTTTCAGGAAAATTGCCTACAACGCGCTATCCCTCGCTATCCCTTTTGATAACTCGCTATAAAGTAGTTACCGTGATCTTTCGATTTTTACTAAAATGGGCAATAGCGTGCTATAGGCCTAGATTGCACGCAACGGAAACTCCAAAAAACTCGAGCTCTTGGGTATGTGTATACGGACTTACAATAGCCCGCAATAAGTCATTAGTGCGCATGATACACAACCCAATAACATGCTATCCAAGTTTGAGTTAAAAATCTCACATTTCTAACAAGAAAAACGTGGGCCCTTTCCCTTGCTCGATTTTTCCTTTTCTTACACAGTTTTGACGGAGAATCGTAACTGAAATATTCTCCACTAAGACATGGATGATGCCCATTGTTTCGCGCGGCCAAAACAACTTTAGATTAAACAATGTTTTGAATTCAAATCATTTCCTACTCTCTTGTTGTTTAACCCGCAATTGCTAATTTAATAAAACACTCATTGTCTAATTTTCAAAGATACAACACACATGATTCCCGCAAGATAGACTGAGCTTTCCAAAGAGTAATTCAAAAGAAGAAAGTCCTGATTCTTGCATTGCCAATAAATGCTTCCACCCTAATCAAAGTTGGAAACTGTCTTGAAGATAACTTCATTGTTTAACAAGTTCTTCATTTTATCCCTTTTGTGCTGAGATTTTAAAAAGCAATTCATTGTTTTAAACTGTAAGTATATGAAGTGTTCTCAGTAAGAGAACACCACACATCACCTATATTCTTTCTCTGAGAGCTACAACTAATCATCAAGAACACATCAAATTATAGCTATCAAAGTCTACAAAGATCAAGCTCTAAGAACGAAGACATATCTCAATGCTAATGCGTTAGTTCAATCTTAGGTTTGTAGGGTAACCTCTCGATCAATCTCAGCACGAAAACTCTCTAAATTGCAAAGTCTTCAATATCACTTGGATTTAGTATTTGATTTTGACAAAAATTTTTCAAAAAGGTTTTAATCATAATTTCAATGAGTTTTGAATGATTTAAAAGTGTTTTGAGTCAATGAAATGGTTCTTAAGTGTTTAAATATTAATTTTTCCAAAATCGGGCTATCCACCACTTTGCCAAAATTTTACAAAAGGTAATAGCGCACTGTCAGTGTTGATAGCATGCTGAAAGGGTTGAATAATAAAAAATCAATTTTTCTGGAAATTTGCCTACAACGCGCCATCCCTCGCTATCCCTTTTGATAACTCGCTATAAAGTAGTTACCGTGATCTTTCGATTTTTACTAAAATGGGCAATAGCGTGCTATAGGCCTAGATTGCACGCAACGGAAACTCCAAAAAACTCGAGCTCTTGGGTATGTGTATATGGACTTACAATAGCCCGCTATAAGTCATTAGTGCGCATGATACCCAACCCAATAACATGCTATCCAAGTTTGAGTTAGAAATCTCACATTTGTAACAAGAAAAACGTAGGCCCTTTCCCTTGCTCGATTTTTCCATTTCTTACACAGTTTTGACGGGGAATCGTAACTGAAATATTCTCCACTAAGGGCCAAAACAACTTTAGATTAAACAATGTTTTGAATTCAAATCATTTCCTACTCTCTTGTTGTTTAACCCGCAATTGCTAATTTAATAAAACACTCATTGTCTAATTTTCAAAGATACAACACACATGATTCCAGCAAGATAGACTGAGCTTTCCAAAGAGTAATTCAAAAGAAGAAAGTCCTGATTCTTGCATTGCCAATAAATGCTTCCACCCTAATCAAAGTTGGAAACTGTCTTGAAGATAACTTCACTGTTTAACAAGTTCTTCTTTTTATTCCTTTTGTGCTGAGATTTTAAGAAGCAATTCATTGTTTTAAACTGTAAGTATATGAAGTGTTCTCTTACTGAGAACACAACACATCACCTATATTCTTTCTCTAAGAGCTGCAACTAATCATCAAGAACACATTAAATTATAGCTATCAAAGTCTACAAAGATCAAGCTCTAAGAACGAAGACATACCTCAATGCTAATGCGTTAGTTTAATCTTAGGTTTGTAGGGTAACCTGTCGATCAATCTCAGCACGAAAACTCTCTAAATTGCAAAGTCTTCAAAATCACTTGGATTTAGTATTTGATTTTGACAAAATATTTTCCAAAAGGTTTTAATCATAATTTTAATGAGTTTTGAATGATTTAAAAGTGTTTTGAGTCAATGAAATGGCTCTTAAGTGTTAAAATATTAATTTTTCCAAAATCGGGCTATCCACCACTTTGCCAAAATTTTACAAAAGGTAATAGCGCACTGTCAGTGTTGATAGCATGCTGATAGGGTTGAATAATCAAAAATCAATTTTTCTGGAAAATTGCCTACAACGCGCTATCCCTCGCTATCCCTTTTGATAACTCGCTATAAAGTAGTTACCGTGATCTTTCGATTTTTACTAAAATGGGCAATTGCGTGCTATAGGCCTAGATTGCACGCAACGGAAACTCCAAAAAACTCGAGCTCTTGGGTATGTGTATATGGACTTACAATAGCCCGCTATAAGTCATTAGTGCGCATGATACCCAACCCAATAACATGTTATCCAAGTTTGAGTTAGAAATCTCACATTTGTAACAAGAAAAACGTAGGCCCTTTCCCTTGCTCGATTTTTCCATTTCTTACACAGTTTTGACGGGGAATCGTAACTGAAATATTCTCCACTAAGACATGGATGATGCCCATTGTTTCGCGCGGCCAAAACAACTTTAGATTAAACAATGTTTTGAATTCAAATCATTTCCTACTCTCTTGTTGTTTAACCCGCAATTGCTAATTTAATAAAACACTCATTGTCTAATTTTCAAAGATACAACACACATGATTCCCGCAAGATAGACTGAGCTTTCCAAAGAGTAATTCAAAAGAAGAAAGTCCTGATTCTTGCATTGCCAATAAATGCTTCCACCCTAATCAAAGTTGGAAACTGTCTTGAAGATAACTTCATTGTTTAACAAGTTCTTCATTTTATCCCTTTTGTGCTGAGATTTTAAAAAGCAATTCATTGTTTTAAACTGTAAGTATATGAAGTGTTCTCAGTAAGAGAACACCACACATCACCTATATTCTTTCTCTGAGAGCTACAACTAATCATCAAGAACACATCAAATTATAGCTATCAAAGTCTACAAAGATCAAGCTCTAAGAACGAAGACATATCTCAATGCTAATGCGTTAGTTCAATCTTAGGTTTGTAGGGTAACCTCTCGATCAATCTCAGCACGAAAACTCTCTAAATTGCAAAGTCTTCAATATCACTTGGATTTAGTATTTGATTTTGACAAAAATTTTTCCAAAAGGTTTTAATCATAATTTCAATGAGTTTTGAATGATTTAAAAGTGTTTTGAGTCGATGAAATGGTTCTTAAGTGTTTAAATATTAATTTTTCCAAAATCGGGCTATCCACCACTTTGCCAAAATTTTACAAAAGGTAATAGCGCACTGTCAGTGTTGATAGCATGCTGAAAGGGTTGAATAATAAAAAATCAATTTTTCTGGAAAATTGCCTACAACGCGCCATCCCTCGCTATCCCTTTTGATAACTCGCTATAAAGTAGTTACCGTGATCTTTCGATTTTTACTAAAATGGGCAATAGCGTGCTATAGGCCTAGATTGCACGCAACGGAAACTCCAAAAAACTCGAGCTCTTGGGTATGTGTATATGGACTTACAATAGCCCGCTATAAGTCATTAGTCCGCATGATACCGAACCCAATAACATGCTATCCAAGTTTGAGTTAGAAATCTCACATTTGTAACAAGAAAAACGTAGGCCCTTTCCCTTGCTCGATTTTTCCATTTCTTACACAGTTTTGACGGGGAATCGTAACTGAAATATTCTCCACTATGACATGGATGATGTCCATTGTTTCGCGCGGCCAAAACAACTTTAGATTAAACAATGTTTTGAATTCAAATCATTTCCTACTCTCTTGTTGTTTAACCCGCAATTGCTAATTTAATAAAACACTCATTGTCTAATTTTTAAAGATACAACACACATGATTCCAGCAAGATAGACTGAGCTTTCCAAAGAGTAATTCAAAAGAAGAAAGTCCTGATTCTTGCATTGCCAATAAATGCTTCCACCCTAATCAAAGTTGGAAACTGTCTTGAAGATAACTTCACTGTTTAACAAGTTCTTCTTTTTATTCCTTTTGTGCTGAGATTTTAAGAAGCAATTCATTGTTTTAAACTGAAAGTATATGAAGTGTTCTCTTACTGAGAACACAACACATCACCTATATTCTTTCTCTAAGAGCTACAACTAATCATCAAGAACACATCAAATTATAGCTATCAAAGTCTACAAAGATCAAGCTCTAAGAACGAAGACATACCTCAATGCTAATGCGTTAGTTTAATCTTAGGTTTGTAGGGTAACCTGTCGATCAATCTCAGCACGAAAACTCTCTAAATTGCAAAGTCTTCAAAATCACTTGGATTTAGTATTTGATTTTGACAAAATATTTTCCAAAAGGTTTTAATCATAATTTCAATGAGTTTTGAATGATTTAAAAGTGTTTTGAGTCAATGAAATGGCTCTTAAGTGTTAAAATATTAATTTTTCCAAAATCGGGCTATCCACCACTTTGCCAAAATTTTACAAAAGGTAATAGCGCACTGTCAGTGTTGATAGCATGCTGATAGGGTTGAATAATCAAAAATCAATTTTTCTGAAAAATTGCCTACAACTCGCTATCCCTTTTGATAACTCGCTATAAAGTAGTTACCGTGATCTTTCGATTTTTACTAACGTGGGCCCTTTCCCTTGCTCGATTTTTCCTTTTCTTACACAGTTTTGACGGAGAATCGTAACTGAAATATTCTCCACTAAGACATGGATGATGCCCATTGTTTCGCGCGGCCAAAACAACTTTAGATTAAACAATGTTTTGAATTCAAATCATTTCCTACTCTCTTGTTGTTTAACCTGCAATTGCTAATTTAATAAAACACTCATTGTCTAATTTTCAAAGATACAACACACACGATTTCAGCAAGTTAGACTGAGCTTTCCAAAGAGTATTTCAAATGAAGAAAGTCCTGATTCTTGCATTGCCAATAAATGCTTCCACCCTAATCAAAGTTGGAAACTGTCTTGAAGATAATTTCATTGTTTAACAAGTTCTTCATTTTATCCCTTTTGTGCTGAGATTTTAAAAAGCAATTCATTGTTTTAAACTGTAAGTATATGAAGTGTTCTCAGTAAGAGAACACCATACATCACCTATATTCTTTCTCTGAGAGCTACAACTAAACATCAAGAACACATCAAATTATAGCTATCAAAGTCTACAAAGATCAAGCTCTAAGAACGAAGACATATCTCAATGCTAATGCGTTAGTTCAATCTTAGGTTTGTAGGGTAACCTCTCGATCAATCTCAGCACGAAAACTCTCTAAATTGCAAAGTCTTCAATATCACTTGGATTTAGTATTTGATTTTGACAAAAATTTTTCCAAAAGGTTTTAATCATAATTTCAATGAGTTTTGAATGATTTAAAAGTGTTTTGAGTCGATGAAATGGTTCTTAAGTGTTTAAATATTAATTTTTCCAAAATCGGGCTATCCACCACTTTGCCAAAATTTTACAAAAGGTAATAGCGCACTGTCAGTGTTGATAGCATGCTGAAAGGGTTGAATAATAAAAAATCAATTTTTCTGGAAAATTGCCTACAACGCGCCATCCCTCGCTATCCCTTTTGATAACTCGCTATAAAGTAGTTACCGTGATCTTTCGATTTTTACTAAAATGGGCAATAGCGTGCTATAGGCCTAGATTGCACGCAACGGAAACTCCAAAAAACTCGAGCTCTTGGGTATGTGTATATGGACTTACAATAGCCCGCTATAAGTCATTAGTGCGCATGATACCCAACCCAATAACATGCTATCCAAGTTTGAGTTAGAAATCTCACATTTGTAACAAGAAAAACGTAGGCCCTTTCCCTTGCTCGATTTTTCCATTTCTTACACAGTTTTGACGGGGAATCGTAACTGAAATATTCTCCACTAAGACATGGATGATGCTCATTGTTTCTCGCGGCCAAAACAACTTTAGATTAAACAATGTTTTGAATTCAAATCATTTCCTACTCTCTTGTTGTTTAACCTGCCATTGCTAATTTAATAAAACACTCATTGTCTAATTTTCAAAGATACAACACACACGATTTCAGCAAGTTAGACTGAGCTTTCCAAAGAGTATTTCAAGAGAAGAAAGTCCTGATTTTTGCATTGTCAATAAATGCTTCGACCCAAATCAAAGTTGGAAACTGTCTTGAAGATAACTTCACTGTTTAACAAGTACTTCATTTTATCCCTTTTGTGCTGAGATTTTATACATAGCAATTCATTGTTTTAAACTGTAAGTATATGAAGTGTTCTCTTACTGAGAACACAACACATCACCTATATTCTTTCTCTAAGAGCTACAACTAATCATCAAGAACACATCAAATTATAGCTATCAAAGTCTACAAAGATCAAGCTCTAAGAACGAAGACATACCTCAATGCTAATGCGTTAGTTTAATCTTAGGTTTGTAGGGTAACCTGTCGATCAATCTCAGCACGAAAACTCTCTAAATTGCAAAGTCTTCAAAATCACTTGGATTTAGTATTTGATTTTGACAAAATATTTTCCAAAAGGTTTTAATCATAATTTCAATGAGTTTTGAATGATTTAAAAGTGTTTTGAGTCAATGAAATGGCTCTTAAGTGTTAAAATATTAATTTTTCCAAAATCGGGCTATCCACCACTTTGCCAAAATTTTACAAAAGGTAATAGCGCACTGTCAGTGTTGATAGCATGCTGATAGGGTTGAATAATCAAAAATCAATTTTTCTGAAAAATTGCCTACAACTCGCTATCCCTTTTGATAACTCGCTATAAAGTAGTTACCGTGATCTTTCGATTTTTACTAACGTGGGCCCTTTCCCTTGCTCGATTTTTCCTTTTCTTACACAGTTTTGACGGAGAATCGTAACTGAAATATTCTCCACTAAGACATGGATGATGCCCATTGTTTCGCGCGGCCAAAACAACTTTAGATTAAACAATGTTTTGAATTCAAATCATTTCCTACTCTCTTGTTGTTTAACCTGCAATTGCTAATTTAATAAAACACTCATTGTCTAATTTTCAAAGATACAACACACACGATTTCAGCAAGTTAGACTGAGCTTTCCAAAGAGTATTTCAAATGAAGAAAGTCCTGATTCTTGCATTGCCAATAAATGCTTCCACCCTAATCAAAGTTGGAAACTGTCTTGAAGATAATTTCATTGTTTAACAAGTTCTTCATTTTATCCCTTTTGTGCTGAGATTTTAAAAAGCAATTCATTGTTTTAAACTGTAAGTATATGAAGTGTTCTCAGTAAGAGAACACCATACATCACCTATATTCTTTCTCTGAGAGCTACAACTAAACATCAAGAACACATCAAATTATAGCTATCAAAGTCTACAAAGATCAAGCTCTAAGAACGAAGACATATCTCAATGCTAATGCGTTAGTTCAATCTTAGGTTTGTAGGGTAACCTCTCGATCAATCTCAGCACGAAAACTCTCTAAATTGCAAAGTCTTCAATATCACTTGGATTTAGTATTTGATTTTGACAAAAATTTTTCCAAAAGGTTTTAATCATAATTTCAATGAGTTTTGAATGATTTAAAAGTGTTTTGAGTCGATGAAATGGTTCTTAAGTGTTTAAATATTAATTTTTCCAAAATCGGGCTATCCACCACTTTGCCAAAATTTTACAAAAGGTAATAGCGCACTGTCAGTGTTGATAGCATGCTGAAAGGGTTGAATAATAAAAAATCAATTTTTCTGGAAAATTGCCTACAACGCGCCATCCCTCGCTATCCCTTTTGATAACTCGCTATAAAGTAGTTACCGTGATCTTTCGATTTTTACTAAAATGGGCAATAGCGTGCTATAGGCCTAGATTGCACGCAACGGAAACTCCAAAAAACTCGAGCTCTTGGGTATGTGTATATGGACTTACAATAGCCCGCTATAAGTCATTAGTGCGCATGATACCCAACCCAATAACATGCTATCCAAGTTTGAGTTAGAAATCTCACATTTGTAACAAGAAAAACGTAGGCCCTTTCCCTTGCTCGATTTTTCCATTTCTTACACAGTTTTGACGGGGAATCGTAACTGAAATATTCTCCACTAAGACATGGATGATGCTCATTGTTTCTCGCGGCCAAAACAACTTTAGATTAAACAATGTTTTGAATTCAAATCATTTCCTACTCTCTTGTTGTTTAACCTGCCATTGCTAATTTAATAAAACACTCATTGTCTAATTTTCAAAGATACAACACACACGATTTCAGCAAGTTAGACTGAGCTTTCCAAAGAGTATTTCAAGAGAAGAAAGTCCTGATTTTTGCATTGTCAATAAATGCTTCGACCCAAATCAAAGTTGGAAACTGTCTTGAAGATAACTTCACTGTTTAACAAGTACTTCATTTTATCCCTTTTGTGCTGAGATTTTATACATAGCAATTCATTGTTTTAAACTGTAAGTATATGAAGTGTTCTCAGTAAGAGAACACCACACATCACCTATATTCTTTCTCTGAGAGCTACAACTAATCATCAAGAACACATCAAATTATAGCTATCAAAGTCTACAAAGATCAAGCTCTAAGAACGAAGACATACCTCAATGCTAATGCGTTAGTTCAATCTTAGGTTTGTAGGGTAACCTCTCGATCAATCTCAGCACGAAAACTCTCTAAATTGCAAAGTCTTCAATATCACTTGGATTTAGTATTTGATTTTGACAAAATATTTTCCAAAAGGTTTTAATCATAATTTCAATGAGTTTTGAATGATTTAAAAGAGTTTTGAGTCAATGAAATGGTTCTTAAGTGTTTAAATATTAATTTTTCCAAAATCGGGCTATCCACCACTTTGCCAAAATTTTACAAAAGGTAATAGCGCACTGTCAGTGTTGATAGCATGCTGAAAGGGTTGAATAATAAAAAATCAATTTTTCTGGAAAATTGCCTACAACGCGCCATCCCTCGCTATCCCTTTTGATAACTCGCTATAAAGTAGTTACCGTGATCTTTCGATTTTTACTAAAATGGGCAACAGCGTGCTATAGGCCTAGATTGCACGCAACGGAAACTCCAAAAAACTCGAGCTCTTGGGTATGTGTATATGGACTTACAATAGCCCGCTATAAGTCATTAGTGCGCATGATACCCAACCCAATAACATGCTATCCATGTTTGAGTTAGAAATCTCACATTTGTAACAAGAAAAACGTAGGCCCTTTCCCTTGCTCGATTTTTCCATTTCTTACACAGTTTTGACGGGGAATCGTAACTGAAATATTCTCCACTAAGACATGGATGATGCCCATTGTTTCGCGCGGCCAAAACAACTTTAGATTAAACAATGTTTTGAATTCAAATCATTTCCTACTCTCTTGTTGTTTAACCCGCAATTGCTAATTTAATAAAACACTCATTGTCTAATTTTCAAAGATACAACACACATGATTCCAGCAAGGTAGACTGAGCTTTCCAAAGAGTGTTTCAAAAGAAGAAAATCCTGATTCTTGCATTGCCAATAAATGCTTCCACCCTAATCAAAGTTGGAAACTGTCTTGAAGATAACTTCACTGTTTAACAAGTTCTTCTTTTTATCCCTTTTGTGCTGAGATTTTAAGAAGCAATTCATTGGTTTAAACTGTAAGTATATGAAGTGTTCTCAGTAAGAGAACACAACACATTACCTATATTCTTTCTCTAAGAGCTACAACTAATCATCAAGAACACATCAAATTATAGCTATCAAAGTCTTCAAAGATCAAGTCCTAAGAATGAAGACATATCTCAATGCTAATAGGTTAGTTCAATCTTAGGTGTGAATGGTAACCACTCGATCAATCTCAGCACGAAAACTCTCTAAATTGCAAGTCTTCAATATCACTTGGATTTAGTATTTGATTTTGACAAAATATTTTCCAAAAGGTTTTAATCATAATTTCAATTAGTTTTGAATGATTTAAAAGTGTTTTGAGTGAATGAAATGGTTCTTAAGTGTTAAAATATTAATTTTTCCAAAATCGGGCTATCCACCACTTTGCCAAAATTTTACAAAAGGTAGTAGCGCACTATCAGTGTTGATAGCACGCTGATAGGGTTGAATAATCAAAAATCAATTTTTCTTGGAAAATTGCCCGCAACGCGCTATCCCTCGCTATCCCTTTTGATAACTCGCTATAAAGTAGTTACCGTGATCTTTCGATTTTTACTAAAATGGGCAATAGCGTGCTATAGGCCTAGATTGCACGCAACGGAAACTCCAAAAAACTCGAGCTCTTGGTTATGTGTATATCGACTTACAATAGCCCGCTATAAGTCATTAGTGCGCATGATACAGAACCCAATAGCATGTTATCCAAGTTTGAGTTAGAAATCTCACATTTCTAACGAGAAAAACGTAGGCCCTTTCCCTTGCTCGATTTTTCCATTCCTTACACAGTTTTGACGGGGAATCGTAACTGAAATATTCTCCACTACGACATGGATGATGCCCATTGTTTCGCGCGGCCAAAACAACTTTAGATTAAACAATGTTTTGAATTCAAATCATTTCCTACTCTCTTGTTGTTTAACCCGCAATTGCTAATTTAATAAAACACTCATTGTCTAATTTTCAAAGATACAACACACACGATTTCAGCAAGTTAGACTGAGCTTTCCAAAGAGTATTTCAAAAGAAGAAAGTCCTGATTCTTGCATTGCCAATAAATGCTTCCACCCTAATCAAAGTTGGAAACTGTCTTGAAGATAACTTCATTGTTTAACAAGTTCTTCATTTTATCCCTTTTGTGCTGAGATTTTAAAAAGCAATTCATTGTTTTAAACTGTTGGTATATGAAGTGTTCTCAGTAAGAGAACACCACACATCACCTATATTCTTTCTCTGAGAGCTACAACTAATCATCAAGAACACATCAAATTATAGCTATCAAAGTCTACAAAGATCAAGCTCTAAGAACGAAGACATACCTCAATGCTAATGCGTTAGTTCAATCTTAGGTTTGTAGGGTAACCTCTCGATCAATCTCAGCACGAAAACTCTCTAAATTGCAAAGTCTTCAATATCACTTGAATTTAGTATTTGATTTTGACAAAATATTTTCCAAAAGGTTTTAATCATAATTTCAATGAGTTTTGAATGATTTAAAAGAGTTTTGAGTCAATGAAATGGTTCTTAAGTGTTTAAATATTAATTTTTCCAAAATCGGGCTATCCACCACTTTGCCAAAATTTTACAAAAGGTAATAGCGCACTGTCAGTGTTGATAGCATGCTGAAAGGGTTGAATAATAAAAAATCAATTTTTCTGGAAAATTGCCTACAACGCGCCATCCCTCGCTATCCCTTTTGATAACTCGCTATAAAGTAGTTACCGTGATCTTTCGATTTTTACTAAAATGGGCAATACACGCTATAGGCCTAGATTGCACGCAACGGAAACTCCAAAAAACTCGAGCTCTTGGGTATGTGTATATGGACTTACAATAGCCCGCTATAAGTCATTAGTGCGCATGATACCGAACCCAATAACATGCTATCCAAGTTTGAGTTAGAAATCTCACATTTGTAACAAGAAAAACGTAGGCCCTTTCCCTTGCTCGATTTTTCCATTTCTTACACAGTTTTGACGGGGAATCGTAACTGAAATATTCTCCACTAAGACATGGATGATGCCCATTGTTTCGCGCGGCCAAAACAACTTTAGATTAAACAATGTTTTGAATTCAAATCATTTCCTACTCTCTTGTTGTTTAACCCGCAATTGCTAATTTAATAAAACACTCATTGTCTAATTTTCAAAGATACAACACACACTAATCCAGCAAGTTAGACTGAGCTTTCTAAAGAGTGTTTCAAAAGAAGAAAATCCTGATTCTTGCATTGCCAATAAATGCTTCCACCCTAATCAAAGTTGGAAACTGTCTTGAAGATAACTTCACTGTTTAACAAGTTCTTCTTTTTATCCCTTTTGTGCTGAGATTTTAAGAAGCAATTCATTGTTTTAAACTGTAAGTATATGAAGTGTTCTCAGTAAGAGAACACAACACATCACGTATATTCTTTCTCTAAGAGCTACAACTAATCATCAAGAACACATCAAATTATAGCTATCAAAGTCTTCAAAGATCAAGTCCTAAGAATGAAGACATATCTCAATGCTAATAGGTTAGTTCAATCTTAGGTGTGAATGGTAACCACTCGATCAATCTCAGCACGAAAACTCTCTAAATTGCAAGTCTTCAATATCACTTGGATTTAGTATCTGATTTTGACAAAATATTTTCCGAAAGGTTTTAATCATAATTTCAATTAGTTTTGAATGATTTAAAAGTGTTTTGAGTGAATGAAATGGTTCTTAAGTGTTAAAATATTAATTTTTCCAAAATCGGGCTATCCACCACTTTGCCAAAATTTTACAAAAGGTAGTAGCGCACTATCAGTGTTGATAGCACGCTGATAGGGTTGAATAATCAAAAATCAATTTTTCTTGGAAAATTGCCCGCAACGCGCTATCCCTCGCTATCCCTTTTGATAACTCGCTATAAAGTAGTTACCGTGATCTTTCGATTTTTACTAAAATGGGCAATAGCGTGCTATAGGCCTAGATTGCACGCAACGGAAACTCCAAAAAACTCGAGCTCTTGGGTATGTGTATATCGACTTACAATAGCCCGCTATAAGTCATTAGTGCGCATGATACAGAACCCAATAGCATGTTATCCAAGTTTGAGTTAGAAATCTCACATTTCTAACGAGAAAAACGTAGGCCCTTTCCCTTGCTCGATTTTTCCATTCCTTACACAGTTTTGACGGGGAATCGTAACTGAAATATTCTCCACTACGACATGGATGATGCCCATTGTTTCGCACGGCCAAAACAACTTTAGATTAAACAATGTTTTGAATTCAAATCATTTCCTACTCTCTTGTTGTTTAACCTGCAATTGCTAATTTAATAAAACACTCATTGTCTAATTTTCAAAGATACAACACACACGATTTCAGCAAGTTAGACTGAGCTTTCCAAAGAGTATTTCAAAAGAAGAAAGTCCTGATTCTTGCATTGCCAATAAATGCTTCCACCCTAATCAAAGTTGGAAACTGTCTTGAAGATAACTTCATTGTTTAACAAGTTCTTCATTTTATCCCTTTTGTGCTGAGATTTTAAAAAGCAATTCATTGTTTTAAACTGTAGGTATATGAAGTGTTCTCAGTAAGAGAACACCACACATCACCTATATTCTTTCTCTGAGAGCTACAACTAATCATCAAGAACACATCAAATTATAGCTATCAAAGTCTACAAAGATCAAGCTCTAAGAACGAAGACATACCTCAATGCTAATGCGTTAGTTCAATCTTAGGTTTGTAGGGTAACCTCTCGATCAATCTCAGCACGAAAACTCTCTAAATTGCAAAGTCTTCAATATCACTTGGATTTAGTATTTGATTTTGACAAAATATTTTCCAAAAGGTTTTAATCATAATTTCAATGAGTTTTGAATGATTTAAAAGAGTTTTGAGTCAATGAAATGGTTCTTAAGTGTTTAAATATTAATTTTTCCAAAATCGGGCTATCCACCACTTTGCCAAAATTTTACAAAAGGTAATAGCGCACTGTCAGTGTTGATAGCATGCTGAAAGGGTTGAATAATAAAAAATCAATTTTTCTGGAAAATTGCCTACAACGCGCCATCCCTCGCTATCCCTTTTGATAACTCGCTATAAAGTAGTTACCGTGATCTTTCGATTTTTACTAAAATGGGCAATAGCGTGCTATAGGCCTAGATTGCACGCAACGGAAAGTCCAAAAAACTCGAGCTCTTGGGTATGTGTATATGGACTTACAATAGCCCGCTATAAGTCATTAGTGCGCATGATACCGAACCCAATAACATGCTATCCAAGTTTGAGTTAGAAATCTCACATTTGTAACAAGAAAAACGTAGGCCCTTTCCCTTGTTCGATTTTTCCATTTCTTACACAGTTTTGACGGGGAATCGTAACTGAAATATTCTCCACTAAGACATGGATGATGCCCATTGTTTCGCGCGGCCAAAACAACTTTAGATTAAACAATGTTTTAAATTCAAATCATTTCCTACTCTCTTGTTGTTTAACCCGCAATTGCTAATTTAATAAAACACTCATTGTCTAATTTTCAAAGATACAACACACATGATTCCAGCAAGGTAGACTGAGCTTTTCAAAGAGTATTCCAAAAGAAGAAAGTCCTGATTCTTGCATTGCCAATAAATGCTTCCACCCTAATCAAAGTTGGAAACTGTCTTGAAGATAACTTCACTGTTTAACAAGTTCTTCTTTTTATCCCTTTTGTGCTGAGATTTTAAGAAGCAATTCATTGTTTTAAACTGTAAGTATATGAAGTGTTCTCAGTAAGAGAACACAACACATCACCTATATTCTTTCTCTAAGAGCTACAACTAATCATCAAGAACACATCAAATTATAGCTATCAAAGTCTTCAAAGATCAAGTCCTAAGAATGAAGACATATCTCAATGCTAATAGGTTAGTTCAATCTTAGGTGTGAATGGTAACCACTCGATCAATCTCAGCACGAAAACTCTCTAAATTGCAAGTCTTCAATATCACTTGGATTTAGTATCTGATTTTGACAAAATATTTTCCGAAAGGTTTTAATCATAATTTCAATTAGTTTTGAATGATTTAAAAGTGTTTTGAGTGAATGAAATGGTTCTTAAGTGTTAAAATATTAATTTTTCCAAAATCGGGCTATCCACCACTTTGCCAAAATTTTACAAAAGGTAGTAGCGCACTATCAGTGTTGATAGCACGCTGATAGGGTTGAATAATCAAAAATCAATTTTTCTTGGAAAATTGCCCGCAACGCGCTATCCCTCGCTATCCCTTTTGATAACTCGCTATAAAGTAGTTACCGTGATCTTTCGATTTTTACTAAAATGGGCAATAGCGTGCTATAGGCCTAGATTGCACGCAACGGAAACTCCAAAAAACTCGAGCTCTTGGGTATGTGTATATCGACTTACAATAGCCCGCTATAAGTCATTAGTGCGCATGATACAGAACCCAATAGCATGTTATCCAAGTTTGAGTTAGAAATCTCACATTTCTAACGAGAAAAACGTAGGCCCTTTCCCTTGCTCGATTTTTCCATTCCTTACACAGTTTTGACGGGGAATCGTAACTGAAATATTCTCCACTACGACATGGATGATGCCCATTGTTTCGCACGGCCAAAACAACTTTAGATTAAACAATGTTTTGAATTCAAATCATTTCCTACTCTCTTGTTGTTTAACCTGCAATTGCTAATTTAATAAAACACTCATTGTCTAATTTTCAAAGATACAACACACACGATTTCAGCAAGTTAGACTGAGCTTTCCAAAGAGTATTTCAAAAGAAGAAAGTCCTGATTCTTGCATTGCCAATAAATGCTTCCACCCTAATCAAAGTTGGAAACTGTCTTGAAGATAACTTCATTGTTTAACAAGTTCTTCATTTTATCCCTTTTGTGCTGAGATTTTAAAAAGCAATTCATTGTTTTAAACTGTAGGTATATGAAGTGTTCTCAGTAAGAGAACACCACACATCACCTATATTCTTTCTCTGAGAGCTACAACTAATCATCAAGAACACATCAAATTATAGCTATCAAAGTCTACAAAGATCAAGCTCTAAGAACGAAGACATACCTCAATGCTAATGCGTTAGTTCAATCTTAGGTTTGTAGGGTAACCTCTCGATCAATCTCAGCACGAAAACTCTCTAAATTGCAAAGTCTTCAATATCACTTGGATTTAGTATTTGATTTTGACAAAATATTTTCCAAAAGGTTTTAATCATAATTTCAATGAGTTTTGAATGATTTAAAAGAGTTTTGAGTCAATGAAATGGTTCTTAAGTGTTTAAATATTAATTTTTCCAAAATCGGGCTATCCACCACTTTGCCAAAATTTTACAAAAGGTAATAGCGCACTGTCAGTGTTGATAGCATGCTGAAAGGGTTGAATAATAAAAAATCAATTTTTCTGGAAAATTGCCTACAACGCGCCATCCCTCGCTATCCCTTTTGATAACTCGCTATAAAGTAGTTACCGTGATCTTTCGATTTTTACTAAAATGGGCAATAGCGTGCTATAGGCCTAGATTGCACGCAACGGAAAGTCCAAAAAACTCGAGCTCTTGGGTATGTGTATATGGACTTACAATAGCCCGCTATAAGTCATTAGTGCGCATGATACCGAACCCAATAACATGCTATCCAAGTTTGAGTTAGAAATCTCACATTTGTAACAAGAAAAACGTAGGCCCTTTCCCTTGTTCGATTTTTCCATTTCTTACACAGTTTTGACGGGGAATCGTAACTGAAATATTCTCCACTAAGACATGGATGATGCCCATTGTTTCGCGCGGCCAAAACAACTTTAGATTAAACAATGTTTTGAATTCAAATCATTTCCTACTCTCTTGTTGTTTAACCCGCAATTGCTAATTTAATAAAACACTCATTGTCTAATTTTCAAAGATACAACACACATGATTCCAGCAAGGTAGACTGAGCTTTTCAAAGAGTATTCCAAAAGAAGAAAGTCCTGATTCTTGCATTGCCAATAAATGCTTCCACCCTAATCAAAGTTGGAAACTGTCTTGAAGATAACTTCACTGTTTAACAAGTTCTTCTTTTTATCCCTTTTGTGCTGAGATTTTAAGAAGCAATTCATTGTTTTAAACTGTAAGTATATGAAGTGTTCTCAGTAAGAGAACACAACACATCACCTATATTCTTTCTCTAAGAGCTACAACTAATCATCAAGAACACATCAAATTATAGCTATCAAAGTCTTCAAAGATCAAGTCCTAAGAATGAAGACATATCTCAATGCTAATAGGTTAGTTCAATCTTAGGTGTGAATGGTAACCACTCGATCAATCTCAGCACGAAAACTCTCTAAATTGCAAGTCTTCAATATCACTTGGATTTAGTATTTGATTTTGACAAAATATTTTCCGAAAGGTTTTAATCATAATTTCAATTAGTTTTGAATGATTTAAAAGTGTTTTGAGTGAATGAAATGGTTCTTAAGTGTTAAAATATTAATTTTTCCAAAATCGGGCTATCCACCACTTTGCCAAAATTTTACAAAAGGTAGTAGCGCACTATCAGTGTTGATAGCACGCTGATAGGGTTGAATAATCAAAAATCAATTTTTCTTGGAAAATTGCCCGCAACGCGCTATCCCTCGCTATCCCTTTTGATAACTCGCTATAAAGTAGTTACCGTGATCTTTCGATTTTTACTAAAATGGGCAATAGCGTGCTATAGGCCTAGATTGCACGCAACGGAAACTCCAAAAAACTCGAGCTCTTGGGTATGTGTATATCGACTTACAATAGCCCGCTATAAGTCATTAGTGCGCATGATACAGAACCCAATAGCATGTTATCCAAGTTTGAGTTAGAAATCTCACATTTCTAACGAGAAAAACGTAGGCCCTTTCCCTTGCTCGATTTTTCCATTCCTTACACAGTTTTGACGGGGAATCGTAACTGAAATATTCTCCACTACGACATGGATGATGCCCATTGTTTCGCACGGCCAAAACAACTTTAGATTAAACAATGTTTTGAATTCAAATCATTTCCTACTCTCTTGTTGTTTAACCTGCAATTGCTAATTTAATAACACACTCATTGTCTAATTTTCAAAGATACAACACACACGATTTCAGCAAATTAGACTGAGCTTTCCAAAGAGTATTTCAAAAGAAGAAAGTCCTGATTCTTGCATTGCCAATAAATGCTTCCACCCTAATCAAAGTTGGAAACTGTCTTGAAGATAACTTCATTGTTTAACAAGTTCTTCATTTTATCCCTTTTGTGCTGAGATTTTAAAAAGCAATTCATTGTTTTAAACTGTAGGTATATGAAGTGTTCTCAGTAAGAGAACACCACACATCACCTATATTTTTTCTCTGAGAGCTACAACTAATCATCAAGAACACATCAAATTATAGCTATCAAAGTCTACAAAGATCAAGCTCTAAGAACGAAGACATACCTCAATGCTAATGCGTTAGTTCAATCTTAGGTTTGTAGGGTAACCTCTCGATCAATCTCAGCACGAAAACTCTCTAAATTGCAAAGTCTTCAATATCACTTGGATTTAGTATTTGATTTTGACAAAATATTTTCCAAAAGGTTTTAATCATAATTTCAATGAGTTTTGAATGATTTAAAAGAGTTTTGAGTCAATGAAATGGTTCTTAAGTGTTTAAATATTAATTTTTCCAAAATCGGGCTATCCACCACTTTGCCAAAATTTTACAAAAGGTAGTAGCGCACTATCAGTGTTGATAGCACGCTGATAGGGTTGAATAATCAAAAATCAATTTTTCTTGGAAAATTGCCCGCAACGCGCTATCCCTCGCTATCCCTTTTGATAACTCGCTATAAAGTAGTTACCGTGATCTTTCGATTTTTACTAAAATGGGCAATAGCGTGCTATAGGCCTAGATTGCACGCAACGGAAACTCCAAAAAACTCGAGGTCTTGGGTATGTGTATATCGACTTACAATAGCCCGCTATAAGTCATTAGTGCGCATGATACAGAACCCAATAGCATGTTATCCAAGTTTGAGTTAGAAATCTCACATTTCTAACGAGAAAAACGTAGGCCCTTTCCCTTGCTCGATTTTTCCATTCCTTACACAGTTTTGACGGGGAATCGTAACTGAAATATTCTCCACTACGACATGGATGATGCCCATTGTTTCGCACGGCCAAAACAACTTTAGATTAAACAATGTTTTGAATTCAAATCATTTCCTACTCTCTTGTTGTTTAACCTGCAATTGCTAATTTAATAAAACACTCATTGTCTAATTTTCAAAGATACAACACACACGATTTCAGCAAGTTAGACTGAGCTTTCCAAAGTGTATTTCAAAAGAAGAAAGTCCTGATTCTTGCATTGCCAATAAATGCTTCCACCCTAATCAAAGTTGGAAACTGTCTTGAAGATAACTTCATTGTTTAACAAGTTCTTCATTTTATCCCTTTGTGCTGAGATTTTAAAAAGCAATTCATTGTTTTAAACTGTAGGTATATGAAGTGTTCTTAGTAAGAGAACACCACACATCACCTATATTCTTTCTCTGAGAGCTACAACTAATCATCAAGAACACATCAAATTATAGCTATCAAAGTCTACAAAGATCAAGCTCTAAGAACGAAGACATACCTCAATGCTAATGCGTTAGTTCAATCTTAGGTTTGTAGGGTAACCTCTCGATCAATCTCAGCACGAAAACTCTCTAAATTGCAAAGTCTTCAATATCACTTGGATTTAGTATTTGATTTTCACAAAATATTTTCCAAAAGGTTTTAATCATAATTTCAATGAGTTTTGAATGATTTAAAAGAGTTTTGAGTCAATGAAATGGTTCTTAAGTGTTTAAATATTAATTTTTCCAAAATCGGGCTATCCACCACTTTGCCAAAATTTTACAAAAAGTAATAGCGCACTGTCAGTGTTGATAGCATGCTGAAAGGGTTGAATAATAAAAAATCAATTTTTCTGGAAAATTGCCTACAACGCGCCATCCCTCGCTATCCCTTTTGATAACTCGCTGTAAAGTAGTTACCGTGATCTTTCGATTTTTACTAAAATGGGCAATAGCGTGCTATAGGCCTAGATTGCACGCAACGGAAACTCCAAAAAACTCGAGCTCTTGGGTATGTGTATATGGACTTACAATAGCCCGCTATAAGTCATTAGTGCGCATGATACCCAACCCAATAACATGCTATCCAAGTTTGAGTTAGAAATCTCACATTTGTAACAAGAAAAACATAGGCCCTTTCCCTTGCTCGATTTTTCCATTTCTTACACAGTTTTGACGGGGAATCGTAACTGAAATATTCTCCACTAAGACATGGATGATGCCCATTGTTTCGCGCGGCCAAAACAACTTTAGATTAAACAATGTTTTGAATTCAAATCATTTCCTACTCTCTTGTTGTTTAACCCGCAATTGCTAATTTAATAAAATACTCATTGTCTAATTTTCAAAGATACAACACACACTATTCCAGCAAGTTAGACTGAGCTTTCTAAAGAGTGTTTCAAAAGAAGAAAATCCTGATTCTTGCATTGCCAATAAATGCTTCCACCCTAATCAAAGTTGGAAACTGTCTTGAAGATAACTTCACTAGTTAACAAGTTCTTCTTTTTATCCCTTTTGTGCTGAGATTTTAAGAAGCAATTCATTGTTTTAAACTGTAAGTATATGAAGTGTTCTCAGTAAGAGAACACAACACATCACCTATATTCTTTCTCTAAGAGCTACAACTAATCATCAAGAACACATCAAATTATAGCTATCAAAGTCTTCAAAGATCAAGTCCTAAGAATGAAGACATATCTCAATGCTAATAGGTTAGTTCAATCTTAGGTGTGAATGGTAACCACTCGATCAATCTCAGCACGAAAACTCTCTAAATTGCAAGTCTTCAATATCACTTGGATTTAGTATTTGATTTTGACAAAATATTTTCCGAAAGGTTTTAATCATAATTTCAATTAGTTTTGAATGATTTAAAAGTGTTTTGAGTGAATGAAATGGTTCTTAAGTGTTAAAATATTAATTTTTCCAAAATCGGGCTATCCACCACTTTGCCAAAATTTTACAAAAGGTAGTAGCGCACTATCAGTGTTGATAGCACGCTGATAGGGTTGAATAATCAAAAATCAATTTTTCTTGGAAAATTGCCCGCAACGCGCTATCCCTCGCTATCCCTTTTGATAACTCGCTATAAAGTAGTTACCGTGATCTTTCGATTTTTACTAAAATGGGCAATAGCGTGCTATAGGCCTAGATTGCACGCAACGGAAACTCCAAAAAACTCGAGCTCTTGGGTATGTGTATATCGACTTACAATAGCCCGCTATAAGTCATTAGTGCGCATGATACAGAACCCAATAGCATGTTATCCAAGTTTGAGTTAGAAATCTCACATTTCTAACGAGAAAAACGTAGGCCCTTTCCCTTGCTCGATTTTTCCATTCCTTACACAGTTTTGACGGGGAATCGTAACTGAAATATTCTCCACTACGACATGGATGATGCCCATTGTTTCGCACGGCCAAAACAACTTTAGATTAAACAATGTTTTGAATTCAAATCATTTCCTACTCTCTTGTTGTTTAACCTGCAATTGCTAATTTAATAACACACTCATTGTCTAATTTTCAAAGATACAACACACACGATTTCAGCAAATTAGACTGAGCTTTCCAAAGAGTATTTCAAAAGAAGAAAGTCCTGATTCTTGCATTGCCAATAAATGCTTCCACCCTAATCAAAGTTGGAAACTGTCTTGAAGATAACTTCATTGTTTAACAAGTTCTTCATTTTATCCCTTTTGTGCTGAGATTTTAAAAAGCAATTCATTGTTTTAAACTGTAGGTATATGAAGTGTTCTCAGTAAGAGAACACCACACATCACCTATATTTTTTCTCTGAGAGCTACAACTAATCATCAAGAACACATCAAATTATAGCTATCAAAGTCTACAAAGATCAAGCTCTAAGAACGAAGACATACCTCAATGCTAATGCGTTAGTTCAATCTTAGGTTTGTAGGGTAACCTCTCGATCAATCTCAGCACGAAAACTCTCTAAATTGCAAAGTCTTCAATATCACTTGGATTTAGTATTTGATTTTGACAAAATATTTTCCAAAAGGTTTTAATCATAATTTCAATGAGTTTTGAATGATTTAAAAGAGTTTTGAGTCAATGAAATGGTTCTTAAGTGTTTAAATATTAATTTTTCCAAAATCGGGCTATCCACCACTTTGCCAAAATTTTACAAAAGGTAGTAGCGCACTATCAGTGTTGATAGCACGCTGATAGGGTTGAATAATCAAAAATCAATTTTTCTTGGAAAATTGCCCGCAACGCGCTATCCCTCGCTATCCCTTTTGATAACTCGCTATAAAGTAGTTACCGTGATCTTTCGATTTTTACTAAAATGGGCAATAGCGTGCTATAGGCCTAGATTGCACGCAACGGAAACTCCAAAAAACTCGAGGTCTTGGGTATGTGTATATCGACTTACAATAGCCCGCTATAAGTCATTAGTGCGCATGATACAGAACCCAATAGCATGTTATCCAAGTTTGAGTTAGAAATCTCACATTTCTAACGAGAAAAACGTAGGCCCTTTCCCTTGCTCGATTTTTCCATTCCTTACACAGTTTTGACGGGGAATCGTAACTGAAATATTCTCCACTACGACATGGATGATGCCCATTGTTTCGCACGGCCAAAACAACTTTAGATTAAACAATGTTTTGAATTCAAATCATTTCCTACTCTCTTGTTGTTTAACCTGCAATTGCTAATTTAATAAAACACTCATTGTCTAATTTTCAAAGATACAACACACACGATTTCAGCAAGTTAGACTGAGCTTTCCAAAGTGTATTTCAAAAGAAGAAAGTCCTGATTCTTGCATTGCCAATAAATGCTTCCACCCTAATCAAAGTTGGAAACTGTCTTGAAGATAACTTCATTGTTTAACAAGTTCTTCATTTTATCCCTTTGTGCTGAGATTTTAAAAAGCAATTCATTGTTTTAAACTGTAGGTATATGAAGTGTTCTTAGTAAGAGAACACCACACATCACCTATATTCTTTCTCTGAGAGCTACAACTAATCATCAAGAACACATCAAATTATAGCTATCAAAGTCTACAAAGATCAAGCTCTAAGAACGAAGACATACCTCAATGCTAATGCGTTAGTTCAATCTTAGGTTTGTAGGGTAACCTCTCGATCAATCTCAGCACGAAAACTCTCTAAATTGCAAAGTCTTCAATATCACTTGGATTTAGTATTTGATTTTCACAAAATATTTTCCAAAAGGTTTTAATCATAATTTCAATGAGTTTTGAATGATTTAAAAGAGTTTTGAGTCAATGAAATGGTTCTTAAGTGTTTAAATATTAATTTTTCCAAAATCGGGCTATCCACCACTTTGCCAAAATTTTACAAAAAGTAATAGCGCACTGTCAGTGTTGATAGCATGCTGAAAGGGTTGAATAATAAAAAATCAATTTTTCTGGAAAATTGCCTACAACGCGCCATCCCTCGCTATCCCTTTTGATAACTCGCTGTAAAGTAGTTACCGTGATCTTTCGATTTTTACTAAAATGGGCAATAGCGTGCTATAGGCCTAGATTGCACGCAACGGAAACTCCAAAAAACTCGAGCTCTTGGGTATGTGTATATGGACTTACAATAGCCCGCTATAAGTCATTAGTGCGCATGATACCCAACCCAATAACATGCTATCCAAGTTTGAGTTAGAAATCTCACATTTGTAACAAGAAAAACATAGGCCCTTTCCCTTGCTCGATTTTTCCATTTCTTACACAGTTTTGACGGGGAATCGTAACTGAAATATTCTCCACTAAGACATGGATGATGCCCATTGTTTCGCGCGGCCAAAACAACTTTAGATTAAACAATGTTTTGAATTCAAATCATTTCCTACTCTCTTGTTGTTTAACCCGCAATTGCTAATTTAATAAAATACTCATTGTCTAATTTTCAAAGATACAACACACACTATTCCAGCAAGTTAGACTGAGCTTTCTAAAGAGTGTTTCAAAAGAAGAAAATCCTGATTCTTGCATTGCCAATAAATGCTTCCACCCTAATCAAAGTTGGAAACTGTCTTGAAGATAACTTCACTAGTTAACAAGTTCTTCTTTTTATCCCTTTTGTGCTGAGATTTTAAGAAGCAATTCATTGTTTTAAACTGTAAGTATATGAAGTGTTCTCAGTAAGAGAACACAACACATCACCTATATTCTTTCTCTAAGAGCTACAACTAATCAGCAAGAACACATCAAATTATAGCTATCAAAGTCTTCAAAGATCAAGTCCTAAGAATGAAGACATATCTCAATGCTAATAGGTTAATTCAATCTTAGGTGTGAACGGTAACCACTCGATCAATCTCAGCACGAAAACTCTCTAAATTGCAAGTCTTCAATATCACTTGGATTTAGTATTTGATTTTGACAAAATATTTTCCGAGAGGTTTTAATCATAATTTCAATTAGTTTTGAATGATTTAAAAGTGTTTTGAGTGAATGAAATGGTTCTTAAGTGTTAAAATATTAATTTTTCCAAAATCGGGCTATCCACCACTTTGCCAAAATTTTACAAAAGGTAGTAGCGCACTATCAGTGTTGATAGCACGCTGATAGGGTTGAATAATCAAAAATCAATTTTTCTTGGAAAATTGCCCGCAACGCGCTATCCCTCGCTATCCCTTTTGATAACTCGCTATAAAGTAGTTACCGTGATCTTTCGATTTTTACTAAAATGGGCAATAGCGTGCTATAGGCCTAGATTGCACGCAACGGAAACTTCAAAAAACTCGAGCTCTTGGGTATGTGTATATCGACTTACAATAGCCCGCTATAAGTCATTAGTGCGCATGATACAGAACCCAATAGCATGTTATCCAAGTTTGAGTTAGAAATCTCACATTTCTAACGAGAAAAACGTAGGCCCTTTCCCTTGCTCGATTTTTCCATTCCTTACACAGTTTTGACGGGGAATCGTAACTGAAATATTCTCCACTAAGACATGGATGATGCCCATTGTTTCGCACGGCCAAAACAACTTTAGATTAAACAATGTTTTGAATTCAAATCATTTCCTACTCTCTTGTTGTTTAACCCGCAATTGCTAATTTAATAAAACACTCATTGTCTAATTTTCAAAGATACAACACACACTATTCCAGCAAGTTAGACTGAGCTTTCTAAAGAGTGTTTCAAAAGAAGAAAATCCTGATTCTTGCATTGCCAATAAATGCTTCCACCCTAATCAAAGTTGGAAACTGTCTTGAAGATAACTTCACTGTTTAACAAGTTCTTCTTTTTATCCCTTTTGTGCTGAGATTTTAAGAAGCAATTCATTGTTTTAAACTGTAAGTATATGAAGTGTTCTCAGTAAGAGAACACAACACATCACCTATATTCTTTCTCTCAGAGCTACAACTAATCATCAAGAACACATCAAATTATAGCTATCAAAGTCTACAAAGATCAAGCTCTAAGAACGAAGACATATCTCAATGCTAATGCGTTAGTTCAATCTTAGGTTTGTAGGGTAACCTCTCGATCAATCTCAGCACGAAAACTCTCTAAATTGCAAAGTCTTCAATATCACTTGGATTTAGTATTTGATTTTGACAAAATATTTTCCAAAAGGTTTTAATCATAATTTCAATGAGTTTTGAATGATTTAAAAGTGTTTTGAGTCAATGAAATGGTTCTTAAGTGTGAAAATATTAATTTTTCCAATATCGGGCTATCCACCACTTTGCCAAAATTTTACAAAAGGTAATAGCGCACTGTCAGTGTTGATAGCATGCTGATAGGGTTGAATAATCAAAAATCAATTTTTCTGGAAAATTGCCTACAACGCGCTATCCCTCGCTATCCCTTTTGATAACTCCAATAAAGTAGTTACCGTGATCTTTCGATTTTTACTAAAATGGGCAATAGCGTGCTATAGGCCTAGATTGCACGCAACGGAAACTCCAAAAAACTCGAGCTCTTGGGTATGTGTATATCGACTTACAATAGCCCGCTATAAGTCATTAGTGCGCATGATACAGAACCCAATAACATCCTATCCTAGTTTGAGTTAGAAATCTCACATTTCTAACAAGAAAAACATAGGCCCTTTCCCTTGCTCGATTTTTCCATTTCTTACACAGTTTTGACGGGGAATCGTAACTGAAATATTCTCCACTAAGACATGGATGATGCCCATTGTTTCGCACGGCCAAAACAACTTTAGATTAAACAATGTTTTGAATTCAAATCATTTCCTACTCTCTTGTTGTTTAACCTGCAATTGCTAATTTAATAAAACACTCATTGTCTAATTTTCAAAGATACAACACACACGATTTCAGCAAGTTAGACTGAGCTTTCCAAAGAGTATTTCAAAAGAAGAAAGTCCAGATTCTTGCATTGCCAATAAATGCTTCCACCCTAATCAAAGTTGGAAACTGTCTTGAAGATAACTTCATTGTTTAACAAGTTCTTCATTTTATCCCTTTTGTGCTGAGATTTTAAAAAGCAATTCATTGTTTTAAACTGTAAGTATATGAAGTGTTCTCAGTAAGAGAACACAACACATCACCTATATTCTTTCTCTGAGAGCTACAACTAATCATCAAGAACACATCAAATTATAGCTATCAAAGTCTTCAAAGATCAAGTCCTAAGAATGAAGACATATCTCAATGCTAATAGGTTAATTCAATCTTAGGTGTGAATGGTAACCACTCGATCAATCTCAGCACGAAAACTCTCTAAATTGCAAGTCTTCAATATCACTTGGATTTAGTATTTGATTTTGACAAAATATTTTCCGAGAGGTTTTAATCATAATTTCAATTAGTTTTGAATGATTTAAAAGTGTTTTGAGTGAATGAAATGGTTCTTAAGTGTTAAAATATTAATTTTTCCAAAATCGGGCTATCCACCACTTTGCCAAAATTTTACAAAAGGTAGTAGCGCACTATCAGTGTTGATAGCGCGCTGATAGGGTTGAATAATCAAAAATCAATTTTTCTTGGAAAATTGCCCGCAACGCGCTATCCCTCGCTATCCCTTTTGATAACTCGCTATAAAGTAGTTACCGTGATCTTTCGATTTTTACTAAAATGGGCAATAGCGTGCTTTAGGCCTAGATTGCACTCAACGGAAACTCCAAAAAACTCGAGCTCTTGGGTATGTGTATATGGACTTACAATAGCCCGCTATAAGTCATTAGTGCGCATGATACCCAACCCAATAACATGCTATCCAAGTTTGAGTTAGAAATCTCACATTTGTAACAAGAAAAACGTATGCCCTTTCCCTTGCTCGATTTTTCCATTTCTTACACAGTTTTGACGGGGAATCGTAACTGAAATATTCTCCACTAAGACATGGATGATGCCCATTGTTTCGCGCGGCCAAAACAACTTTAGATTAAACAATGTTTTGAATTCAAATCATTTCCTACTCTCTTGTTGTTTAACCCGCAATTGCTAATTTAATAAAACACTCATTGTCTAATTTTCAAAGATACAACACACATGATTCCAGCAAGGTAGACTGAGCTTTTCAAAGAGTATTTCAAAAGAAGAAAGTCCTGATTCTTGCATTGCCAATAAATGCTTCCACCCTAATCAAAGTTGGAAACTGTCTTGAAGATAACTTCACTGTTTAACAAGTTCTTCTTTTTATCCCTTTTGTGCTGAGATTTTAAGAAGCAATTCATTGTTTTAAACTGTAAGTATATGAAGTGTTCTCAGTAAGAGAACACAACACATCACCTATATTCTTTCTCTAAGAGCTACAACTAATCATCAAGAACACATCAAATTATAGCTATCAAAGTCTTCGAAGATCAAGTCCTAAGAACGAAGACATATCTCAATGCTAATAGGTTAGTTCAATCTTAGGTGTGAATGGTAACCACTCGATCAATCTCAGCACGAAAACTCTCTAAATTGCAAGTCTTCAATATCACTTGGATTTAGTATTTGATTTTGACAAAATATTTTCCGAAAGGTTTTAATCATAATTTCAATTAGTTTTGAATGATTTAAAAGTGTTTTGAGTGAATGAAATGGTTCTTAAGTGTTAAAATATTAATTTTTCCAAAATCGGGCTATCCACCACTTTGCCAAAATTTTACAAAAGGTAGTAGCGCACTATCAGTGTTGATAGCACGCTGATAGGGTTGAATAATCAAAAATCAATTTTTCTTGGAAAATTGCCCGCAACGCGCTATCCCTCGCTATCCCTTTTGATAACTCGCTATAAAGTAGTTACCGTGATCTTTCGATTTTTACTAAAATGGGCAATAGCGTGCTATAGGCCTAGATTGCACGCAACGGAAACTCCAAAAAACTCGAGCTCTTGGGTATGTGTATATCGACTTACAATAGCCCGCTATAAGTCATTTGTGCGCATGATACAGAACCCAATAGCATGTTATCCAAGTTTGAGTTAGAAATCTCACATTTCTAACGAGAAAAACGTAGGCCCTTTCCCTTGCTCGATTTTTCCATTCCTTACACAGTTTTTACGGGGAATCGTAACTGAAATATTCTCCACTACGACATGGATGATGCCCATTGTTTCGCACGGCCAAAACAACTTTAGATTAAACAATGTTTTGAAATCAAATCATTTCCTACTCTCTTGTTGTTTAACCTGCAATTGCTAATTTAATAAAACACTCATTGTCTAATTTTCAAAGATACAACACACACGATTTTAGCAAGTTAGACTGAGCTTTCCAAAGAGTATTTCAAAAGAAGAAAGTCCTGATTCTTGCATTGCCAATAAATGCTTCCACCCTAATCAAAGTTGGAAACTGTCTTGAAGATAACTTCATTGTTTAACAAGTTCTTCATTTTATCCCTTTTGTGCTGAGATTTTAAAAAGCAATTCATTGTTTTAAAGTGTAGGTATATGAAGTGTTCTCAGTAAGAGAACACCACACATCACCTATATTCTTTCTCTGAGAGCTACAACTAATCATCAAGAACACATCAAATTATAGCTATCAAAGTCTACAAAGATCAAGCTCTAAGAACGAAGACATACCTCAATGCTAATGCGTTAGTTCAATCTTAGGTTTGTAGGGTAACCTCTCGATCAATCTCAGCACGAAAACTCTCTAAATTGCAAAGTCTTCAATATCACTTGGATTTAGTATTTGATTTTGACAAAATATTTTCCAAAAGGTTTTAATCATAATTTCAATGAGTTTTGAATGATTTAAAAGAGTTTTGAGTCAATGAAATGGTTCTTAAGTGTTTAAATATTAATTTTTCCCAAATCGGGCTATCCACCACTTTGCCAAAATTTTACAAAAGGTAATAGCGCACTGTCAGTGTTGATAGCATGCTGAAAGGGTTGAATAATAAAAAATCAATTTTTCTGGAAAATTGCCTAGAACGCACCATCCCTCGCTATCCCTTTTGATAACTCGCTATAAAGTAGTTACCGTGATCTTTCGATTTTTACTAAAATGGGCAATAGCGTGCTATAGGCCTAGATTGCACGCAACGGAAACTCCAAAAAACTCGAGCTCTTGGGTATGTGTATATGGACTTACAATAGCCCGCTATAAGTCATTAGTGCGCATGATACCCAACCCAATAACATGCTATCCAAGTTTGAGTTAGAAATCTCACATTTGTAACAAGAAAAACGTAGGCCCTTTCCCTTGCTCGATTTTTCCATTTCTTACACAGTTTTGACGGGGAATCGTAACTGAAATATTCTCCACTAAGACATGGATGATGCCCATTGTTTCGCGCGGCCAAAACAACTTTAGATTAAACAATGTTTTGAATTCAAATCATTTCCTACTCTCTTGTTGTTTAACCCGCAATTGCTAATTTAATAAAATACTCATTATCTAATTTTCAAAGATACAACACACACTATTCCAGCAAGTTAGACTGAGCTTTCTAAAGAGTGTTTCAAAAGAAGAAAATCCTGATTCTTGCATTGCCAATAAATGCTTCCACCCTAATCAAAGTTGGAAACTGTCTTGAAGATAACTTCACTGTTTAACAAGTTCTTCTTTTTATCCCTTTTGTGCTGAGATTTTAAGAAGCAATTCATTGTTTTAAACTGTAAGTATATGAAGTGTTCTCAGTAAGAGAACACAACACATCACCTATATTCTTTCTCTAAGAGCTACAACTAATCATCAAGAACACATCAAATTATAGCTATCAAAGTCTTCAAAGATCCAGTCCTAAGAATGAAGACATATCTCAATGCTAATAGGTTAATTCAATCTTAGGTGTGAATGGTAACCACTCGATCAATCTCAGCACGAAAACTCTCTAAATTGCAAGTCTTCAATATCACTTGGATTTAGTATTTGATTTTGACAAAATATTTTCCGAGAGGTTTTAATCATAATTTCAATTAGTTTTGAATGATTTAAAAGTGTTTTGAGTGAATGAAATGGTTCTTAAGTGTTAAAATATTAATTTTTCCAAAATCGGGCTATCCACCACTTTGCCAAAATTTTACAAAAGGTAGTAGCGCACTATCAGTGTTGATAGCATGCTGATAGGGTTGAATAATCAAAAATCAATTTTTCTTGGAAAATTGCCCGCAACGCGCTATCCCCCGCTATCCCTTTTGATAACTCGCTATAGGAGTTACCGTGATCTTTCGATTTTTACTAAAATGGGCAATAGCGTGCTTTAGGCCTAGATTGCACGCAACGGAAACTCCAAAAAACTCGAGCTCTTGGGTATGTGTATATGGACTTACTATAGCCCGCTATAAGTCATTAGTGCGCATGATACCCAACCCAATAACATGCTATCCAAGTTTGAGTTAGAAATCTCACATTTGTAACAAGAAAAACGTAGGCCCTTTCCCTTGCTCGATTTTTCCATTTCTTACACAGTTTTGACGGGGAATCGTAACTGAAATATTCTCCACTAAGACATGGATGATGCCCATTGTTTCGCGCGGCCAAAACAACTTTAGATTAAACAATGTTTTGAATTCAAATCATTTCCTACTCTCTTGTTGTTTAACCCGCAATTGCTAATTTAATAAAACACTCATTGTCTAATTTTCAAAGATACAACACACACTATTCCAGCAAGTTAGACTGAGCTTTCTAAAGAGTGTTTCAAAAGAAGAAAATCCTGATTCTTGCATTGCCAATAAATGCTTCCACCCTAATCAAAGTTGGAAACTGTCTTGAAGATAACTTCACTGTTTAACAAGTTCTTCTTTTTATCCCTTTTGTGCTGAGAATTTAAGAAGCAATTCATTGTTTTAAACTGTAAGTATATGAAGTGTTCTCAGTAAGAGAACACAACACATCACCTATATTCTTTCTCTAAGAGCTACAACTAATCATCAAGAACACATCAAATTATAGCTATCAAAGTCTTCAAAGATCAAGTCCTAAGAATGAAGACATATCTCAATGCTAATAGGTTAGTTCAATCTTAGGTGTGAATGGTAACCACTCGATCAATCTCAGCACGAAAACTCTCTAAATTGCAAGTCTTCAATATCACTTGGATTTAGTATTTGATTTTGACAAAATATTTTCCGAGAGGTTTTAATCATAATTTCAATTAGTTTTGAATGATTTAAAAGTGTTTTTAGTGAATGAAATGGTTCTTAAGTGTTAAAATATTAATTTTTCCAAAATCGGGCTATCCACCACTTTGCCAAAATTTTACAAAAGGTAGTAGCGCACTATCAGTGTTGATAGCACGCTGATAGGGTTGAATAATCAAAAATCAATTTTTCTTGGAAAATTGCCCGCAACGCGCTATCCCTCGCTATCCCTTTTGATAACTCGCTATAGGAGTTACCGTGATCTTTCGATTTTTACTAAAATGGGCAATAGCGTGCTTTAGGCCTAGATTGCACGCAACGGAAACTCCAAAAAACTTGAGCTCTTGGGTATGTGTATATGGACTTACAATAGCCCGCTATAAGTCATTAGTGTGCATGATACCCAACCCAATAACATGCTATCCAAGTTTGAGTTAGAAATCTCACATTTGTAACAAGAAAAACGTAGGCCCTTTACCTTGCTCGATTTTTCCATTTCTTACACAGTTTTGACGGGGAATCGTAACTGAAATATTCTCCACTAAGACATGGATGATGCCCATTGTTTCGCGCGGCCAAAACAACTTTAGATTAAACAATGTTTTGAATTCAAATCATTTCCTACTCTCTTGTTGTTTAACCCGCAATTGCTAATTTAATAAAACACTCATTGTCTAATTTTCAAAGATACAACACACACTATTCCAGCAAGTTAGACTGAGCTTTCTAAAGAGTGTTTCAAAAGAAGAAAATCCTGATTCTTGCATTGCCAATAAATGCTTCCACCCTAATCAAAGTTGGAAACTGTCTTGAAGATAACTTCACTGTTTAACAAGTTCTTCTTTTTATCCCTTTTGTGCTGAGATTTTAAGAAGCAATTCATTGTTTTAAACTGTAAGTATATGAAGTGTTCTCAGTAAGAGAACACAACACATCACCTATATTCTTTCTCTAAGAGTTACAACTAATCATCAAGAACACATCAAATTATAGCTATCAAAGTCTTCAAAGATCAAGTCCTAAGAATGAAGACATATCTCAATGCTAATAGGTTAGTTCAATCTTAGGTGTGAATGGTAACCACTCGATCAATCTCAGCACGAAAACTCTCTAAATTGCAAGTCTTCAATATCACTTGGATTTAGTATTTGATTTTGACAAAATATTTTCCGAGAGGTTTTAATCATAATTTCAATTAGTTTTGAATGATTTAAAAGTGTTTTGAGTGAATGAAATGGTTCTTAAGTGTTAAAATATTAATTTTTCCAAAATCGGGCTATCCACCACTTTGCCAAAATTTTACAAAAGGTAGTAGCGCACTATCAGTGTTGATAGCACGCTGATAGGGTTGAATAATCAAAAATCAATTTTTCTTGGAAAATTGCCCGCAACGCGCTATCCCTCGCTATCCCTTTTGATAACTCGCTATAGGAGTTACCGTGATCTTTCGATTTTTACTAAAATGGGCAATAGCGTGCTTTAGGCCTAGATTGCACGCAACGGAAACTCCAAAAAACTCGAGCTCTTGGGTATGTGTATATGGACTTACAATAGCCCGCTATAAGTCATTAGTGCGCATGATACCCAACCCAATAACATGCTATCCAAGTTTGAGTTAGAAATCTCACATTTGTAACAAGAAAAACGTAGGCCCTTTCCCTTGCTCGATTTTTCCATTTCTTACACAGTTTTGACGGGGAATCGTAACTGAAATATTCTCCACTAAGACATGGATGATGCCCATTGTTTCGCGCGGCCAAAACAACTTTAGATTAAACAATGTTTTGAATTCAAATCATTTCCTACTCTCTTGTTGTTTAACCCGCAATTGCTAATTTAATAAAACACTCATTGTCTAATTTTCAAAGATACAACACACACTATTCCAGCAAGTTAGACTGAGCTTTCTAAAGAGTGTTTCAAAAGAAGAAAATCCTGATTCTTGCAGTGCCAATAAATGCTTCCACCCTAATCAAAGTTGGAAACTGTCTTGAAGATAACTTCACTGTTTAACAAGTTCTTCTTTTTATCCCTTTTGTGCTGAGATTTTAAGAAGCAATTCATTGTTTTAAACTGTAAGTATATGAAGTGTTCTCAGTAAGAGAACACAACACATCACCTATATTCTTTCTCTAAGAGCTACAACTAATCATCAAGAACACATCAAATTATAGCTATCAAAGTCTTCAAAGATCAAGTCCTAAGAATGAAGACATATCTCAATGCTAATAGGTTAGTTCAATCTTAGGTGTGAATGGTAACCACTCGATCAATCTCAGCACGAAAACTCTCTAAATTGCAAGTCTTCAATATCACTTGGATTTAGTATTTGATTTTGACAAAATATTTTCCGAGAGGTTTTAATCATAATTTCAATTAGTTTTGAATGATTTAAAAGTGTTTTTAGTGAATGAAATGGTTCTTAAGTGTTAAAATATTAATTTTTCCAAAATCGGGCTATCCACCACTTTGCCAAAATTTTACAAAAGGTAGTAGCGCACTATCAGTGTTGATAGCACGCTGATAGGGTTGAATAATCAAAAATCAATTTTTCTTGGAAAATTGCCCGCAACGCGCTATCCCTCGCTATCCCTTTTGATAACTCGCTATAAAGTAGTTACCGTGATCTTTCGATTTTTACTAAAATGGGCAATAGCGTGCTATAGGCCTAGATTGCACGCAACGGAAACTCCAAAAAACTCGAGCTCTTGGGTATGTGTATATTGACTTACATTAGCCGCTATAAGTCATTAGTGCGCATGATACAGAACCCAATAGCATGTTATCCAAGTTTGAGTTAGAAATCTCACATTTCTAACGAGAAAAACGTAGGCCCTTTCCCTTGCTCGATTTTTCCATTCCTTACACAGTTTTGACGGGGAATCGTAACTGAAATATTCTCCACTACGACATGGATGATGCCCATTGTTTCGCGCGGCCAAAACAACTTTAGATTAAACAATGTTTTGAATTCAAATCATTTCCTACTCTCTTGTTGTTTAACCCGCAATTGCTAATTTAATAAAACACTCATTGTCTAATTTTCAAAGATACAACACACACTATTCCAGCAAGTTAGACTGAGCTGTCTAAAGAGTGTTTCAAAAGAAGAAAATCCTGATTCTTGCATTGCCAATAAATGCTTCCACCCTAATCAAAGTTGGAAACTGTCTTGAAGATAACTTCACTGTTTAACAAGTTCTTCTTTTTATCCCTTTTGTGCTGAGATTTTAAGAAGCAATTCATTGTTTTAAACTGTAAGTATATGAAGTGTTCTCAGTAAGAGAACACAACACATCACCTACATTCTTTTTCTAAGAGCTACAACTAATCATCAAGAACACATCAAATTATAGCTATCAAAGTCTTCGAAGATCAAGTCCTAAGAACGAAGACATATCTCAATGCTAATGCGTTAGTTCAATCTTAGGTGTGAATGGTAACCACTCGATCAATCTCAGCACGAAAACTCTCTAAATTGCAAGTCTTCAATATCACTTGGATTTAGTACTTGATTTTGACAAAATATTTTCCGAAAGGTTTTAATCATAATTTTAATTAGTTTTGAATGATTTAAAAGTGTTTTGAGTCAATGAAATGGTTCTTAAGTGTTAAAATATTAATTTTTCCAAAATCGGGCTATCCACCACTTTGCCAAAATTTTACAAAAGGTAGTAGCGCACTATCAGTGTTGATAGCACGCTGATAGGGTTGAATAATCAAAAGTCAATTTTTCTTGGAAAATTGCCCGCAACGCGCTATCCCTCGCTATCCCTTTTGATAACTCGCTATAAAGTAGTTACCGTGATCTTTCGATTTTTACTAAAATGGGCAATAGCGTGCTATAGGCTTAGATTGCACGCAACGGAAACTCCAAAAAACTCGAGCTCTTGGGTATGTGTATATCGACTTACAATAGCCCGCTATAAGTCATTAGTGCGCATGATACACAACCCAATAGCATGTTATCCAAGTTTGAGTTAGAAATCTCACATTTCTAACGAGAAAAACGTAGGCCCTTTACCTTGCTCGATTTTTCCATTCCTTACACAGTTTTGACGGGGAATCGTAATTGAAATATTCTCCACTACGACATGGATGATGCCCATTGCTTCGCACGGCCAAAACAACTTTAGATTAAACAATGTTTTGAATTCAAATCATTTCCTACTCTCTTGTTGTATAACCTGCAATTGCTAATTTAATAAAACACTCATTGTCTAATTTCCAAAGATATACAACACACACGATTTCAGCAAGTTAGACTGAGTTTTCCAAAGAGTATTTCAAAAGAAGAAAGTCCTGATTCTTGCATTGCCAATAAATGCTTCCACCCTAATCAAAGTTGGAAACTGTCTTGAAGATAACTTCATTGTTTAACAAGTTCTTCATTTTATCCCTTTTGTGCTGAGATTTTAAAAAGCAATTCATTGTTTTAAACTGTAAGTATATGAAGTGTTCTCAGTAAGAGAACACCACACATCACCTATATTCTTTCTCTGAGAGCTACAACTAATCATCAAGAACACATCAAATTATACCTATCAAAGTCTGCAAAGATCAAGCTCTAAGAACGAAGACATATCTCAATGGTAATGCGTTAGTTCAATCTTAGGTTTGTAGGGTAACCTCTCGATCAATCTCAGCACGAAAACTCTCTAAATTGCAAAGTCTTCAATATCACTTGGATTTAGTATTTGATTTTGACAAAATATTTTCCAAAAGGTTTTAATCATAATTTCAATGAGTTTTGAATGATTTAAAAGTGTTTTGAGTCAATGAAATGGTTTTTAAGTGTTTAAATATTAATTTTTCCAAAATCGGGCTGTCCACCACTTTGCCAAAATTTTAGAAAAGGTAATAGCGCACTGTCAGTGTTGATAGCATGCTGAAAGGGTTAAATAATAAAAAATCAATTTTTCTGGAAAATTGCCTACAACGCGCCATCCCTCGCTATCCCTTTTGATAACTCGCTATAAAGTAGTTACCGTGATCTTTCGATTTTTACTAAAATGGGCAATAGCGTGCTATAGGCCTAGATTGCACGCAACGGAAACTCCAAAAAACTCGAGCTCTTGGGTATGTGTATACGGACTTACAATAGCCCGTTATAAGTCATTAGTGCGCATGATACACAACCCAATAACATCATATCCTAGTTTGAGTTAGAAATCTCACATTTCTAACAAGAAAAACGTAGGCCCTTTCCCTTGCTCGATTTTTCCATTTCTTACACAGTTTTGACGGGGAATCGTAACTGAAATATTCTCCACTAAGACATGGATGATGCCCATTGTTTCGCGCGGCCAAAACAACTTTAGATTAAACAATGTTTTGAATTCAAATCATTTCCTACTCTCTTGTTGTTTAACCCGCAATTGCTAATTTAATAAAACACTCATTGTCTAATTTTCAAAGATACAACACACACTATTCCAGCAAGTTAGACTGAGCTTTCTAAAGAGTGTTTCAAAAGAAGAAAATCCTGATTCTTGCATTGCCAATAAATGCTTCCACCCTAATCAAAGTTGGAAACTGTCTTGAAGATAACTTCACTGTTTAACAAGTTCTTCTTTTTATCCCTTTTGTGCTGAGATTTTAAGAAGCAATTCATTGTTTTAAACTGTAAGTATATGAAGTGTTCTCAGTAAGAGAACACAACACATCACCTATATTCTTTCTCTAAGAGTTACAACTAATCATCAAGAACACATCAAATTATAGCTATCAAAGTCTTCAAAGATCAAGTCCTAAGAATGAAGACATATCTCAATGCTAATAGGTTAGTTCAATCTTAGGTGTGAATGGTAACCACTCGATCAATCTCAGCACGAAAACTCTCTAAATTGCAAGTCTTCAATATCACTTGGATTTAGTATTTGATTTTGACAAAATATTTTCCGAGAGGTTTTAATCATAATTTCAATTAGTTTTGAATGATTTAAAAGTGTTTTGAGTGAATGAAATGGTTCTTAAGTGTTAAAATATTAATTTTTCCAAAATCGGGCTATCCACCACTTTGCCAAAATTTTACAAAAGGTAGTAGCGCACTATCAGTGTTGATAGCACGCTGATAGGGTTGAATAATCAAAAATCAATTTTTCTTGGAAAATTGCCCGCAACGCGCTATCCCTCGCTATCCCTTTTGATAACTCGCTATAGGAGTTACCGTGATCTTTCGATTTTTACTAAAATGGGCAATAGCGTGCTTTAGGCCTAGATTGCACGCAACGGAAACTCCAAAAAACTCGAGCTCTTGGGTATGTGTATATGGACTTACAATAGCCCGCTATAAGTCATTAGTGCGCATGATACCCAACCCAATAACATGCTATCCAAGTTTGAGTTAGAAATCTCACATTTGTAACAAGAAAAACGTAGGCCCTTTCCCTTGCTCGATTTTTCCATTTCTTACACAGTTTTGACGGGGAATCGTAACTGAAATATTCTCCACTAAGACATGGATGATGCCCATTGTTTCGCGCGGCCAAAACAACTTTAGATTAAACAATGTTTTGAATTCAAATCATTTCCTACTCTCTTGTTGTTTAACCCGCAATTGCTAATTTAATAAAACACTCATTGTCTAATTTTCAAAGATACAACACACACTATTCCAGCAAGTTAGACTGAGCTTTCTAAAGAGTGTTTCAAAAGAAGAAAATCCTGATTCTTGCATTGCCAATAAATGCTTCCACCCTAATCAAAGTTGGAAACTGTCTTGAAGATAACTTCACTGTTTAACAAGTTCTTCTTTTTATCCCTTTTGTGCTGAGATTTTAAGAAGCAATTCATTGTTTTAAACTGTAAGTATATGAAGTGTTCTCAGTAAGAGAACACAACACATCACCTATATTCTTTCTCTAAGAGCTACAACTAATCATCAAGAACACATCAAATTATAGCTATCAAAGTCTTCAAAGATCAAGTCCTAAGAATGAAGACATATCTCAATGCTAATAGGTTAGTTCAATCTTAGGTGTGAATGGTAACCACTCGATCAATCTCAGCACGAAAACTCTCTAAATTGCAAGTCTTCAATATCACTTGGATTTAGTATTTGATTTTGACAAAATATTTTCCGAGAGGTTTTAATCATAATTTCAATTAGTTTTGAATGATTTAAAAGTGTTTTGAGTGAATGAAATGGTTCTTAAGTGTTAAAATATTAATTTTTCCAAAATCGGGCTATCCACCACTTTGCCAAAATTTTACAAAAGGTAGTAGCGCACTATCAGTGTTGATAGCACGCTGATAGGGTTGAATAATCAAAAATCAATTTTTCTTGGAAAATTGCCCGCAACGCGCTATCCCTCGCTATCCCTTTTGATAACTCGCTATAAAGTAGTTACCGTGATCTTTCGATTTTTACTAAAATGGGCAATAGCGTGCTATAGGCCTAGATTGCACGCAACGGAAACTCCAAAAAACTCGAGCTCTTGGGTATGTGTATATTGACTTACATTAGCCGCTATAAGTCATTAGTGCGCATGATACAGAACCCAATAGCATGTTATCCAAGTTTGAGTTAGAAATCTCACATTTCTAACGAGAAAAACGTAGGCCCTTTCCCTTGCTCGATTTTTCCATTCCTTACACAGTTTTGACGGGGAATCGTAACTGAAATATTCTCCACTACGACATGGATGATGCCCATTGTTTCGCGCGGCCAAAACAACTTTAGATTAAACAATGTTTTGAATTCAAATCATTTCCTACTCTCTTGTTGTTTAACCCGCAATTGCTAATTTAATAAAACACTCATTGTCTAATTTTCAAAGATACAACACACACTATTCCAGCAAGTTAGACTGAGCTGTCTAAAGAGTGTTTCAAAAGAAGAAAATCCTGATTCTTGCATTGCCAATAAATGCTTCCACCCTAATCAAAGTTGGAAACTGTCTTGAAGATAACTTCACTGTTTAACAAGTTCTTCTTTTTATCCCTTTTGTGCTGAGATTTTAAGAAGCAATTCATTGTTTTAAACTGTAAGTATATGAAGTGTTCTCAGTAAGAGAACACAACACATCACCTACATTCTTTTTCTAAGAGCTACAACTAATCATCAAGAACACATCAAATTATAGCTATCAAAGTCTTCGAAGATCAAGTCCTAAGAACGAAGACATATCTCAATGCTAATGCGTTAGTTCAATCTTAGGTGTGAATGGTAACCACTCGATCAATCTCAGCACGAAAACTCTCTAAATTGCAAGTCTTCAATATCACTTGGATTTAGTACTTGATTTTGACAAAATATTTTCCGAAAGGTTTTAATCATAATTTTAATTAGTTTTGAATGATTTAAAAGTGTTTTGAGTCAATGAAATGGTTCTTAAGTGTTAAAATATTAATTTTTCCAAAATCGGGCTATCCACCACTTTGCCAAAATTTTACAAAAGGTAGTAGCGCACTATCAGTGTTGATAGCACGCTGATAGGGTTGAATAATCAAAAGTCAATTTTTCTTGGAAAATTGCCCGCAACGCGCTATCCCTCGCTATCCCTTTTGATAACTCGCTATAAAGTAGTTACCGTGATCTTTCGATTTTTACTAAAATGGGCAATAGCGTGCTATAGGCTTAGATTGCACGCAACGGAAACTCCAAAAAACTCGAGCTCTTGGGTATGTGTATATCGACTTACAATAGCCCGCTATAAGTCATTAGTGCGCATGATACACAACCCAATAGCATGTTATCCAAGTTTGAGTTAGAAATCTCACATTTCTAACGAGAAAAACGTAGGCCCTTTACCTTGCTCGATTTTTCCATTCCTTACACAGTTTTGACGGGGAATCGTAATTGAAATATTCTCCACTACGACATGGATGATGCCCATTGCTTCGCACGGCCAAAACAACTTTAGATTAAACAATGTTTTGAATTCAAATCATTTCCTACTCTCTTGTTGTATAACCTGCAATTGCTAATTTAATAAAACACTCATTGTCTAATTTCCAAAGATATACAACACACACGATTTCAGCAAGTTAGACTGAGTTTTCCAAAGAGTATTTCAAAAGAAGAAAGTCCTGATTCTTGCATTGCCAATAAATGCTTCCACCCTAATCAAAGTTGGAAACTGTCTTGAAGATAACTTCACTGTTTAACAAGTTCTTCTTTTTATCCCTTTTGTGCTGAGATTTTAAGAAGCAATTCATTGTTTTAAACTGTAAGTATATGAAGTGTTCTCAGTAAGAGAACACAACACATCACCTACATTCTTTTTCTAAGAGCTACAACTAATCATCAAGAACACATCAAATTATAGCTATCAAAGTCTTCAAAGATCAAGTCCTAAGAATGAAGACATATCTCAATGCTAATAGGTTAGTTCAATCTTAGGTGTGAATGGTAACCACTCGATCAATCTCAGCACGAAAACTCTCTAAATTGCAAGTCTTCAATATCACTTGGATTTAGTATTTGATTTTGACAAAATATTTTCCGAGAGGTTTTAATCATAATTTCAATTAGTTTTGAATGATTTAAAAGTGTTTTTAGTGAATGAAATGGTTCTTAAGTGTTAAAATATTAATTTTTCCAAAATCGGGCTATCCACCACTTTGCCAAAATTTTACAAAAGGTAGTAGCGCACTATCAGTGTTGATAGCACGCTGATAGGGTTGAATAATCAAAAATCAATTTTTCTTGGAAAATTGCCCGCAACGCGCTATCCCTCGCTATCCCTTTTGATAACTCGCTATAAAGTAGTTACCGTGATCTTTCGATTTTTACTAAAATGGGCAATAGCGTGCTATAGGCCTAGATTGCACGCAACGGAAACTCCAAAAAACTCGAGCTCTTGGGTATGTGTATATTGACTTACATTAGCCGCTATAAGTCATTAGTGCGCATGATACAGAACCCAATAGCATGTTATCCAAGTTTGAGTTAGAAATCTCACATTTCTAACGAGAAAAACGTAGGCCCTTTCCCTTGCTCGATTTTTCCATTCCTTACACAGTTTTGACGGGGAATCGTAACTGAAATATTCTCCACTACGACATGGATGATGCCCATTGTTTCGCGCGGCCAAAACAACTTTAGATTAAACAATGTTTTGAATTCAAATCATTTCCTACTCTCTTGTTGTTTAACCCGCAATTGCTAATTTAATAAAACACTCATTGTCTAATTTTCAAAGATACAACACACACTATTCCAGCAAGTTAGACTGAGCTGTCTAAAGAGTGTTTCAAAAGAAGAAAATCCTGATTCTTGCATTGCCAATAAATGCTTCCACCCTAATCAAAGTTGGAAACTGTCTTGAAGATAACTTCACTGTTTAACAAGTTCTTCTTTTTATCCCTTTTGTGCTGAGATTTTAAGAAGCAATTCATTGTTTTAAACTGTAAGTATATGAAGTGTTCTCAGTAAGAGAACACAACACATCACCTACATTCTTTTTCTAAGAGCTACAACTAATCATCAAGAACACATCAAATTATAGCTATCAAAGTCTTCGAAGATCAAGTCCTAAGAACGAAGACATATCTCAATGCTAATGCGTTAGTTCAATCTTAGGTGTGAATGGTAACCACTCGATCAATCTCAGCACGAAAACTCTCTAAATTGCAAGTCTTCAATATCACTTGGATTTAGTACTTGATTTTGACAAAATATTTTCCGAAAGGTTTTAATCATAATTTTAATTAGTTTTGAATGATTTAAAAGTGTTTTGAGTCAATGAAATGGTTCTTAAGTGTTAAAATATTAATTTTTCCAAAATCGGGCTATCCACCACTTTGCCAAAATTTTACAAAAGGTAGTAGCGCACTATCAGTGTTGATAGCACGCTGATAGGGTTGAATAATCAAAAGTCAATTTTTCTTGGAAAATTGCCCGCAACGCGCTATCCCTCGCTATCCCTTTTGATAACTCGCTATAAAGTAGTTACCGTGATCTTTCGATTTTTACTAAAATGGGCAATAGCGTGCTATAGGCTTAGATTGCACGCAACGGAAACTCCAAAAAACTCGAGCTCTTGGGTATGTGTATATCGACTTACAATAGCCCGCTATAAGTCATTAGTGCGCATGATACACAACCCAATAGCATGTTATCCAAGTTTGAGTTAGAAATCTCACATTTCTAACGAGAAAAACGTAGGCCCTTTACCTTGCTCGATTTTTCCATTCCTTACACAGTTTTGACGGGGAATCGTAATTGAAATATTCTCCACTACGACATGGATGATGCCCATTGCTTCGCACGGCCAAAACAACTTTAGATTAAACAATGTTTTGAATTCAAATCATTTCCTACTCTCTTGTTGTATAACCTGCAATTGCTAATTTAATAAAACACTCATTGTCTAATTTCCAAAGATATACAACACACACGATTTCAGCAAGTTAGACTGAGTTTTCCAAAGAGTATTTCAAAAGAAGAAAGTCCTGATTCTTGCATTGCCAATAAATGCTTCCACCCTAATCAAAGTTGGAAACTGTCTTGAAGATAACTTCACTGTTTAACAAGTTCTTCTTTTTATCCCTTTTGTGCTGAGATTTTAAGAAGCAATTCATTGTTTTAAACTGTAAGTATATGAAGTGTTCTCAGTAAGAGAACACAACACATCACCTACATTCTTTTTCTAAGAGCTACAACTAATCATCAAGAACACATCAAATTATAGCTATCAAAGTCTTCAAAGATCAAGTCCTAAGAATGAAGACATATCTCAATGCTAATAGGTTAGTTCAATCTTAGGTGTGAATGGTAACCACTCGATCAATCTCAGCACGAAAACTCTCTAAATTGCAAGTCTTCAATATCACTTGGATTTAGTATTTGATTTTGACAAAATATTTTCCGAGAGGTTTTAATCATAATTTCAATTAGTTTTGAATGATTTAAAAGTGTTTTTAGTGAATGAAATGGTTCTTAAGTGTTAAAATATTAATTTTTCCAAAATCGGGCTATCCACCACTTTGCCAAAATTTTACAAAAGGTAGTAGCGCACTATCAGTGTTGATAGCACGCTGATAGGGTTGAATAATCAAAAATCAATTTTTCTTGGAAAATTGCCCGCAACGCGCTATCCCTCGCTATCCCTTTTGATAACTCGCTATAAAGTAGTTACCGTGATCTTTCGATTTTTACTAAAATGGGCAATAGCGTGCTATAGGCCTAGATTGCACGCAACGGAAACTCCAAAAAACTCGAGCTCTTGGGTATGTGTATATTGACTTACATTAGCCGCTATAAGTCATTAGTGCGCATGATACAGAACCCAATAGCATGTTATCCAAGTTTGAGTTAGAAATCTCACATTTCTAACGAGAAAAACGTAGGCCCTTTCCCTTGCTCGATTTTTCCATTCCTTACACAGTTTTGACGGGGAATCGTAACTGAAATATTCTCCACTACGACATGGATGATGCCCATTGTTTCGCGCGGCCAAAACAACTTTAGATTAAACAATGTTTTGAATTCAAATCATTTCCTACTCTCTTGTTGTTTAACCCGCAATTGCTAATTTAATAAAACACTCATTGTCTAATTTTCAAAGATACAACACACACTATTCCAGCAAGTTAGACTGAGCTGTCTAAAGAGTGTTTCAAAAGAAGAAAATCCTGATTCTTGCATTGCCAATAAATGCTTCCACCCTAATCAAAGTTGGAAACTGTCTTGAAGATAACTTCACTGTTTAACAAGTTCTTCTTTTTATCCCTTTTGTGCTGAGATTTTAAGAAGCAATTCATTGTTTTAAACTGTAAGTATATGAAGTGTTCTCAGTAAGAGAACACAACACATCACCTATATTCTTTCTCTAAGAGCTACAACTAATCATCAAGAACACATCAAATTATAGCTATCAAAGTCTTCAAAGATCAAGTCCTAAGAATGAAGACATATCTCAATGCTAATAGGTTAGTTCAATCTTAGGTGTGAATGGTAACCACTCGATCAATCTCAGAACGAAAACTCTCTAAATTGCAAGTCTTCAATATCACTTGGATTTAGTATTTGATTTTGACAAAATATTTTCCGAGAGGTTTTAATCATAATTTCAATTAGTTTTGAATGATTTAAAAGTGTTTTGAGTGAATGAAATGGTTCTTAAGTGTTAAAATATTAATTTTTCCAAAATCGGGCTATCCACCACTTTGCCAAAATTTTACAAAAGGTAGTAGCGCACTATCAGTGTTGATAGCACGCTGATAGGGTTGAATAATCAAAAATCAATTTTTCTTGGAAAATTGCCCGCAACGCGCTATCCCTCGCTATCCCTTTTGATAACTCGCTATAAAGTAGTTACCGTGATCTTTCGATTTTTACTAAAATGGGCAATAGCGTGCTATAGGCCTAGATTGCACGCAACGGAAACTCCAAAAAACTCGAGCTCTTGGGTATGTGTATATTGACTTACATTAGCCGCTATAAGTCATTAGTGCGCATGATACAGAACCCAATAGCATGTTATCCAAGTTTGAGTTAGAAATCTCACATTTCTAACGAGAAAAACGTAGGCCCTTTCCCTTGCTCGATTTTTCCATTCCTTACACAGTTTTGACGGGGAATCGTAACTGAAATATTCTCCACTACGACATGGATGATGCCCATTGTTTCGCGCGGCCAAAACAACTTTAGATTAAACAATGTTTTGAATTCAAATCATTTCCTACTCTCTTGTTGTTTAACCCGCAATTGCTAATTTAATAAAACACTCATTGTCTAATTTTCAAAGATACAACACACACTATTCCAGCAAGTTAGACTGAGCTGTCTAAAGAGTGTTTCAAAAGAAGAAAATCCTGATTCTTGCATTGCCAATAAATGCTTCCACCCTAATCAAAGTTGGAAACTGTCTTGAAGATAACTTCACTGTTTAACAAGTTCTTCTTTTTATCCCTTTTGTGCTGAGATTTTAAGAAGCAATTCATTGTTTTAAACTGTAAGTATATGAAGTGTTCTCAGTAAGAGAACACAACACATCACCTACATTCTTTCTCTCAGAGCTACAACTAATCATCAAGAACACATCAAATTATAGCTATCAAAGTCTTCGAAGATCAAGTCCTAAGAACGAAGACATATCTCAATGCTAATGCGTTAGTTCAATCTTAGGTGTGAATGGTAACCACTCGATCAATCTCAGCACGAAAACTCTCTAAATTGCAAGTCTTCAATATCACTTGGATTTAGTACTTGATTTTGACAAAATATTTTCCGAAAGGTTTTAATCATAATTTTAATTAGTTTTGAATGATTTAAAAGTGTTTTGAGTGAATGAAATGGTTCTTAAGTGTTAAAATATTAATTTTTCCAAAATCGGGCTATCCACCACTTTGCCAAAATTTTACAAAAGGTAGTAGCGCACTATCAGTGTTGATAGCACGCTGATAGGGTTGAATAATCAAAAGTCAATTTTTCTTGGAAAATTGCCCGCAACGCGCTATCCCTCGCTATCCCTTTTGATAACTCGCTATAAAGTAGTTACCGTGATCTTTCGATTTTTACTAAAATGGGCAATAGCGTGCTATAGGCTTAGATTGCACGCAACGGAAACTCCAAAAAACTCGAGCTCTTGGGTATGTGTATATCGACTTACAATAGCCCGCTATAAGTCATTAGTGCGCATGATACACAACCCAATAGCATGTTATCCAAGTTTGAGTTAGAAATCTCACATTTCTAACGAGAAAAACGTAGGCCCTTTACCTTGCTCGATTTTTCCATTCCTTACACAGTTTTGACGGGGAATCGTAATTGAAATATTCTCCACTACGACATGGATGATGCCCATTGCTTCGCACGGCCAAAACAACTTTAGATTAAACAATGTTTTGAATTCAAATCATTTCCTACTCTCTTGTTGTATAACCTGCAATTGCTAATTTAATAAAACACTCATTGTCTAATTTCCAAAGATATACAACACACACGATTTCAGCAAGTTAGACTGAGTTTTCCAAAGAGTATTTCAAAAGAAGAAAGTCCTGATTCTTGCATTGCCAATAAATGCTTCCACCCTAATCAAAGTTGGAAACTGTCTTGAAGATAACTTCATTGTTTAACAAGTTCTTCATTTTATCCCTTTTGTGCTGAGATTTTAAAAAGCAATTCATTGTTTTAAACTGTAAGTATATGAAGTGTTCTCAGTAAGAGAACACCACACATCACCTATATTCTTTCTCTGAGAGCTACAACTAATCATCAAGAACACATCAAATTATACCTATCAAAGTCTGCAAAGATCAAGCTCTAAGAACGAAGACATATCTCAATGGTAATGCGTTAGTTCAATCTTAGGTTTGTAGGGTAACCTCTCGATCAATCTCAGCACGAAAACTCTCTAAATTGCAAAGTCTTCAATATCACTTGGATTTAGTATTTGATTTTGACAAAATATTTTCCAAAAGGTTTTAATCATAATTTCAATGAGTTTTGAATGATTTAAAAGTGTTTTGAGTCAATGAAATGGTTTTTAAGTGTTTAAATATTAATTTTTCCAAAATCGGGCTGTCCACCACTTTGCCAAAATTTTAGAAAAGGTAATAGCGCACTGTCAGTGTTGATAGCATGCTGAAAGGGTTAAATAATAAAAAATCAATTTTTCTGGAAAATTGCCTACAACGCGCCATCCCTCGCTATCCCTTTTGATAACTCGCTATAAAGTAGTTACCGTGATCTTTCGATTTTTACTAAAATGGGCAATAGCGTGCTATAGGCCTAGATTGCACGCAACGGAAACTCCAAAAAACTCGAGCTCTTGGGTATGTGTATACGGACTTACAATAGCCCGTTATAAGTCATTAGTGCGCATGATACACAACCCAATAACATCATATCCTAGTTTGAGTTAGAAATCTCACATTTCTAACAAGAAAAACGTAGGCCCTTTCCCTTGCTCGATTTTTCCATTTCTTACACAGTTTTGACGGGGAATCGTAACTGAAATATTCTCCACTAAGACATGGATGATGCCCATTGTTTCGCGCGGCCAAAACAACTTTAGATTAAACAATGTTTTGAATTCAAATCATTTCCTACTCTCTTGTTGTTTAACCCGCAATTGCTAATTTAATAAAACACTCATTGTCTAATTTTCAAAGATACAACACACTCTATTCCAGCAAGTTAGACTGAGCTGTCTAAAGAGTGTTTCAAAAGAAGAAAATCCTGATTCTTGCATTGCCAATAAATGCTTCCACCCTAATCAAAGTTGGAAACTGTCTTGAAGATAACTTCACTGTTTAACAAGTTCTTCTTTTTATCCCTTTTGTGCTGAGATTTTAAGATGCAATTCATTGTTTTAAACTGTAAGTATATGAAGTGTTCTCAGTAAGAGAACACAACACATCACCTATATTCTTTCTCTAAGAGCTACAACTAATCATCAAGAACACATCAAATTATAGCTATCAAAGTCTTCGAAGATCAAGTCCTAAGAACGAAGACATATCTCAATGCTAATGCGTTAGTTCAATCTTAGGTGTGAATGGTAACCACTCGATCAATCTCAGCACGAAAACTCTCTAAATTGCAAGTCTTCAATATCACTTGGATTTAGTATTTGATTTTGACAAAATATTTTCCGAAAGGTTTTAATCATAATTTCAATTAGTTTTGAATGATTTAAAAGTGTTTTGAGTGAATGAAATGGTTCTTAAGTGTTAAAATATTAATTTTTCCAAAATCGGGCTATCCACCACTTTGCCAAAATTTTACAAAAGGTAGTAGCGCACTATCAGTGTTGATAGCACGCTGATAGGGTTGAATAATCAAAAATCAATTTTTCTTCGAAAATTGCCCGCAACGCGCTATCCCTCGCTATCCCTTTTGATAACTCGCTATAAAGTAGTTACCGTGATCTTTCAATTTTTACTAAAATGGGCAATAGCGTGCTATAGGCCTAGATTGCACGCAACGGAAACTCCAAAAAACTCGAGCTCTTGGGTATGTGTATATTGACTTACATTAGCCGCTATAAGTCATTAGTGCGCATGATACAGAACCCAATAGCATGTTATCCAAGTTTGAGTTAGAAATCTCACATTTCTAACGAGAAAAACGTAGGCCCTTTCCCTTGCTCGATTTTTCCATTCCTTACACAGTTTTGACGGGGAATCGTAACTGAAATATTCTCCACTACGACATGGATGATGCCCATTGTTTCGCGCGGCCAAAACAACTTTAGATTAAACAATGTTTTGAATTCAAATCATTTCCTACTCTCTTGTTGTTTAACCCGCAATTGCTAATTTAATAAAACACTCATTGTCTAATTTTCAAAGATACAACACACACTATTCCAGCAAGTTAGACTGAGCTGTCTAAAGAGTGTTTCAAAAGAAGAAAATCCTGATTCTTGCATTGCCAATAAATGCTTCCACCCTAATCAAAGTTGGAAACTGTCTTGAAGATAACTTCACTGTTTAACAAGTTCTTCTTTTTATCCCTTTTGTGCTGAGATTTTAAGAAGCAATTCATTGTTTTAAACTGTAAGTATATGAAGTGTTCTCAGTAAGAGAACACAACACATCACCTACATTCTTTCTCTGAGAGCTACAACTAATCATCAAGAACACATCAAATTATAGCTATCAAAGTCTTCGAAGATCAAGTCCTAAGAACGAAGACATATCTCAATGCTAATGCGTTAGTTCAATCTTAGGTGTGAATGGTAACCACTCGATCAATCTCAGCACGAAAACTCTCTAAATTGCAAGTCTTCAATATCACTTGGATTTAGTACTTGATTTTGACAAAATATTTTCCGAAAGGTTTTAATCATAATTTTAATTAGTTTTGAATGATTTAAAAGTGTTTTGAGTCAATGAAATGGTTCTTAAGTGTTAAAATATTAATTTTTCCAAAATCGGGCTATCCACCACTTTGCCAAAATTTTACAAAAGGTAGTAGCGCACTATCAGTGTTGATAGCACGCTGATAGGGTTGAATAATCAAAAGTCAATTTTTCTTGGAAAATTGCCCGCAACGCGCTATCCCTCGCTATCCCTTTTGATAACTCGCTATAAAGTAGTTACCGTGATCTTTCGATTTTTACTAAAATGGGCAATAGCGTGCTATAGGCTTAGATTGCACGCAACGGAAACTCCAAAAAACTCGAGCTCTTGGGTATGTGTATATCGACTTACAATAGCCCGCTATAAGTCATTAGTGCGCATGATACACAACCCAATAGCATGTTATCCAAGTTTGAGTTAGAAATCTCACATTTCTAACGAGAAAAACGTAGGCCCTTTACCTTGCTCGATTTTTCCATTCCTTACACAGTTTTGACGGGGAATCGTAATTGAAATATTCTCCACTACGACATGGATGATGCCCATTGCTTCGCACGGCCAAAACAACTTTAGATTAAACAATGTTTTGAATTCAAATCATTTCCTACTCTCTTGTTGTATAACCTGCAATTGCTAATTTAATAAAACACTCATTGTCTAATTTCCAAAGATATACAACACACACGATTTCAGCAAGTTAGACTGAGTTTTCCAAAGAGTATTTCAAAAGAAGAAAGTCCTGATTCTTGCATTGCCAATAAATGCTTCCACCCTAATCAAAGTTGGAAACTGTCTTGAAGATAACTTCATTGTTTAACAAGTTCTTCATTTTATCCCTTTTGTGCTGAGATTTTAAAAAGCAATTCATTGTTTTAAACTGTAAGTATATGAAGTGTTCTCAGTAAGAGAACACCACACATCACCTATATTCTTTCTCTGAGAGCTACAACTAATCATCAAGAACACATCAAATTATACCTATCAAAGTCTGCAAAGATCAAGCTCTAAGAACGAAGACATATCTCAATGGTAATGCGTTAGTTCAATCTTAGGTTTGTAGGGTAACCTCTCGATCAATCTCAGCACGAAAACTCTCTAAATTGCAAAGTCTTCAATATCACTTGGATTTAGTATTTGATTTTGACAAAATATTTTCCAAAAGGTTTTAATCATAATTTCAATGAGTTTTGAATGATTTAAAAGTGTTTTGAGTCAATGAAATGGTTTTTAAGTGTTTAAATATTAATTTTTCCAAAATCGGGCTGTCCACCACTTTGCCAAAATTTTAGAAAAGGTAATAGCGCACTGTCAGTGTTGATAGCATGCTGAAAGGGTTAAATAATAAAAAATCAATTTTTCTGGAAAATTGCCTACAACGCGCCATCCCTCGCTATCCCTTTTGATAACTCGCTATAAAGTAGTTACCGTGATCTTTCGATTTTTACTAAAATGGGCAATAGCGTGCTATAGGCCTAGATTGCACGCAACGGAAACTCCAAAAAACTCGAGCTCTTGGGTATGTGTATACGGACTTACAATAGCCCGTTATAAGTCATTAGTGCGCATGATACACAACCCAATAACATCATATCCTAGTTTGAGTTAGAAATCTCACATTTCTAACAAGAAAAACGTAGGCCCTTTCCCTTGCTCGATTTTTCCATTTCTTACACAGTTTTGACGGGGAATCGTAACTGAAATATTCTCCACTAAGACATGGATGATGCCCATTGTTTCGCGCGGCCAAAACAACTTTAGATTAAACAATGTTTTGAATTCAAATCATTTCCTACTCTCTTGTTGTTTAACCCGCAATTGCTAATTTAATAAAACACTCATTGTCTAATTTTCAAAGATACAACACACTCTATTCCAGCAAGTTAGACTGAGCTGTCTAAAGAGTGTTTCAAAAGAAGAAAATCCTGATTCTTGCATTGCCAATAAATGCTTCCACCCTAATCAAAGTTGGAAACTGTCTTGAAGATAACTTCACTGTTTAACAAGTTCTTCTTTTTATCCCTTTTGTGCTGAGATTTTAAGATGCAATTCATTGTTTTAAACTGTAAGTATATGAAGTGTTCTCAGTAAGAGAACACAACACATCACCTATATTCTTTCTCTAAGAGCTACAACTAATCATCAAGAACACATCAAATTATAGCTATCAAAGTCTTCGAAGATCAAGTCCTAAGAACGAAGACATATCTCAATGCTAATGCGTTAGTTCAATCTTAGGTGTGAATGGTAACCACTCGATCAATCTCAGAACGAAAACTCTCTAAATTGCAAGTCTTCAATATCACTTGGATTTAGTATTTGATTTTGACAAAATATTTTCCGAAAGGTTTTAATCATAATTTCAATTAGTTTTGAATGATTTAAAAGTGTTTTGAGTGAATGAAATGGTTCTTAAGTGTTAAAATATTAATTTTTCCAAAATCGGGCTATCCACCACTTTGCCAAAATTTTACAAAAGGTAGTAGCGCACTATCAGTGTTGATAGCACGCTGATAGGGTTGAATAATCAAAAATCAATTTTTCTTCGAAAATTGCCCGCAACGCGCTATCCCTCGCTATCGCTTTTGATAACTCGCTATAAAGTAGTTACCGTGACCTTTCGATTTTTACTAAAATGGGCAATAGCGTGCTATAGGCCTAGATTGCACGCAACGGAAACTCCAAAAAACTCGAGCTCTTGGGTATGTGTATATCGACTTACAATAGCCCGCTATAAGTCATTAGTGCGCATGATACAGAACCCAATAGCATGTTATCCAAGTTTGAGTTAGAAATCTCACATTTCTAACGAGAAAAACGTAGGCCCTTTCCCTTGCTCGATTTTTCCATTCCTTACACAGTTTTTACGGGGAATCGTAACTGAAATATTCTCCACTACGACATGGATGATGCCCATTGTTTCGCACGGCCAAAACAACTTTAGATTAAACAATTTTTTGAATTCAAATCATTTCCTACTCTCTTGTTGTTTAACCTGCAATTGCTAATTTAATAAAACACTCTTTGTCTAATTTTTAAAGATACAACACACACGATTTCAACAAGTTAGACTGAGCTTTCCAAAGAGTATTTCAAAAGAAGAAAGTCCTGATTCTTGCATTGCCAATAAATGCTTCCACCCTAATCAAAGTTGGAAACTGTCTTGAAGATAACTTCATTGTTTAACAAGTTCTTCATTTTATCCCTTTTGTGCTGAGATTTTAAAAAGCAATTCATTGTTTTTAACTGTAAGTATATGAAGTGTTCTCAGTAAGAGAACACCACACATCACCTATATTCTTTCTCTGAGAGCTACAACTAATCATCAAGAACACATCAAATTATAGCTATCAAAGTATACAAAGATCAAGCTCTAAGAACGAAGACATATCTCAATGCTAATGCGTTAGTTCAATCTTAGGTTTGTAGGGTAACCTCTCGATCAATCTCAGCACGAAAACTCTCTAAATTGCAAAGTCTTCAATATCACTTGGATTTAGTATTTGATTTTGACAAAATATTTTTCGAAAGGTTTTAATCATAATTTCAATTAGTTTTGAATGATTTAAAAGTGTTTTGAGTCAATGAAATGGTTCTTAAGTGTTTAAATATTAATTTTTCCAAAATCGGGCTATCCACCACTTTGCAAAAATTTTACAAAAGGTAATAGCGCACTGTCAGTATTGATAGCATGCTGATAGGGTTAAATAATCAAAAATCAATTTTTCTGGAAAGTTGCCTACAACGCGCTATCCCTCGCTACCCTTTTTGATAACTCGCTATAAAGTAGTTACCGTGATCTTTCGATTTTTACTAAAATGGGCAATAGCGTGCTATAGGCCTAGATGGCACGCAACGGAAACTCCAAAAAACTCGAGCTCTTGGGTATGTGTATGTGGACTTACAATAGCCAACTATAAGTCATTAGTGCGCATGATACACAACCCAATAACGTGCTATCCAAGTTTGAGTTAGAAATCTCACATTTCTAACAAGAAAAACGTGGGCCCTTTCCCTTGCTCGATTTTTCCATTTCTTACACAGTTTTGACGGGGAATCGTAACTGAAATATTCTCCACTAAGACATGGATGATGCCCATTGTTTCGCGCGGCCAAAACAACTTTAGATTAAACAATGTTTTGAATTCAAATCATTTCCTACTCTCTTGCTGTTTAACCTGCAATTGCTAATTTAATAAAGCACTCATTGTCTAATTTTCAAAGATACAACACACACGATTTCAGCAAGTTAGACTGAGCTTTCCAAAGAGTGTTTCAAAAGAAGAAAGTCGTGATTCTTCCATTGCCTATAAATGCTTCTACCCTAATCAAAGTTGGAAACTGTCTTGAAGATAACTTCACTGTTTAACAAGTTCTTCTTTTTATCCCTTTTGTGCTGAGATTTTAAGAAGCAATTCATTGTTTTAAACTGTAAGTATATGAAGTGTTCTCAGTAAGAGAACACAACACATCACCTATATTCTTTCTCTAAGAGCTACAACTAATCATCAAGAACACATCAAATTATAGCTATCAAAGTCTTCAAAGATCAAGTCCTAAGAACGAAGACATATCTCAATGCTAATAGGTTAGTTCAATATTAGGTGTGAATGGTAACCACTCGATCAATCTCAGCACGAAAACTCTCTAAATTGCAAGTCTTCAATATCACTTGGATTTAGTATTTTATTTTGACAAAATATTTTCCGAAAGATTTTAATCATAATTTCAATTAGTTTTGAATGATTTAAAAGTGTTTTGAGTGAATGAAATGGTTCTTAAGTGTTAAAATATTAATTTTTCCAAAATCGGGCTATCCACCACTTTGCCAAAATTTTACAAAAGGTAGTAGCGCACTATCAGTGTTGATAGCACGCTGATAGGGTTGAATAATCAAAAATCAATTTTTCTCGGAAAATTGCCCGCAACGCGCTATCCCTCGCTATCGCTTTTGATAACTCGCTATAAAGTAGTTACCGTGATCTTTCGATTTTTACTAAAATGGGCAATAGCGTGCTATAGGCCTAGATTGCACGCAACGGAAACTCCAAAAAACTCGAGCTCTTGGGTATGTGTATATCGACTTACAATAGCCCGCTATAAGTCATTAGTGCGCATGATACAGAACCCAATAGCATGTTATCCAAGTTTGAGTTAGAAATCTCACATTTCTAACGAGAAAAACGTAGGCCCTTACCCTTGCTCGATTTTTCCATTCCTTACACAGTTTTTACGGGGAATCGTAACTGAAATATTCTCCACTACGACATGGATGATGCCCATTGTTTCGCACGGCCAAAACAACTTTATATTAAACAATGTTTTGAACTCAAATCATTTCCTACTCTCTTGTTGTTTAACCTGCAATTGCTAATTTAATAAAACACTCATTGTCTAATTTTCAAAGATATACAACACACACGATTTCAGCAAGTTAGACTGAGTTTTCCAAAGAGTATTTCAAAAGAAGAAAGTCCTGATTCTTGCATTGCCAATAAATGCTTCCACCCTAATCAAAGTTGGAAACTGTCTTGAAGACAACTTCATTGTTTAACAAGTTCTTCATTTTATCCCTTTTGTGCTGAGATTTTAAAAAGCAATTCATTGTTTTAAACTGTAAGTATATGAAGTGTTCTCAGTAAGAGAACACCACACATCACCTATATTCTTTCTCTGAGAGCTACAACTAATCATCTAGAACACATCAAATTATAGCTATCAAAGTCTACAAAGATCAAGCACTAAGAACGAAGACATATCTCAATGCTAATGCGTTAGTTCAATCTTAGGTTTGTAGGGTAACCTCTCGATCAATCTCAGCACGAAAACTCTCTAAATTGCAAAGTCTTCAATATCACTTGGATTTAGTATTTGATTTTGACAAAATATTTTCCAAAAGGTTTTAATCATAATTTCAATGAGTTTTGAATGATTTAAAAGTGTTTTGAGTCAATGAAATGGTTCTTAAGTGTTAAAAGATTAACTTTTCCAAAATCGGGCTATCCACCACTTTGCCAAAATTTTACAAAAGGTAATAGCGCCCACTGTCAGTGTTGATAGCATGTTGATAGGGTTGAATAATCAAAAATCAATTTTTCTGGAAAATTGCCTACAACGCGCTATCCCTCGCTATCCCTTTTGATAACTCGCTATAAAGTAGTTACCGCGATCTTTCGATTTTTACAAAAATGGGCAATAGCGTGCTATAGGCCTAGATTGCACGCAACGGAAACTCCAAAAAACTCGAGCTCTTGGGTATGTGTATACGGACTTACAATAGCCCGTTATAAGTCACTAGTGCGCATGATACACAACCCAATAACATCCTATCCTAGTTTGAGTTAGAAATCTCACATTTCTAACAAGAAAAACGTAGGCCCTTTCCCTTGCTCGATTTTTCCATTTCTTACACAGTTTTGACGGGGAATCGTAACTGAAATATTCTCCACTAAGACATGGATGATGCCCATTGTTTCACGCGGCCAAAACAACTTTAGATTAAACAATGTTTTGAATTCAAACCATTTCCTACTCTCTTGTTGTTTAACCCGCAATTGCTAATTTAATAAAACACTCATTGTCTAATTTTTAAAGATACAACACACACGATTTCAACAAGTTAGACTGAGCTTTCCAAAGAGTATTTCAAAAGAAGAAAGTCCTGATTCTTGCATTGCCAATAAATGCTTCCACCCTAATCAAAGTTGGAAACTGTCTTGAAGACAACTTCATTGTTTAACAAGTTCTTCATTTTATCCCTTTTGTGCTGAGATTTTAAAAAGCAATTCATTGTTTTTAACTGTAAGTATATGAAGTGTTCTCAGTAAGAGAACACCACACATCACCTATATTCTTTCTCTGAGAGCTACAACTAATCATCTAGAACACATCAAATTATAGCTATCAAAGTCTACAAAGATCAAGCACTAAGAACGAAGACATATCTCAATGCTAATGCGTTAGTTCAATCTTAGGTTTGTAGGGTAACCTCTCGATCAATCTCAGCACGAAAACTCTCTAAATTGCAAAGTCTTCAATATCACTTGGATTTAGTATTTGATTTTGACAAAATATTTTCCAAAAGGTTTTAATCATAATTTCAATGAGTTTTGAATGATTTAAAAGTGTTTTGAGTCAATGAAATGGTTCTTAAGTGTTAAAAGATTAACTTTTCCAAAATCGGGCTATCCACCACTTTGCCAAAATTTTACAAAAGGTAATAGCGCCCACTGTCAGTGTTGATAGCATGTTGATAGGGTTGAATAATCAAAAATCAATTTTTCTGGAAAATTGCCTACAACGCGCTATCCCTCGCTATCCCTTTTGATAACTCGCTATAAAGTAGTTACCGCGATCTTTCGATTTTTACAAAAATGGGCAATAGCGTGCTATAGGCCTAGATTGCACGCAACGGAAACTCCAAAAAACTCGAGCTCTTGGGTATGTGTATACGGACTTACAATAGCCCGTTATAAGTCACTAGTGCGCATGATACACAACCCAATAACATCCTATCCTAGTTTGAGTTAGAAATCTCACATTTCTAACAAGAAAAACGTAGGCCCTTTCCCTTGCTCGATTTTTCCATTTCTTACACAGTTTTGACGGGGAATCGTAACTGAAATATTCTCCACTAAGACATGGATGATGCCCATTGTTTCACGCGGCCAAAACAACTTTAGATTAAACAATGTTTTGAATTCAAATCATTTCCTACTCTCTTGTTGTTTAACCCGCAATTGCTAATTTAATAAAACACTCATTGTCTAATTTTTAAAGATACAACACACACGATTTCAACAAGTTAGACTGAGCTTTCCAAAGAGTATTTCAAAAGAAGAAAGTCCTGATTCTTGCATTGCCAATAAATGCTTCCACCCTAATCAAAGTTGGAAACTGTCTTGAAGACAACTTCATTGTTTAACAAGTTCTTCATTTTATCCCTTTTGTGCTGAGATTTTAAAAAGCAATTCATTGTTTTTAACTGTAAGTATATGAAGTGTTCTCAGTAAGAGAACACCACACATCACCTATATTCTTTCTCTGAGAGCTACAACTAATCATCAAGAACACATCAAATTATAGCTATCAAAGTATACAAAGATCAAGCTCTAAGAACGAAGACATATCTCAATGCTAATGCGTTAGTTCAATCGTAGGTTTGTAGGGTAACCTCTCGATCAATCTCAGCACGAAAACTCTCTAAATTGCAAAGTCTTCAATATCACTTGGATTTAGTATTTGATTTTGACAAAATATTTTTCGAAAGGTTTTAATCATAATTTCAATTGGTTTTGAATGATTTAAAAGTGTTTTGAGTCAATGAAATGGTTCTTAAGTGTTTAAATATTAATTTTTCCAAAATCGGGCTATCCACCACTTTGCAAAAATTTTACAAAAGGTAATAGCGCACTGTCAGTATTGATAGCATGCTGATAGGGTTAAATAATCAAAAATCAATTTTTCTGGAAAATTGCCTACAACGCGCTATCCCTCGCTACCCTTTTTGATAACTCGCTATAAAGTAGTTACCGTGATCTTTCGATTTTTACTAAAATGGGCAATAGCGTGCTATAGGCCTAGATGGCACGCAACGGAAACTCCAAAAAACTCGAGCTCTTGGGTATGTGTATGTGGACTTACAATAGCCCGCTATAAGTCATTAGTGCGCATGATACACAACCCAATAACATGCTATCCAAGTTTGAGTTAGAAATCTCACATTTCTAACAAGAAAAACGTGGGCCCTTTCCCTTGCTCGATTTTTCCATTTCTTACACAGTTTTGACGGGGAATCGTAACTGAAATATTCTCCACTAAGACATGGATGATGCCCATTGTTTCGCGCGGCCAAAACAACTTTAGATTAAACAATGTTTTGAATTCAAATCATTTCCTACTCTCTTGCTGTTTAACCTGCAATTGCTAATTTAATAAAGCACTCATTGTCTAATTTTCAAAGATACAACACACACGATTTCAGCAAGTTAGACTGAGCTTTCCAAAGAGTGTTTCAAAAGAAGAAAGTCGTGATTCTTCCATTGCCTATAAATGCTTCTACCCTAATCAAAGTTGGAAACTGTCTTGAAGATAACTTCACTGTTTAACAAGTTCTTCTTTTTATCCCTTTTGTGCTGAGATTTTAAGAAGCAATTCATTGTTTTAAACTGTAAGTATATGAAGTGTTCTCAGTATATGAAGGTAATAGCGCACACTGTCAGTGTTGATAGCATGTTGATAGGGTTGAATAATCAAAAATCAATTTTTCTGGAAAATTGCCTACAACGCGCTATCCCTCGCTATCCCTTTTGATAACTCGCTATAAAGTAGTTACCGCGATCTTTCGATTTTTACTAAAATGGGCAATAGCGTGCTATAGGCCTAGATTGCACGCAACGGAAACTCCAAAAAACTCGAGCTCTTGGGTATGTGTATACGGACTTACAATAGCCCGTTATAAGTCACTAGTGCGCATGATACACAACCCAATAACATCCTATCCTAGTTTGAGTTAGAAATCTCACATTTCTAACGAGCAAAAACGTAGGCCCTTACCCTTGCTCGATTTTTCCATTTCTTACACAGTTTTGACGGGGAATCGTAACTGAAATATTCTCCACTAAGACATGGATGATGCCCCATTGTTTAACCCGCAATTGCTAATTTAATAAAACACTCATTGTCTAATTTTCAAAGATACAACACACACTATTCCAGCAAGTTAGACTGAGCTTTCCAAAGAGTGTTTCAAAAGAAGAAAATCCTGATTCTTGCATTGCCAATAAATGCTTCGACCCTAATCAAAGTTGGAAACTGTCTTGAAGATAACTTCACTGTTTAACAAGTTCTTCTTTTTATCCCTTTTGTGCTGAGATTTTAAGAAGCAATTCATTGTTTTAAACTGTAAGTATATGAAGTGTTCTCAGTAAGAGAACACAACACATTACCTATATTCTTTCACTGAGAGCTACAACTAATCATCAAGAACACATCAAATTATAGCTATCAAAGTATACAAAGATCAAGCCCTAAGAACGAAGACATATCTCAATGCAAATGCGTTAGTTCAATCTTAGGTGTGTATGGTAACCTCTCGATCAATCTCAGCACGAAAACTCTCTAAATTGCAAGTCTTCAATATCACTTGGATTTAGTATTTGATTTTGACAAAATATTTTCCAAAAGGTTTTAATCATAATTTCAATGAGTTTTGAATGATTTAAAAGTGTTTTGAGTCAATGAAATGGTTCTTTAGTGTTTAAATATTAATTTTTCCAAAATCGGGCTATCCACCACTTTGCCAAAATTTTACAAATGGTAATAGCGCACTGTCAGTGTTGATAACATGCTGATAGGGTTGAATAATCAAAAATCAATTTTTCTGGAAAATTGCCTACAACGCGCCATCCCTCGCTATCCCTTTTGATAACTCGCTATAAAGTAGTTACCGTGATCTTTCGATTTTTACTAAAATGGGCAATAGCGTGCTATAGGCCTAGATTGCACTCTAACGGAAACTCCAAAAAACTCGAGCTCTTGGGTATGTGTATATCGACTTACAATAGCCCGCTATAAGTCATTAGTGCGCATGATACACAACCCAATAGCATTCTATCCGAGTTGAGTTAGAAATCTCACATTTCTAACGAGAAAAACGCAGGCCCTTTCTCTTGCTCGATTTTTCCATTCCTTACACAATTTTGACTGGGAATCGTAACTGAAATATTCTCCACTACGACATGGATGATGCTCATTGTTTCTCACGGCCAAAACAACTTTAGATTAAACAATGTTTTGAATTCGAATCATTTCCTACTCTCTTGCTGTTTAACCTGCAATTGCTAATTTAATAAAACACTCATTGTCTAATTTTTAGATACACAACACACACGATTTCAGCAAGTTAGACTGAGCTTTCCAAAGAGTATTTCAAAAGAAGAAAGTCGTGATTTTTGCATTGTCAATAAATTGTTCGACCCGAATCAAAGTTGGAAACTGTCTTGAAGATAACTTCATTGTTTAACAAGTTCTTCATTTTATCCCTTTTGTGCTGAGATTTTAAGAAGCAATTCATTGTTTTAAACTGTAAGTATATGAAGTGTTCTCAGTAAGAGAACACAACACATCACCTATATTCTTTCTCTGAGAGCTACAACTAATCATCAAGAACACATCAAATTATAGCTATCAAAGTCTTCAAAGATCAAGCCCTAAGAACGAAGACATATCTCAATGCTAATGCGTTAGTTCAATCTTAGGTGTGTATGGTAACCTCTCGATCAATCTCAGCACGAAAACTCTCTAAATTGCAAGTCTTCAATATCACTTGGATTTAGTATTTGATTTTGACAAAATATTTTCCGAAAGGTTTTAATCATAATTTCAATTAGTTTTGAATGATTTAAAAGTGTTTTGAGTCAATGAAATGGTTCTTAAGTGTTAAAATATTAATTTTTCCAAAATCGGGCTATCCACCACTTTGCCAAAATTTTGCAAAAGGTAGTATCGCACAATCAGTGTTTATAGCACGCTGATAGGGTTGAATAATCAAAAATCAATTTTTCTTGAAAAATTGCCTACAACGCGCTATCCCTCGCTATCCCTTTTGATAACTCGCTATAAAGTAGTTACCGTGATCTTTCGATTTTTACTAAAATGGGCAATAGCGTGCTATAGGCCTAGATTGCACTCTAACGGAAAGTCCAAAAAACTCGAGCTCTTGGGTATGTGTATATCGACTTACAATAGCCCGCTATAAGTCATTAGTGCGCATGATACACAACCCAATAGCATGCTATCCGAGTTTGAGTTAAAAATCTCACATTTCTAACGAGAAAAACGCAGGCCCTTTCCCTTGCTCGATTTTTCCATTCCTTACACAGTTTTGACTGGGAATCGTAACTGAAATATTCTCCACTACGACATGGATGATGCCCATTGTTTCGCAAGGCCAAAACAACTTTAGATTAAACAATGTTTTGAATTCGAATTATTTCCTACTCTCTTGCTGTTTAACCTGCAATTGCTAATTTAATAAAACACTCATTGGCTAATTTTCAGATACACAACACACACGATTTCTGCAAGTTAGACTGAGCTTTCCAAAGAGTATTTCAAAAGAAGAAAGTCGTGATTTTTGCATTGTCAATAAATGCTTCGACCCGAATCAAAGTTGGAAACTGTCTTGAAGATAACTTCATTGTTTAACAAGTTCTTCATTTTATCCCTTTTGTGCTGAGATTTTAAGAAGCAATTCATTGTTTTTAACAGTAAGTATATGAAGTGTTCTCAGTAAGAGAACACAACACATCACCTATATTCTTTCCCTGAGAGCTACAACTAATCATCAAGAACACATCAAATTATAGCTATCAAAGTCTTCAAAAATCAAGCCCTAAGAACGAAGACATATCTCAATGCTAATGCGTTAGTTCAATCTTAGGTGTGTATGGTAACCTCTCGATCAATCTCAGCACAAAAACTCTCTAAATTGCAAGTCTTCAATATCACTTGGATTTAGTATTTGATTTTGACAAAATATTTTCCGAAAGGTTTTAATCATAATTTAAATTAGTTTTGAATGATTTAAAAGTGTTTTGAGTCAATGAAATGGTTCTTAAGTGTTAAAATATTAATTTTTCCAAAATCGGGCTATCCACCACTTTGCCAAAATTTTACAAAAGGTAGTAGCGCACTATCAGTGTTTATAGCACGCTGATAGGGTTGAATAATCAAAAATCAATTTTTCTTGAAAAATTGCCTACAACGCGCTATCCCTCGCTATCCCTTTTGATAACTCGCTATAAAGTAGTTACCGTGATCTTTCGATTTTTACTAAAATGGGCAATAGCGTGCTATAGGCCTAGATTGCACTCTAACGGAAAGTCCAAAAAACTCGAGCTCTTGGGTATGTGTATATCGACTTACAGTAGCCCGCTATAAGTCATTAGTGCGCATGATACACAACCCAATAGCATGCTATCCGAGTTTGAGTTAGAAATCTCACATTTCTAACGAGAAAAACGCAGGCCCTTTCCCTTGCTCGATTTTTCCATTCCCTACACAGTTTTGACTGGGAATCGTAACTGAAACATTCTCCACTACGACATGGATGATGCCCATTGTTTCGCACGGCCAAAACAACTTTTGATTAAACAATGTTTTGAATTCGAATCATTTCCTACTCTCTTGCTGTTTAACCTGCAATTGCTAATTTAATAAAACACTCATTGGCTAATTTTCAGATACACAACACAGACGATTTCAGCAAGTTAGACTGAGCTTTCCAAAGAATATTTCAAAAGAAGAAAGTCGTGATTTTTGCATTGTCAATAAATGCTTCGACCCGAATCAAAGTTGGAAACTGTCTTGAAGATAACTTCATTGTTTAACAAGTTCTTCATTTTATCCCTTTTGTGCTGAGATTTTAAGAAGCAATTCATTGTTTTTAACAGTAAGTATATGAAGTGTTCTCAGTAAGAGAACACAACACATCACCTATATTCTTTCCCTGAGAGCTACAACTAATCATCAAGAACACATCAAATTATAGCTATCAAAGTCTTCAAAAATCAAGCCCTAAGAACGAAGACATATCTCAATGCTAATGCGTTAGTTCAATCTTAGGTGTGTATGGTAACCTCTCGATCAATCTCAGCACAAAAACTCTCTAAATTGCAAGTCTTCAATATCACTTGGATTTAGTATTTGATTTTGACAAAATATTTTCCGAAAGGTTTTAATCATAATTTAAATTAGTTTTGAATGATTTAAAAGTGTTTTGAGTCAATGAAATGGTTCTTAAGTGTTAAAATATTAATTTTTCCAAAATCGGGCTATCCACCACTTTGCCAAAATTTTACAAAAGGTAGTAGCGCACTATCAGTGTTTATAGCACGCTGATAGGGTTGAATAATCAAAAATCAATTTTTCTTGAAAAATTGCCTACAACGCGCTATCCCTCGCTATCCCTTTTGATAACTCGCTATAAAGTAGTTACCGTGATCTTTCGATTTTTACTAAAATGGGCAATAGCGTGCTATAGGCCTAGATTGCACTCTAACGGAAAGTCCAAAAAACTCGAGCTCTTGGGTATGTGTATATCGACTTACAGTAGCCCGCTATAAGTCATTAGTGCGCATGATACACAACCCAATAGCATGCTATCCGAGTTTGAGTTAGAAATCTCACATTTCTAACGAGAAAAACGCAGGCCCTTTCCCTTGCTCGATTTTTCCATTCCCTACACAGTTTTGACTGGGAATCGTAACTGAAACATTCTCCACTACGACATGGATGATGCCCATTGTTTCGCACGGCCAAAACAACTTTTGATTAAACAATGTTTTGAATTCGAATCATTTCCTACTCTCTTGCTGTTTAACCTGCAATTGCTAATTTAATAAAACACTCATTGGCTAATTTTCAGATACACAACACAGACGATTTCAGCAAGTTAGACTGAGCTTTCCAAAGAATATTTCAAAAGAAGAAAGTCGTGATTTTTGCATTGTCAATAAATGCTTCGACCCGAATCAAAGTTGGAAACTGTCTTGAAGATAACTTCATTGTTTAACAAGTTCTTCATTTTATCCCTTTTGTGCTGAGATTTTAAGAAGCAATTCATTGTTTTAAACTGTAAGTATATGAAGTGTTCTCAGTAAGAGAACACAACACATCACCTATATTCTTTCTATGAGAGCTACAACTAATCATCAAGAACACATCAAATTATAGCTATCAAAGTCTTAAAGATCAAGCCCTAAGAACGAAGACATATCTCAATGCTAATGCGTTAGTTCAATCTTAGGTGTGTATGGTAACCTCTCGATCAATCTCAGCACGAAAACTCCCTAAATTGCAAGTCTTCAATATCACTTGGATTTAGTATTTGATTTTGACAAAATATTTTCCGTAAGGTTTTAATCATAATTTCAATTAGTTTTGAATGATTTAAAAGTGTTTTGAGTCAATGAAATGGTTCTTAAGTCTTAAAATATTAATTTTTCCAAAATCGGGCTATCCACCACTTTGCCAAAATTTTACAAAAGATAGTAGCGCACTATCAGTGTTGATAGCACGCTGATAGGGTTGAATAATCAAAAATCAATTTTTCTTGGAAAATTGCCCACAACGCGCTATCCCTCGCTATCCCTTTTGATAACTCGCTATAAAGTAGTTACCGTGATCTTTCGATTTTTACTAAAATGGGCAATAGCGTGCTATAGGCCTAGATTGCACTCTAACGGAAAGTCCAAAAAACTCGAGCTCTTGGGTATGTGTATATCGACTTACAATAGCCCGCTATAAGTCATTAGTGCGCATGATACACAACCCAATAGCATGCTATCCGAGTTTGAGTTAGAAATCTCACATTTCTAACGAGAAAAACGCAGGCCCTTTCCCTTGCTCGATTTTTCCATTCCTTACACAGTTTTGACTGGGAATCGTAACTGAAATATTCTCCACTACGACATGGATGATGCCCATTGTTTCGCACGGCCAAAACAACTTTAGATTAAACAATGTTTTGAATTCGAATCATTTCCTACTCTCTTGCTGTTTAACCTGCAATTGCTAATTTAATAAAACACTCATTGTCTAATTTTCAGATACACAACATACACGATTTCAGCAAGTTAGACTTAGCTTTCCAAAGAGTATTTCAAAAGAAGAAAGTCGTGATTTTTGCATTGTCAATAAATTGTTCGACCCGAATCAAAGTTGGGAACTGTCTTGAAGATAACTTCATTGTTTAACAAGTTCTTCATTTTATCCCTTTTGTGCTGAGATTTTAAGAAGCAATTCATTGTTTTAAACTGTAAGTATATGAAGTGTTCTCAGTAAGAGAACACAACACATCACCTATATTCTTTCTCTGAGAGCTACAACTAATCATCAAGAACACATCAAATTATAGCTATCAAAGTCTTCAAAGATCAAGCCCTAAGAACGAAGACATATCTCAATGCTAATGCGTTACTTCAATCTTAGGTGTGTATGGTAACCTCTCGATCAATCTCAGCACGAAAACTCTCTAAATTGCAAGTCTTCAATATCACTTGGATTTAGTATTTGATTTTGACAAAATATTTTCCGAAAGGTTTTAATCATAATTTCAATTAGTTTTGAATGATTTAAAAGTGTTTTGAGTCAATGAAATGGTTCTTAAGTGTTAAAATATTAATTGCCCACAACGCGCTATCCCTTTTGATAACTCGCTATAAAGTAGTTACCGTGATCTTTCGATTTTTACTAAAATGGGCAATAGCTTGCTATAGGCCTAGATTGCACTCTAACGGAAAGTCCAAAAAACTCGAGCTCTTGGGTATGTGTATATCGACATACAATAGCCCGCTATAAGTCATTAGTGCGCATGATACACAACCCAATAGCATGCTATCCGAGTTTGAGTTAGAAATCTCACATTTCTAACGAGAAAAACGAAGGCCCTTTCCCTTGCTCGATTTTTCCATTCCTTACACAGTTTTGACTGGGAATCGTAACTGAAATATTCTCCACTACGACATGGATGATGCCCATTGTTTCGCACGGCCAAAACAACTTTAGATTAAACAATGTTTTGAATTCTATTAATTTCCTACTCTCTTGCTGTTTAACCTGCAATTCCTAATTTAATAAAACACTCATTGTCTAATTTTCAGATACACAACACACACGATTTCAGCAAGTTAGACTGAGCTTTCCAAAGAATATTTCAAAAGAAGAAAGTCGTGATTTTTGCATTGTCAATAAATGCTTCGACCCGAATCAAAGTTGGAAACTGTCTTGAAGATAACTTCATTGTTTAACAAGTTCTTCATTTTATCCCTTTTGTGCTGAGATTTTAAGAAGCAATTCATTGTTTTTAACAGTAAGTATATGAAGTGTTCTCAGTAAGAGAACACAACACATCACCTATATTCTTTCCCTGAGAGCTACAACTAATCATCAAGAACACATCAAATTATAGCTATCAAAGTCTTCAAAAATCAAGCCCTAAGAACGAAGACATATCTCAATGCTAATGCGTTAGTTCAATCTTAGGTGTGTATGGTAACCTCTCGATCAATCTCAGCACAAAAACTCTCTAAATTGCAAGTCTTCAATATCACTTGGATTTAGTATTTGATTTTGACAAAATATTTTCCGAAAGGTTTTAATCATAATTTAAATTAGTTTTGAATGATTTAAAAGTGTTTTGAGTCAATGAAATGGTTCTTAAGTGTTAAAATATTAATTTTTCCAAAATCGGGCTATCCACCACTTTGCCAAAATTTTACAAAAGGTAGTAGCGCACTATCAGTGTTTATAGCACGCTGATAGGGTTGAATAATCAAAAATCAATTTTTCTTGAAAAATTGCCTACAACGCGCTATCCCTCGCTATCCCTTTTGATAACTCGCTATAAAGTAGTTACCGTGATCTTTCGATTTTTACTAAAATGGGCAATAGCGTGCTATAGGCCTAGATTGCACTCTAACGGAAAGTCCAAAAAACTCGAGCTCTTGGGTATGTGTATATCGACTTACAGTAGCCCGCTATAAGTCATTAGTGCGCATGATACACAACCCAATAGCATGCTATCCGAGTTTGAGTTAGAAATCTCACATTTCTAACGAGAAAAACGCAGGCCCTTTCCCTTGCTCGATTTTTCCATTCCCTACACAGTTTTGACTGGGAATCGTAACTGAAACATTCTCCACTACGACATGGATGATGCCCATTGTTTCGCACGGCCAAAACAACTTTTGATTAAACAATGTTTTGAATTCGAATCATTTCCTACTCTCTTGCTGTTTAACCTGCAATTGCTAATTTAATAAAACACTCATTGGCTAATTTTCAGATACACAACACAGACGATTTCAGCAAGTTAGACTGAGCTTTCCAAAGAATATTTCAAAAGAAGAAAGTCGTGATTTTTGCATTGTCAATAAATGCTTCGACCCGAATCAAAGTTGGAAACTGTCTTGAAGATAACTTCATTGTTTAACAAGTTCTTCATTTTATCCCTTTTGTGCTGAGATTTTAAGAAGCAATTCATTGTTTTAAACTGTAAGTATATGAAGTGTTCTCAGTAAGAGAACACAACACATCACCTATATTCTTTCTATGAGAGCTACAACTAATCATCAAGAACACATCAAATTATAGCTATCAAAGTCTTAAAGATCAAGCCCTAAGAACGAAGACATATCTCAATGCTAATGCGTTAGTTCAATCTTAGGTGTGTATGGTAACCTCTCGATCAATCTCAGCACGAAAACTCCCTAAATTGCAAGTCTTCAATATCACTTGGATTTAGTATTTGATTTTGACAAAATATTTTCCGTAAGGTTTTAATCATAATTTCAATTAGTTTTGAATGATTTAAAAGTGTTTTGAGTCAATGAAATGGTTCTTAAGTCTTAAAATATTAATTTTTCCAAAATCGGGCTATCCACCACTTTGCCAAAATTTTACAAAAGATAGTAGCGCACTATCAGTGTTGATAGCACGCTGATAGGGTTGAATAATCAAAAATCAATTTTTCTTGGAAAATTGCCCACAACGCGCTATCCCTCGCTATCCCTTTTGATAACTCGCTATAAAGTAGTTACCGTGATCTTTCGATTTTTACTAAAATGGGCAATAGCGTGCTATAGGCCTAGATTGCACTCTAACGGAAAGTCCAAAAAACTCGAGCTCTTGGGTATGTGTATATCGACTTACAATAGCCCGCTATAAGTCATTAGTGCGCATGATACACAACCCAATAGCATGCTATCCGAGTTTGAGTTAGAAATCTCACATTTCTAACGAGAAAAACGCAGGCCCTTTCCCTTGCTCGATTTTTCCATTCCTTACACAGTTTTGACTGGGAATCGTAACTGAAATATTCTCCACTACGACATGGATGATGCCCATTGTTTCGCACGGCCAAAACAACTTTAGATTAAACAATGTTTTGAATTCGAATCATTTCCTACTCTCTTGCTGTTTAACCTGCAATTGCTAATTTAATAAAACACTCATTGTCTAATTTTCAGATACACAACATACACGATTTCAGCAAGTTAGACTTAGCTTTCCAAAGAGTATTTCAAAAGAAGAAAGTCGTGATTTTTGCATTGTCAATAAATTGTTCGACCCGAATCAAAGTTGGGAACTGTCTTGAAGATAACTTCATTGTTTAACAAGTTCTTCATTTTATCCCTTTTGTGCTGAGATTTTAAGAAGCAATTCATTGTTTTAAACTGTAAGTATATGAAGTGTTCTCAGTAAGAGAACACAACACATCACCTATATTCTTTCTCTGAGAGCTACAACTAATCATCAAGAACACATCAAATTATAGCTATCAAAGTCTTCAAAGATCAAGCCCTAAGAACGAAGACATATCTCAATGCTAATGCGTTACTTCAATCTTAGGTGTGTATGGTAACCTCTCGATCAATCTCAGCACGAAAACTCTCTAAATTGCAAGTCTTCAATATCACTTGGATTTAGTATTTGATTTTGACAAAATATTTTCCGAAAGGTTTTAATCATAATTTCAATTAGTTTTGAATGATTTAAAAGTGTTTTGAGTCAATGAAATGGTTCTTAAGTGTTAAAATATTAATTGCCCACAACGCGCTATCCCTTTTGATAACTCGCTATAAAGTAGTTACCGTGATCTTTCGATTTTTACTAAAATGGGCAATAGCTTGCTATAGGCCTAGATTGCACTCTAACGGAAAGTCCAAAAAACTCGAGCTCTTGGGTATGTGTATATCGACATACAATAGCCCGCTATAAGTCATTAGTGCGCATGATACACAACCCAATAGCATGCTATCCGAGTTTGAGTTAGAAATCTCACATTTCTAACGAGAAAAACGAAGGCCCTTTCCCTTGCTCGATTTTTCCATTCCTTACACAGTTTTGACTGGGAATCGTAACTGAAATATTCTCCACTACGACATGGATGATGCCCATTGTTTCGCACGGCCAAAACAACTTTAGATTAAACAATGTTTTGAATTCTATTAATTTCCTACTCTCTTGCTGTTTAACCTGCAATTCCTAATTTAATAAAACACTCATTGTCTAATTTTCAGATACACAACACACACGATTTCAGCAAGTTAGACTGAGCTTTCCAAAGAATATTTCAAAAGAAGAAAGTCGTGATTTTTGCTTTGTCAATAAATGCTTCGACCCAAATCAAAGTTGGAAACTGTCTTGAAGATAACTTCATTATTTAACAAGTTCTTCATTTTATCCCTTTTGTGCTGAGATTTTAAGAAGCAATTCATTGTTTTAAACTGTAAGTATATGAAGTGTTCTCAGTAAGAGAACACAACACATCACCTATATTCTTTCTTTGAGAGCTACAACTAATCATCAAGAACACATCAAATTATAGCTATCAAAGTCTTCAAAGATCAAGCCCAAAGAACGAAGACATATCTCAATGCTAATGCGTCAGTTCAATCTTAGGTGTTTATGGTAACCTCTCGATCAATCTCAGCACGAAAACTCTCTAAATTGCAAGTCTGCAATATCACTTGGATTTAGTATTTGATTTTGCCAAAATATTTTCCGAAAGGTTTTAATCATAATTTCAATTAGTTTTGAATGATTTAAAAGTTTTTTGAGTCAATGAAATGGTTCTTAAGTGTTAAAATATTAATTTTTCCAAAATCGAGCTATCCACCACTTTGCCAAAATTTTACAAAAGGTAGTAGCGCACTATCAGTGTTTATAGCACGCTGATAGGGTTGAATAATCAAAAATCAATTTTTCTTGAAAAATTGCCCACAACGCGCTATCCCTCGCTATCCTTTTTGATAACTCGCTATAAAGTAGTTACCGTGATCTTTCGATTTTTACTAAAATGGGCAATAGCGTGCTATAGGCCTAGATTGCACTCTAACGGAAAGTCCAAAAAACTCGAGCTCTTGGGTATGTGTATATCGACTTACAATAGCCCGCTATAAGTCATTAGTGCGCATGATACACAACCCAATAGCATTCTATCCGAGTCGAGTTAGAAATCTCACATTTCTAACGAGAAAAACGCAGGCCCTTTCCCTTGCTCGATTTTTCCATTCCTTACACAATTTTGACTGGGAATCGTAACTGAAATATTCTCCACTACGACATGGATGATGCCCATTGTTTCTCACGGCCAAAACAACTTTAGATTAAACAATGTTTTGAATTCGAATCATTTCCTACTCTCTTGCTGTTTAACCTGCAATTGCTAATTTCATAAAACACTCATTGTCCAATTTTTAGATACACAACACACACGATTTCAGCAAGTTAGACTGAGCTTTCCAAAGAGTATTTCAAAAGAAGAAAGTCGTGATTTTTGCATTGTCAATAAATTGTTCGACCCGAATCAAAGTTGGAAACTGTCTTGAAGATAACTTCATTGTTTAACAAGTTCTTCATTTTATCCCTTTTGTGCTGAGATTTTAAGAAGCAATTCATTGTTTTAAACTGTAAGTATATGAAGTGTTCTCAGTAAGAGAACACAACACATCACCTATATTCTTTCTCTGAGAGCTACAACTAATCATCAAGAACACATCAAATTATAGCTATCAAAGTCTTCAAAGATCAAGCCCTAAGAACGAAGACATATCTCAATGCTAATGCGTTAGTTCAATCTTAGGTGTGTATGGTAACCTCTCGATCAATCTCAGCACGAAAACTCTCTAAATTGCAAGTCTTCAATATCACTTGGATTTAGTATTTGATTTTGACAAAATCTTTTCCGTAAGGTTTTAATCATAATTTCAATTAGTTTTGAATGATTTAAAAGTGTTTTGAGTCAATGAAATGGTTCTTAAGTGTTAAAATATTAATTTTTCCAAAATCGGGCTATCCACCACTTTGCCAAAATTTTACAAAAGGTAGTAGCGCACTATCAGTGTTTATAGCACGCTGATAGGGTTGAATAATCAAAAATCAATTTTTCTTGAAAAATTGCCCACAACGCGCTATCCCTCGCTATCCCTTTTGATAACTCGCTATAAAGTTGTTACCGTGATCTTTCGATATTTACTAAAATGGGCAATAGCGTGCTATAGGCCTAGATTGCACTCTAACGGGAAGTCCAAAAAACTCGAGCTCTTGGGTATGTGTATATCGACATACAATAGCCCGCTATAAGTCATTAGTGCGCATGATACACAACCCAATAGCATGCTATCCGAGTTTGAGTTAGAAATCTCACATTTCTAACGAGAAAAACGAAGGCCCTTTCCCTTGCTCGATTTTTCCATTCCTTACACAGTTTTGACTGGGATTCGTAACTGAAATATTCTCCACTACGACATGGATGATGCCCATTGTTTCGCACGGCCAAAACAACTTTAGATTAAACAATGTTTTGAATTCGAATCATTTCCTACTCTCTTGCTGTTTAACCTGCAATTGCTAATTTAATAAAACACTCATTGTCTAATTTTCAGATACACAACACACACGATTTCAGCAAGTTAGACCGAGCTTTCCAAAGAGTATTTCAAAAGAAGAAAGTCGTGATTTTTGCATTGTCAATAAATGCTTCGACCCGAATCAAAGTTGGAAACTGTCTTGAAGATAACTTCATTGTTTAACAAGTTCTTCATTTTATCCCTTTTGTGCTGAGATTTTAAGAAGCAATTCATTGTTTTAAACTGTAAGTATATGAAGTGTTCTCAGTAAGAGAACACAACACATCACCTATATTCTTTCTTTGAGAGCTACAACTAATCATCAAGAACACATCAAATTATAGCTATCAAAGTCTTCAAAGATCAAGCCCTAAGAACGAAGACATATCTCAATGCTAATGCGTCAGTTCAATCTTAGGTGTGTATGGTAACCTCTCGATCAATCTCAGCACGAAAACTCTCTAAATTGCAAGTCTTCAATATCACTTGGATTTAGTATTTGATTTTGCCAAAATATTTTCCGAAAGGTTTTAATCATAATTTCAATTAGTTTTGAATGATTTAAAAGTGTTTTGAGTCAATGAAATGGTTCTTAAGTGTTAAAATATTAATTTTTCCAAAATCGGGCTATCCACCACTTTGCCAAAATTTTACAAATGGTAGTAGCGCACTATCAGTGTTTATAGCACGCTGATAGGGTTGAATAATCAAAAATCAATTTTTCTTGAAAAATTGCCCACAACGCGCTATCCCTCGCTATCCCTTTTGATAACTCGCTATAAAGTAGTTACCGTGATCTTTCGATTTTTACTAAAATGGGCAACAACGTGCTATAGGCCTAGATTGCACTCTAACGGAAAGTCCAAAAAACTCGAGCTCTTGGGTATGTGTATATCGACTTACAATAGCCCGCTATAAGTCATTAGTGCGCATGATACACAACCCAATAGCATGCTATCCGAGTTTGAGTTAGAAACCTCACATTTCTAACCAGAAAAACGCAGGCCCTTTGCCTTGCTCGATTTTTCCATTCCTTACACAGTTTTGACGGGGAATCGTAACTGAAATATTCTCCACTACGACAAGGATGATGCCCATTGTTTCGCACGGCCAAAACAACTTTAGATTAAACAATGTTTTGAATCCGAATCATTTCCTACTCTCTTGCTGTTTAACCTGCAATTGCTAATTTAACAAAACACTCATTGTCTAATTTTCAGATACACAACACACACGATTTCAGCAAGTTAGACTGAGCTTTCCAAAGAGTATTTCAAAAGAAGAAAGTCGTGATTTTTGCATTGTCAATAAATGCTTCGACGCAAATCAAAGTTGGAAACTGTCTTGAAGATAACTTCATTGTTTAACAAGTTCTTCATTTTATCCCTTTTGAGCTGAGATTTTAAGAAGCAATTCATTGTATTAAACTGTAAGTATATGAAGTGTTCTCAGTAAGAGAACACAACACATCACCTATATTCTTTCTCTGAGAGCTACAACTAATCATCAAGAACACATCAAATTATAGCTATCAAAGTCTTCAAAGATCAAGCCCTAAGAACGAAGACATATCTCAATGCTAATGCGTTAGTTCAATCTTAGGTGTGTATGGTAACCTCTCGATCAATCTCAGCACGAAAACTCTCTAAATTGCAAGTCTTCAATATCATTTGGATTTAGTATTTGATTTTGACAAAATATTTTCCGAAAGGTTTTAATCATAATTTCAATTAGTTTTGAATGATTTAAAAGTGTTTTGATTCAATGAAATGGTTCTTAAGTGTTAAAATATTTATTTTTCCAAAATCGGGCTATCCACCACTTTGCCAAAATTTTACAAAAGGTAGTAGCGCACTATCAGTGTTGATAGCACGCTGATAGGGTTGAATAATCAAAAATTAATTTTTCTTGGAAAATTCCCCACAACGCGCTATCCCTCGCTATCCTTTTTGATAACTCGCTATAAAGTAGTTATCGTGATTTTTTGATTTTTACTAAAATGGGCAATAGCGTGTTATAGGCCTAGATTGCACTCTAACGGAAAGTCCAAAAAACTCGAGCTCTTGGGTATGTGTATATCGACTTACAATAGCTCGCTATAAGTCATTAGTGCGCATGATACACAACCCAATAACATGCTATCCGAGTTTGAGTTAGAAATCTCACATTTCTACCGAGAAAAACGCAGGTCCTTTGCCTTGCTCGATTTTTCCATTCCTTACACAGTTTTGACGGGGAATCGTAACTGAAATATTCTCCACTACGACCTGGATGATGCCCATTGTTTCGCACGGCCAAAACAACTTTAGATTAAACAATGCTTTGAATTCGAATCATTTCCTACTCTGTTGCTGTTTAACCTGCAATTGCTAATTTAATAAAACACTCATTGTCTAATTTTCAAATACACAACACACATGATTTCAGCAAGTTAGACTGAGCTTTCCAAAGAATATTTCAAAAGAAGAAAGTCGTAATTTTTGCTTTGTCAACAAATGCTTCGACCCAAATCAAAGTTGGAAACTGTCTTGAAGATAACTTCATTATTTAACAAGTTCTTCATTTTATCCCTTTTGTGCTGAGATTTTAAGAAGCAATTCATTGTTTTAAACTGTAAGTATATGAAGTGTTCTCAGTAAGAGAACACAACACATCACCTATATTCTTTCTTTGAGAGCTACAACTAATCATCAAGAACACATCAAATTATAGCTATCAAAGTCTTCAAAGATCAAGCCCTAAGAACGAAGACATATCTCAATGCTAATGCGTCAGTTCAATCTTAGGTGTGTATGGTAACCTCTCGATCAATCTCAGCACGAAAACTCTCTAAATTGCAAGTCTTCAATATCACTTGGATTTAGTATTTGATTTTGCCAAAATATTTTCCGAAAGGTTTTAATCATAATTTCAATTAGTTTTGAATGATTTAAAAGTGTTTTGAGTCAATGAAATGGTTCTTAAGTGTTAAAATATTAATTTTTCCAAAATCGGGCTATCCACCACTTTGCCAAAATTTTACAAAAGGTAGTAGCGCACTATCAGTGTTTATAGCACGCTGATAGGGTTGAATAATCAAAAATCAATTTTTCTTGAAAAATTGCCCACAACGCGCTATCCCTCGCTATCCTTTTTGATAACTCGCTATAAAGTAGTTACCGTGATCTTTCGATTTTTACTAAAATGGGCAACAGCGTGCTATAGGCCTAGATTGCACTCTAACGGAAAGTCCAAAAAACTCGAGCTCTTGGGTATGTGTATATCGACTTACAATAGCCCGCTATAAGTCATTAGTGCGCATGATACACAACCCAATAGCATGCTATCCGAGTTTGAGTTAGAAACCTCACATTTCTAACCAGAAAAACGCAGGCCCTTTGCCTTGCTCGATTTTTCCATTCCTTACACAGTTTTGACGGGGAATCGTAACTGAAATATTCTCCACTACGACATGGATGATGCCCATTGTTTCGCACGGCCAAAACAACTTTAGATTAAACAATGTTTTGAATCCGAATCATTTCCAACTCTCTTGCTGTTTAACCTGCAATTGCTAATTTAATAAAACACTCATTGTCTAATTTTCAGATACACAACACACACGATTTCAGCAAGTTAGACTGAGCTTTCCAAAGAGTATTTCAAAAGCAGAAAGTCGTGATTTTTGCATTGTCAATAAATGCTTCGACCCGAATCAAAGTTGGAAACTGTGTTGAAGATAACTTCATTGTTTAACAAGTTCTTCATTTTATCCCTTTTGTGCTGAGATTTTAAGAAGCAATTCATTGTTTTAAACTGTAAGTATATGAAGTGTTCTCAGTAAGAGAACACAACACATCACCTATGTTCTTTCTTTCAGAGCTACAACTAATCATCAAGAACACATCAAATTATAGCTATCAAAGTCTTCAAAGATCAAGCCCTAAGAACGAAGACATATCTCAATGCTAATGCGTTAGTTCAATCATAGGTGTGTATGGTAACCTCTCGATCAATCTCAGCACGAAAACTCTCTAAATTGCAAGTCTTCAATATCACTTGGATTTAGTATTTGATTTTGACAAAATATTTTCCGAAAGCTTTTAATCATAATTTCAATTAGTTTTGAATGATTTAAAAGTGTTTTGTGTCAATGAAATGGTTCTTAAGTGTTAAAATATTAATTTTTCCAAAATCGGGCTATCCACCACTTTGCCAAAATTTTACAAAAGGTAGTAGCGCACTATCAGTGTTGATAGCACGCTGATAGGGTTGAATAATCAAAAATCAATTTTTCTTGGAAAATTGCCCACAACGCGCTATCCCTCGCTATCCCTTTTGATAACTCGCTATAAAGTAGTTACCGTGATCTTTCGATTTTTACTAAAATGGGCAATAGCGTGCTATAGGCCTAGATTGCACTCTAACGGAAAGTCCAAAAAACTCGAGCTCTTGGGTATGTGTATATCGACTTACAATAGCCCGCTATAAGTCTTTAGTGCGCATGATACACAACCCAATAGCATGCTATCCGAGTTTGAGTTAGAAATCTCACATTTCTAACGAGAAAAACGCAGGCCCTTTCCCTTGCTCGATTTTTCCATTCTTTACACAGTTTTGACTGGGAATCGTAACTGAAATATTCTCCACTACGACATGGATGATGCCCATTGTTTCGCACGGCCAAAACAACTTTAGATTAAACAATGTTTTGAATTCGAATCATTTCCTTCTCTCTTGCTGTTTAACCTGCAATTGCTAATTTAATAAAACACTCATTGTCTAATTTTCAGATACACAACACACACGATTTCAGCAAGTTAGACTGAGCTTTCCAAAGAGTATTTCAAAAGAAGAAAGTCGTGATTTTTGCATTGTCAATAAATGCTTAGACCCGAATCAAAGTTGGAAACTGTCTTGAAGATAACTTCATTGTTTAACAAGTTCTTCATTTTATCCCTTTTGTGGTGAGATTTTAAGAAGCAATTCATTGTTTTAAACTGTAAGTATATGAAGTGTTCTCAGTAAGAGAACACAACACATCACCTATATTCTTTCTTTGAGAGCTACAACTAATCATCAAGAACACATCAAATTATAGCAATCAAAGTCTTCAAAGATCAAGCCCTAAGAACGAAGACATATCTCAATGCTAATGCGTTAGTTCAATCTTAGGTGTGTATGGTAACCTCTCGATCAATCTCAGCACGAAAACTCTCTAAATTGCAAGTCTTGAATATCACTTGGATTTAGTATTTGATTTTGCCAAAATATTTTCCGAAAGGTTTTAATCATAATTTCAATTAGTTTTGAATGATTTAAAAGTGTTTTGAGTCAATGAAATGGTTCTTAAGTCTTAAAATATTAATTTTTCCAAAATCGGGCTATCCACCACTTTGCCAAAATTTTACAAAAGGTAGTAGCGCACTATCAGTGTTTATAGCACGCTGATAGGGTTGAATAATCAAAAATCAATTTTTCTTGGAAAATTGCCCACAACGCGCTATCCCTCGCTATCCCTTTTGATAACTCGCTATAAAGTAGTTACCGTGATCTTTCAATTTTTACTAAAATGGGCAATAGCGTGCTATAGGCCTAGATTGCACTCTAACGGAAAGTCCAAAAAACTCGAGCTCTTGGGTATGTGTATATCGACTTACAATAGCCCGCTATAAGTCATTAGTGCGCATGATACACAACCCAATAGCATGCTATCCGAGTTTGAGTTAGAAATCTCACATTTCTAACGAGAAAAACGCAGGCCCTTTCCCTTGCTCGATTTTTCCATTCCTTCCACAGTTTTGACTGGGAATCGTAACTGAAATATTCTCCACTACGACATGGATGATGCCCATTGTTTCGCACGGCCAAAACAACTTTAGATTAAACAATGTTTTGAATTCGAATCATTTCCTACTCTCTTGCTGTTTAACATGCAATTGCTAATTTAATAAAACACTCATTGACTAATTTTCAGATACACAACACACACGATTTCAGCAAGTTAGACTGAGCTTTCGAAAGAGTATTTCAAAAGAAGAAAGTCGTGATTTTTGCTTTGTCAATAAATGCTTCGACCCGAATCAAAGTTGGAAACTTGTCTTGAAGATAACTTCATTGTTTAACAAGTTCTTCATTTTATCCCTTTTGTGCTGAGATTTTAAGAAGCAATTCATTGTTTTAAACTGTAAGTATATGAAGTGTTCTCAGTAAGAGAACACAACACATCACCTATATTCTTTCTCTGAGAGCTACAACTAATCATCAAGAACACATCAAATTATAGCTATCAAAGTCTTCAAAGATCAAGCCCTAAGAACGAAGACATATCTCAATGCTAATGCTTTAGTTCAATCTTAGGTGTGTATGGTAACCTCTCGATCAATCTCAGCACGAAAACTCTTTAAATTGCAAGTCTTCAATATCACTTCGATTTAGTATTTGATTTTGCCAAAATATTTTCCGAAAGGTTTTAATCATAATTTCAATTAGTTTTGAATGATTTAAAAGTGTTTTGGGTCAATGAAATGGTTCTTAAGTGTTAAAATATTAATTTTTCCAAAATCGGGCTATCAACCACTTTGCCAAAATTTTACAAAAGATAGTAGCGCACTATCAGTGTTGATAGCACGCTGATAGGGTTGAATAATCAAAAATCAATTTTTCTTGGAAAATTGCCCACAACGCCTTATCCCTCGCTATCCCTCGCTATCCCTTTTGATAACTCGCTATAAAGTAGTTACCGTGATCTTTCGATTTTTACTAAAATGGGCAATAGCGTGCTATAGGCCTAGATTGCACTCTAACGGAAAGTCCAAAAAACTCGAGCTCTTGGGTATGTGTATATCGACTTACAATAACCCGCTATAAGTCATTAGTGCGCATGATACACAACCCAATAGCATGCTATCCGAGTTTGAGTTAGAAATCTCACATTTCTAACGAGAAAAACGCAGGCCCTTTCCCTTGCTCGATTTTTCCATTCTTTGCACAGTTTTGACTGGGAATCGTAACTGAAATATTCTCCACTACGACATGGATGATGCCCATTGTTTCGCACGGCCAAAACAACTTTAGATTAAACAATGTTTTGAATTCAAATCATTTCCTTCTCTCTTGCTGTTTAACCTGCAATTGCTAATTTAATAAAACACTCATTGTCTAATTTTTAGATACACAACACACACGATTTCAGCAAGTTAGACTGAGCTTTCGAAAGAGTATTTCAAAAGAAGAAAGTCGTGATTTTTGCTTTGTCAATAAATGCTTCGACCCGAATCAAAGTTGGAAACTTGTCTTGAAGATAACTTCATTGTTTAACAAGTTCTTCATTTTATCCCTTTTGTGCTGAGATTTTAAGAAGCAATTCATTGTTTTAAACTGTAAGTATATGAAGTGTTCTCAGTAAGAGAACACAACACATCACCTATATTCTTTCTTTGAGAGCTACAACTAATCATCAAGAACACATCAAATTATAGCTATCAAAGTCTTCAAAGATCAAGCCCTAAGAACGAAGTCATATCTCAATGCTAATGCGTCAGTTCAATCTTAGGTGTGTATGGTAACCTCTCGATCAATCTCAGCACGAAAACTCTCTAAATTGCAAGTCTTCAATATCACTTGGATTTAGTATTTGATTTTGCCAAAATATTTTCCGAAAGGTTTTAATCATAATTTCAATTAGTTTTGAATGATTTAAAAGTGTTTTGAGTCAATCAAATGGTTCTTAAGTCTTAAAATATTAATTTTTCCAAAATCGGGCTATCCACCACTTTGCCAAAATTTTACAAAAGGTAGTAGCGCACTATCAGTGTTGATAGCACGCTGATAGGGTTGAATAATCAAAAATCAATTTTTCTTGGAAAATTGCCCACAACGCGCTATCCCTCGCTATCCCTTTCGATAACTCGCTATAAAGTAGTTACCGTGATCTTTCGATTTTTACTAAAATGGGCAATAGCGTGCTATAGGCCTAGATTGCACTCTAACGGAAAGTCCAAAAAACTCGAGCTCTTGGGTATGTGTATATCGACTTACAATAGCCCGCTACAAGTCATTAGTGCGCATGATACACAACCCTATAGCATGCTATCCGAGTTTGAGTTAGAAATCTCACATTTCTAACGAGAAAAACGCAGGCCCTTTCCCTTGCTCGATTTTTCCATTCCTTACACAGTTTTGACTGGGAATCGTAACTGAAATATTCTCCACTACGACATGGATGATGCCCATTGTTTCGCACGGCCAAAACAACTTTAGATTAAACAATGTTTTGAATTCGAATCATTTCCAACTCTCTTGCTGTTTAACCTGCAATTGCTAATTTAATAAAACACTCTTTGGCCAATTTTCAGATACACAACACACACGATTTCAGCAAGTTAGACTGAGCTTTCCAAAGAGTATTTCAAAAGCAGAAAGTCGTGATTTTTGCATTGTCAATAAATGCTTCGACCCGAATCAAAGTTGGAAACTGTGTTGAAGATAACTTCATTGTTTAACAAGTTCTTCATTTTATCCCTTTTGTGCTGAGATTTTAAGAAGCAATTCATTGTTTTAAACTGTAAGTATATGAAGTGTTCTCAGTAAGAGAACACAACACATCACCTATATTCTTTCTTTCAGAGCTACAACTAATCATCAACAACACATCAAATTATAGCTATCAAAGTCTTCAAAGATCAAGCCCTAAGAACGAAGACATATCTCAATGCTAATGCGTTAGTTCAATCTTAGGTGTGTATGGTAACCTCTCGATCAATCTCAGCACGAAAACTCTTTAAATTGCAAGTCTTCAATATCACTTGGATTTAGTATTTGATTTTTCCAAAATATTTTCCGAAAGGTTTTAATCATAATTTCAATTAGTTTTGAATGATTTAAAAGTGTTTTGAGTCAATCAAATGGTTCTTAAGTCTTAAAATATTAATTTTTCCAAAATCGGGCTATCCACCACTTTGCCAAAATTTTACAAAAGGTAGTAGCGCACTATCAGTGTTGATAGCACGCTGATAGGGTTGAATAATCAAAACTCAATTTTTCTTGGAAAATTGCCCACAACGCGCTATCCCTCGCTATCCCTTTCGATAACTCGCTATAAAGTAGTTACCGTGATCTTTCGATTTTTACTAAAATGGGCAATAGCATGCTATAGGCCTAGATTGCACTCTAACGGAAAGTCCAAAAAACTCGAGCTCTTGGGTATGTGTATATCGACTTACAATAGCCCACTACAAGTCATTAGTGCGCATGATACACAACCCAATAGCATGCTATCCGAGTTTGAGTTAGAAATCTCACATTTCTAACGAGAAAAACGCAGGCCCTTTCCCTTGCTCGATTTTTCCATTCCTTACACAGTTTTGACTGGGAATCGTAACTGAAATATTCTCCACTACGACATGGATGATGCCCATTGTTTCGCACGGCCAAAACAACTTTAGATTAAACAATGTTTTGAATTCGAATCATTTCCTACTCTCTTGCTGTTTAACCTGCAATTGCTAATTTAATAATACACTCATTGTCTAATTTTTAGATACACAACACACACGATTTCAGCAAGTTAGACTAGCTTTCCCAAAAGTATTTCAAAAGAAGAAAGTCGTGATTTTTGCATTGTCAATAAATGCTTCGACCCGAATCAAAGTTGGAAACTGTCTTGAAGATAACTTCATTGTTTAACAAGTTCTTCATTTTATCCCTTTTGTGCTGAGATTTTAAGAAGCAATTCATTGTTTTAAACTGTAAGTATATGAAGTGTTCTCAGTAAGAGAACACAACACATCACCTATATTCTTTCACTGAGAGCTACAACTAATCATCAAGAACACATCAAATTATATCTATCAAAGTCTTCAAAGATCAAGCCCTAAGAACGAAGACATATCTCAATGCTAATGCGTTAGTTCAATCTTAGGTGTGTATGGTAACCTCTCGATCAATCTCAGCACGAAAACTCTCTAAATTGCAAGTCTTCAATATCACTTGGATTTAGTATTTGATTTTGACAAAATATTTTTCGAAAGGTTTTAATTGTAATTTCAATTAGTTTTGAATGATTTAAAAGTGTTTTGAGTCAATGAAATGGTTCTTAAGTGTTAAAATATTAATTTTTCCAAAATCGGGCTATCCACCACTTTGTCAAAATTTTACAAAAGGTAGTAGCGCACTATCAGTGTTGATAGCACGCTGATAGGGTTGAATAATCAAAAATCAATTTTTCTTGGAAAATTGCCCACAACGCGCTATCCCTCGCTATCCCTTTTGATAACTCGCTATAAAGTAGTTACCGTGATCTTTCGATTTTTACTAAAATGGGCAATAGCGTGCTATAGGCCTAGATTGCACTCTAACGGAAAGTCCAAAAAACTCGAGCTCTTGGGTATGTGTATATCAACTTACAATAGCCCGCTATAAGTCATTAGTGCGCATGATACACAACCCAATAGCCTGCTATCCTAGTTTGAGTTAGAAATCTCACATTTCTAACGAGAAAAACGCAAGCCCTTTCCCTTGCTCGATTTTTCCACTCCTTACACAGTTTTGACTGGGAATCGTAAATGAAATATTCTCCACTACGACATGGATGATGCCCATTGTTTCGCATGGCCAAAACAACTTTAGATTAAACAATGTTTTGAATTCGAATCATTTCCTTCTCTCTTGCTGTTTAACCTGCAATTGCTAATTTAATAAAACACTCATTGTCTAATTTTCAGATACACAACACACACGATTTCAGCAAGTTAGACTGAGCTTTCCAAAGAGTATTTCAAAAGAAGAAAGTCGTGATTTTTGCATTGTCAATAAATGCTTAGACCCGAATCAAAGTTGGAAACTGTCTTGAAGATAACTTCATTGTTTAACAAGTTCTTCATTTTATCCCTTTTGTGCTGAGATTTTAAGAAGCAATTCATTGTTTTAAACTGTAAGTATATGAAGTCTTCTCAGTAAGAGAACACAACACATCACCTATATTCTTTCTCTGAGAGCTACAACTAATCATCAAGAACACATCAAATTATAGCTATCAAAGTCTTCAAAGATCAAGCCCGAAGAACGAAGACGTATCTCAATGCTAATGCGTTAGTTCAATCTTAGGTGTGTATGGTAACCTCTCGATCAATCTCAGCACAAAAACTCTCTAAATTGCAAGTCTTCAATATCACTTGGATTTAGTATTTGATTTTGCCAAAATATTTTCCGAAAGGTTTTAATCATAATTTCAATTAGTTTTGAATGATTTAAAAGTGTTTTGAGTCAATGAAATGGTTCTTAAGTGTTAAAATATTAATTTTTGCAAAATCGGGCAATCCACCACTTTGCCAAAATTTTACAAAAGGTAGTAGCGCACTATCGGTGTTGATAGCACGCTGATAGGGTTGAATAATCAAAAATCAATTTTTCTTGGAAAATTGCCCACAACGCGCTATCCCTCGCTATCCCTTTCGATAACTCGCTATAAAGTAGTTACCGTGATCTTTCGATTTTTACTAAAATGGGCAATAGCGTGCTATAGGCCTAGATTGCACTCTAACGGAAAGTCCAAAAAACTCGAGCTCTTGGGTATGTGTATATCAACTTACAATAGCCCGCTATAAGTCATTAGTGCGCATGATACACAACCCAATAGCCTGCTATCCTAGTTTGAGTTAGAAATCTCACATTTCTAACGAGAAAAACGCAAGCCCTTTCCCTTGCTCGATTTTTCCATTCCTTACACAGTTTTGACTGGGAATCGTAACTGAAATATTCTCCACTACGACATGGATGATGCCCATTGTTTCGCACGGCCAAAACAACTTTAGATTAAACAATGTTTTGAATTCGAATCATTTCCTACTCTCTTGCTGTTTAACCTGCAATTGCTAATTTAATAAAACACTCTTTGGCCAATTTTCAGATACACAACACACACGATTTCAGCAAGTTAGACTGAGCTTTCCAAAGAGTATTTCAAAAGAAGAAAGTCGTGATTTTTGCATTGTCAATAAATGCTTCGACCCGAATCAAAGTTGGAAACTGTCTTGAAGATAACTTCATTGTTTAACAAGTTCTTCATTTTATCCCTTTTGTGCTGAGATTTTAAGAAGCAATTCATTGTTTTAAACTGTAATTATATGAAGTGTTCTCAGTAAGAGAACACAACACATCACCTATATTCTTTCTCTGAGAGCTACAACTAATCATCAAGAACACATCAAATTATAGCTATCAAAGTCTTCAAAGATCAAGCCCTAAGAACGAAGACATATCTTAATGCTAATGCTTTAGTTCAATCTTAGGTGTGTATGGTAACCTCTCGATCAATCTCAGCACGAAAACTCTCTAAATTGCAAGTCTTCAATATCACTTGGATTTAGTATTTGATTTTGCCAAAATATTTTCCGAAAGGTTTTAATCATAATTTCAATTAGTTTTGAATGATTTAAAAGTGTTTTGAGTCAATGAAATGGTTCTTAAGTGTTAAAATATTAATTTTTCCAAAATCGGGCAATCCACCACTTTGCCAAAATTTTACAAAAGGTAGTAGCGCACTATCAGTGTTGATAGCACGCTGATAGGGTTGAATAATCAAAAATCAATTTTTCTTCGAAAATTGCCCACAACGCGCTATCCCTCGCTATCCCTTTCGATAACTCGCTATAAAGTAGTTACCGTGATCTTTCGATTTTTACTAAAATGGGCAATAGCGTGCTATAGGCCTAGATTGCACTCTAACGGAAAGTCCAAAAAACTCGAGCTCTCGGGTATGTGTATATCGACTTACAATAGCCTGCTATAAGTCATTAGTGCGCATGATACAAAACCCCGTAGCATGCTATCCGAGTTTGAGTTAGAAATCTCACATTTCTAACGAGAAAAACGCAGGCCCTTTCCCTTGCTCGATTTTTCCATTCCTTACACAGTTTTGACTGGGAATCGTAACTGAAATATTCTCCACTACGACATGGATGATGCCCATTGTTTCGCACGGCCAAAACAACTTTAGATTAAACAATGTTTTGAATTCGAATCATTTCCTACTCTCTTGCTGTTTAACCTGCAATTGCTAATTTAATAAAACACTCTTTGGCTAATTTTCAGATACACAACACACACGATTTCAGCAAGTTAGACTGAGCTTTCCAAAGAGTATTTTCAAAAGAAGAAAGTCGTGATTTTTGCATTGTCAATAAATGCTTCAACCCGAATCAAAGTTGGAAACTGTCTTGAAGATAACTTCATTGTTGAACAAGTTCTTCATTTTGTCCCTTTTGTGCTGAGATTTTAAGAAGCAATTCATTGTTTTAAACTGTAAGTATATGAAGTGTTCTCAGTAAGAGAACACAACACATCACCTATATTCTTTCTCTGAGAGCTACAACTAATCATCAAGAACACATCAAATTATAGCTATCAAAGTCTTCATAGATCAAGCCCTAACAACGAAGACATATCTCAATGCTAATGCGTTAGTTCAATCTTAAGTGTGTATGGTAACCTCTCGATCAATCTCAGCACGAAAACTCTCTAAATTGCAAGTCTTCAATATCACTTGGATTTAGTATTTGATTTTGCCAAAATATTTTCCGAAAGGTTTTAATCATAATTTCAATTAGTTTTGAATGATTTAAAAGTGTTTTGAGTCAATGAAATGGTTCTTAAGTGTTAAAATATTAATTTTTCCAAAAAAAGGGCTATCCACCACTTTGCCAAAATTTTACAAAAGGTAGTAGCGCACTATCAGTGTTGATAGCACGCTGATAGGGTTGAATAATCAAAAATCAATTTTTCTTGGAAAATTGCCCACAACGCGCTATCCCTTTTGATAACTCGCTATAAAGTAGTTACCGTGATCTTTCGATTTTTACTAAAATGGGCAATAGCGTGCTATAGGCCTAGATTGCACTCTAACGGAAAGTCCAAAAAACTCTACCTTTTGGGTATGTGTATATCGACTTACAATAGCCCGCTATAAGTCATTAGTGCGCATGATACACAATCCAATAGCATGCTATCCGAGTTTGAGTTAGAAATCTCACATTTCTAACGAGAAAAATACAGGCCCTTTCCCTGGCTCGATTTTTCCATTCCTTACACAGTTTTGACGGGGAATCGTAACTGAAATATTCTCCACTACGACATGGATGATGCCCATTGTTTCGCACGGCCAAAACAACTTTAGATTAAACAATGTTTTGAATTCGAATCATTTCCTACTCTCTTGCTGTTTAACCTGCAATTGCTAATTTAATAAAACACTCATTGTCTAATTTTTAGATACACAACAAACACGATTTCAGCAAGTTAGACTGAGCTTTCCAAAGAGTATTTCAAAAGAACATAGTCGTGATTTTTGCATTGTCAATAAATGCTTCGACCCGAATCAAAGTTGGAAACTGTCTTGAAGATAACTTCATTGTTTAACAAGTTCTTCATTTTATCCCTTTTGTGCTGAGATTTTAAGAAGCAATTCATTGTTTTAAACTGTAAGTATATGAAGTGTTCTCAGTAAGAGAACACAACACATCACCTATATTCTTTCTCTGAGAGCTACAACTAATCATCAAGAACACATCAAATTATAGCTATCAAAGTCTTCAAAGATCAAGCCCTAAGAACGAAGACGTATCTCAATGCTAATGCGTTAGTTCAATCTTTGGTGTGTATGGTAACCTCTAGATCAATCTCAGCACGAAAACTTTCTAAATTGCAAGTCTTCAATATCACTTGGATATAGTATTTGATTTTGACAAAATATTTTTCGGAAGGTTTTAATCATAATTTCAATTAGTTTTAAATGATTTAAAAGTGTTTTGAGTCAATGAAATGGTTCTTAAGTGTTAAAATATTAATTTTTCCAAAATCGGGCTATCCACCACTTTGCCAAAATTGTGCACTATCAGTGTTGATAGCACGCTGATAGGGTTTAATAATCAAAAATCAATTTTTCTTGGAAAATTGCCCACAACGCGCTATCCCTCGCTATCCCTTTTGATAACTCGCTATAAAGTAGTTACCGTGATCTTTCGATTTTTACTAAAATGGGCAATAGCGTGCTATAATAGGCCTAGATTGCACTCTAACGGAAAGTCCAAAAAACTCGAGCTTTTGGGTATGTGTATATCGACTTACAATAGCCCGCTATAAGTCATTAGTGCGCATGATACACAATCCAATAGCATGCTATCCGAGTTTGAGTTAGAAATCTAACATTTCTAAGGAGAAAAACGCAGGCCCTTTCCCTTGCTCGATTTTTCCATTCCTTACACAGTTTTGACGGGGAATCGTAACTGAAATATGCTCCACTACGACATGGATGATGCCCATTGTTTCGCACGGCCAAAACAACTTTAGATTAAACAATGTTTTGAATTTGAATCATTTCCTACTCTCTTGCTGTTTAACCTGCAATTGCAAATTTAATAAAACACTCATTGTCTAATTTTCAGATACACAACACACACGATTTCAGCAAGTTAGACTGAGCTTTCCAAAGAGTATTTCAAAAGAAGAAAGTCGTGATTTTTGGCATTGTCAATAAATGCTTCGACCCGAATCAAAGTTGGAAACTGTCTTGAAGATGACTTCATTGTTTAAGAAGTTCTTCATTTTATCCCTTTTGTGCTGAGATTTTAAGAAGCAATTCATTGTTTTAAACTGTGAGTATATGAAGTGTTCTCAGTAAGAGAAAACAACACATCACCTATATTCTTTCTCTGAGAGCTACAACTAATCATCAAGAACACATCAAATTATAGCTATCAAAGTCTTCAAAGATCAAGCCCTAAGAACGAAGACATATCTCAATGCTAATGCGTTAGTTCAATCTTAGGTGTGTATGGTAACCTCTCGATCAATCTCAGTACGAAAACTCTCTAAATTGCAAGTCTTCAATATCACTTTGATAGTATTTGATTTTGACAAAATATTTTCCGAAAGGTTTTAATAATAATTTCAATTAGTTTTGAATGATTTAATAGTGTTTTGAGTCAATGAAATGGTTCTTAAGTGTTAAAATATTAATTTTTACAAAATCGGGCTATCCACCACTTTGCCAAAATTTTACAAAAGGTAGTAGCGCACTATCAGTGTTGATAGCACGCTGATAGGGTTGAATAATCAAAAATCAATTTTTCTTGGAAAATTGCCCGCAACGCGCTATCCCTTTTGATAACTCGCTATAAAGTAGTTACCGTGATCTTTCGATTTTTACTAAAATGGGCAATAGCGTGCTATAGGCCTAGATTGCACTCTAACGGAAAGTCCAAAAAACTCGAGCTTTTGGGTATGTGTATATCGACTTACAATAGCCCGCTATAAGTCATTAGTGCGCATGATACACAATCCAATAGCATGCTATCCGAGTTTGAGTTAGAAATCTCACATTTCTAACGAGAAAAATACAGGCCCTTTCCCTGGCTCGATTTTTCAATTCCTTACACAGTTTTGACGGGGAATCGTAACTGAAATATTCTCCACTACGACATGGATGATGCCCATTGTTTCGCACGGCCAAAACAACTTTAGATTAAACAATGTTTTGAATTCGAATCATTTCCTACTCTCTTGCCGTTTAACCTGCAATTGCTAATTTAATAAAACACTCATTGTCTAATTTTCAGATACACAACACACACGATTTCAACAAGTTACACTGAGCTTTCCAAAGAGTGTTTCAAAAGAACAAAGTCGTGATTTTTGCATTGTCAATAAATGCTTCGACCCGAATCAAAGTTGGAAACTGTCTTGAAGATAACTTCATTGTTTAACAAGTTCTTCATTTTATCCCTTTTGTGCTGAGATTTTAAGAAGCAATTCATTGTTTTAAACTGTAAGTATATGAAGTGTTCTCAGTAAAAGAACACAACACATCACCTATATTCTTTCTCTGAGAGCTACAACTAATCATCAAGAACACATCAAATTATAGCTATCAAAGTCTTCAAAGATCAAGCCCTAAGAACGAAGACGTATCTCAATGCTAATGCGTTAGTTCAATCTTAGGTGTTATGGTAACCTCTCGATCAATCTCAGCACGAAAACTCTCTAAATTGCAAGTCTTCAATATCACTTGGATATAGTATTTGATTTTGACAAAATATTTTCCGATAGGTTTTAATCATAATTTCAATTAGTTTTAAATGATTTAAAAGTGTTTTGAGTCAATGAAATGGTTCTTAAGTGTTAAAATATTAATTTTTCCATAATTGGGCTATCCACCACTTTGCCAAAATTGCGCACTATCAGTGTTGATAACACGCTGATAGGGTTGAATAATCAAAAATCAATTTTTCTTGGAAAATTGCCCACAACGCGCTATCCCTCGCTATCCCTTTTGATAACTCGCTATAAAGTAGTTACCGTGATCTTTCGATTTTTACTAAAATGGGCAATAGCGTGCTATAATAGGCCTACATTGCACTCTAACGGAAAGTCCAAAAAACTCGAGCTTTTGGGTATGTGTATATCGACTTACAATAGCCCGCTATAAGTCATTAGTGCGCATGATACACAATCCAATAGCATGCTATCCGAGTTTGAGTTAGAAATCTAACATTTCTAACGAGAAAAACGCAGGCCCTTTTCCTTGCTCGATTTTTCCATTCCTTACACAGTTTTGACGGGGAATCGTAACTGAAATATTCTCCACTACGACATGGATGATGCCCATTGTTTCGCACGACCAAAACAACTTTAGATTAAACAATGTTTTGAATTCGAATCATTTCCTACTCTCTTGCTGTTTATCCTGCAATTGCTAATTTAATAAAACACTCATTGTCTAATTTTCAGATACACAACACACGATTTCAGCAAGTTAGACTGAGCTTTCCAAAGAGTATTTCAAAAGAAGAAAGTCGTGATTTTTGGCATTGTCAATAAATGCTTCGACCCGAATCAAAGTTGGAAACTGTCTTGAAGATGACTTCATTGTTTAACAAGTTCTTCATTTTATCCCTTTTGTGCTGAGATTTTAAGAAGCAATTCATTGTTTTAAACTGTAAGTATATGAAGTGTTCTCAGTAAGAGAAAACAACACATCACCTATATTCTTTCTCTGAGAGCTACAACTAATCATCAAGAACACATCAAATTATAGCTATCAAAGTCTTCAAAGATCAAGCCCTAAGAACGAAGACATATCTCAATGCTAATGCGTTAGTTCAATCTTAGGTGTGTATGGTAACCTCTCGATCAATCTCAGTACGAAAACTCTCTAAATTGCAAGTCTTCAATATCACTTGGATAGTATTTGATTTTGACAAAATATTTTCCGAAAGGTTTTAATAATAATTTCAATTAGTTTTGAATGATTTAATAGTGTTTTGAGTCAATGAAATGGTTCTTAAGTGTTAAAATATTAATTTTTCCAAAATCGGGCTATCCACCACTTTGCCAAAATTTTGCAAAAGGTAGTAGCGCACTATCAGTGTTGATAGCACGCTGATAGGGTTGAATAATCAAAAATCAATTTTTCTCGGAAAATTGCCCCACAACGCGCTATCCCTCGCTATCCCTTTTGATAACTCGCTATAAAGTAGTTACCGTGATCTTTCAATTTTTACTAAAATGGGCAATAGCGTGCTATAGTCCTAGATTGCACTCTAACGGAAAGTCCAAAAAACTCGAGCTCTTGGGTATGTGTATATCGACTTACAATAGCCCGCTATAGGTCATTAGTGCGCATGATACACAACCCAATAGCATGCTATCCGAGTTTGAGTTAGAAATCTCACATTTCTAACGAGAAAAACGCAGGTGCTCGATTTTTCCATTCCTTACACAGTTTTGACGGGGAATCGTAACTGAAATATTCTCCACTACGACATGGATGATGCCCATTGTTTCGCACGGCCAAAACAACTTTAGATTAAACAATGTTTTGAATTTGAACCATTTCCTACTCTCTTGCTGTTTAACCTGCAATTGCTAATTTAATAAAACACTCATTGTCTAATTTTCAGATACACAACACACACGATTTCAGCAAGTTAGACTGAGCTTTCCCAAGAGTATTTCAAAAGAAGAAAGTCGTGATTTTTGCATTGTCAATAAATGCTTCGACCCGAATCAAAGTTGGAAACTGTCTTGAAGATAACTTCATTGTTTAACAAGTTCTTCATTTTATCCCTTTTGTGCTGAGATTTTAAGAAGCAATTCATTGTTTTAAACTGTAAGTATATGAAGTATTCTTAGTAAGAGAACACAACACATCACCTATATTCTTTCTCTGAGAGCTACAACTAATCATCAAGAACACATCAAATTATAGCTATCAAAGTCTTCAAAGATCAAGCCCTAAGAACGAAGACGTATCTCAATGCTAATGCGTTAGTTCAATCTTAGGTGTGTATGGTAACCTCTCGATCAATCTCAGCACGAAAACTCTCTAAATTGCAAGTCTTCAATATCACTTGGATATAGTATTTGATTTCGACAAAATATTTTCCGAAAGGTTTTAATCATAATTTCAATTAGTTTTGAATGATTTAAAAGTGTTTTGAGTCAATGAAATGGTTCTTAAGTGTTAAAATATTAATTTTTCCAAAATCGGGCTATCCACCACTTTGCCAAAATTTTACAAAAGGTAGTAGCGCACTATCAGTGTTGATAGCACGCTGATAGGGTTAAATAATCAAAAATCAATTTTTCTTGGAAAATTGCCCGCAACGCGTTATCCCTTTTGATAACTCGCTATAAAGTAGTTACCGTGATCTTTCGATTTTTACTAAAATGGGCAATAGCGTGCTATAGGCCTAGATTGCACTCTAACGGAAAGTCCAAAAAACTCGAGCTTTTGGGTATGTGTATATCGACTTACAATAGCCCGCTATAAGTCATTAGTGCGCATGATACACAATCCAATAGCATGCTATCCGAGTTTGAGTTAGAAATCTCACATTTCTAACGAGAAAAACGCAGGCCCTTTCCCTTGCTCGATTTTTCCATTCCTTACACAGTTTTGACTGGGAATCGTAACTGAAATATTCTCCACTACGACATGGATGATGCCCATTGTTTCGCACGGCCAAAACAACTTTAGATTAAACAATGTTTTGAATTCGAATCATTTCCTACTCTCTTGCTGTTTAACCTGCAATTGCTAATTTAATAATACACTCATTGTCTAATTTTTAGATACACAACACACACGATTTCAGCAAGTTAGACTAGCTTTCCCAAAAGTATTTCAAAAGAAGAAAGTCGTGATTTTTGCATTGTCAATAAATGCTTCGACCCGAATCAAAGTTGGAAACTGTCTTGAAGATAACTTCATTGTTTAACAAGTTCTTCATTTTATCCCTTTTGTGCTGAGATTTTAAGAAGCAATTCATTGTTTTAAACTGTAAGTATATGAAGTGTTCTCAGTAAGAGAACACAACACATCACCTATATTCTTTCACTGAGAGCTACAACTAATCATCAAGAACACATCAAATTATATCTATCAAAGTCTTCAAAGATCAAGCCCTAAGAACGAAGACATATCTCAATGCTAATGCGTTAGTTCAATCTTAGGTGTGTATGGTAACCTCTCGATCAATCTCAGCACGAAAACTCTCTAAATTGCAAGTCTTCAATATCACTTGGATTTAGTATTTGATTTTGACAAAATATTTTTCGAAAGGTTTTAATTATAATTTCAATTAGTTTTGAATGATTTAAAAGTGTTTTGAGTCAATCAAATGGTTCTTAAGTGTTAAAATATTAATTTTTCCAAAATCGGGCTATCCACCACTTTGTCAAAATTTTACAAAAGGTAGTAGCGCACTATCAGTGTTGATAGCACGCTGATAGGGTTGAATAATCAAAAATCAATTTTTCTTGGAAAATTGCCCACAACGCGCTATCCCTCGCTATCCCTTTCGATAACTCGCTATAAAGTAGTTACCGTGATCTTTCGATTTTTACTAAAATGGGCAATAGCGTGCTATAGGCCTAGATTGCACTCTAACGGAAAGTCCAAAAAACTCGAGCTCTTGGGTATGTGTATATCAACTTACAATCGCCCGCTATAAGTCATTAGTGCGCATGATACACAACCCAATAGCCTGCTATCCTAGTTTGAGTTAGAAATCTCACATTTCTAACGAGAAAAACGCAAGCCCTTTCCCTTGCTCGATTTTTCCATTCCTTACACAGTTTTGACTGGGAATCGTAACTGAAATATTCTCCACTACGACATGGATGATGCCCATTGTTTCGCATGGCCAAAACAACTTTAGATTAAACAATGTTTTGAATTCGAATCATTTCCTTCTCTCTTGCTGTTTAACCTGCAATTGCTAATTTAATAAAACACTCATTGTCTAATTTTCAGATACACAACACACACGATTTCAGCAAGTTAGACTGAGCTTTCCAAAGAGTATTTCAAAAGAAGAAAGTCGTGATTTTTGCATTGTCAATAAATGCTTAGACCCGAATCAAAGTTGGAAACTGTCTTGAAGATAACTTCATTGTTTAACAAGTTCTTCATTTTATCCCTTTTGTGCTGAGATTTTAAGAAGCAATTCATTGTTTTAAACTGTAAGTATATGAAGTGTTCTCAGTAAGAGAACACAACACATCACCTATATTCTTTCTCTGAGAGCTACAACTAATCATCAAGAACACATCAAATTATAGCTATCAAAGTCTTCAAAGATCAAGCCCGAAGAACGAAGACGTATCTCAATGCTAATGCGTTAGTTCAATCTTAGGTGTGTATGGTAACCTCTCGATCAATCTCAGCACAAAAACTCTCTAAATTGCAAGTCTTCAATATCACTTGGATTTAGTATTTGATTTTGCCAAAATATTTTCCGAAAGGTTTTAATCATAATTTCAATTAGTTTTGAATGATTTAAAAGTGTTTTGAGTCAATGAAATGGTTCTTAAGTGTTAAAATATTAATTTTTGCAAAATCGGGCAATCCACCACTTTGCCAAAATTTTACAAAAGGTAGTAGCGCACTATCGGTGTTGATAGCACGCTGATAGGGTTGAATAATCAAAAATCAATTTTTCTTGGAAAATTGCCCACAACGCGCTATCCCTCGCTATCCCTTTCGATAACTCGCTATAAAGTAGTTACCGTGATCTTTCGATTTTTACTAAAATGGGCAATAGCGTGCTATAGGCCTAGATTGCACTCTAACGGAAAGGCCAAAAAACTCGAGCTCTTGGGTATGTGTATATCAACTTACAATAGCCCGCTATAAGTCATTAGTGCGCATGATACACAACCCAATAGCCTGCTATCCTAGTTTGAGTTAGAAATCTCACATTTCTAACGAGAAAAACGCAAGCCCTTTCCCTTGCTCGATTTTTCCATTCCTTACACAGTTTTGACTGGGAATCGTAACTGAAATATTCTCCACTACGACATGGATGATGCCCATTGTTTCGCACGGCCAAAACAACTTTAGACTAAACAATGTTTTGAATTCGAATCATTTCCTACTCTCTTGCTGTTTAACCTGCAATTGCTAATTTAATAAAACACTCTTTGGCCAATTTTCAGATACACAACACACACGATTTCAGCAAGTTAGACTGAGCTTTCCAAAGAGTATTTCAAAAGAAGAAAGTCGTGATTTTTGCATTGTCAATAAATGCTTCGACCCGAATCAAAGTTGGAAACTGTCTTGAAGATAACTTCATTGTTTAACAAGTTCTTCATTTTATCCCTTTTGTGCTGAGATTTTAAGAAGCAATTCATTGTTTTAAACTGTAATTATATGAAGTGTTCTCAGTAAGAGAACACAACACATCACCTATATTCTTTCTCTGAGAGCTACAACTAATCATCAAGAACACATCAAATTATAGCTATCAAAGTCTTCAAAGATCAAGCCCTAAGAACGAAGACATATCTTAATGCTAATGCTTTAGTTCAATCTTAGGTGTGTATGGTAACCTCTCGATCAATCTCAGCACGAAAACTCTCTAAATTGCAAGTCTTCAATATCTCTTGGATTTAGTATTTGATTTTGCCAAAATATTTTCCGAAAGGTTTTAATCATAATTTCAATTAGTTTTGAATGATTTAAAAGTGTTTTGAGTCAATGAAATGGTTCTTAAGTGTTAAAATATTAATTTTTCCAAAATCGGGCAATCCACCACTTTGCCAAAATTTTACAAAAGGTAGTAGCGCACTATCAGTGTTGATAGCACGCTGATAGGGTTGAATAATCAAAAATCAATTTTTCTTCGAAAATTGCCCACAACGCGCTATCCCTCGCTATCCCTTTCGATAACTCGCTATAAAGTAGTTACCGTGATCTTTCGATTTTTACTAAAATGGGCAATAGCGTGCTATAGGCCTAGATTGCACTCTAACGGAAAGTCCAAAAAACTCGAGCTCTCGGGTATGTGTATATCGACTTACAATAGCCTGCTATAAGTCATTAGTGCGTATGATACACAACCCCATAGCATGCTATCCGAGTTTGAGTTAGAAATCTCACATTTCTAACGAGAAAAACGCAGGCCCTTTCCCTTGCTCGATTTTTCCATTCCTTACACAGTTTTGACTGGGAATCGTAACTGAAATATTCTCCACTACGACATGGATGATGCCCATTGTTTCGCACGGCCAAAACAACTTTAGATTAAACAATGTTTTGAATTCGAATCATTTCCTACTCTCTTGCTGTTTAACCTGCAATTGCTAATTTAATAAAACACTCTTTGGCTAATTTTCAGATACACAACACACACGATTTCAGCAAGTTAGACTGAGCTTTCCAAAGAGTATTTCCAAAAGAAGAAAGTCGTGATTTTTGCATTGTCAATAAATGCTTCGACCCGAATCAAAGTTGGAAACTGTCTTGAAGATAACTTCATTGTTTAACAAGTTCTTCATTTTATCCCTTTTGTGCTGAGATTTTAAGAAGCAATTCATTGTTTTAAACTGTAAGTATATGAAGTGTTCTCAGTAAGAGAACACAACACATCACCTATATTCTTTCACTGAGAGCTACAACTAATCATCAAGAACACATCAAATTATATCTATCAAAGTCTTCAAAGATCAAGCCCTAAGAACGAAGACATATCTCAATGCTAATGCGTTAGTTCAATCTTAGGTGTGTATGGTAACCTCTCGATCAATCTCAGCACGAAAACTCTCTAAATTGCAAGTCTTCAATATCACTTGGATTTAGTATTTGATTTTGACAAAATATTTTTCGAAAGGTTTTAATTATAATTTCAATTAGTTTTGAATGATTTAAAAGTGTTTTGAGTCAATCAAATGGTTCTTAAGTGTTAAAATATTAATTTTTCCAAAATCGGGCTATCCACCACTTTGTCAAAATTTTACAAAAGGTAGTAGCGCACTATCAGTGTTGATAGCACGCTGATAGGGTTGAATAATCAAAAATCAATTTTTCTTGGAAAATTGCCCACAACGCGCTATCCCTCGCTATCCCTTTCGATAACTCGCTATAAAGTAGTTACCGTGATCTTTCGATTTTTACTAAAATGGGCAATAGCGTGCTATAGGCCTAGATTGCACTCTAACGGAAAGTCCAAAAAACTCGAGCTCTTGGGTATGTGTATATCAACTTACAATCGCCCGCTATAAGTCATTAGTGCGCATGATACACAACCCAATAGCCTGCTATCCTAGTTTGAGTTAGAAATCTCACATTTCTAACGAGAAAAACGCAAGCCCTTTCCCTTGCTCGATTTTTCCATTCCTTACACAGTTTTGACTGGGAATCGTAACTGAAATATTCTCCACTACGACATGGATGATGCCCATTGTTTCGCATGGCCAAAACAACTTTAGATTAAACAATGTTTTGAATTCGAATCATTTCCTTCTCTCTTGCTGTTTAACCTGCAATTGCTAATTTAATAAAACACTCATTGTCTAATTTTCAGATACACAACACACACGATTTCAGCAAGTTAGACTGAGCTTTCCAAAGAGTATTTCAAAAGAAGAAAGTCGTGATTTTTGCATTGTCAATAAATGCTTAGACCCGAATCAAAGTTGGAAACTGTCTTGAAGATAACTTCATTGTTTAACAAGTTCTTCATTTTATCCCTTTTGTGCTGAGATTTTAAGAAGCAATTCATTGTTTTAAACTGTAAGTATATGAAGTGTTCTCAGTAAGAGAACACAACACATCACCTATATTCTTTCTCTGAGAGCTACAACTAATCATCAAGAACACATCAAATTATAGCTATCAAAGTCTTCAAAGATCAAGCCCGAAGAACGAAGACGTATCTCAATGCTAATGCGTTAGTTCAATCTTAGGTGTGTATGGTAACCTCTCGATCAATCTCAGCACAAAAACTCTCTAAATTGCAAGTCTTCAATATCACTTGGATTTAGTATTTGATTTTGCCAAAATATTTTCCGAAAGGTTTTAATCATAATTTCAATTAGTTTTGAATGATTTAAAAGTGTTTTGAGTCAATGAAATGGTTCTTAAGTGTTAAAATATTAATTTTTGCAAAATCGGGCAATCCACCACTTTGCCAAAATTTTACAAAAGGTAGTAGCGCACTATCGGTGTTGATAGCACGCTGATAGGGTTGAATAATCAAAAATCAATTTTTCTTGGAAAATTGCCCACAACGCGCTATCCCTCGCTATCCCTTTCGATAACTCGCTATAAAGTAGTTACCGTGATCTTTCGATTTTTACTAAAATGGGCAATAGCGTGCTATAGGCCTAGATTGCACTCTAACGGAAAGGCCAAAAAACTCGAGCTCTTGGGTATGTGTATATCAACTTACAATAGCCCGCTATAAGTCATTAGTGCGCATGATACACAACCCAATAGCCTGCTATCCTAGTTTGAGTTAGAAATCTCACATTTCTAACGAGAAAAACGCAAGCCCTTTCCCTTGCTCGATTTTTCCATTCCTTACACAGTTTTGACTGGGAATCGTAACTGAAATATTCTCCACTACGACATGGATGATGCCCATTGTTTCGCACGGCCAAAACAACTTTAGATTAAACAATGTTTTGAATTCGAATCATTTCCTACTCTCTTGCTGTTTAACCTGCAATTGCTAATTTAATAAAACACTCTTTGGCCAATTTTCAGATACACAACACACACGATTTCAGCAAGTTAGACTGAGCTTTCCAAAGAGTATTTCAAAAGAAGAAAGTCGTGATTTTTGCATTGTCAATAAATGCTTCGACCCGAATCAAAGTTGGAAACTGTCTTGAAGATAACTTCATTGTTTAACAAGTTCTTCATTTTATCCCTTTTGTGCTGAGATTTTAAGAAGCAATTCATTGTTTTAAACTGTAATTATATGAAGTGTTCTCAGTAAGAGAACACAACACATCACCTATATTCTTTCTCTGAGAGCTACAACTAATCATCAAGAACACATCAAATTATAGCTATCAAAGTCTTCAAAGATCAAGCCCTAAGAACGAAGACATATCTTAATGCTAATGCTTTAGTTCAATCTTAGGTGTGTATGGTAACCTCTCGATCAATCTCAGCACGAAAACTCTCTAAATTGCAAGTCTTCAATATCTCTTGGATTTAGTATTTGATTTTGCCAAAATATTTTCCGAAAGGTTTTAATCATAATTTCAATTAGTTTTGAATGATTTAAAAGTGTTTTGAGTCAATGAAATGGTTCTTAAGTGTTAAAATATTAATTTTTCCAAAATCGGGCAATCCACCACTTTGCCAAAATTTTACAAAAGGTAGTAGCGCACTATCAGTGTTGATAGCACGCTGATAGGGTTGAATAATCAAAAATCAATTTTTCTTCGAAAATTGCCCACAACGCGCTATCCCTCGCTATCCCTTTCGATAACTCGCTATAAAGTAGTTACCGTGATCTTTCGATTTTTACTAAAATGGGCAATAGCGTCCTATAGGCCTAGATTGCACTCTAACGGAAAGTCCAAAAAACTCGAGCTCTCGGGTATGTGTATATCGACTTACAATAGCCTGCTATAAGTCATTAGTGCGCATGATACACAACCCCATAGCATGCTATCCGAGTTTGAGTTAGAAATCTCACATTTCTAACGAGAAAAACGCAGGCCCTTTCCCTTGCTCGATTTTTCCATTCCTTACACAGTTTTGACTGGGAATCGTAACTGAAATATTCTCCACTACGACATGGATGATGCCCATTGTTTCGCACGGCCAAAACAACTTTAGATTAAACAATGTTTTGAATTCGAATCATTTCCTACTCTCTTGCTGTTTAACCTGCAATTGCTAATTTAATAAAACACTCTTTGGCTAATTTTCAGATACACAACACACACGATTTCAGCAAGTTAGACTGAGCTTTCCAAAGAGTATTTCCAAAAGAAGAAAGTCGTGATTTTTGCATTATCAGTAAATGCTTCGACCCGAATCAAAGTTGGAAACTGTCTTGAAGATAACTTCATTGTTTAACAAGTTCTTCATTTTGTCCCTTTTGTGCTGAGATTTTAAGAAGCAATTCATTGTTTTAAACTGTAAGTATATGAAGTGTTCTCAGTAAGAGAACACAACACATCACCTATATTCTTTCTCTGAGAGCTACAACTAATCATCAAGAACACATCAAATTATAGCTATCAAAGTCTTCATAGATCAAGCCCTAACAACGAAGACATATCTCAATGCTAATGCGTTAGTTCAATCTTAAGTGTGTATGGTAACCTCTCGATCAATCTCAGCACGAAAACTCTCTAAATTGCAAGTCTTCAATATCACTTGGATTTAGTATTTGATTTTGCCAAAATATTTTCCGAAAGGTTTTAATCATAATTTCAATTAGTTTTGAATGATTTAAAAGTGTTTTGAGTCAATGAAATGGTTCTTAAGTGTTAAAATATTAATTTTTCCAAAAAAAGGGCTATCCACCACTTTGCCAAAATTTTACAAAAAGGTAGTAGCGCACTATCAGTGTTGATAGCACGCTGATAGGGTTGAATAATCAAAAATCAATTTTTCTTGGAAAATTGCCCACAACGCGCTATCCCTTTTGATAACTCGCTATAAAGTAGTTACCGTGATCTTTCGATTTTTACTAAAATGGGCAATAGCGTGCTATAGGCCTAGATTGCACTCTAACGGAAAGTCCAAAAAACTCGACCTTTTGGGTATGTGTATATCGACTTACAATAGCCCGCTATAAGTCATTAGTGCGCATGATACACAATCCAATAGCATGCTATCCGAGTTTGAGTTAGAAATCTCACATTTCTAACGAGAAAAATACAGGCCCTTTCCCTGGCTCGATTTTTCCATTCCTTACACAGTTTTGACGGGGAATCGTAACTGAAATATTCTCCACTACGACATGGATGATGCCCATTGTTTCGCACGGCCAAAACAACTTTAGATTAAACAATGTTTTGAATTCGAATCATTTCCTACTCTCTTGCTGTTTAACCTGCAATTGCTAATTTAATAAAACACTCATTGTCTAATTTTCAGATACACAACAAACACGATTTCAGCAAGTTAGACTGAGCTTTCCAAAGAGTATTTCAAAAGAACATAGTCGTGATTTTTGCATTGTCAATAAATGCTTCGACCCGAATCAAAGTTGGAAACTGTCTTGAAGATAACTTCATTGTTTAACAAGTTCTTCATTTTATCCCTTTTGTGCTGAGATTTTAAGAAGCAATTCATTGTTTTAAACTGTAAGTATATGAAGTGTTCTCAGTAAGAGAACACAACACATCACCTACATTTTTTCTCTGAGAGCTACAACTAATCATCAAGAACACATCAAATTATAGCTATCAAAGTCTTCAAAGATCAAGCCCTAAGAACGAAGACGTATCTCAATGCTAATGCGTTAGTTCAATCTTTGGTGTGTATGGTAACCTCTAGATCAATCTCAGCACGAAAACTCTCTAAATTGCAAGTCTTCAATATCACTTGGATATAGTATTTGATTTTGACAAAATATTTTTCGGAAGGTTTTAATCATAATTTCAATTAGTTTTAAATGATTTAAAAGTGTTTTGAGTCAATGAAATGGTTTTTAAGTGTTAAAATATTAATTTTTCCAAAATCGGGCTATCCACCACTTTGCCAAAATTGTGCACTATCAGTGTTGATAGCACGCTGATAGGGTTTAATAATCAAAAATCAATTTTTCTTGGAAAATTGCCCACAACGCGCTATCCCTCGCTATCCCTTTTGATAACTCGCTATAAAGTAGTTACCGTGATCTTTCGATTTTTACTAAAATGGGCAATAGCGTGCTATAATAGGCCTAGATTGCACTCTAACGGAAAGTCCAAAAAACTCGAGCTTTTGGGTATGTGTATATCGACTTACAATAGCCCGCTATAAGTCATTAGTGCGCATGATACACAATCCAATAGCATGCTATCCGAGTTTGAGTTAGAAATCTAACATTTCTAAGGAGAAAAACGCAGGCCCTTTCCCTTGCTCGATTTTTCCATTCCTTACACAGTTTTGACGGGGAATCGTAACTGAAATATGCTCCACTACGACATGGATGATGCCCATTGTTTCGCACGGCCAAAACAACTTTAGATTAAACAATGTTTTGAATTTGAATCATTTCCTACTCTCTTGCTGTTTAACCTGCAATTGCAAATTTAATAAAACACTCATTGTCTAATTTTCAGATACACAACACACACGATTTCAGCAAGTTAGACTGAGCTTTCCAAAGAGTATTTCAAAAGAAGAAAGTCGTGATTTTTGGCATTGTCAATAAATGCTTCGACCCGAATCAAAGTTGGAAACTGTCTTGAAGATGACTTCATTGTTTAAGAAGTTCTTCATTTTATCCCTTTTGTGCTGAGATTTTAAGAAGCAATTCATTGTTTTAAACTGTAAGTATATGAAGTGTTCTCAGTAAGAGAAAACAACACATCACCTATATTCTTTCTCTGAGAGCTACAACTAATCATCAAGAACACATCAAATTATAGCTATCAAAGTCTTCAAAGATCAAGCCCTAAGAACGAAGACATATCTCAATGCTAATGCGTTAGTTCAATCTTAGGTGTGTATGGTAACCTCTCGATCAATCTCAGTACGAAAACTCTCTAAATTGCAAGTCTTCAATATCACTTGGATAGTATTTGATTTTGACAAAATATTTTCCGAAAGGTTTTAACAATAATTTCAATTAGTTTTGAATGATTTAATAGTGTTTTGAGTCAATGAAATGGTTCTTAAGTGTTAAAATATTAATTTTTCCAAAATCGGGCTATCCACCACTTTGCCAAAATTTTACAAAAGGTAGTAGCGCACTATCAGTGTTGATAGCACGCTGATAGGGTTGAATAATCAAAAATCAATTTTTCTTGGAAAATTGCCCGCAACGCGCTATCCCTTTTGATAACTCGCTATAAAGTAGTTACCGTGATCTTTCGATTTTTACTAAAATGGGCAATAGCGTGCTATAGGCCTAGATTGCACTCTAACGGAAAGTCCAAAAAACTCGAGCTTTTGGGTATGTGTATATCGACTTACAATAGCCCGCTATAAGTCATTAGTGCGCATGATACACAATCCAATAGCATGCTATCCGAGTTTGAGTTAGAAATCTCACATTTCTAACGAGAAAAATACAGGCCCTTTCCCTGGCTCGATTTTTCCATTCCTTACACAGTTTTGACGGGGAATCGTAACTGAAATATTCTCCACTACGACATGGATGATGCCCATTGTTTCGCACGGCCAAAACAACTTTAGATTAAACAATGTTTTGAATTCGAATCATTTCCTACTCTCTTGCCGTTTAACCTACAATTGCTAATTTAATAAAACACTCATTGTCTAATTTTCAGATACACAACACACACGATTTCAACAAGTTACACTGAGCTTTCCAAAGAGTGTTTCAAAAGAACAAAGTCGTGATTTTTGCATTGTCAATAAATGCTTCGACCCGAATCAAAGTTGGAAACTGTCTTGAAGATAACTTCATTGTTTAACAAGTTCTTCATTTTATCCCTTTTGTGCTGAGATTTTAAGAAGCAATTCATTGTTTTAAACTGTAAGTATATGAAGTGTTCTCAGTAAAAGAACACAACACATCACCTATATTCTTTCTCTGAGAGCTACAACTAATCATCAAGAACACATCAAATTATAGCTATCAAAGTCTTCAAAGATCAAGCCCTAAGAACGAAGACGTATCTCAATGCTAATGCGTTAGTTCAATCTTAGGTGTTATGGTAACCTCTCGATCAATCTCAGCACGAAAACTCTCTAAATTGCAAGTCTTCAATATCACTTGGATATAGTATTTGATTTTGACAAAATATTTTCCGATAGGTTTTAATCATAATTTCAATTAGTTTTAAATGATTTAAAAGTGTTTTGAGTCAATGAAATGGTTCTTAAGTGTTAAAATATTAATTTTTCCATAATTGGGCTATCCACCACTTTGCCAAAATTGCGCACTATCAGTGTTGATAACACGCTGATAGGGTTGAATAATCAAAAATCAATTTTTCTTGGAAAATTGCCCACAACGCGCTATCCCTCGCTATCCCTTTTGATAACTCGCTATAAAGTAGTTACCGTGATCTTTCGATTTTTACTAAAATGGGCAATAGCGTGCTATAATAGGCCTACATTGCACTCTAACGGAAAGTCCAAAAAACTCGAGCTTTTGGGTATGTGTATATCGACTTACAATAGCCCGCTATAAGTCATTAGTGCGCATGATACACAATCCAATAGCATGCTATCCGAGTTTGACTTAGAAATCTAACATTTCTAACGAGAAAACGCAGGCCCTTTTCCTTGCTCGATTTTTCCATTCCTTACACAGTTTTGACGGGGAATCGTAACTGAAATATTCTCCACTACGACATGGATGATGCCCATTGTTTCTCACGACCAAAACAACTTTAGATTAAACAATGTTTTGAATTCGAATCATTTCCTACTCTCTTGCTGTTTAACCTGCAATTGCTAATTTAATAAAACACTCATTGTCTAATTTTCAGATACACAACACACGATTTCAGCAAGTTAGACTGAGCTTTCCAAAGAGTATTTCAAAAGAAGAAAGTCGTGATTTTTGGCATTGTCAATAAATGCTTCGACCCGAATCAAAGTTGGAAACTGTCTTGAAGATAACTTTATTGTTTAACAAGTTCTTCATTTTATCCCTTTTGTGCTGAGATTTTAAGAAGCAATTCATTGTTTTAAACTGTAAGTATATGAAGTGTTCTCTGTAAGAGAAAACAACACATCACCTATATTCTTTTTCTGAGAGCTACAACTAATCATCAAGAACACATGAAATTATAGCTATCAAAGTCTTCAAAGATCAAGCCCTAAGAACGAAGACATATCTCAATGCTAATGCGTTAGTTCAATCTTAGGTGTGTATGGTAACCTCTCGATCAATCTCAGCACGAAAACTCTCTAAATTGCAAGTCTTCAATATCACTTGGATACAGTATTTGATTTTGACAAAATATTTTCCGAAAGATTTTAATCATAATTTCAATTAGTTTTGAATGATTTAAAAGTGTTTTGAGTCAATGAAATGGTCCTTAAGTGTTAAAATATTAATTTTTCCAAAATCGGGCTATCCACCGCTTTGCCAAGATTTTACAAAAGGTAGTAGCGCACTATCAGTGTTGATAACACGCTGATAGGGTTGAATAATCAAAAATCAATTTTTCTTGGAAAATTGCCCACAACGCGCTATCCCTTTTGATAACTCGCTATAAAGTAGTTACCGTGATCTTTCGATTTTTACTAAAATGGGCCTTAGCGTGCTATAGGCCTAGATTGCACTCTAACGGAAAGTCCAAAAAACTCGAGCTCTTGGGTATGTGTATATCGACTTACAATAGCCCGCTATAAGTCATTAGTGCGCATGATACACAACCCAATAGCATGCTATCCGAGTTTGAGTTAGAAATCTCACATTTCTAACGAGAAAAACGCAGGCCCTTTCCCTTGCTCGATTTTTCCATTCCTTACACAGTTTTGACTGGGAATCGTAACTGAAATATTCTGTACTACGACATGGATGATGATGCCCATTGTTTCGCACAGCCAAAACAACTTTAGATTAAACAATGTTTTGAATTCAAATCATTTCCTACTCTCTTGCTGTTTAACCTGCAATTGCTAATTTAATAAAACACTCATTGTCTAATTTTCAGATACACAACACACACGATTTCAGCAAGTTAGACTGAGCTTTCCAAAGAGTATTTCAAAAGATGAAAGTCGTGATTTTTGGCATTGTCAATAAATGCTTCGACCCGAATCAAAGTTGGAAACTGTCTTGAAGATAACTTCATTGTTTAACAAGTTCTTCATTTTATCCCTTTTGTGCTGAGATTTTAAGAAGCAATTCATTGTTTTAAACTGTAAGTATATGAAGTGTTCTCAGTAAGAGAAAACAACACATCACCTATATTCTTTCTCTGAGAGCTACAACTAATCATCAAGAACACATCAAATTATAGCAATCAAAGTCTTCAAAGATCAAGCCCTAAGAACGAAGACATATCTCAATGCTAATGCGTTAGTTCAATCTTAGGTGTTATGGTAACCTCTCGATCAATCTCAGCACGAAAACTCTCTAAATTGCAAGTCTTCAATATCACTTGGATATAGTATTTGATTTTGACAAAATATTTTTCAAAAGGTTTTAATCATAATTTCAATTAGTTTTGAATGATTTAAAAGTGTTTTGAGTCAATGAAATGGTTCTTAAGTGTTAAAATATTAATTTTTCCAAAATCGGGCTATCCACCGCTTTGCCAAGATTTTACAAAAGGTAGTAGCGCACTATCAGTGTTGATAGCACGCTGATAGGGTCGAATAATCAAAAATCAATTTTTCTTGGAAAATTGCCCACAACGCGCTATCCCTTTTGATAACTCTCTATAAAGTAGTTACCGTGATCTTTCGATTTTTACTAAAATGGGCCTTAGCGTGCTATAGGCCTAGATTGCACTCTAACGGAAAGTCCAAAAAACTCGAGCTCTTGGGTATGTGTATATCGACTTACAATAGCCCGCTATAAGTCATTAGTGCGCATGATACACAACCCAATAGCATGCTATCCGAGTTTGAGTTAGAAATCTCACATTTCTAACGAGAAAAACGCAGGCCCTTTCCCTTGCTCGATTTTTCCATTCCTTACACAGTTTTGACTGGGAATCGTAACTGAAATATTAGCCACTACGACATGGATGATGATGCCCATTGTTTCGCACGGCCAAAACAACTTTAGATTAAACAATGTTTTGAATTCAAATCATTTCCTACTCTCTTGCTGTTTAACCTGCAATTGCTAATTTAATAAAACACTCATTGTCTAATTTTCAGATACACAACACACACGATTTCAGCAAGTTAGACTGAGCTTTCCAAAGAGTATTTCAAAAGAAGAAAGTCGTGATTTTTGGCATTGTCAATAAATGCTTCGACCCGAATCAAAGTTGGAAACTGTCTTCAAGATAACTTCATTGTTTAACAAGTTCTTCATTTTATCCCTTTTGTGCTGAGATTTTAAGAAGCAATTCATTGTTTTAAACTGTAAGTATATGAAGTGTTCTCTGTAAGAGAAAACAACACATCACCTATATTCTTTTTCTGAGAGCTACAACTAATCATCAAGAACACATCAAATTATAGCTATCAAAGTCTTCAAAGATCAAGCCCTAAGAACGAAGACATATCTCAATGCTAATGCGTTAGTTCAATCTTAGGTGTGTATGGTAACCTCTCGATCAATCTCAGCACGAAAACTCTCTAAATTGCAAGTCTTCAATATCACTTGGATACAGTATTTGATTTTGACAAAATATTTTCCGAAAGATTTTAATCATAATTTCAATTAGTTTTGAATGATTTAAAAGTGTTTTGAGTCAATGAAATGGTCCTTAAGTGTTAAAATATTAATTTTTCCAAAATCGGGCTATCCACCGCTTTGCCAAGATTTTACAAAAGGTAGTAGCGCACTATCAGTGTTGATAGCACGCTGATAGGGTTGAATAATCAAAAATCAATTTTTCTTGGAAAATTGCCCACAACGCGCTATCCCTTTTGATAACTCGCTATAAAGTAGTTACCGTGATCTTTCGATTTTTACTAAAATGGGCCTTAGCGTGCTATAGGCCTAGATTGCACTCTAACGGAAAGTCCAAAAAACTCGAGCTCTTGGGTATGTGTATATCGACTTACAATAGCCCGCTATAAGTCATTAGTGCGCATGATACACAACCCAATAGCATGCTATCCGAGTTTGAGTTAGAAATCTCACATTTCTAACGAGAAAAACGCAGGCCCTTTCCCTTGCTCGATTTTTCCATTCCTTACACAATTTTGACTGGGAATCGTAACTGAAATATTCTGTACTACGACATGGATGATGATGCCCATTGTTTCGCACAGCCAAAACAACTTTAGATTAAACAATGTTTTGAATTCAAATCATTTCCTACTCTCTTGCTGTTTAACCTGCAATTGCTAATTTAATAAAACACTCATTGTCTAATTTTCAGATACACAACACACACGATTTCAGCAAGTTAGACTGAGCTTTCCAAAGAGTATTTCAAAAGATGAAAGTCGTGATTTTTGGCATTGTCAATAAATGCTTCGACCCGAATCAAAGTTGGAAACTGTCTTGAAGATAACTTCATTGTTTAACAAGTTCTTCATTTTATCCCTTTTGTGCTGAGATTTTAAGAAGCAATTCATTGTTTTAAACTGTAAGTATATGAAGTGTTCTCAGTAAGAGAAAACAACACATCACCTATATTCTTTCTCTGAGAGCTACAACTAATCATCAAGAACACATCAAATTATAGCTATCAAAGTCTTCAAAGATCAAGCCCTAAGAACGAAGACATATCTCAATGCTAATGCGTTAGTTCAATCTTAGGTGTTATGGTAACCTCTCGATCAATCTCAGCACGAAAACTCTCTAAATTGCAAGTCTTCAATATCACTTGGATATAGTATTTGATTTTGACAAAATATTTTTCAAAAGGTTTTAATCATAATTTCAATTAGTTTTGAATGATTTAAAAGTGTTTTGAGTCAATGAAATGGTTCTTAAGTGTTAAAATATTAATTTTTCCAAAATCGGGCTATCCACCGCTTTGCCAAGATTTTACAAAAGGTAGTAGCGCACTATCAGTGTTGATAGCACGCTGATAGGGTCGAATAATCAAAAATCAATTTTTCTTGGAAAATTGCCCACAACGCGCTATCCCTTTTGATAACTCTCTATAAAGTAGTTACCGTGATCTTTCGATTTTTACTAAAATGGGCCTTAGCGTGCTATAGGCCTAGATTGCACTCTAACGGAAAGTCCAAAAAACTCGAGCTCTTGGGTATGTGTATATCGACTTACAATAGCCCGCTATAAGTCATTAGTGCGCATGATACACAACCCAATAGCATGCTATCCGAGTTTGAGTTAGAAATCTCACATTTCTAACGAGAAAAACGCAGGCCCTTTCCCTTGCTCGATTTTTCCATTCCTTACACAGTTTTGACTGTGAATCGTAACTGAAATATTAGCCACTACGACATGGATGATGATGCCCATTGTTTCGCACGGCCAAAACAACTTTAGATTAAACAATGTTTTGAATTCAAATCATTTCCTACTCTCTTGCTGTTTAACCTGCAATTGCTAATTTAATAAAACACTCATTGTCTAATTTTCAGATACACAACACACACGATTTCAGCAAGTTAGACTGAGCTTTCCAAAGAGTATTTCAAAAGAAGAAAGTTGTGATTTTTGGCATTGTCAATAAAAGCTTCGACCCGAATCAAAGTTGGAAACTGTCTTGAAGATAACTTCATTGTTTAACAAGTTCTTCATTTTATCCCTTTTGTGCTGAGATTTTAAGAAGCAATTCATTGTTTTAAACTGTAAGTATATGAAGTGTTCTCAGTAAGAGAAAACAACACATCACCTATATTCTTTCTCTGAGAGCTACAACTAATCATCAAGAACACATCAAATTATAGCTATCAAAGTCTTCAAAGATCAAGCCCTAAGAACGAAGACATATCTCAATGCTAATGCGTTAGTTCAATCTTAGGTGTTATGGTAACCTCTCGATCAATCTCAGCACGAAAACTCTCTAAATTGCAAGTCTTCAACATCACTTGGATATAGTATTTGATTTTGATAAAATATTTTCCGAAAGGTTTTAATCATAATTTCAATTAGTTTTGAATGATTTAAAAGTGTTTTGGGTCAATGAAATGGTTCTTAAGTGTTAAAATATTAATTTTTCCAAAATCGGGCTATCCACCGCTTTGCCAAGATTTTACAAAAGGTAGTAGCGCACTATCAGTGTTGATAGCACGCTGATAGGGTCGAATAATCAAAAATTAATTTTTCTTGGAAAATTGCCCACAACGCGCTATCCCTTTTGATAACTCTCTATAAAGTAGTTACCGTGATGTTTCGATTTTTACTAAAATGGGCCTTAGCGTGCTATAGGCCTAGATTGCACTCTAACGGAAAGTCCAAAAAACTCGAGCTCTTGGGTATGTGTATATCGACTTACAATAGCCCGCTATAAGTCATTAGTGCGCATGATACACAACCCAATAGCATGCTATTCGAGTTTGAGTTAGAAATCTCACATTTCTAACGAGAAAAACGCAGGCCCTTTCCCTTGCTCGATTTTTCCATTCCTTACACAGTTTTGACTGGGAATCGTAACTGAAATATTCTCCACTACGACATGGATGATGATGCCCATTGTTTCGCACGGCCAAAACAACTTTAGATTAAACAATGTTTTGAATTCAAATCATTTCCTACTCTCTTGCTGTTTAACCTGCAATTGCTAATTTAATAAAACACTCATTGTCTAATTTTCAGATACACAACACACACGATTTCAGCAAGTTAGACTGAGCTTTCCAAAGAGTATTTCAAAAGAAGAAAGTCGTGATTTTTGGCATTGTCAATAAATGCTTCGACCCGAATCAAAGTTGGAAACTGTCTTGAAGATAACTTCATTGTTTAACAAGTTCTTCATTTTATCCCTTTTGTGCTGAGATTTTAAGAAGCAATTCATTGTTTTAAACTGTAAGTATATGAAGTGTTCTCTGTAAGAGAAAACAACACATCACCTATATTCTTTCTCTGAGAGCTACAACTAATCATCAAGAACACATCAAATTATAGCTATCAAAGTCTTCAAAGATCAAGCCCTAAGAACGAAGACATATCTCAATGCTAATGCGTTAGTTCAATCTTAGGTGTTATGGTAACCTCTCGATCAATCTCAGCACGAAAACTCTCTAAATTGCAAGTCTTCAATATCACTTGGATATAGTATTTGATTTTGATAAAATATTTTCCGAAAGGTTTTTAATCATAATTTCAATTAGTTTTGAATGATTTAAAAGTGTTTTGGGTCAATGAAATGGTTCTTAAGTGTTAAAATATTAATTTTTCCAAAATCGGGCTATCCACCGCTTTGCCAAGATTTTACAAAAGGTAGTAGCGCACTATCAGTGTTGATAGAACGCTGATAGGGTCGAATAATCAAAAATCAATTTTTCTTGGAAAATTGCCCACAACGCGCTATCCCTTTTGATAACTCTCTATAAAGTACTTACCGTGATCTTTCGATTTTTACTAAAATGGGCCTTAGCGTGCTATAGGCCTAGATTGCACTCTAACGGAAAGTCCAAAAAACTCGAGCTCTTGGGTATGTGTATATCGACTTACAATAGCCCGCTATAAGTCATTAGTGCGCATGATACACAACCCAATAGCATGCTATCTGAGTTTGAGTTAGAAATCTCACATTTCTAACGAGAAAAACGCAGGCCCTTTCCCTTGCTCGATTTTTCCATTCCTTACACAGTTTTGACTGGGAATCGTAACTGAAATATTAGCCACTACGACATGGATGATGATGCCCATTGTTTCGCACAGCCAAAACAACTTTAGATTAAACAATGTTTTGAATTCAAATCATTTCCTACTCTCTTGCTGTTTAACCTGCAATTGCTAATTTAATAAAACACTCATTGTCTAATTTTCAGATACACAACACACACGATTTCAGCAAGTTAGACTGAGCTTTCCAAAGAGTATTTCAAAAGAAGAAAGTCGTGATTTTTGGCATTGTCAATAAAAGCTTCGACCCGAATCAAAGTTGGAAACTGTCTTGAAGATAACTTCATTGTTTAACAAGTTCTTCATTTTATCCCTTTTGTGCTGAGATTTTAAGAAGCAATTCATTGTTTTAAACTGTAAGTATATGAAGAGTTCTCAGTAAGAGAAAACAACACATCACCTATATTCTTTCTCTGAGAGCTACAACTAATCATCAAGAACACATCAAATTATAGCTATCAAAGTCTTCAAAGATCAAGCCCTAAGAACGAAGACATATCTCAATGCTAATGCGTTAGTTCAATCTTAGGTGTTATGGTAACCTCTCGATCAATCTCAGCACGAAAACTCTCTAAATTGCAAGTCTTCAACATCACTTGGATATAGTATTTGATTTTGATAAAATATTTTCCGAAAGGTTTTAATCATAATTTCAATTAGTTTTGAATGATTTAAAAGTGTTTTGGGTCAATGAAATGGTTCTTAAGTGTTAAAATATTAATTTTTCCAAAATCGGGCTATCCACCGCTTTGCCAAGATTTTACAAAAGGTAGTAGCGCACTATCAGTGTTGATAGCACGCTGATAGGGTCGAATAATCAAAAATTAATTTTTCTTGGAAAATTGCCCACAACGCGCTATCCCTTTTGATAACTCTCTATAAAGTAGTTACCGTGATCTTTCGATTTTTACTAAAATGGGCCTTAGCGTGCTATAGGCCTAGATTGCACTCTAACGGAAAGTCCAAAAAACTCGAGCTCTTGGGTATGTGTATATCGACTTACAATAGCCCGCTATAAGTCATTAGTGCGCATGATACACAACCCAATAGCATGCTATTCGAGTTTGAGTTAGAAATCTCACATTTCTAACGAGAAAAACGCAGGCCCTTTCCCTTGCTCGATTTTTCCATTCCTTACACAGTTTTGACTGGGAATCGTAACTGAAATATTCTCCACTACGACATGGATGATGATGCCCATTGTTTCGCACGGCCAAAACAACTTTAGATTAAACAATGTTTTGAATTCAAATCATTTCCTACTCTCTTGCTGTTTAACCTGCAATTGCTAATTTAATAAAACACTCATTGTCTAATTTTCAGATACACAACACACACGATTTCAGCAAGTTAGACTGAGCTTTCCAAAGAGTATTTCAAAAGAAGAAAGTCGTGATTTTTGGCATTGTCAATAAATGCTTCGACCCGAATCAAAGTTGGAAACTGTCTTGAAGATAACTTCATTGTTTAACAAGTTCTTCATTTTATCCCTTTTGTGCTGAGATTTTAAGAAGCAATTCATTGTTTTAAACTGTAAGTATATGAAGTGTTCTCAGTAAGAGAAAACAACACATCACCTATATTCTTTCTCTGAGAGCTACAACTAATCATCAAGAACACATCAAATTATAGCTATCAAAGTCTTCAAAGATCAAGCCCTAAGAACGAAGACATATCTCAATGCTAATGCGTTAGTTCAATCTTAGGTGTTATGGTAACCTCTCGATCAATCTCAGCACGAAAACTCTCTAAATTGCAAGTCTTCAACATCACTTGGATATAGTATTTGATTTTGATAAAATATTTTCCGAAAGGTTTTAATCATAATTTCAATTAGTTTTGAATGATTTAAAAGTGTTTTGGGTCAATGAAATGGTTCTTAAGTGTTAAAATATTAATTTTTCCAAAATCGGGCTATCCACCGCTTTGCCAAGATTTTACAAAAGGTAGTAGCGCACTATCAGTGTTGATAGCACGCTGATAGGGTCGAATAATCAAAAATTAATTTTTCTTGGAAAATTGCCCACAACGCGCTATCCCTTTTGATAACTCTCTATAAAGTAGTTACCGTGATGTTTCGATTTTTACTAAAATGGGCCTTAGCGTGCTATAGGCCTAGATTGCACTCTAACGGAAAGTCCAAAAAACTCGAGCTCTTGGGTATGTGTATATCGACTTACAATAGCCCGCTATAAGTCATTAGTGCGCATGATACACAACCCAATAGCATGCTATTCGAGTTTGAGTTAGAAATCTCACATTTCTAACGAGAAAAACGCAGGCCCTTTCCCTTGCTCGATTTTTCCATTCCTTACACAGTTTTGACTGGGAATCGTAACTGAAATATTCTCCACTACGACATGGATGATGATGCCCATTGTTTCGCACGGCCAAAACAACTTTAGATTAAACAATGTTTTGAATTCAAATCATTTCCTACTCTCTTGCTGTTTAACCTGCAATTGCTAATTTAATAAAACACTCATTGTCTAATTTTCAGATACACAACACACACGATTTCAGCAAGTTAGACTGAGCTTTCCAAAGAGTATTTCAAAAGAAGAAAGTCGTGATTTTTGGCATTGTCAATAAATGCTTCGACCCGAATCAAAGTTGGAAACTGTCTTGAAGATAACTTCATTGTTTAACAAGTTCTTCATTTTATCCCTTTTGTGCTGAGATTTTAAGAAGCAATTCATTGTTTTAAACTGTAAGTATATGAAGTGTTCTCTGTAAGAGAAAACAACACATCACCTATATTCTTTCTCTGAGAGCTACAACTAATCATCAAGAACACATCAAATTATAGCTATCAAAGTCTTCAAAGATCAAGCCCTAAGAACGAAGACATATCTCAATGCTAATGCGTTAGTTCAATCTTAGGTGTTATGGTAACCTCTCGATCAATCTCAGCACGAAAACTCTCTAAATTGCAAGTCTTCAATATCACTTGGATATAGTATTTGATTTTGATAAAATATTTTCCGAAAGGTTTTTAATCATAATTTCAATTAGTTTTGAATGATTTAAAAGTGTTTTGGGTCAATGAAATGGTTCTTAAGTGTTAAAATATTAATTTTTCCAAAATCGGGCTATCCACCGCTTTGCCAAGATTTTACAAAAGGTAGTAGCGCACTATCAGTGTTGATAGAACGCTGATAGGGTCGAATAATCAAAAATCAATTTTTCTTGGAAAATTGCCCACAACGCGCTATCCCTTTTGATAACTCTCTATAAAGTACTTACCGTGATCTTTCGATTTTTACTAAAATGGGCCTTAGCGTGCTATAGGCCTAGATTGCACTCTAACGGAAAGTCCAAAAAACTCGAGCTCTTGGGTATGTGTATATCGACTTACAATAGCCCGCTATAAGTCATTAGTGCGCATGATACACAACCCAATAGCATGCTATCTGAGTTTGAGTTAGAAATCTCACATTTCTAACGAGAAAAACGCAGGCCCTTTCCCTTGCTCGATTTTTCCATTCCTTACACAGTTTTGACTGGGAATCGTAACTGAAATATTAGCCACTACGACATGGATGATGATGCCCATTGTTTCGCACAGCCAAAACAACTTTAGATTAAACAATGTTTTGAATTCAAATCATTTCCTACTCTCTTGCTGTTTAACCTGCAATTGCTAATTTAATAAAACACTCATTGTCTAATTTTCAGATACACAACACACACGATTTCAGCAAGTTAGACTGAGCTTTCCAAAGAGTATTTCAAAAGAAGAAAGTCGTGATTTTTGGCATTGTCAATAAAAGCTTCGACCCGAATCAAAGTTGGAAACTGTCTTGAAGATAACTTCATTGTTTAACAAGTTCTTCATTTTATCCCTTTTGTGCTGAGATTTTAAGAAGCAATTCATTGTTTTAAACTGTAAGTATATGAAGAGTTCTCAGTAAGAGAAAACAACACATCACCTATATTCTTTCTCTGAGAGCTACAACTAATCATCAAGAACACATCAAATTATAGCTATCAAAGTCTTCAAAGATCAAGCCCTAAGAACGAAGACATATCTCAATGCTAATGCGTTAGTTCAATCTTAGGTGTTATGGTAACCTCTCGATCAATCTCAGCACGAAAACTCTCTAAATTGCAAGTCTTCAACATCACTTGGATATAGTATTTGATTTTGATAAAATATTTTCCGAAAGGTTTTAATCATAATTTCAATTAGTTTTGAATGATTTAAAAGTGTTTTGGGTCAATGAAATGGTTCTTAAGTGTTAAAATATTAATTTTTCCAAAATCGGGCTATCCACCGCTTTGCCAAGATTTTACAAAAGGTAGTAGCGCACTATCAGTGTTGATAGCACGCTGATAGGGTCGAATAATCAAAAATTAATTTTTCTTGGAAAATTGCCCACAACGCGCTATCCCTTTTGATAACTCTCTATAAAGTAGTTACCGTGATCTTTCGATTTTTACTAAAATGGGCCTTAGCGTGCTATAGGCCTAGATTGCACTCTAACGGAAAGTCCAAAAAACTCGAGCTCTTGGGTATGTGTATATCGACTTACAATAGCCCGCTATAAGTCATTAGTGCGCATGATACACAACCCAATAGCATGCTATTCGAGTTTGAGTTAGAAATCTCACATTTCTAACGAGAAAAACGCAGGCCCTTTCCCTTGCTCGATTTTTCCATTCCTTACACAGTTTTGACTGGGAATCGTAACTGAAATATTCTCCACTACGACATGGATGATGATGCCCATTGTTTCGCACGGCCAAAACAACTTTAGATTAAACAATGTTTTGAATTCAAATCATTTCCTACTCTTTTGCTGTTTAACCTGCAATTGCTAATTTAATAAAACACTCATTGTCTAATTTTCAGATACACAACACACACGATTTCAGCAAGTTAGACCGAGCTTTCCAAAGAGTATTTCAAAAGAAGAAAGTCATGATTTTTGGCATTGTCAATAAATGCTTCGACCCGAATCAAAGTTGGAAACTGTCTTGAAGATAACTTCATTGTTTAACAAGTTCTTCATTTTATCCCTTTTGTGCTGGGATTTTAAGAAGCAATTCATTGTTTTAAACTGTAAGTATATGAAGTGTTCTCAGTAAGAGAAAACAACACAGCACCTATATTCTTTCTCTGAGAGCTACAACTAATCATCAAGAACACATCAAATTATAGCTATCAAAGTCTTCAAAGATCAAGCCCTAAGAACGAAGACATATCTCAATGCTAATGCGTTAGTTCAATCTTAGGTGTTATGGTAACCTCTCGATCAATCTCAGCACGAAAACTCTCTAAATTGCAAGTCTTCAATATCACTTGGATATAGTATTTGATTTTGATAAAATATTTTCCGAAAGGTTTTTAATCATAATTTCAATTAGTTTTGAATGATTTAAAAGTGTTTTGGGTCAATGAAATGGTTCTTAAGTGTTAAAATATTAATTTTTCCAAAATCGGGCTATCCACCGCTTTGCCAAGATTTTACAAAAGGTAGTAGCGCACTATCAGTGTTGATAGAACGCTGATAGGGTCGAATAATCAAAAATCAATTTTTCTTGGAAAATTGCCCACAACGCGCTATCCCTTTTGATAACTCTCTATAAAGTAGTTACCGTGATCTTTCGATTTTTACTAAAATGGGCCTTAGCGTGCTATAGGCCTAAATTGCACTCTAACGGAAAGTCCAAAAAACTCGAGCTCTTGGGTATGTGTATATCGACTTACAATAGCCCGCTATAAGTCATTAGTGCGCATGATACACAACCCAATAGCATGCTATCCGAGTTTGAGTTAGAAATCTCACATTTCTAACGAGAAAAACGCAGGCCCTTTCCCTTGCTCGATTTTTCCATTCCTTACACAGTTTTGACTGGGAATCGTAACTGAAATATTAGCCACTACGACATGGATGATGATGCCCATTGTTTCGCACAGCCAAAACAACTTTAGATTAAACAATGTTTTGAATTCAAATCATTTCCTACTCTCTTGCTGTTTAACCTGCAATTGCTAATTTAATAAAACACTCATTGTCTAATTTTCAGATACACAACACACACGATTTCAGCAAGTTAGACTGAGCTTTCCAAAGAGTATTTCAAAAGAAGAAAGTCGTGATTTTTGGCATTGTCAATAAAAGCTTCGACCCGAATCAAAGTTGGAAACTGTCTTGAAGATAACTTCATTGTTTAACAAGTTCTTCATTTTATCCCTTTTGTGCTGAGATTTTAAGAAGCAATTCGTTGTTTTAAACTGTAAGTATATGAAGTGTTCTCAGTAAGAGAAAACAACACATCACCTATATTCTTTCTCTGAGAGCTACAACTAATCATCAAGAACACATCAAATTATAGCTATCAAAGTCTTCAAAGATCAAGCCCTAAGAACGAAGACATATCTCAATGCTAATGCGTTAGTTCAATCTTAGGTGTTATGGTAACCTCTCGATCAATCTCAGCACGAAAACTCTCTAAATTGCAAGTCTTCAATATCACTTGGATATAGTATTTGATTTTGATAAAATATTTTCCGAAAGGTTTTAATCATAATTTCAATTAGTTTTGAATGATTTAAAAGTGTTTTGGGTCAATGAAATGGTTCTTAAGTGTTAAAATATTAATTTTTCCAAAATCGGGCTATCCACCGCTTTGCCAAGATTTTACAAAAGGTAGTAGCGCACTATCAGTGTTGATAGCACGCTGATAGGGTCGAATAATCAAAAATTAGTTTTTCTTGGAAAATTGCCCACAACGCGCTATCCCTTTTGATAACTCTCTATAAAGTAGTTACCGTGATCTTTCGATTTTTACTAAAATGGGCCTTAGCGTGCTATAGGCCTAGATTCCACTCTAACGGAAAATCCAAAAAACTCGAGCTCTTGGGTATGTGTATATCGACTTACAATAGCCCGCTATAAGTCATTAGTGCGCATGATACACAACCCAATAGCATGCTATTCGAGTTTGAGTTAGAAATCTCACATTTCTAACGAGAAAAACGCAGGCCCTTTCCCTTGCTCGATTTTTCCATTCCTTACACAGTTTTGACTGGGAATCGTAACTGAAATATTCTCCACTACGACATGGATGATGATGCCCATTGTTTCGCACGGCCAAAACAACTTTAGATTAAACAATGTTTTGAATTCAAATCATTTCCTACTCTCTTGCTGTTTAACCTGCAATTGCTAATTTAATAAAACACTCATTGTCTAATTTTCAGATACACAACACACACGATTTCAGCAAGTTAGACTGAGCTTTCCAAAGAGTATTTCAAAAGAAGAAAGTCGTGATTTTTGGCATTGTCAATAAATGCTTCGACCCGAATCAAAGTTGGAAACTGTCTTGAAGATAACTTCATTGTTTAACAAGTTCTTCATTTTATCCCTTTTGTGCTGAGATTTTAAGAAGCAATTCATTGTTTTAAACTGTAAGTATATGAAGTGTTCTCAGTAAGAGAAAACAACACATCACCTATATTCTTTCTCTGAGAGCTACAACTAATCATCAAGAACACATCAAATTATAGCTATCAAAGTCTTCAAAGATCAAGCCCTAAGAACGAAGACATATCTCAATGCTAATGCGTTAGTTCAATCTTAGGTGTTATGGTAACCTCTCGATCAATCTCAGCACGAAAACTCTCTAAATTGCAAGTCTTCAATATCACTTGGATATAGTATTTGATTTTGACAAAATATTTTCCGAAAGGTTTTAATCATAATTTCAATTAGTTTTGAATGATTTAAAAGTGTTTTGAGTCAATGAAATGGTTCTTAAGTGTTAAAATATTAATTTTTCCAAAATCGGGCTATCCACCGCTTTGCCAAGATTTTACAAAAGGTAGTAGCGCACTATCAGTGTTGATAGCACGCTGATAGGGTTGAATAATCAAAAATCAATTTTTCTTGGAAAATTGCCCACAACGCGCTATCCCTTTTGATAACTCGCTATAAAGTAGTTACCGTGATCTTTCGATTTTTACTAAAATGGGCCTTAGCGTGCTATAGGCCTAGATTGCACTTTAACGGAAAGTCCAAAAAACTCGAGCTCTTGGGTATGTGTATATCGACTTACAATAGCCCGCTATAAGTCATTAGTGCGCATGATACACAACCCAATAGCATGCTATTCGAGTTTGAGTTAGAAATCTCACATTTCTAACGAGAAAAACGCAGGCCTTTTCCCTTGCTCGATTTTTCCATTCCTTACACAGTTTTGACTGGGAATCGTAACTGAAATATTCTCCTCTACGACATGGATGATGATGCCCATTGTTTCGCACGGCCAAAACAACTTTAGATTAAACAATGTTTTGAATTCAAATCATTTCCTACTCTCTTGCTGTTTAACCTGCAATTGCTAATTTAATAAAACACTCATTGTCTAATTTTCAGATACACAACACACACGATTTCAGCAAGTTAGACTGAGCTTTCCAAAGAGTATTTCAAAAGAAGAAAGTCGTGATTTTTGGCATTGTCAATAAATGCTTCGACCCGAATCAAAGTTGGAAACTGTCTTGAAGATAACTTCATTGTTTAACAAGTTCTTCATTTTATCCCTTTTGTGCTGAGATTTTAAGAAGCAATTCATTGTTTTAAACTGTAAGTATATGAAGTGTTCTCAGTAAGAGAAAACAACACATCACCTATATTCTTTCTCTGAGAGCTACAACTAATCATCAAGAACACATCAAATTATAGCTATCAAAGTCTCCAAAGATCAAGCCCTAAGAACGAAGATATATCTCAATGCTAATGCGTTAGTTCAATCTTACGTGTTATGGTAACCTCTCGATCAATCTCAGCACGAAAACTCTCTAAATTGCAAGTCTTCAATATCACTTGGATATAGTATTTGATTTTGACAAAATATTTTCCGAAAGGTTTTAATCATAATTTCAATTAGTTTTGAATGATTTATAAGTGTTTTGAGTCAATGAAATGGTTCTTAAGTGTTAAAATATTAATTTTTCCAAAATCGGGCTATCCACCGCTTTGCCAAGATTTTACAAAAGGTAGTAGCGCACTATCAGTGTTGATAGCACGCTGATAGGGTTGAATAATCAAAAATCAATTTTTCTTGGAAAATTGCCCACAACGCGCTATCCCTTTTGATAACTCGCTATAAAGTAGTTACCGTGATCTTTCGATTTTTACTAAAATGGGCCTTAGCGTGCTATAGGCCTAGATTGCACTTTAACGGAAAGTCCAAAAAACTCGAGCTATTGGGTATGTGTATATCGACTTACAATAGCCCGCTATAAGTCATTAGCGCGCATGATACACAACCCAATAGCATGCTATCCAAGTTTGAGTTAGAAATCTCACATTTCTAACGAGAAAAACGCAGGCCTTTTCCCTTGCTCGATTTTTCCATTCCTTACACAGTTTTGACTGGGAATCGTAACTGAAATATTCTCCACTACGACGTGGATGATGATGCCCATTGTTTCGCACGGCCAAAACAACTTTAGATTAAACAATGTTTTGAATTCAAATCATTTCCTACTCTCTTGCTGTTTAACCTGCAATTGCTAATTTAATAAAACACTCATTGTCTAATTTTCAGATACACAACACACACGATTTCAGCAAGTTAGACTGAGCTTTCCAAAGAGTATTTCAAAAGAAGAAAGTCGTGATTTTTGGCATTGTCAATAAATGCTTCGACCCGAATCAAAGTTGGAAACTGTCTTGAAGATAACTTCATTGTTTAACAAGTTCTTCATTTTATCCCTTTTGTGCTGAGATTTTAAGAAGCAATTCATTGTTTTAAACTGTAAGTATATGAAGTGTTCTCAGTAAGAGAAAACAACACATCACCTATATTCTTTCTCTGAGAGCTACAACTAATCATCAAGAACACATCAAATTATAGCTATCAAAGTCTTCAAAGATCAAGCCCTAAGAACGAAGACATATCTCAATGCTAATGCGTTAGTTCAATCTTAGGTGTTATGGTAACCTCTCGATCAATCTCAGCACGAAAACTCTCTAAATTGCAAGTCTTCAATATCACTTGGATATAGTATTTGATTTTGACAAAATATTTTCCGAAAGGTTTTAATCATAATTTCAATTAGTTTTGAATGATTTAAAAGTGTTTTGAGTCAATGAAATGGTTCTTAAGTGTTAAAATATTAATTTTTCCAAAATCGGGCTATCCACCGCTTTGCCAAGATTTTACAAAAGGTAGTAGCGCACTATCAGTGTTGATAGCACGCTGATAGGGTTGAATAATCAAAAATCAATTTTTCTTGGAAAATTGCCCACAACGCGCTATCCCTTTTGATAACTCGCTATAAAGTAGTTACCGTGATCTTTCGATTTTTACTAAAATGGGCCTTAGCGTGCTATAGGCCTAGATTGCACTTTAACGGAAAGTCCAAAAAACTCGACCTCTTGGGTATGTGTATATCGACTTACAATAGCCCGCTACAAGTCATTAGTGCGCATGATACACAACCCAATAGCATGCTATCCAAGTTTGAGTTAGAAATCTCACATTTCTAACGAGAATAACGCAGGCCCTTTCCCTTGCTCGATTTTTCCATTCCTTACACAGTTTTGACTGGGAATCGTAACTGAAATATTCTCCACTACGTCATGGATGATGATGCCCATTGTTTCGCACGGCCAAAACAACTTTAGATTAAACAATGTTTTGAATTCAAATCATTTCCTACTCTCTTGCTGTTTAACCTGCAATTGGTAATTTAATAAAACACTCATTGTCTAATTTTCAGATACACAACACACACGATTTCAGCAAGTTAGACTGAGCTTTCCAAAGAGTATTTCAAAAGAAGAAAGTCGTGATTTTTGGCATTGTCAATAAATGCTTCGACCCGAATCAAAGTTGGAAACTGTCTTGAAGATAACTTCATTGTTTAACAAGTTCTTCATTTTATCCCTTTTGTGTTGAGATTTTAAGAAGCAATTCATTGTTTTAAACTGTAAGTATATGAAGTGTTCTCAGTAAGAGAAAACAACACATCACCTATATTCTTTCTCTGAGAGCTACAACTAATCATCAAGAACACATCAAATTATAGTTATCAAAGTCTTCAAAGATCAAGCCCTAAGAACGAAGACATATCTCAATGCTAATGCGTTAGTTCAATCTTAGGTGTTATGGTAACCTCTCGATCAATCTCAGCACGAAAACTCTCTAAATTGCAAGTCTTCAATATCACTTGGATATAGTATTTGATTTTGATAAAATATTTTCCGAAAGGTTTTAATCATAATTTCAATTAGTTTTGAATGATTTAAAAGTGTTTTGGGTCAATGAAATGGTTCTTAAGTGTTAAAATATTAATTTTTCCAAAATCGGGCTATCCACCACTTTCCCAAGATTTTACAAAAGGTAGTAGCGCACTATCAGTGTTGATAGCACGCTGATAGGGTCGAATAATCAAAAATCAATTTTTCTTGGAAAATTGCCCACAACGCGCTATCCCTTTTGATAACTCTCTATAAAGTAGTTACCGTGATCTTTCGATTTTTACTAAAATGGGCCTTAGCGTGCTATAGGCCTAGATTGCACTCTAACGGAAAGTCGAAAAAACTCGAGCTCTTGGGTATGTGTATATCGACTTACAATGGCCCGCTATAAGTCATTAGTGCGCATGATACACAACCCAATAGCATGCTATTCGAGTTTGAGTTAGAAATCTCACATTTCTAACGAGAAAAACGCAGGCCCTTTCCCTTGCTCGATTTTTCCATTCCTTACACAGTTTTGACTGGGAATCGTAACTGAAATATTCTCCACTACGACATGGATGATGATGCCCATTGTTTCGCACGGCCAAAACAACTTTAGATTAAACAATGTTTTGAATTCAAATCATTTCCTACTCTCTTGCTGTTTAACCTGCAATTGCTAATTTAATAAAACACTCATTGTCTAATTTTCAGATACACAACACACACGATTTCAACAAGTTAGACTGAGCTTTCCAAAGAGTATTTCAAAAGAAGAAAGTCGTGATTTTTGGCATTGTCAATAAATGCTTCGACCCGAATCAAAGTTGGAAACTGTCTTGAAGATAACTTCATTGTTTAACAAGTTCTTCATTTTATCCCTTTTGTCCTGAGATTTTAAGAAGCAATTCATTATTTTAAACTGTAAGTATATGAAGTGTTCTCAGTAAGAGAAAACAACACATCACCTATATTATTTCTCTGAGAGCTACAACTAATCATCAAGAACACATCAAATTATAGCTATCAAAGTCTTCAAAGATCAAGCCCTAAGAACGAAGACATATCTCAATGCTAATGCGTTAGTTCAATCTTAGGTGTTATGGTAACCTCTCGATCAATCTCAGCACGAAAATTCTCTAAATTGCAAGTCTTCAATATCACTTGGATATAGTATTTGATTTTGACAAAATATTTTCCGAAAGGTTTTAATCATAATTTCAATTAGTTTTGAATGATTTAAAAGTGTTTTGGGTCAATGAAATGGTTCTTAAGTGTTAAAATATTAATTTTTCCAAAATCGGGCTATCCACCACTTTGCCAAGATTTTACAAAAGGTAGTAGCGCACTATCAGTGTTGATAGCACGCTGATAGGGTCGAATAATCAAAAATCAATTTTTCTTGGAAAATTGCCCACAACGCGCTATCCCTTTTGATAACTCTCAATAAAGTAGTTACCGTGATCTTTCGATTTTTACTAAAATGGGCCTTAGCGTGCTATAGGCCTAGATTGCACTCTAACGGAAAGTCCAAAAAACTCGAGCTCTTGGGTATGTGTATATCGACTTACAATGGCCCGCTATAAGTCATTAGTGCGCATGATACACAACCCAATAGCATGCTATTCGAGTTTGAGCTAGAAATCTCACATTTCTAACGAGAAAAACGCAGGCCCTTTCCCTTGCTCGATTTTTCCATTCCTTACACAGTTTTGACTGGGAATCGTAACTGAAATATTCTCCACTACGACATGGATGATGATGCCCATTGTTTCGCACGGCCAAAACAACTTTAGATTAAACAATGTTTTGAATTCAAATCATTTCCTACTCTCTTGCTGTTTAACCTGCAATTGCTAATTTAATAAAACACTCATTGTCTAATTTTCAGATACACAACACACACGATTTCAGCAAGTTAGACTGAGCTTTCCAAAGAGTATTTCAAAAGAAGAAAGTCGTGATTTTTGGCATTGTCAATAAATGCTTCGACCCGAATCAAAGTTGGAAACTGTCTTGAAGATAACTTCATTGTTTAACAAGTTCTTCATTTTATCCCTTTTGTGCTGAGATTTTAAGAAGCAATTCATTATTTTAAACTGTAAGTATATGAAGTGTTCTCAGTAAGAGAAAACAACACATCACCTATATTATTTCTCTGAGAGCTACAACTAATCATCAAGAACACATCAAATTATAGCTATCAAAGTCTTCAAAGATCAAGCCCTAAGAACGAAGACATATCTCAATGCTAATGCGTTAGTTCAATCTTAGGTGTTATGGTAACCTCTCGATCAATCTCAGCACGAAAATTCTCTAAATTGCAAGTCTTCAATATCACTTGGATATAGTATTTGATTTTGACAAAATATTTTCCGAAAGGTTTTAATCATAATTTCAATTAGTTTTGAATGATTTAAATGTGTTTTGAGTCAATGAAATGGTTCTTAAGTGTTAAAATATTAATTTTTCCAAAATCGGGCTATCCACCGCTTTGCCAAGATTTTACAAAAGGTAGTAGCGCACTATCAGTGTTGATAGCACGCTGATAGGGTTGAATAATCAAAAATCAATTTTTCTTGGAAAATTGCTCACAACGCGCTATCCCTTTTGATAACTCGCTATAAAGTAGTTACCATGATCTTTCGATTTTTACTAAAATGGGCCTTAGCGTGCTATAGGCCTAGATTGCACTCTAACGGAAAGTCCAAAAAACTCGTGCTCTTGGGTATGTGTATATCGCCTTACAATGGCCCGCTATAAGTCATTAGTGCGCATGATACACAACCCAATAGCATGCTATCCGAGTTTGAGTTAGAAATCTCACATTTCTAACGAGAAAAACGCAGGCCCTTTCCCTTGCTCGATTTTTCCATTCCTTACACAGTTTTGACTGGGAATCGTAACTGAAATATTCTCCACTACGACATGGATGATGATGCCCATTGTTTCGCACGGCCAAAACAACTTTAGATTAAACAATGTTTTGAATTCAAATCATTTCCTACTCTCTTGCTGTTTAACCTGCAATTGCTAATTTAATAAAACACTCATTGTCTAATTTTCAGATACACAACACACACGATTTCAGCAAGTTAGACTGAGCTTTCCAAAGAGTATTTCAAAAGAAGAAAGTCGTGATTTTTGGCATTGTCAATAAATGCTTCGACCCGAATCAAAGTTGGAAACTGTCTTGAAGATAACTTCATTGTTTAACAAGTTCTTCATTTTATCCCTTTTGTGTTGAGATTTTAAGAAGCAATTCATTGTTTTAAACTGTAAGTATATGAAGTGTTCTCAGTAAGAGAAAACAACACATCACCTATATTCTTTCTCTGAGAGCTACAACTAATCATCAATAACACATCAAATTATAGCTATCAAAGTCTTCAAAGATCAAGCCCTAAGAACGAAGACATATCTCAATGCTAATGCGTTAGTTCAATCTTAGGTGTTATGGTAACCTCTCGATCAATCTCAGCACGAAAACTCTCTAAATTGCAAGTCTTCAATATCACTTGGATATAGTATTTGATTTTGATAAAATATTTTCCGAAAGGTTTTAATCATAATTTCAATTAGTTTTGAATGATTTAAAAGTGTTTTGGGTCAATGAAATGGTTCTTAAGTGTTAAAATATTAATTTTTCCAAAATCGGGCTATCCACCGCTTTGCCAAGATTTTACAAAAGGTAGTAGCGCACTATCAGTGTTGATAGCACGCTGATAGGGTCGAATAATCAAAAATCAATTTTTCTTGGAAAATTGCCCACAACGCGCTATCCCTTTTGATAACTCGCTATAAAGTAGTTACCATGATCTTTCGATTTTTACTAAAATGGGCCTTAGCGTGCTATAGGCCTAGATTGCACTCTAACGGAAAGTCCAAAAAACTCGTGCTCTTGGGTATGTGTATATCGACTTACAATGGCCCGCTATAAGTCATTAGTGCGCATGATACACAACCCAATAGCATGCTATCCGAGTTTGAGTTAGAAATCTCACATTTCTAACGAGAAAAACGCAGGCCCTTTCCCTTGCTCGATTTTTCCATTCCTTACACAGTTTTGACTGGGAATCGTAACTGAAATATTCTCCACTACGACATGGATGATGATGCCCATTGTTTCGCACGGCCAAAACAACTTTAGATTAAACAATGTTTTGAATTCAAATCATTTCCTACTCTCTTGCTGTTTAACCTGCAATTGCTAATTTAATAAAACACTCATTGTCTAATTTTCAGATACACAACACACACGATTTCAGCAAGTTAGACTGAGCTTTCCAAAGAGTATTTCAAAAGAAGAAAGTCGTGATTTTTGGCATTGTCAATAAATGCTTCGACCCGAATCAAAGTTGGAAACTGTCTTGAAGATAACTTCATTGTTTAACAAGTTCTTCATTTTATCCCTTTTGTGTTGAGATTTTAAGAAGCAATTCATTGTTTTAAACTGTAAGTATATGAAGTGTTCTCAGTAAGAGAAAACAACACATCACCTATATTCTTTCTCTGAGAGCTACAACTAATCATCAATAACACATCAAATTATAGCTATCAAAGTCTTCAAAGATCAAGCCCTAAGAACGAAGACATATCTCAATGCTAATGCGTTAGTTCAATCCTAGGTGTTATGGTAACCTCTCGATCAATCTCAGCACGAAAACTCTCTAAATTGCAAGTCTTCAATATCACTTGGATATAGTATTTGATTTTGATAAAATATTTTCCGAAAGGTTTTAATCATAATTTCAATTAGTTTTGAATGATTTAAAAGTGTTTTGGGTCAATGAAATGGTTCTTAAGTGTTAAAATATTAATTTTTCCAAAATCGGGCTATCCACCGCTTTGCCAAGATTTTACAAAAGGTAGTAGCGCACTATCAGTGTTGATAGCACGCTGATAGGGTCGAATAATCAAAAATCAATTTTTCTTGGAAAATTGCCCACAACGCGCTATCCCTTTTGATAACTCTCTATAAAGTAGTTACCGTGATCTTTCGATTTTTACTAAAATGGGCCTTAGCGTGCTATAGGCCTAGATTGCACTCTAACGGAAAGTCCAAAAAACTCGAGCTCTTGGGTATGTGTATATCGACTTACAATAGCCCGCTATAAGTCATTAGTGCGCATGATACACAACCCAATAGCATGCTATTCGAGTTTGAGTTAGAAATCTCACATTTCTAACGAGAAAAACGCAGGCCCTTTCCCTTGCTCGATTTTTCCATTCCTTACACAGTTTTGACTGGGAATCGTAACTGAAATATTCTCCACTACGACATGGATGATGATGCCCATTGTTTCGCACGGCCAAAACAACTTTAGATTAAACAATGTTTTGAATTCAAATCATTTCCTACTCTCTTGCTGTTTAACCTGCAATTGCTAATTTAATAAAACACTCATTGTCTAATTTTCAGATACACAACACACACGATTTCAGCAAGTTAGACTGAGCTTTCCAAAGAGTATTTCAAAAGAAGAAAGTCGTGATTTTTGGCATTGTCAATAAATGCTTCGACCCGAATCAAAGTTGGAAACTGCCTTGAAGATAACTTCATTGTTTAACAAGTTCTTCATTTTATCCCTTTTGTGCTGAGATTTTAAGAAGCAATTCATTGTTTTAAACTGTAAGTATATGAAGTGTTCTCAGTAAGAGAAAACAACACATCACCTATATTCTTTCTCTGAGAGCTACAACTAATCATCAAGAACACATCAAATTATAGCTATCAAAGTCTTCAAAGATCAAGCCCTAAGAACGAAGACATATCTCAATGCTAATGCGTTAGTTCAATCTTAGGTGTTATGGTAACCTCTCGATCAATCTCAGCACGAAAACTCTCTAAATTGCAAGTCTTCAATATCACTTGGATATAGTATTTGATTTTGATAAAATATTTTCCGAAAGGTTTTAATCATAATTTCAATTAGTTTTGAATGATTTAAAAGTGTTTTGGGTCAATGAAATGGTTCTTAAGTGTTAAAATATTAATTTTTCCAAAATCGGGCTATCCACCGCTTTGCGAAGATTTTACAAAAGGTAGTAGCGCACTATCAGTGTTGATAGCACGCTGATAGGGGCGAATAATCAAAAATCAATTTTTCTTGGAAAATTGCCCACAACGCGCTATCCCTTTTGATAACTCTCTATAAAGTAGTTACCGTGATCTTTCGATTTTTACTAAAATGGGCCTTAGCGTGCTATAGGCCTAGATTGCACTCTAACGGAAAGTCCAAAAAACTCGAGCTCTTGGGTATGTGTATATCGACTTACAATAGCCCGCTATAAGTCATTAGTGCTCATGATACACAACCCAATAGCATGCTATTCGAGTTTGAGTTAGAAATCTCACATTTCTAACGAGAAAAACGCAGGCCCTTTCCCTTGCTCGATTTTTCCATTCCTTACACAGTTTTGACTGGGAATCGTAACTGAAATATTCTCCACTACGACATGGATGATGATGCCCATTGTTTCGCACGGCCAAAACAACTTTAGATTAAACAATGTTTTGAATTCAAATCATTTCCTACTCTCTTGCTGTTTAACCTGCAATTGCTAATTTAATAAAACACTCATTGTCTAATTTTCAGATACACAACACACACGATTTCAGCAAGTTAGACTGAGCTTTCCAAAGAGTATTTCAAAAGAAGAAAGTCGTGATTTTTGGCATTGTCAATAAATGCTTCGACCCGAATCAAAGTTGGAAACTGTCTTGAAGATAACTTCATTGTTTAACAAGTTCTTCATTTTATCCCTTTTGTGCTGATATTTTAAGAAGCAATTCATTGTTTTAAACTGTAAGTATATGAAGTGTTCTCAGTAAGAGAAAACAACACATCACCTATATTCTTTCTCTGAGAGCTACAACTAATCATCAAGAACACATCAAATTATAGCTATCAAAGTCTTCAAAGATCAAGCCCTAAGAACGAAGACATATCTCAATGCTAATGCGTTAGTTCAATCTTAGGTGTTATGGTAACCTCTCGATCAATCTCAGCACGAAAACTCTCTAAATTGCAAGTCTTCAATATCACTTGGATTTTGTATTTGATTTTGACAAAATATTTTCCGAAAGGTTTTACTTATAATTTCAATTAGTTTTGAATGATTTAAAAGTGTTTTGAGTCAATGAAATGGTTCTTAAGTGTTAAAATATTAATTTTTCAAAATCGGGTTATCCACCACTTTGCCAAAATTTTACAAAAGGTAGTAGCGCACTATCAGTGTTGATAGCACGCTGATAGGGTTGAATAATCAAAAATCAATTTTTCTTGGAAAATTGCCCACAAGGCGCTATCCCTCGCTATCCCTTTTGATAACTCGCTATAAAGTAGTTACCGTGATCTTTCGATTTTTACTAAAATGGGCAATAGCGTGCTATAGGCCTAGATTGCACTCTAACGGAAAGTCCAAAAAACTCGAGCTCTTGGGTATGTGTATATCGACTTACAATATAGCCCGCTATAAGTCATTAGTGCGCATGATACACAACCCAATAGCATGCTATCCGAGTTTGAGTTAGAAATCTCACATTTCTAACGAGAAAAACGCAGGCCCTTTCCCTTGCTCGATTTTTCCATTCCTTACAAAGTTTTGACGGGGAATCGTAACTGAAATATTTTCCACTACGACATGGATGATGCCCTTTGTTTCGCACGGCCAAAACAACTTTAGATTAAACAATGTTTTGAATTCGAATCATTTCCTACTCTCTTGCTGTTTAACCTGCAATTGCTAATTTAATAAAACACTCATTGTCTAATTTTCAGATACACAACACACACGATTTCAGCAAGTTAGACTGAGCTTTCCAAAGAGTATTTCACAAGAAGAAAGTCGTGATTTTTGGCATTGTCAATAAATGCTTCGACCCGAATCAAAGTTGGAAACTGTCTTGAAGATAACTTCATTGTTTAACAAGATCTTCATTTTATCCCTTTTGTGCTGAGATTTTAAGAAGCAATTCATTGTTTTAAACTGTAAGTATATGAAGTGTTCTCAGTAAGAGAAAACAACACATCACCTATATTCTTTCTCTGAGAGCTACAACTAATCATCAAGAACACATCAAATTATAGCTATCAAAGTCTTCAAAGATCAAGCCCTAAGAACGAAGACATATCTCAATGCTAATGCGTTAGTTCAATCTTAGGTGTTATGGTAACCTCTTGATCAATCTCAGCACGAAAACTCTCTAAATTGCAAGTCTTCAATATCACTTGGATATAGTATTTGATTTTGAAAAAATATTTTCCGAAAGGTTTTAATCATAATTTCAATTAGTTTTGAATGATTTAAATGTGTTTTGACTCAATGAAATGGTTCTTAAGTGTTAAAATATTAATTTTCCAAAATCGGGCTATCCACCGCTTTGCGAAGATTTTACAAAAGGTAGTAGCGCACTATCAGTGTTGATAGCACGCTGATAGGGGCGAATAATCAAAAATCAATTTTTCTTGGAAAATTGCCCACAACGCGCTATCCCTTTTGATAACTCTCTATAAAGTAGTTACCGTGATCTTTCGATTTTTACTAAAATGGGCCTTAGCGTGCTATAGGCCTAGATTGCACTCTAACGGAAAGTCCAAAAAACTCGAGCTCTTGGGTATGTGTATATCGACTTACAATAGCCCGCTATAAGTCATTAGTGCTCATGATACACAACCCAATAGCATGCTATTCGAGTTTGAGTTAGAAATCTCACATTTCTAACGAGAAAAACGCAGGCCCTTTCCCTTGCTCGATTTTTCCATTCCTTACACAGTTTTGACGGGGAATCGTAACTGAAATATTTTCCACTACGACATGGATGATGCCCATTGTTTCGCACGGCCAAAACAACTTTAGATTAAACAATGTTTTGAATTCGAATCATTTCCTAGTCTCTTGCTGTTTAACCTGCAATTGCTAATTTAATAAAACACTCATTGTCTAATTTTCAGATACACAACACACACGATTTCAGCAAGTTAGACTGAGCTTTCCAAAGAGTATTTCAAAAGAAGAAAGTCGTGATTTTTGCATTGTCAATAAATGCTTCGACCCGAATCAAAGATGGAAACTGTCTTGAAGATAACTTCATTGTTTAACAAAATCTTCATTTTATCCCTTTTGTGCTGAGATTTTAAGAAGCAATTCATTGTTTTAAACTGTAAGTATATGAAGTGTTCTCAGTAAAAGAACATAACACATCACCTATATTCTTTCTCTGAGAGCTACAACTAATCATCAAGAACACATCAAATTATAGCTATCAAAGTCTTCAAAGATCAAGCCTTAAGAACGAAGACATATCTCAATGCTAATGCGTTAGTTCAATCTTAGGTGTGTGTGGTAACCTCTCGATCAATCTCAGCACGAAAACTCTCTAAATTGCAAGTCTTCAATATCACTTGGATTTTGTATTTGATTTTGACAAAATATTTTCCGAAAGGTTTTAATTATAATTTCAATTAGTTTTGAATGATTTAAAAGTGTTTTTAGTCAATGAAATGGTTCTTAAGTGTTAAAATATTAATTTTTCCAAAATTGGGTTATCCACCACTTTGCCAAAATTTTGCAAAAGGTAGTAGCGCACTATCAGTGTTGATAGCACGCTGATAGGGTTGAATAATCAAAAATCAATTTTTCTTGGAAAATTGCCCACAAGGCGCTATCCCTCGCTATCCCTTTTGATAACTCGCTACAAAGTAGTTACCGTGATCTTTCGATTTTTATTAAATGGGCAATAGCGTGCTATAGGCCTAGATTGCACTCTAACGGAAAGTCCAAAAAACTCGAGCTCTTGGGTATGTGTATATCGACTTACAATAGCCCGCTATAAGTCATTAGTGCGCATGATACACAACCCAATAGCATGCTATTCGAGTTTGAGTTAGAAATCTCACATTTCTAACGAGAAAAACGCAGGCCCTTTCCCTTGCTCGATTTTTCCATTCCTTACACAGTTTTGACTGGGAATCGTAACTGAAATATTCTCCACTACGACATGGATGATGATGCCCATTGTTTCGCACGGCCAAAACAACTTTAGATTAAACAATGTTTTGAATTCAAATCATTTCCTACTCTCTTGCTGTTTAACCTGCAATTGCTAATTTAATAAAACACTCATTGTCTAATTTTCAGATACACAACACACACGATTTCAGCAAGTTAGACTGAGCTTTCCAAAGAGTATTTCAAAAGAAGAAAGTCGTGATTTTTGGCATTGTCAATAAATGCTTCGACCCGAATCAAAGTTGGAAACTGTCTTGAAGATAACTTCATTGTTTAACAAGTTCTTCATTTTATCCCTTTTGTGCTGAGATTTTAAGAAGCAATTCATTGTTTTAAACTGTAAGTATATGAAGTGTTCTCAGTAAGAGAAAACAACACATCACCTATATTCTTTCTCTGAGAGCTACAACTAATCATCAAGAACACATCAAATTATAGCTATCAAAGTCTTCAAAGATCAAGCCCTAAGAACGAAGACATATCTCAATGCTAATGCGTTAGTTCAATCTTAGGTGTTATGGTAACCTCTCGATCAATCTCACCACGAAAACTCTCTAAATTGCAAGTCTTCAATATCACTTGGATATAGTATTTGATTTTGATAAAATATTTTCCGAAAGGTTTTAATCATAATTTCAATTAGTTTTGAATGATTTAAAAGTGTTTTGGGTCAATGAAATGGTTCTTAAGTGTTAAAATATTAATTTTTCCAAAATCGGGCTATCCACCGCTTTGCGAAGATTTTACAAAAGGTAGTAGCGCACTATCAGTGTTGATAGCACGCTGATAGGGGCGAATAATCAAAAATCAATTTTTCTTGGAAAATTGCCCACAACGCGCTATCCCTTTTGATAACTCTCTATAAAGTAGTTACCGTGATCTTTCGATTTTTACTAAAATGGGCCTTAGCGTGCTATAGGCCTAGATTGCACTCTAACGGAAAGTCCAAAAAACTCGAGCTCTTGGGTATGTGTATATCGACTTACAATAGCCCGCTATAAGTCATTAGTGCTCATGATACACAACCCAATAGCATGCTATTCGAGTTTGAGTTAGAAATCTCACATTTCTAACGAGAAAAACGCAGGCCCTTTCCCTTGCTCGATTTTTCCATTCCTTACACAGTTTTGACTGGGAATCGTAACTGAAATATTTTCCACTACGACATGGATGATGATGCCCATTGTTTCGCACGGCCAAAACAACTTTAGATTAAACAATGTTTTGAATTCAAATCATTTCCTACTCTCTTGCTGTTTAACCTGCAATTGCTAATTTAATAAAACACTCATTGTCTAATTTTCAGATACACAACACACACGATTTCAGCAAGTTAGACTGAGCTTTCCAAAGAGTATTTCAAAAGAAGAAAGTCGTGATTTTTGCATTGTCAATAAATGCTTCGACCCGAATCAAAGATGGAAACTGTCTTGAAGATAACTTCATTGTTTAACAAAATCTTCATTTTATCCCTTTTGTGCTGAGATTTTAAGAAGCAATTCATTGTTTTAAACTGTAAGTATATGAAGTGTTCTCAGTAAAAGAACATAACACATCACCTATATTCTTTCTCTGAGAGCTACAACTAATCATCAAGAACACATCAAATTATAGCTATCAAAGTCTTCAAAGATCAAGCCTTAAGAACGAAGACATATCTCAATGCTAATGCGTTAGTTCAATCTTAGGTGTGTGTGGTAACCTCTCGATCAATCTCAGCACGAAAACTCTCTAAATTGCAAGTCTTCAATATCACTTGGATTTTGTATTTGATTTTGACAAAATATTTTCCGAAAGGTTTTAATTATAATTTCAATTAGTTTTGAATGATTTAAAAGTGTTTTTAGTCAATGAAATGGTTCTTAAGTGTTAAAATATTAATTTTTCCAAAATTGGGTTATCCACCACTTTGCCAAAATTTTGCAAAAGGTAGTAGCGCACTATCAGTGTTGATAGCACGCTGATAGGGTTGAATAATCAAAAATCAATTTTTCTTGGAAAATTGCCCACAAGGCGCTATCCCTCGCTATCCCTTTTGATAACTCGCTACAAAGTAGTTACCGTGATCTTTCGTTTTTTATTAAATGGGCAATAGCGTGCTATAGGCCTAGATTGCACTCTAACGGAAAGTCCAAAAAACTCGAGCTCCTGGGTATGTGTATATCGACTTACAATATAGCCCGCTATAAGTCATTAGTGCGCATGATACACAACCCAATAGCATGCTATCCAAGTTTGAGTTAGAAATCTCACATTTCTAACGAGAAAAACGCAGGCCCTTTCCCTTGCTCGATTTTTCCATTCCTTACACAGTTTTGACGGGGAATCGTAACTGAAATATTTTCCACTACGACATGGATGATGCCCATTGTTTCGCACGGCCAAAACAACTTTAGATTAAACAATGTTTTGAATTCGAATCATTTCCTACTCTCTTGCTGTTTAACCTGCAATTGCTAATTTAATAAAGCACTCATTGTCTAATTTTCAGATACACAACACACACGATTTCAGCAAGTTAGACTGAGCTTTCCAAAGAGTATTTCAAAAGAAGAAAGTCGTGATTTTTGCATTGTCAATAAATGCTTCGACCCGAATCAAAGATGGAAACTGTCTTGAAGATAACTTCATTGTTTAACAAGATCTTCATTTTATCCCTTTTGTGCTGAGATTTTAAGAAGCAATTCATTGTTTTAAACTGTAAGTATATGAAGTGTTCCAGTAAAAGAACACAACACATCACCTATATTCTTTCTCTGAGAGCTACAACTAATCATCAAGAACACATCAAATTATAGCTATCAAAGTCTTCAAAGATCAAGCCCTAAGAACGAGGACATATCTCAATGCTAATGCGTTAGTTCAATCTTAGGTGTGTATGGTAACCTCTCGATCAATCTCAGCACGAAATCTCTCTAAATTGCAAGTCTTCAATATCACTTGGATTTTGTATTTGATTTTGACAAAATATTTTCCGAAAGGTTTTACTCATAATTTCAATTAGTTTTGAATGATTTAAAAGTGTTTTGGGTCAATGAAATGGTTCTTAAGTGTTAAAATATTAATTTTTCCAAAATCGGGCTGTCCACCACTTTGCCAAAATTTTACAAAAGGTAGTAGCGCACTATCAGTGTTGATAGCACGCTGGTAGGGTTGAATAATCAAAAATCAATTTTTCTTGGAAAATTGCCAACAACGCGCTATCCCTTTTGATAACTCGCTATAAAGTAGTTACCGTGATCTTTCGATTTTTACTAAAATGGGCAATAGCGTGCGATACGCCTAGATTGCACCCTAACGGAAAGTCCAAAAAACTCGAGCTCTTGGGTATGTGTATATCGACTTACAATATAGCCCGCTATAAGTCATTAGTGCGCATGATACACAACCCAATAGCATGCTATCCAAGTTTGAGTTAGAAATCTCACATTTCTAACGAGAAAAACGCAGGCCCTTTCCCTTGCTCGATTTTTCCATTCCTTACACAGTTTTGACGGGGAATCGTAACTGAAATATTTTCCACTACGACATGGATGATGCCCATTGTTTCGCACGGCTAAAACAACTTTAGATTAAACAATGTTTTGAATTCGAATCATTTCCTACTCTCTTGCTGTTTAACCTGCAATTGCTAATTTAATAAAACACTCATTGTCTAATTTTCAGATACACAACACACACGATTTCAGCAAGTTAGACTGAGCTTTCCAAAGAGTATTTCAAAAGAAGAAAGTCGTGATTTTTGCATTGTCAATAAATGCTTCGACCCGAATCAAAGATGGAAACTGTCTTGAAGATAACTTCATTGTTTAACAAGATCTTCATTTTATCCCTTTTGTGCTGAGATTTTAAGAAGCAATTCATTGTTTTAAACTGTAAGTATATGAAGTGTTCCAGTAAAAGAACACAACACATCACCTATATTCTTTCTCTGAGAGCTACAACTAATCATCAAGAACACATCAAATTATAGCTATCAAAGTCTTCAAAGATCAAGCCCTAAGAACGAAGACATATCTCAATGCTAATGCGTTAGTTCAATCTTAGGTGTGTATGGTAACCTCTCGATCAATCTCAGCACGAAATCTCTCTAAGTTGCAAGTCTTCAATATCACTTGGATTTTGTATTTGATTTTGACAAAATATTTTCCGAAAGGTTTTACTCATAATTTCAATTAGTTTTGAATGATTTAAAAGTGTTTTGGGTCAATGAAATGGTTCTTAAGTGTTAAAATATTAATTTTTCCAAAATCGGGCTGTCCACCACTTTGCCAAAATTTTACAAAAGGTAGTAGCGCACTATCAGTGTTGATAGCACGCTGGTAGGGTTGAATAATCAAAAATCAATTTTTCTTGGAAAATTGCCAACAACGCGCTATCCCTTTTGATAACTCGCTATAAAGTAGTTACCGTGATCTTTCGATTTTTACTAAAATGGGCAATAGCGTGCGATACGCCTAGATTGCACCCTAACGGAAAGTCCAAAAAACTCGAGCTCTTGGGTATGTGTATATCGACTTACAATAGCCCGCTATAAGTCATTAGTGCGCATGATACACAACCCAATAGCATGCTATCCGAGTTTGAGTTAGAAATCTCACATTTCTAACGAGAAAAACGCAGGCCCTTTCCCTTGCTCGATTTTTCCATTCCTTACACAGTTTTGACGGGGAATCGTAACTGAAATATTCTCCACTACGACATGGATGATGCCCATTGTTTCGCACGGCCAAAACAACTTTAGATTAAACAATGTTTTGAATTCGAATCATTTCCTACTCTCTTGCTGTTTATCCTGCGATTGCTAATTTAATAAAACACTCATTCTATAATTTTCAGATACACAACACACAGGATTTCAGCAAGTTTGACTGAGCTTTCCAAAGAGTATTTCAAAAGAAGAAAGTCGTGATTTTTGCATTGTCAATAAATGCTTCGACCCAAATCAAAGTTGGAAATTTTCTTCAAGATAACTTCATTGTTTAACAAGTTCCTCATTTTATCACTTTTGTGCTGACATTTTAAGAAGCAATTCATTGTTTTAAACTGTAAGTATATGAAGTGTTCTCAGTAAAAGAACACAACACATCACCTATATTCTTTCTCTGAGAGCTACAACTAATCATCAAGAACACATCAAATTATAGCTATCAAAGTCTTCAAAGATCAAGCCCTAAGAACGAAGACGTATCTCAATGCTAATGCGTTAGTTCAATCTTAGGTGTTATGGTAACCTCTCGATCAATCTCAGCACGAAAACTCTCTAAATTGCAAGTCTTCAATATCACTTGGATATAGTATTTGATTTTGACAAAATATTTTCCGATAGGTTTTAATCATAATTTCAATTAGTTTTAAATGATTTAAAAGTGTTTTGAGTCAATGAAATGGTTCTTAAGTGTTAAAATATTAATTTTTCAAAATTGGGTTATCCACCACTTTGCCAAAATTTTACAAAAGGTAGTAGCGCACTATCAGTGTTGATAGCACGCTGATAGGGTTGAATAATCAAAAATCAATTTTTCTTGAAAAATTGCCCACAACGCGCTATCCCTCGCTATCCCTTTTGATAACTCGCTATAAAGTAGTTACCGTGATCTCTCGATTTTTACTAAAATGGGCAATAGCGTGCTATAAGCCTATATTGCACTCTAACGGAAAGTCAAAAAACTCGAGCTCTTGGGTATGTGTATATCGACTTACAAGAGCCCGCTATAAGTCATTAGTGCGCATGATACACAACCCAATAGCATGCTATCCGAGTTTGAGTTAGAAATCTCACATTTCTAACGAGAAAAACGCAGGCCCTTTCCCTTGCTCGATTTTTCCATTCCTTACACAGTTTTGACGGGGAATCGTAACTGAAATATTCTACACTACGACATGGATGATGCCCATTGTTTCGCACGGCCAAAACAACTTTAGATTAAATAATGTTTTGAATTCGAATCATTTCCTACTCTCTTGCTGTTTAACCAGCAATTGCTAATTTAATAAAACACTCATTGTCTAATTTTCAGATACACAACTCACACGATTTCAGCAAGTTAGACTGAGCTTTCCAAAGAGTATTTCAAAAGAAAAAAGTCGTGATTTTTGCATTGTCAATAAATGCTTCGACCCGAATCAAAGATGGAAACTGTCTTGAAGATAACTTCATTGTTTAACAAAATCTTCATTTTATCCCTTTTGTGCTGAGTTTTTAAGAAGCAATTCATTGTTTTAAACTGTAAGTATATGAAGTGTTCTCAGTAAGAGAACACAACACATCACCTATATTCTTTCTCTGAGAGCTACAACTAATCATCAAGAACACATCAAATTATAGCTATCAAAGTCTACAAAGATCAAGCTCTAAGAACGAAGACATATCTCAATGCTAATGCGTTAGCTCAATCTTAGGTTTGTAGGGTAACCTCTCGATCAATCTCAGCACGAAAGCTCTCTAAATTGCAGAGTCTTCAATATCACTTAGATTTAGTATTTGATTTTGACAAAATATTTTCCAAAAGGTTTTAATCATAATTTCAATGGGTTTTGAATGATTTAAAAGTGTTCTGAGTCAATGAAATGGTTCTTAAGTGTTTAAATATTAATTTTTCCAAAATCGGGCTATTCACCACTTTGCCAAAATTTTACAAAAGGTAATAGCGCACTGTCAGTGTTGATAGCATGCTGATAGGGTTGAATAATCAAAAATCAATTTTTCTGGAAAATTGCCTACAACACGCTATCCCTCGCTATCCCTTTTGATAACTCGCTATAAAGTAGTTACCGTGATCTTTCGATTTTTACTAAAATGGGCAATAGCGTGGTATAGGCCTAGATTGCACGCTAACGGAAAGTCCAAAAAACTTGAGCTCTTGGGTATGTGTATATCGACTTACAATAGCCCGCTATAAGTCATTAGTGCGCATGATACACAACCCAATAGCATGCTATCCGAGTTTGAGTTAGAAATCTCACATTTCTAACGAGAAAAACGCAGGCCTTTTCCCTTGCTCGATTTTTCCATTCCTTACACAGTTTTGACGGGGAATCGTAACTGAAATATTCTCCACTACGACATGGATGATGCCCATTGTTTCGCACGGCCAAAACAACTTTAGATTAAACAATGTTTTGAATTCAAATCATTTCCTACTCTCTTGCTGTTTAACCTGCAATTGCTAATTTAATAAAACACTCATTGTCTAATTTTCAAAGATACAACACACACGATTTCAGCAAGTTAGACTGAGCTTTCCAAAGAGTATTTCAAAAGAAGAAAGTCGTGATTTTTGCATTGTCAATAAATGCTTCGACCCGAATCAAAGTTGGAAAGTGTCTTGAAGATAACTTCATTGTTTAACAAGTTCTTCATTTTATCCCTTTTGTGCTGAAATTTTAAGAAGAATTCATTGTTTTAAACTGTAAGTATATGAAGTGTTCTCAGTAAGAGAACACAACACATCACCTATATTCTTTCTCTGAGAGCAACAACTAATCATCAAGAACACATCAAATTATAGCTATCAAAGTCTACAAAGATCATGCTCTAAGAACGAAGACATATCTCAATGCTAATGCGTTAGTTCAATCTTAGGTGTGTATGGTAACCTCTCGATCAATCTCAGCACGAAAACTCTCTAAATTGCAAGTCTTCAATATCACTTGGATTTTGTATTTGATTTTGACAACATATTTTCCGAAAGGTTTTAATCATAATTTCAATTAGTTTAGAATGATTTAAAAGTGTTTTGAGTCAATGAAATGGTTCTTAAGTGTTAAAATATTAATTTTTCCAAAATCGGGCTATCCAACACTTTACCAAATTTTGCAAAAGGTAGTAGCGCACTATCAGTGTTGATAGCACGCTGATAGGGTTGAATAATCAAAAATCAATTTTTTCTTGGAAAATTGCCCACAACGCGCTATCCCCTCGCTATAAAGTAGTTACCGTGATCTCTCGATTTTTACTAAAATGGGCAATAGCGTGCTATAAGCCTATATTGCACTCTAACGGAAAGTCAAAAAACTCGAGCTCTTGGGTATGTGTATATCGACTTACAAGAGCCCGCTATAAGTCATTAGTGCGCATGATACACAACCCAATAGCATGCTATCCGAGTTTGAGTTAGAAATCTCACATTTCTAACGAGAAAAACGCAGGCCCTTTCCCTTGCTCGATTTTTCCATTCCTTACACAGTTTTGACGGGGAATCGTAACTGAAATATTCTCCACTACGACATGGATGATGCCCATTGTTTCGCACGGCCAAAACAACTTTAGATTAAATAATGTTTTGGATTCGAATCATTTCCTACTCTCTTGCTGTTTAACCAGCAATTGCTAATTTAATAAAACACTCATTGTCTAATTTTCAGATACACAACACACACGATTTCAGCAAGTTAGACTGAGCTTTCCAAAGAGTATTTCAAAAGAAAAAAGTCGTGATTTTTGCATTGTCAATAAATGCTTCGACCCGAATCAAAGATGGAAACTGTCTTGAAGATAACTTCATTGTTTAACAAAATCTTCATTTTATCCCTTTTGTGCCGAGATTTTAAGAAGCAATTCATTGTTTTAAACTGTAAGTATATGAAGTGTTCTCAGTAAGAGAACACAACACATCACCTATATTCTTTCTCTGAGAGCTACAACTAATCATCAAGAACACATCAAATTATAGCTATCAAAGTCTACAAAGATCAAGCTCTAAGAACGAAGACATATCTCAATGCTAATGCGTTAGCTCAATCTTAGGTTTGTAGGGTAACCTCTCGATCAATCTCAGCACGAAAGCTCTCTAAATTGCAGAGTCTTCAATATCACTTAGATTTAGTATTTGATTTTGACAAAATATTTTCCAAAAGGTTTTAATCATAATTTCAATGGGTTTTGAATGATTTAAAAGTGTTTTGAGTCAATGAAATGGTTCTTAAGTGTTTAAATATTAATTTTTACAAAATCGGGCTATTCACCACGTTGCCAAAATTTTACAAAAGGTAATAGCGCACTGTCAGTGTTGATAGCATGCTGATAGGGTTGAATAATCAAAAATCAATTTTTCTGGAAAATTGCCTACAACATGCTATCCCTCGCTATCCCTTTTGATAACTCGCTATAAAGTAGTTACCGTGATCTTTCGATTTTTACTAAAATGGGCAATAGCGTGCTATAGGCCTAGATTGCACGCTAACGGAAAGTCCAAAAAACTCGAGCTCTTGGGTATGTGTATATCGACTTACAATAGCCCGCTATAAGTCATTAGTGCGCATGATACACAACCCAATAGCATGCTATCCGAGTTTGAGTTAGAAATCTCACATTTCTAACGTGAAAAACGCAGGCCTTTTCCCTTGCTCGATTATTCCATTCCTTACACAGTTTTGACGGGGAATCGTAACTGAAATATTCTCCACTACGACATGGATGATGCCCATTGTTTCGCACGGCCAAAACAACTTTAGATTAAACAATGTTTTGGATTCAAATCATTTCCTACTCTCTTGCTGTTTAACCTGCAATTGCTAATTTAATAAAACACTCATTGTCTAATTTTCAAAGATACAACACACACGATTTCAGCAAGTTAGACTGAGCTTTCCAAAGAGTATTTCAAAAAAAGAAAGTCGTGATTTTTGCATTGTCAATAAATGCTTCGACCCGAATCAAAGTTGGAAAGTGTCTTGAAGATAACTTCATTGTTTAACAAGTTCTTCATTTTATCCCTTTTGTGCTGAAATTTTAAGAAGAATTCATTGTTTTAAACTGTAAGTATATGAAGTGTTCTCAGTAAGAGAACACAACACATAACCTATATTCTTTCTCTGAGAGCAACAACTAATCATCAAGAACACATCAAATTATAGCTATCAAAGTCTACAAAGATCAAGCTCTAAGAACGAAGACATATCTCAATGCTAATGCGTTAGTTCAATCTTAGCTGTGTATGGTAACCTCTCGATCAATCTCAGCACGAAAACTCTCTAAATTGCAAGTCTTCAATATCACTTGTATTTAGTATTTGATTTTGACAACATATTTTCCGAAAGGTTTTAATCATAATTTCAATTAGTTTAGAATGATTTAAAAGTGTTTTGAGTCAATGAAATGGTTCTTAAGTGTTAAAATATTAATTTTTCCAAAATCGGGCTATCCACCACTTTGCCAAAATTTTGCAAAAGGTAGTAGCGCACTATCAGTGTTGATAGCACGCTGATAGGGTTGAATAATCAAAAATCAATTTTTCTTGGAAAATTGCCCACAACGCGCTATCCCCTCGCTATAAAGTAGTTACCGTGATCTCTCGATTTTTACTAAAATGGGCAATAGCGTGCTATAAGCCTATATTGCACTCTAACGGAAAGTCCAAAAAACTCGAGCTCTTGGGTATGTGTATATCGACTTACAAGAGCCCGCTATAAGTCATTAGTGCGCATGATACACAACCCAATAGCATGCTACCCGAGTTTGAGTTAGAAATCTCACATTTCTAACGAGAAAAACGCAGGCCCTTTCCCTTGCTCGATTTTTCCATTCCTTACACAGTTCTGACGGGGAATCGTAACTGAAATATTTTTCACTACGACATGGATGATGCCCATTGTTTCGCACGGCCAAAACAACTTTAGATTAAACAATGTTTTGAATTCGAATCATTTCCTACTCTCTTGTTGTTTAACACTCATTGTCTAATTTTCAGATACACAACACACACGATTTCAGCAAGTTAGACTGAGCTTTCCAAAGAGTATTTCAAAAGAAAAAAGTCGTGATTTTTGCATTGTCAATAAATGCTTCGACCCGAATCAAAGATGGAAACTGTCTTGAAGATAACTTCATTGTTTAACAAAATCTTCATTTTATTCCTTTTGTGCTGAGATTTTAAAAAGAAATTCATTGTTTTAAACTGTAAGCATATGAAGTGTTCTCAGTAAAAGAACACAACACATCACCTATATTCTTTCTCTGAGAGCTACAACTAATCATCAAGAACACATCAAATTGTAGCTATCAAAGTCTTCAAAGATTAAGCCCTAAGAACGAAGACATATCTCAATGCTAATGCGTTAGTTCAATCTTAGGTGTGTATGGTAACCTCTCGATCAATCTCAGCATAAAAACTCTCTAAATTTCAAGTCTTCAATATCACTTGGATTTAGTATTTGATTTTGACAACATATTTTCCGAAAGGTTTTAATCAGAATTTCAATTGGTTTAGAATGATTTAAAAGTGTTTTGAGCCAATGAAATGGTTCTTAAGTGTTAAAATATTAATTTTTTCAAAATCGGGCTATCCACCACTTTGCCAAAATTTTGCAAAAGGTAGTAGCGCACTATCAGTGTTGATAGCACACTGATAGGGTTGAATAATCAAAAATCAATTTTTCTTGGAAAATTGCCCACAACGCCCTATCCCCTCGCTATAAAGTAGTTACCGTGATCTTTCGATTTTTACTAAAATGGGCAATAGCTCTCTAAATTGCAGAGTCTTCAATATCACTTAGATTTAGTATTTGATTTTGACAAAATATTTTCCAAAAGGTTTTAATTATGATTTGAATGAGTTTTGAATGATTTAAAAGTGTTTTGAGTCAATGAAATGGTTCTTAAGTCTTTAAATATTAATTTTTCCAAAATCAGGCTATTCACCACTTTGGCAAAATTTTACAACAGGTAATAGCGCACTGTCAGTGTTGATAGCATGCTGATAGGGTTGAATAATCAAAAATCAATTTTTCTGGAAAATTGCCTACAACACGCTATCCCTCGCTATCCCTTTTGATAACTCTCTATAAAGTAGTTACCGTGATCGAAACGATTTTTACTAAAATGGGCAATAGCGTGCTATAGGCCTAGATTGCACGCTAACGGAAAGTCCAAAAAACTCGAGCTCTTGGGTATGTGTATATCGACTTACAATAGCCCGCTATAAGTCATTAGTGCGCATGATACACAACCCAATAGCATGCTATCCAAGTTTGGTTAGAAATCTCACATTTCTAACGAGAAAAACGCAGGCCTTTTCCCTTGCTCGATTATTCCATTCCTTACACAGTTTTGACGGGGAATCGTAACTGAAATATTCTCCACTACGACATGGATGATGCCCATTGTTTCTCGCGGCCAAAACAACCTTAGATTAAACAATGTTTTGAATTCAAATCATTTCCTACTCTCTTGTTGTTTAACCTGCCATTGCTAATTTAATAAAACACTCATTGTCTAATTTTCAAAGATACAACACACACGATTTCAGCAAGTTAGACTGAGCTTTCCAAAGAGTATTTCAAAAGAAGAAAGTCGTGATTTTTGCATTGTCAATAAATGCTTCGACCCAAATCAAAGTTGGAAACTGTCTTGAAGAGAACTTCATTGTTTAACAAGTTCTTCTTTTTATCCCTTTTGTGCTGAGCTTTTAAGAAGCAATTCATTGTTTTAAACTGTAAGTATATGAAGTGTTCTCAGTAATAGAACACAACACATCACCTATATTCTTTCTATGTGAGCTACAACTAATCATCAAGAACACATCAAATTATAGCTATCAAAGTCTTCAAAGATCAAGCCCTAAGAACGAAGACATATCTCAATGCTAATGCGTTAGTTCAATCTTAGGTGTGTATGGTAACCTCTCGATCAATCTCAGCACGAAAACTCTCTAAATTGCAAGTCTTCAATATCACTTGGATTTAGTATTTGATTTTGACAAAAATTTTTCCGAAAGGTTTTAATCATAATTTAAATTAGTTTTGAATGATTTAAAAGTGTTTTGAGTCAATAAAATGGTTCTTAAGTGTTAAAATATTAATTTTTCCAAAATCGGGCTATTCACCACTTTGCCAAAATTTTACAAAAGGTAAAAGCGCACTGTCAGTGTTGATAGCATGCTGATAGGGTTGAATAATCAAAAATCAATTTTTCTGGAAAATTGCCTACAACACGCTATCCCTCGCTATCCCTTTTGATAACTTGTTATAAAGTAGTTACCGTGATCTTTCGATTTTTACTAAAATGGGCAATAGCGTGCTAAAGGCCTAGATTGCACGCTAACGGAAAGTCCAAAAAACTTGAGCTCTTGGGTATGTGTATATCGACTTACAATAGCCCGCTATAAGTCATTAGTGCGCATGATACACAACCCAATAGCATGCTATCCGAGTTTTAGTTAGAAATCTCACATTTCTAACTAGAAAAACGTAGGCCCTTTCCCTTGCTCGATTTTTCCATTCCTTACACAGTTTTGACGAGGAATCGTAACTGAAATATTCTCCACTACGACATGGATGATGCCCATTGTTTCGCACGGCCAAAACAACTTTAGACTAAACAATGTTTTGAATTCAAATCATTTCCTACTCTTTTGCTGTTTAACCTGCAATTGCTAATTTAATAAAACACTCATTGTCTAATTTTCAGATACACAACACACACGATTTCAGGAAGTTAAACTGAGCTTTCCAAAGAGTATTTCAAAAGAAGAAAGTCGTGATTTTTGCATTGTCAATAAATGCTTCGACCCAAATCAAAGTTGGAAACTGTCTTGAAGAGAACTTCATTGTTTAACAAGTTCTTCTTTTTATCCCTTTTGTGCTGAGCTTTTAAGAAGCAATTCATTGTTTTAAACTGTAAGTATATGAAGTGTTCTCAGTAATAGAACACAACACATCACCTATATTCTTTCTATGTGAGCTACAACTAATCATCAAGAACACATCAAATTATAGCTATCAAAGTCTTCAAAGATCAAGCCCTAAGAACGAAGACATATCTCAATGCTAATGCGTTAGTTCAATCTTAGGTGTGTATGGTAACCTCTCGATCAATCTCAGCACGAAAACTCTCTAAATTGCAAGTCTTCAATATCACTTGGATTTAGTATTTGATTTTGACAAAATATTTTCCAAAAGGTTTTAATCATAATTTCAATGAGTTTTGAATGATTTAAAAGTGTTTTGAGTCAATGAAATGGTTCTTAAGTGTATAAATATTAATTTTTCCAAAATCGGGCTATCCACCACTTTGCCAAAATTTTACAAAAGGTAATAGCGCACTGTCAGTGTTGATAGCATGCTGATAGGGTTGAATAATCAAAAATTAATTTTTCTGGAAAATTGCCTACAACGCGCTATCCCTCGCTATCCCTTTTGATAACTCGCTATAAAGTAGTTACCGTGATCTTTCGATTTTTACTAAAATGGGCAATAGCGTGCTACAGGCCTAGATTGCACGCTAACGGAAAGTCCAAAAAACTCGAGCTCTTGGGTATGTGTATATCGACTTACAATAGCCCGCTATAAGTCATTAGTGCGCATGATACACAACCCAATAGCATGCTATCCGAGTTTGAGTTAGAAATCTCACATTTCTAACGTGAAAAACGTAGGCCCTTTCCCTTGCTCGATTTTTCCATTCCTTACACAGTTTTGACGGGGAATCGTAACTGAAATATTCTCCACTACGACATGGATGATGCCTATTGTTTCGCACGGCCAAAACAACTTTAGATTAAATAATGTTTTGAATTCAAATCATTTCCTACTCTCTTGCTGTTTAACCTGCAATTGCTAATTTAATAAAACACTCATTGTCTAATTTTCAAAGATACAACACACACGATTTCAGCAAGTGAGACTGAGCTTTCCAAAGAGTATTTTAAAAGAAGAAAGTCGTGATTTTTGCATTGTCAATAAATGCTTCGACCCGAATCAAAGTTGGAAACTGTCTTGAAGATAACTTCATTGTTTAACAAGTTCTTCTTTTTATCCCTTTTGTGCTGAGCTTTTAAGAAGCAATTCATTGTTTTAAACTGTAAGTATATGAAGTGTTCTCAGTAAGAGAACACAACACATCACCTATATTCTTTCTATGAGAGCTACAACTAATCATCAAGAACACATGAAATTATAGCTATCAAAGTCTTCAAAGATCAAGCCCTAAGAACGAAGACATATCTCAATGCTAATGCGTTAGTTCAATCTTAGGTGTGTATGGTAACCTCTCGATCAATCTCAGCACGAAAACTCTCTAAATTGCAAGTCTTCAATATCACATGGATTTAGTATTTGATTTTGACAACATATTTTCCGAAAGGTTTTAATCATAATTTTAATTAGTTTAGAATGATTTAAAAGTGTTTTGAGTCAATGAAATGGTTCTTAAGTGTTAAAATTTTAATTTTTCCAAAATCGGGCTATCCACCACTTTGCCAAAACATTACAAAAGGTAGTAGCGCACTATCAGTGTTGATAGCACGCTAATAGGGTTGAATAATCAAAAAGTAATTTTTCTTGGAAAATTGCCCACAACGCGCTATCCCCTCGCTATAAAGTAGTTACCGTGATCTTTCGATTTTTACTAAAATGGGCAATAGCGTGCTATAGGCCTAGATTGCACGCTAACGGAAAGTCCAAAAAACTCGAGCTCTTGGGTATGTGTATATCGACTTACAATAGCCCGCTATAAGTCATTAGTGCGCATGATACACAACCCAATAGCATGCTATCCGAGTTTGAGTTAGAAATGTCACATTTTTAACGAGAAAAACGTTTTTCTCGATTTTTCAATTCCTTACAGAGTTTTGACGGGGAATCGTAACTGAAATATTCTCCACTACGACATGGATGATGCCCATTGTTTCGCACGGCCAAAACAACTTTAGACTAAACAATGTTTTGAATTCAAATCATTTCCTACTCTTTTGCTGTTTAACCTGCAATTGCTAATTTAATAAAACACTCATTGTCTAATTTTCAGATACACAACACACACGATTTCAGGAAGTTAAACTGAGCTTTCCAAAGAGTATTTCAAAAGAAGAAAGTCGTGATTTTTGCATTGTCAATAAATGCTTCGACCCAAATCAAAGTTGGAAACTGTCTTGAAGAGAACTTCATTGTTTAACAAGTTCTTCTTTTTATCCCTTTTGTGCTGAGCTTTTAAGAAGCAATTCATTGTTTTAAACTGTAAGTATATGAAGTGTTCTCAGTAATAGAACACAACACATCACCTATATTCTTTCTATGAGAGCTACAACTAATCATCAAGAACACATCAAATTATAGCTATCAAAGTCTTCAAAGATCAAGCCCTAAGAACGAAGACATATCTCAATGCTAATGCGTTAGTTCAATCTTAGGTGTGTATGGTAACCTCTCGATCAAACTCAGCACGAAAACTCTCTAAATTGCAAGTCTTCAATATCACTTGGATTTAGTATTTGATTTTGACAAAATTTTTTCCGAAAGGTTTTAATCATAATTTAAATTAGTTTTGAATGATTTAAAAGTGTTTTGAGTCAATAAAATGGTTCTTAAGTGTTAAAATATTAATTTTTCCAAAATCGGGCTATTCACCACTTTGCCAAAATTTTACAAAAGGTAAAAGCGCACTGTCAGTGTTGATAGCATGCTGATAGGGTTGAATAATCAAAAATCAATTTTTCTGGAAAATTGCCTACAACACGCTATCCCTCGCTATCCCTTTTGATAACTTGCTATAAAGTAGTTACCGTGATCTTTCGATTTTTACTAAAATGGGCAATAGCGTGCTAAAGGCCTAGATTGCACGCTAACGGAAAGTCCAAAAAACTTGAGCTCTTGGGTATGTGTATATCGACTTACAATAGCCCGCTATAAGTCATTAGTGCGCATGATACACAACCCAATAGCATGCTATCCGAGTTTTAGTTAGAAATCTCACATTTCTAACGAGAAAAACGTAGGCCCTTTCCCTTGCTCGATTTTTCCATTCCTTACACAGTTTTGACGAGGAATCGTAACTGAAATATTCTCCACTACGACATGGATGATGCCCATTGTTTCGCACGGCCAAAACAACTTTAGACTAAACAAAGTTTTGAATTCAAATCATTTCCTACTCTTTTGCTGTTTAACCTGCAATTGCTAATTTAATAAAACACTCATTGTCTAATTTTCAGATACACAACACACACGATTTCAGGAAGTTAAACTGAGCTTTCCAAAGAGTATTTCAAAAGAAGAAAGTCGTGATTTTTGCATTGTCAATAAATGCTTCGACCCAAATCAAAGTTGGAAACTGTCTTGAAGATAACTTCATTGTTTAACAAGTTCTTCTTTTTATCCCTTTTGTGCTGAGCTTTTAAGAAGCAATTCATTGTTTTAAACTGTAAGTATATGAAGTGTTCTCAGTAAGAGAACACAACACATCACCTATATTCTTTCTATGAGAGCTACAACTAATCATCAAGAACACATGAAATTATAGCTATCAAAGTCTTCAAAGATCAAGCCCTAAGAACGAAGACATATCTCAATGCTAATGCGTTAGTTCAATCTTAGGTGTGTATGGTAACCTCTCGATCAATCTCAGCACGAAAACTCTCTAAATTGCAAGTCTTCAATTTCACATGGATTTAGTATTTGATTTTGACAACATATTTTCCGAAAGGTTTTAATCATAATTTTAATTAGTTTAGAATGATTTAAAAGTGTTTTGAGTCAATGAAATGGTTCTTAAGTGTTAAAATTTTAATTTTTCCAAAATCGGGCTATCCACCACTTTGGCAAAACATTACAAAAGGTAGTAGCGCACTATCAGTGTTGATAGCACGCTAATAGGGTTGAAGAATCAAAAAGTAATTTTTCTTGGAAAATTGCCCACAACGCGCTATCCCCTCGCTATAAAGTAGTTACCGTGATCTTTCGATTTTTACTAAAATGGGCAATAGCGTGCTATAGGCCTAGATTGCACGCTAACGGAAAGTCCAAAAAACTCGAGCTCTTGGGTATGTGTATATCGACTTACAATAGCCCGCTATAAGTCATTAGTGCGCATGATACACAACCCAATAGCATGCTATCCGAGTTTGAGTTAGAAATGTCACATTTTTAACGAGAAAAACGTTTTTCTCGATTTTTCAATTCCTTACAGAGTTTTGACGGGGAATCGTAACTGAAATATTCTCCACTACGACATGGATGATGCCCATTGTTTCGCACGGCCAAAACAACTTTAGATTAAACAATGTTTTGAATTCAAATCATTTCCTACTCTCTTGCTGTTTAACCTACAATTGCTAATTTAATAAAACACTCATTGTCTAATTTTCAAAGATACAACACACACGATTTCAGCAAGTTAGACTGAGCTTTCCAAAGAGTATTTCAAAAGAAGAAAGTCGTGATTTTTGCATTGTCAATAAATGCTTCGACCCGAATCAAAGTTGGAAACTGTCTTGAAGATAACTTCATTGTTTAACAAGATCTTCATTTTATCCCTTTTGTGCTGAGATTTTAAGAAACAATTCATTGTTTTAAACTGTAAGTATATGAAGTGTTCTCAGTAAAAGAACACAACACATCACCTATATTCTTTCTCTGAGAGCTACAACTAATCATCAAGAACACATTAAATTATAGCTATCAAAGTCTACAAAGATCAATCTCTAAGAACGAAGACATATCTCAATGCTAATGCGTTAGTTCAATCTTAGGTTTGTAGGGTAACCTCTCGATCAATCTCAGCACGAAAGCTCTCTAAATTGCAGAGTCTTCAATATCACTCGGATTTAGTATTTGATTTTGACCAAATATTTTCCAAAAGGTTTTAATCATAATTTCAATGGGTTTTGAATGATTTAAAAGTGTTTTGAGTCAATGAAATGGTTCTTAAGTGTTTAAATATTAATTTTTCCAAAATCGGGCTATCCACCACTTTGCCAAAATTGTACAAAAGGTAATAGCGCACTGTCAGTGTTGATAGCATGCTGATAGGGTTGAATAATCAAAAATCAATTTTTCTGGAAAATTGCCTACAACGCGCTATCCCTCGCTATCCCTTTTGATAACTCGCTATAAAGTAGTTACCGTGATCTTTCGATTTTTACTAAAATGGGCAATAGCGTGCTATAGGCCTAGATTGCACGCTAACGGAAAGTCCAAAAAACTCGAGCTCGTGGGTATGTGTATATCGACTTACAATAGCCCGCTATAAGTCATTAGTGCGCATGATACACAACCCAATAGCATGCTATCCAAGTTTGGTTAGAAATCTCACATTTCTAACGAGAAAAACGCAGGCCTTTTCCCTTGCTCGATTATTCCATTCCTTACACAGTTTTGACGGGGAATCGAAACTGAAATATTCTCCACTACGACATGGATGATGCCCGTTGTTTCGCACGGCCAAAACAACTTTAGATGAAACAATGTTTTGAATTCAAATCATTTCCTACTCTCTTGCTGTTTAACCTGCAATTGCTAATTTAATAAAACACTCATTGTCTAATTTTCAGATACACAACACACACGATTTCAGCAAGTTAAACTGAGCTTTCCAAAGAGTATTTCAAAAGAAGAAAGTCGTGATTTTTGCATTGTCAATAAATGCTTCGACCCAAATCAAAGTTTGAAACTGTCTTGAAGATAACTTCATTGTTTAACAAGTTCTTCTTTTTATCCCTTTTGTGCTGAGATTTTAAGATGCAATTCATTGTTTTAAACTGTAAGTATATGAAGTGTTCTCAGTAAGAGAACACAACACATCACCTATATTCTTTCTATGAGAGCTACAACTAATCATCAAGAACACATCAAATTATAGCTATCAAAGTCTTCAAATATCAAGCCCTAAGAACGAAGACATATCTCAAGGCTAATGCGTTACTTCAATCTTAGGTGTGTATGGTAACATCTCGATCAATCTCAGCACGAAAACTCTCTAAATTGCAAAGTCTTCAATATCACTTAGATTTAGTATTTGATTTTGACAAAATATTTTCCAAAATGCTTTAATCAAAATTTCAATGAGTTTTGAATGATTTATAAGTGTTTTGAGTCAATGAAATGATTCTTAAGTGTTAAAATATAATTTTTTCAAAATCGGGCTATCCACCACTTTGCCAGAATTTTACAAAAGGTAATAGAGCACTGTCAGTGTCGATAGCATGCTGATAGGGTTGAATAATCAAAAATCAATTTTTTTGGAAAATTGCCCACAACGCGCTATCCCTCGCTATTCCTTTTGATAACTCGCTATAAAGTAGTTACCGTGATCTTTCGATTTTTACTAAAATGGGCAATAGCGTGCTATAGGCCTAGATTGCACGCTAACGAAAAGTCCAAAAAACTCGAGCTCTTGGGTATGTGTATATCGACTTACAATAGCCCGCTATAAGTCATTAGTGCGCATGATACACAACCCAATAGAATGCTATCCAAGTTTGAGTTAGAAATCTTACATTTCTAACGAGAAAAACGCAGGCCTTTTCCCTTGCACGATTATTCCATTCCTTACACAGTTTTGACGGGGAATCGTAACTGAAATATTCTCCACTACGACATGGATGATGCCCATTGTCTCGCACGACCAAAATAACCTTAGATTAAACAATGTTTTGAATTCAAATCATTTCCTACTCTCTTGCTGTGTAACCTGCAATTGCTAATTTATTAAAACACTCATTGTCTAATTTTCAAAGATACAACACACACGATTTCAGCAAGTTAGACTGAGCTTTCCAAAGAGTATTTTAAAAGAAGAAAGTCGTGATTTTTGCATTGTCAATAAATGCTTCGACCCGAATCAAAGTTGGAAAGTGTCTTGAAGATAACTTCATTGTTTAACAAGTTCTTCATTTTATCCCTTTTGTGATGGGATTTTAATAAGCAATTCATTGTTTTAAACTGTAAGTATATAAAGTGTTCTCAGTAAGAGAACACAACACATCACGTATATTTTTTCTCTGAGAGCTACAACTAATAATCAAGAACACATCAAATTATAGCTATCAAAGTCTTGAATTCAAATCATTTCCTACTCTCTTGTTGTTTAACCTGCAATTGCTAATTTAATAAAACACTCATTGTCTAATTTTCAAAGATACAACACACACGATTTCAGCAAGTTAGACTGAGCATTCCAAAGAGTTTTTCAAAAGAAGAAAGTCCTGATTCTTGCATTGCCAATAAATGCTTCCACCCTAATCAAAGTTGGAAACTGTCTTGAAGATAACTTCATTGTTTAACAAGTTCTTCTTTTTATCCCTTTTGTGCTGAGATTTTAAGAAGCAATTCGTTGTTTTAAACTGTAAGTACATGAAGTGTTCTCAGTAAGAGAACACAACACATCACCTATATTCTTTCTCTGAGAGCTACAACTAATCATCAAGAACACATCAAATTATAGCTATCAAAGTCTACAAAGATCAAGCTCTAAGAACGAAGACATATCTCAATGCTAATGCGTTAGTTCAATCTTAGGTGTGTATGGTAACCTCTCGATCAATCTCAGCACGAAAACTCTCTAAATTGCAAGTCTTCAATATCACTTGGATTTAGTATTTGATTTTGACAACATATTTTCCGAAAGGTTTTAATCATAATTTTAATTAGTTTAGAATGATTTAAAAGTGTTTTGAGTCAATGAAATGGTTCTTAAGTGTTAAAATATTAATTTTTCCAAAATCGGGCTATTCACCACTTTCCCAAAACATTACAAAAGGTAGTAGCGCACTATCAGTGTTGATAGCACGCTAATAGGGTTGAATAATCAAAAAGTAATTTTTCTTGGAAAATTGCCCACAACGCGCTATCCCCTCGCTATAAAGTAATTACCGTGATCTTTCGATTTTACCAAAATGGGCAATAGCGTGCTATAGGCCTAGATTGCACGCTAACGGAAAGTCCAAAAAACTCGAGGTCTTGGGTATGTGTATATCGACTTAGAATAGCCCGCTATAAGTCATTAGTGCGCATGATACACAACCCAATAGCATGCTATCCGAGTTTGAGTTAGAAATCTCACATTTTTAACGAGAAAAACGTTTTTCTCGATTTTTCAATTCCTTACAGAGTTTTGACGGGGAATCGTAACTGAAATATTCTCCACTACGACATGGATGATGCCCATTGTTTCGCACGACCAAAACAACTTTAGATTAAACAATGTTTTGAATTCAAATCATTTCCTACTCTCTTGCTGTTTAACCTACAATTGCTAATTTAATAAAACACTCATTGTCTATTTTTCAAAGATACAACACACACGATTTCAGCAAGTTAGACTGAGCTTTCCAAAGAGTATTTCAAAACAAGAAAGTCGTGATTTTTGCATTGTCAATAAATGCTTCGACCCGAATCAAAGTTGGAAACTGTCTTGAAGATAACTTCATTGTTTAACAAGATCTTCATTTTATCCCTTTTGTGCTGAGATTTTAAGAAACAATTCATTGTTTTAAACTGTAAGTATATGAAGTGTTCTTAGTAAAAGAACACAACACATCACCTATATTCTTTCTCTAAGAGCTACAACTAATCATCAAGAACACATCAAATTATAGCTATCAAAGTCTACAAAGATCAATCTCTAAGAACGAAGACATATCTCAATGCTAATGCGTTAGTTCAATCTTAGGTTTGTAGGGTAACCTCTCGATCAATCTCAGCACGAAAGCTCTCTAAATTGCAGAGTCTTCAATATCACTTGGATTTAGTATTTGATTTTGACAAAATATTTTCCAAAAGGTTTTAATCATAATTTCAATGGGTTTTGAATGATTTAAAAGTGTTTTGAGTCAATGAAATGGTTCTTAAGTGTTTAAATATTAATTTTTCCAAAATCGGGCTATCCACCACTTTGCCAAAATTTTACAAAAGGTAATAGCGCACTGTCAGTGTTGATAGCATGCTGAAAGGGTTGAATAATCAAAAATCAATTTTTCTGGAAAATTGCCTACAACGCGCTATCCCTCGCTATCCCTTTTGATAACTCGCTATAAAGTAGTTACCGTGATCTTTCGATTTTTACTAAAATGGCCAATAGCGTGCTATAGGCCTAGATTGCACGCTAACGGAAAGTCCAAAAAACTCGAGCTCTTGGGTATGTGTATATCGACTTACAATAGCCCGCTATAAGTCATTAGTGCGCATGATACACAACCCAATAGCATGCTATCCAAGTTTGGTTAGAAATCTCACATTTCTAACGAGAAAAACGCAGGCCTTTTCCCTTGCTCGATTATTCCATTCCTTACACAGTTTTGACAGGGAATCGTAACTGAAATATTCTCCACTACGACATGGATGATGCCCATTGTTTCGCACGGCCAAAACAACTTTAGATGAAACAATGTTTTGAATTCAAATCATTTCCTACTCTCTTGCTGTTTAACCTGCAATTGCTAATTTAATAAAATACTCATTGTCTAATTTTCAGATACACAACACACACGATTTCAGCAAGTTAAACTGAGCTTTCCAAAGAGTATTTCAAAAGAAGAAAGTCGTGATTTTTGCATTGTCAATAAATGCTTCGACCCAAATCAAAGTTTGAAACTGTCTTGAAGATAACTTCATTGTTTAACAAGTTCTTCTTTTTATCCCTTTTGTGCTGAGATTTTAAGATGCAATTCATTGTTTTAAACTGTAAGTATATGAAGTGTTCTCAGTAAGAGAACACAACACATCACCTATATTCTTTCTATGAGAGCTACAACTAATCATCAAGAACACATCAAATTATAGCTATCAAAGTCTTCAATGATCAAGCCCTAAGAACGAAGACATATCTCAAGGCTAATGCGTTAGTTCAATCTTAGGTGTGTATGGTAACATCTTGATCAATCTCAGCACGAAAACTCTCTAAATTGCAAAGTCTTCAATATCACTTAGATTTAGTATTTGATTTTGACAAAATATTTTCCAAAATGCTTTAATCAAAATTTCAATGAGTTTTGAATGATTTATAAGTGTTTTAAGTCAATGAAATGATTCTTAAGTGTTAAAATATTAATTTTTTCAAAATCGGGCTATCCACCAATTTGCCAAAATTTTACAAAAGGTAATAGCGCGCTGTCAATGTCGATAGCATGCTGATAGGGTTGAATAATCAAAAATCAATTTTTTTGGAAAATTGCCCACAACGCGCTATCCCTCGCTATTCCTTTTGATAACTCGCTATAAAGTAGTTACCGTGATCTTTCGATTTTTACTAAAATGGGCAATAGCGTGCTATAGGCCTAGATTGCACGCTAACGGAAAGTCCAAAAAACTCGAGCTCTTGGGTATGTGTATATGGACTTACGATAGCCCGCTATAAGTCATTAGTGCGCATGATACACAACCCAATAGCATGCTATCTGAGTTTGAGTTAGAAATCTCACATTTTTAACGAGAAAAACGTTTTTCTCGATTTTTCAATTCCTTACAGAGTTTTGACGGGGAATCGTAACTGAAATATTCTCCACTACGACATGGATGATGCCCATTGTTTCGCACGGCCAAAACAACTTTAGATTAAACAATGTTTTGAATTCAAATCATTTCCTACTCTCTTGCTGTTTAACCTACAATTGCTAATTTAATAAAACACTCATTGTCTAATTTTCAAAGATACAACACACACGATTTCAGCAAGTTAGACTGAGCTTTCCAAAGAGTATTTCAAAACAAGAAAGTCATGATTTTTGCATTGTCAATAAATGCTTCGACCCGAATCAAAGTTGGAAACTGTCTTAAAGATAACTTCATTGTTTAACAAGATCTTCATTTTATCCCTTTTGTGCTGAGATTTTAAGAAACAATTCATTGTTTTAAACTGTAAGTATATGAAGTGTTCTCAGTAAAAGAACACAACACATCACCTATATTCTTTCTCTAAGAGCTACAACTAATCATCAAGAACACATCAAATTATAGCTATCAAAGTCTACAAAGATCAATCTCTAAGAACGAAGACATATCTCAATGCTAATGCGTTAGTTCAATCTTAGGTTTGTAGGGTAACCTCTCGATCAATCTCAGCACGAAGCTCTCTAAATTGCAGAGTCTTCAATATCACTTGGATTTAGTATTTGATTTTGACAAAATATTTTCCAAAAGGTTTTAATCATAATTTCAATGGGTTTTGAATGATTTAAAAGTGTTTTGAGTCAATGAAATGGTTCTTAAGTGTTTAAATATTAATTTTTCCAAAATCGGGCTATCCACCACTTTGCCAAAATTTTACAAAAGGTAATAGCGCACTGTCAGTGTTGATAGCATGCTGAAAGGGTTGAATAATCAAAAATCAATTTTTCTGGAAAATTGCCTACAACGCGCTATCCCTCGCTATCCCTTTTGATAACTCGCTATAAAGTAGTTACCGTGATCTTTCGATTTTTACTAAAATGGGCAATAGCGTGCTATAGGCCTAGATTGCACGCTAACGGAAAGTCCAAAAAACTCGAGCTCTTGGGTATGTGTATATCGACTTACAATAGCCCGCTATAAGTCATTAGTGCGCATGATACACAACCCAATAGCATGCTATCCAAGTTTGGTTAGAAATCTCACATTTCTAACGAGAAAAACGCAGGCCTTTTCCCTTGCTCGATTATTCCATTCCTTACACAGTTTTGACAGGGAATCGTAACTGAAATATTCTCCACTACGACATGGATGATGCCCATTGTTTCGCACGACCAAAATAACTTTAGATGAAACAATGTTTTGAATTCAAATCATTTCCTACTCTCTTGCTGTTTAACCTACAATTGCTAATTTAATAAAATACTCATTGTCTAATTTTCAGATACACAACACACACGATTTCAGCAAGTTAAACTGAGCTTTCCAAAGAGTATTTCAAAAGAAGAAAGTCGTGATTTTTGCATTGTCAATAAATGCTTCGACCCAAATCAAAGTTTGAAACTGTCTTGAAGATAACTTCATTGTTTAACAAGTTCTTCTTTTTTTCCCTTTTGTGCTGAGATTTTAAGATGCAATTCATTGTTTTAAACTGTAAGTATATGAAGTGTTCTCAGTAAGAGAACACAACACATCACCTATATTCTTTCTATGAGAGCTACAACTAATCATCAAGAACACATCAAATTATAGCTATCAAAGTCTTCAAAGATCAAGCCCTAAGAACGAAGACATATCTCAAGGCTAATGCGTTACTTCAATCTTAGGTGTGTATGGTAACATCTCGATCAATCTCAGCACGAAAACTCTCTAAATTGCAAAGTCTTCAATATCACTTGGATTTAGTATTTGATTTTGACAAAATATTTTCCAAAAGGTTTTAATCATAATTTCAATGAGTTTTGAATGATTTAAAAGTGTTTTGAGTCAATGAAATGATTCTTAAGTGTTAAAATATTAATTTTTTCAAAATCGGGCTATCCACCACTTTGCCAAAATTTTACAAAAGGTAATAGCGCACTGTCAGTGTTGATAGCATGCTGATAGGGTTGAATAATCAAAAATCAATTTTTCTGGAAAATTGCCCACAACGCGCTATCCCTCGCTAATCCTTTTGATAACTCGCTATAAAGTAGTTACCGTGATCTTTCGATTTTTACTAAAATGGGCAATAGCGTTCTATAGGCCTGGATTGCACGCTAACGGAAAGTCCAAAAAACTCGAGCTCTTGGGTATGTGTATATGGACTTACAATAGCCCGCTATAAGTCATTAGTGCGCATGATACACAACCCAATAGCATGCTATCCAAGTTTGAGTTAGAAATCTCACATTTCTAACGAGAAAAACGTAGGCCCTTTCCCTTGCTCGATTTTTCCATTTCTTACACAGTTTTCACGGGGAATCGTAACTCAAATATTCTCCACTAAGACAAGGATGATGCCCATTGTTTCTCGCGGCCAAAACAAATTTAGATTAAACAATGTCTTGAATTCAAATCATTTCCTACTCTCTTGTTGTTTAACCTGCAATTGCTAATTTAATAAAACACTCATTGTCTAATTTTCAAAGATACAACACACACGATTTCAGCAAGTTAGAGTGAGCTTTCCAAAGAGTATTTCAAAAGAAGAAAGTCCTGATTCATGCATTGCCAATAAATGCTTCCACCCTAATCAAAGTTGGAAACTGTCTTGAAGATAACTTCATTGTTTAACAAGTTCTTCTTTTTATCCCTTTTGTGCTGAGATTTTAAGAAGCAATTCATTGTTTTAAACTGTAAGTATATGAAGTGTTCTCAGTAAGAGAACACAACACATCACCTATATTTTTTCTCTGAGAGCTACAACTAATCATCAAGAACACATCAAATTATAGCTATCAAAGTCTTGAATTCAAATCATTTCCTACTCTCTTGCTGTTTAACCTGCAATTGCTAATTTAATAAAACACTCATTGTCTAATTTTCAAAGATACAACACACACGATTTCAGCAAGTTAGACTGAGCTTTCCAAAGAGTATTTCAAAAGAAGAAAATCGTGATTTTTGCATTGTCAATAAATGCTTCGACCCAAATCAAAGTTGGAAACTGTCTTGAAGATAACTTCATTGTTTAACAAGTTCTTCTTTTTATCCCTTTTGTGCAGAGATTTTAAGATGCAATTCATTGTTTTAAACTGTAAGTATATGAAGTGTTCTCAGAAAGAGAACACAACACATCACCTATATTCTTTCTCTGAGAGCTACAACTAATCATCAAGAACACATCAAATTATAGCTATCAAAGTCTTAAAAGATCAATCCCTAAGAACGAAGACATATCTCAACGCTAATGCGTTAGTTCAATCTTAGGTGTGTATGGTAACCTCTCGATCAATCTCAGCACGAAAACTCTCTAAATTGCAAGTCTTCAAAATCACTTGGATTTAGTATTTGATTTTGACAAAATATTTTCCGAAAGGTTTTAATCATAATTTCAATTAGTTTTGAATGATTTAAAAGTGTTTTGAGTCAATAAAATGGTTCTTAAGTGTTAAAATATTAATTTTTCCAAAATCGGGCTATCCACCACTTTGCCAAAACTTTACAAAAGGTAGTAGCGCACTATCACTGTTGATAGCACGCTGATAGGGTTGAATAATCAAAAATCATTTTTTCTTGGAAAATTGCCCACAACGCGCTATCCCTTGCTGTCCCTTTTGATAACTCGCTATAAAGTAGTTACCGTGATCTTTCGATTTTTACTAAAATGGGCAATAGCGTGATATAGGCCTAGATTGCACTCTAACGGAAAGTCCAAAAAACTCGAGTTCTTGGGTATGTGTATATGGACTTACAATAGCCCGCTATAAGTCATTAGTGCGCGCATGATACACAACCCAATAGCATGCTATCCGAGTTTGAGTTAGAAATCTCACATTTCTATTGAGAAAAACGCAGGCCCTTTGCCTTGCTCGATTTTTTCATTCCTTACACAGTTTTGACGGGGAATCGTAACTGAAATATTCTCCACTACGACATGGATGATGCCCATTGTTTCGCTCGGCCAAAACAACTTTAGATTAAACAATGTTTTGAATTCGAATCATTTCCTACTCTCTTGCTGTTTAACCTGCAATTGCTAATTTAATAAAACACTCATTGTCTAATTTTCAGATACACAACACACACGATTTCAGCAAGTTAGACTGAGCTTTCCAAAGAGTATTTCAAAAGAAGAAAGTCGTGATTTTTGCATTGTCAATAAATGCTTCGACCCAAATCAAAGTTGGAAACTGTCTTGAAGATAACTTCATTGTTTAACAAGTTCTTCATTTTATCTTTTTTGTGCTGAGATTTTAAGAAGCAATTCATTGTTTTAAACTGTAAGTACATGAAGTGTTCTCAGTAAGATAACACAACACATCACCTATATTCTTTCTCTGAGAGCTACAACTAATCATCAAGAACACATCAAATTATAGCTATCAAAGTCTACAAAGATCAAGCTCTAAGAACGAAGACATATCTCAATGCTAATGCGTTAGTTCAATCTTAGGTGTGTATGGTAACCTCTCGATCAATCTCAACACGAAAACTCTCTAAATTGCAAGCCTTCAATATCACTTGGATTTAGTATTTGATTTTGACAAAATATTTTTCGAAAGGTTTTAATCATAATTTCAATTAGTTTTGAATGATTTAAAAGTGTTTTGAGTCAATGAAATGGTTCTTAAGTGTTAAAATATTAATTTTTTCAAAATCGGGCTATCCACCACTTTGCCAAAATTTTACAAAAGGTAGTAGCACACTATCAGTGTTGATAGCACGCTAATAGGGTTGAATAATCAAAAATCAATTTTTCTTGGAAAATTGCCCACAACGCGCTATCCCTCGCTATCCCTTTTGATAACTCGCTATAAAGTAGTTACCGTGATCTTTCGATTTTTACTAAAATGGGCAATAGCGTTCTATAGGCCTAGATTGCACGCTAATGGAAAGTCCAAAAAACTCGAGCACTTGGGTATGTGTATATCGACTTACAATAGCCCGCTATAAGTCATTAGTGCGCATGATACACAACCCAATAGCATGCTATCCGAGTTTGAGTTAGAAATCTCACATTTCTAACGAGAAAAACGTAGGCCCTTTCCCTTGCTCGATTTTTCCATTCCTTACACAGTTTTGACGGGGAATCGTAACTGAAACATTCTCCACTACGACATGGATGATGCCCATTGTTTCGCACGGTCAAAACAACTTCAGATTAAACAATGTTTTGAATTCAAATCATTTCCTACTCTCTTGCTGTTTAACCTGCAATTGCTAATTTAATAAAACACTGATTTCTAATTTTCAAAGATACAACACACACGATTTCAGCAAGTTAGACTGAGCTTTCCAAAGAGTATTTCAAAAGAAGAAAGTCGTGATTTTTGCATTGTCAATAAATGCTTCGACCCGAATCAAAGTTGGAAACTATCTTGAAGATAACTTCATTGTTTAACAAGTTCTTCATTTTATCCCTTTTGTGCTGAGATTTTAATAAGCAATTCATTGTTTTAAACTGTATGTACATGAAGTGTTATCAGTAAGAGAACACAACACATCACCTATATTCTTTCTCTGAGAGCTACAACTAATCATCAAGAACACATCAAATTATAGCTATCAAAGTCTACAAAGATCAAGCTCTAAGAACGAAGACATATCTCAATGCTAATGCGTTAGTTCAATCTTAGGTGTGTACGGTAACCTCTCGATCAATCTCAGCACGAAAACTCTCTAAATTGCAAGTCTTCAATATCACTTGGATTTAGTATTTGATTTTGACAACATATTTTCCGAAAGGTTTTATTCATAATTTCAATTAGTTTAGAATGATTTAAAAGTGTTTTGAGTCAATGAAATGGTTCTTAAGTGTTAAAATATTAATTTTTCCAAAATCGGGCTATCCACCACTTTGCCAAAATTTTACAAAAGGTAGTAGCGCGCTATCAGTGTTGATAGCACGCTGATAGCGTTGAATAATCAAAAATCAATTTTTCTTGGAAAATTGCCCACAACGCGCTATCCCTCGCTATAAATTAGTTACCGTGATCTTTCGATTTTTACTAAAATGGGCAGTAGCGTGCTATAGGCCTAGATTGCACTCTAACGGAAAGTCCAAAAAACTCGAGCTCTTGGGTATGTGTATATCGACTTACAATAGCCCGCTATAAGTCATTAGTGCGCATGATACACAACCCAATAGCATGCTATCCGAGTTTGAGATAGAAATCTCACATTTCTAACGAGAACAACGTAGGCCCTTTCCCTTGCTCGATTTTTCCATTCCTTACAGAGTTTTGACGGGGAATCGTAACTGAAATATTCTCCACTACGACATGGATGATGCCCATTGTTTCGCACGGCCAAAACAACTTTAGATTAAACAAAGTTTTCAATTCAAATCATTTCCTACTCACTTGCTGTTTAACCTACAATTGCTAATTTAATAAAACACTCATTGTCTAATTTTCAAAGATACAACACACACGATTTCAGCAAGTTAGACTGAGCTTTCCAAAGAGTATTTCAAAAGAAGAAAGTCGTGATTTTTGCACTGTCAATAAATGCTTCGACCCGAATCAAAGTTGGAAACTGTCTTGAAGATAACTTCATTTTTTAACAAGATCTTCATTTTATCCCTTTTGTGCTTAGATTTTAAGAAACAATTCATTGTTTTAAACTGTAAGTATATGAAGTGTTCTCAATAAAAGAACAGAACACATCACCTATATTCTTTCTTTAAGAGCTACAACTAATCATCAAGAACACATCAAATTATAGCTATCAAAGTCTACAAAGATCAAGCTCTAGGAACGAAGACATATCTCAATGCTAATGCGTTAGTTCAATCTTAGGTTTGTAGGGTAACCTCTCGATCAATCTTAGCACGAAAGCTCTCTAAATTGCAGAGTCTTCAATATCACTTGGATTTAGTATTTGATTTTGACAAAATATTTTCCAAAAGGTTTTAATCATAATTTCAATGAGTTTTGAATGATTTAAAAGTGTTTTGAGTCAATGAAATGGTTCTTAAGTGTATAAATATTAATTTTTCCAAAATCGGGCTATCCACCACTTTGCCAAAATTTTACAAAAGGTAATAGCGCACTGTCAGTGTTGATAGCATGCTGATAGGGTTGAATAATCAAAAATTAATTTTTCTGGAAAATTGCCTACAACGCGCTATCCCTCGCTATCCCTTTTGATAACTCGCTATAAAGTAGTTACCGTGATCTTTCGATTTTTACTAAAATGGGCAATAGCGTGCTACAGGCCTAGATTGCACGCTAACGGAAAGTCCAAAAAACTCGAGCTCTTGGGTATGTGTATATCGACTTACAATAGCCCGCTATAAGTCATTAGTGCGCATGATACACAACCCAATAGCATGCTATCCGAGTTTGAGTTAGAAATCTCACATTTCTAACGTGAAAAACGTAGGCCCTTTCCCTTGCTCGATTTTTCCATTCCTTACACAGTTTTGACGGGGAATCGTAACTGAAATATTCTCCACTACGACATGGATGATGCCTATTGTTTCGCACGGCCAAAACAACTTTAGATTAAATAATGTTTTGAATTCAAATCATTTCCTACTCTCTTGCTGTTTAACCTGCAATTGCTAATTTAATAAAACACTCATTGTCTAATTTTCAAAGATACAACACACACGATTTCAGCAAGTGAGACTGAGCTTTCCAAAGAGTATTTTAAAAGAAGAAAGTCGTGATTTTTGCATTGTCAATAAATGCTTCGACCCGAATCAAAGTTGGAAACTGTCTTGAAGATAACTTCATTGTTTAACAAGTTCTTCATTTTATCCCTTTTGTGCTGAGATTTTAATAAGCAATTCATTGTTTTAAACTGTAAGTACATGAAGTGTTCTCAGTAAGAGAACACAACACACCACCTATATTCTTTCTCTGAGAGCTACAACTAATCATCAAGAACACATCAAATTATAGCTATCAAAGTCTACAAAGATCAAGCTCTAAGAACGAAGACATATCTCAATGCTAATGCGTTAGTTCAATCTTAGGTGTGTATGGTAACCTCTCGATCAATCTCAGCACGAAAACTCTCTAAATTGCAAGTCTTCAATATCACTTGGATTTAGTATTTGATTTTGACAACATATTTTCCGAAAGGTTTTAATCATAATTTTAATTAGTTTAGAATGATTTAAAAGTGTTTTGAGTCAATGAAATTGGTTCTTAAGTGTTAAAATATTAATTTTTTCAAAATCGGGCTATCCACCACTTTGCCAAAACTTTACAAAAGGTAGTAGCGCACTCTCAGTGTTGATAGCACGCGAATAGGGTTGAATAATCAAAAAGTAATTTTTCTTGGAAAATTGCCCACAACGCGCTATCCCCTCGCTATAAAGTAGTTACCGTGATCTTTCGATTTTTACTAAAATGGGCAATAGCGTGCTACAGGCCTAGATTGCACGCTAACGGAAAGTCCAAAAAACTCGAGCTCTTGGGTATGTGTATATCGACTTACAATAGCCCGCTATAAGTCATTAGTGCGCATGATACACAACCCAATAGCATGCTATCCGAGTTTGAGTTAGAAATCTCACATTTCTAACGTGAAAAACGTAGGCCCTTTCCCTTGCCCGATTTTTCCATTCCTTACACAGTTTTGACGGGGAATCGTAACTGAAATATTCTCCACTACGACATGGATGATGCCTATTGTTTCGCACGGCCAAAACAACTTTAGATTAAACAATGTTTTGAATTCAAATCATTTCCTACTCTCTTGCTGTTTAACCTACAATTGCTAATTTAATAAAACACTCATTGTCTAATTTTCAAAGATACAACACACACGATTTCAGCAAGTTAGACTGAGCTTTCCAAAGAGTATTTCAAAAGAAGAAAGTCGTGATTTTTGCATTGTCAATAAATGCTTCGACCCGAATCAAAGTTGGAAACTGTCTTGAAGATAACTTCATTTTTTAACAAGATCTTCATTTTATCCCTTTTGTGCTGAGATTTTAAGAAACAATTCATTGTTTTAAACTGTAAGTATATGAAGTGTTCTCAGTAAAAGAACACAACACATAACCAATATTCTTTCTCTAAGAGCTACAACTAATCATCAAGAACACATCAAATTATAGCTATCAAAGTCTACAAAGATCAAGCTCTAAGAACGAAGACATATCTCAATGCTAATGCGTTAGTTCAATCTTAGGTTTGTAGGGTAACCTCTCGATCAATCTCAGCACGAAAGCTCTCTAAATTGCAGAGTCTTCAATATCACTTAGATTTAGTATTTGATTTTGACAAAATATTTTCCAAAAGGTTTTAATCATAATTTCAATGAGTTTTGAATGATTTAAAAGTGTTTTGAGTCAATGAAATGGTTCTTAAGTGTTTAAATATTAATTTTTCCAAAATCGGGCTATCTACCACTTTGCCAAAATTTTACAAAAGGTAATAGCGCACTGTCAGTGTTGATAGCATGCTGCTAGGGTTGAATAATCAAAAATTAATTTTTCTGGAAAATTGCCCACAACGCGCTATCCCTCGCCATCCCTTTTGATAACTCGCTATAAAGTAGTTACCGTGATCTTTTGATTTTTACTAAAATGGGCAATAGCGTGCTACAGGCCTAGATTGCACGCTAACAGAAAGTCCAAAAAACTCGAGCTCTTGGGTATGTGTATATCGACTTACAATAGCCCGCTATAAGTCATTAGTGCGCATGATACACAACCCAATAGCATGCTATCCGAGTTTGAGTTAGAAATCTCACATTTCTAACGTGAAAAACGTAGGCCCTTTCCCTTGCCCGATTTTTCCATTCCTTACACAGTTTTGACGGGGAATCGTAACTGAAATATTCTCCACTACGACATGGATGATGCCTATTGTTTCGCACGGCCAAAACAACTTTAGATTAAACAATGTTTTGAATTCAAATCATTTCCTACTCTCTTGCTGTTTAACCTGCAATTGCTAATTTAATAAAACACTCATTGTCTAATTTTCAAAGATACAACACACACGATTTCAGCAAGTGAGACTGAGCTTTCCAAAGAGTATTTCAAAAGAAGAAAGTCGTGATTTTTGCATTGTCAATAAATGCTTCGACCCGAATCAAAGTTGGAAACTGTCTTGAAGATAACTTCATTGTTTAACAAGTTCTTCATTTTATCCCTTTTGTGCTGAGATTTTAATAAGCAATTCATTGTTTTAAACTGTAAGTACATGAAGTGTTCTCAGTAAGAGAACACAACACATCACCTATATTCTTTCTCTGAGAGCTACAACTAATCATCAAGAACACATCAAATTATAGCTATCAAAGTCTACAAAGATCAAGCTCTAAGAACGAAGACATATCTCAATGCTAATGCGTTAGTTCAATCTTAGGTGTGTATGGTAACCTCTCGATCAATCTCAGCACGAAAACCCTCTAAATTGCAAGTCTTCAATATCACTTGGATTTAGTATTTGATTTTGACAACATATTTTCCGAAAGGTTTTAATCATAATTTTAATTAGTTTAGAATGATTTAAAAGTGTTTTGAGTCAATGAAATTGGTTCTTAAGTGTTAAAATATTAATTTTTCCAAAATCGGGCTATCCACCACTTTGCCAAAACTTTACAAAAGGTAGTAGCGCACTATCAGTGTTGATAGCACGCGAATAGGGTTGAATAATCAAAAAGTAATTTTTCTTGGAAAATTGCCCACAACGCGCTATCCCCTCGCTATAAAGTAGTTACCGTGATCTTTCGATTTTTACTAAAATGGGCAATAGCGTGCTACAGGCCTAGATTGCACGCTAACGGAAAGTCCAAAAAACTCGAGCTCTTGGGTATGTGTATATCGACTTACAATAGACCGCTATAAGTCATTAGTGCGCATGATACACAACCCAATAGCATGCTATCCGAGTTTGAGTTAGAAATCTCACATTTCTAACGTGAAAAACGTAGGCCCTTTCCCTTGCCCGATTTTTCCATTCCTTACACAGTTTTGACGGGGAATCGTAACTGAAATATTCTCCACTACGACATGGATGATGCCTATTGTTTCGCACGGCCAAAACAACTTTAGATTAAACAATGTTTTGAATTCAAATCATTTCCTACTCTCTTGCTGTTTAACCTGCAATTGCTAATTTAATAAAACACTCATTGTCTAATTTTCAAAGATACAACACACACGATTTCAGCAAGTGAGACTGAGCTTTCCAAAGAGTATTTCAAAAGAAGAAAGTCGTGATTTTTGCATTGTCAATAAATGCTTCGACCCGAATCAAAGTTGGAAACTGTCTTGAAGATAACTTCATTGTTTAACAAGTTCTTCATTTTATCCCTTTTGTGCTGAGATTTTAATAAGCAATTCATTGTTTTAAACTGTAAGTACATGAAGTGTTCTCAGTAAGAGAACACAACACATCACCTATATTCTTTCTCTGAGAGCTACAACTAATCATCAAGAACACATCAAATTATAGCTATCAAAGTCTACAAAGATCAAGCTCTAAGAACGAAGACATATCTCAATGCTAATGCGTTAGTTCAATCTTAGGTGTGTATGGTAACCTCTCGATCAATCTCAGCACGAAAACTCTCTAAATTGCAAGTCTTCAATATCACTTGGATTTAGTATTTGATTTTGACAACATATTTTCCGAAAGGTTTTAATCATAATTTTAATTAGTTTAGAATGATTTAAAAGTGTTTTGAGTCAATGAAATTGGTTCTTAAGTGTTAAAATATTAATTTTTCCAAAATCGGGCTATCCACCACTTTTCCAAAACTTTACAAAAGGTAGTAGCGCACTATCAGTGTTGATAGCACGCGAATAGGGTTGAATAATCAAAAAGTAATTTTTCTTGGAAAATTGCCCACAACGCGCTATCCCCTCGCTATAAAGTAGTTACCGTGATCTTTCGATTTTTACTAAAATGGGCAATAGCGTGCTACAGGCCTAGATTGCACGCTAACGGAAAGTCCAAAAAACTCGAGCTCTTGGGTATGTGTATATCGACTTACAATAGCCCGCTATAAGCCATTAGTGCGCATGATACACAACCCAATAGCATGCTATCCGAGTTTGAGTTAGAAATCTCACATTTCTAACGTGAAAAACGTAGGCCCTTTCCCTTGCCCGATTTTTCCATTCCTTACACAGTTTTGACGGGGAATCGTAACTGAAATATTCTCCACTACGACATGGATGATGCCTATTGTTTCGCACGGCCAAAACAACTTTAGATTAAACAATGTTTTGAATTCAAATCATTTCCTACTCTCTTGCTGTTTAACCTACAATTGCTAATTTAATAAAACACTCATTGTCTAATTTTCAAAGATACAACACACACGATTTCAGCATGTTAGACTGAGCTTTCCAAAGAGTATTTCAAAAGAAGAAAGTCGTGATTTTTGCATTGTCAATAAATGCTTCGACCCGAATCAAAGTTGGAAACTGTCTTGAAGATAACTTCATTTTTTAACAAGATCTTCATTTTATCCCTTTTGTGCTGAGATTTTAAGAAACAATTCATTGTTTTAAACTGTAAGTATATGAAGTGTTCTCAGTAAAAGAACACAACACATCACCAATATTCTTTCTCTAAGAGCTACAACTAATCATCAAGAACACATCAAATTATAGCTATCAAAGTCTACAAAGATCAAGCTCTAAGAACGAAGACATATCTCAATGCTAATGCGTTAGTTCAATCTTAGGTTTGTAGGGTAACCTCTCGATCAATCTCAGCATGAAAGCTCTCTAAATTGCAGAGTCTTCAATATCACTTGGATTTAGTATTTGATTTTGACAAAATATTTTCCAAAAGGTTTTAATCATAATTTCGATGAGTTTTGAATGATTTAAAAGTGTTTTGAGTCAATGAAATGGTTCTTAAGTGTTTAAATATTAATTTTTCCAAAATCGGGCTATCCACCACTTTGCCAAAATTTTACAAGAGGTAATAGCGCACTGTCAGTGTTGATAGCATGCTGATAGGGTTGAATAATCAAAAATTAATTTTTTTGGAAAATTGCCCACAACGCGCTATCCCTCGCCATCCCTTTTGATAACTCGCTATAAAGTAGTTACCGTGATCTTTCGATTTTTACTAAAATGGGCAATAGCGTGCTACAGGCCTAGATTGCACGCTAACGGAAAGTCCAAAAAACTCGAGCTCTTGGGTATGTGTATATCGACTTACAATAGCCCGCTATAAGTCATTAGTGCGCATGATACACAACCCAATAGCTTGCTATCCGAGTTTGAGTTAGAAATCTCACATTTCTAACGTGAAAAACGTAGGCCCTTTCCCTTGCCCGATTTTTCCATTCCTTACACAGTTTTGACGGGGAATCGTAACTGAAATATTCTCCACTACGACATGGATGATGCCTATTGTTTCGCACGGCCAAAACAACTTTAGATTAAACAATGTTTTCAATTCAAATCATTTCCTACTCTCTTGCTGTTTAACCTGCAATTGCTAATTTAATAAAACACTCATTGTCTAATTTTCAAAGATACAACACACACGATTTCAGCAAGTTAGACTGAGCTTTCCAAAGAGTATTTCAAAAGAAGAAAGTCGTGATTTTTGCATTGTCAATAAATGCTTCGACCAGAATCAAAGTTGGAAACTGTCTTGAAGATAACTTCATTGTTTAACAAGTTCTTCATTTTATCCCTTTTGTGCTGAGATTTTAATAAGCAATTCATTGTTTTAAACTGTAAGTACATGAAGTGTTCTCAGTAAGAGAACACAACACATCACCTATATTCTTTCTCTGAGAGCTACAACTAAACATCAAGAACACATCAAATTATAGCTATCAAAGTCTACAAAGATCAAGCTCTAAGAACGAAGACATATCTCAATGCTAATGCGTTAGTTCAATCTTAGGTGTGTATGGTAACCTCTCGATCAATCTCAGCACGAAAACTCTCTAAATTGCAAGTCTTCAATATCACTTGGATTTAGTATTTGATTTTGATAACATATTTTCCGAAAGGTTTTAATCATAATTTTAATTAGTTTAGAATGATTTAAAAGTGTTTTGAGTCAATGAAATTGGTTCTTAAGTGTTAAAATATTAATTTTTCCAAAATCGGGCTATCCACCACTTTGCCAAAACTTTACAAAAGGTAGTAGCGCACTATCAGTGTTGATAGCACGCGAATAGGGTTGAATAATCAAAAAGTAATTTTTCTTGGAAAATTGCCCACAACGCGCTATCCCCTCGCTATAAAGTAGTTACCGTGATCTTTCGATTTTTACTAAAATGGGCAATAGCGTGCTACAGGCCTAGATTGCACGCTAACGGAAAGTCCAAAAAACTCGAGCTCTTGGGTATGTGTATATCGACTTACAATAGCCCGCTATAAGTCATTAGTGCGCATGATACACAACCCAATAGCATGCTATCCGAGTTTGAGTTAGAAATCTCACATTTCTAACGTGAAAAACGTAGGCCCTTTCCCTTGCCCGATTTTTCCATTCCTTACACAGTTTTAACGGGGAATCGTAACTGAAATATTCTCCACTACGACATGGATGATGCCTATTGTTTCGCACGGCCAAAACAACTTTAGATTAAACAATGTTTTGAATTCAAATCATTTCCTACTCTCTTGCTGTTTAACTTGCAATTGCTAATTTAATAAAACACTCATTGTCTAATTTTCAAAGATACAACACACACGATTTCAGCAAGTGAGACTGAGCTTTCCAAAGAGTATTTCAAAAGAAGAAAGTCGTGATTTTTGCATTGTCAATAAATGCTTCGACCCGAATCAAAGTTGGAAACTGTCTTGAAGATAACTTCATTGTTTAACAAGTTCTTCATTTTATCCCTTTTGTGCTGAGATTTTAATAAGCAATTCATTGTTTTAAACTGTAAGTACATGAAGTGTTCTCAGTAAGAGAACACAACACATCACCTATATTCTTTCTCTGAGAGCTACAACTAATCATCAAGAACACATCAAATTATAGCTATCAAAGTCTACAAAGATCAAGCTCTAAGAACGAAGACATATCTCAATGCTAATGCGTTAGTTCAATCTTAGGTGTGTATGGTAACCTCTCGATCAATCTCAGCACGAAAACTCTCTAAATTGCAAGTCTTCAATATCACTTGGATTTAGTATTTGATTTTGACAACATATTTTCCGAAAGGTTTTAATCATAATTTTAATTAGTTTAGAATGATTTAAAAGTGTTTTGAGTCAATGAAATTGGTTCTTAAGTGTTAAAATATTAATTTTTCCAAAATCGGGCTATCCACCACATTGCCAAAACTTTACAAAAGGTAGTAGCGCACTATCAGTGTTGATAGCACGCGAATAGGGTTGAATAATCAAAAAGTAATTTTTCTTGGAAAATTGCCCACAACGCGCTATCCCCTCGCTATAAAGTAGTTACCGTGATCTTTCGATTTTTACTAAAATGGGCAATAGCGTGCTACATGCCTAGATTGCCCGCTAACGGAAAGTCCAAAAAACTCGAGCTCTTGGGTATGTGTATATCGACTTACAATAGCCCGCTATAAGTCATTAGTGCGCATGATACACAACCCAATAGCATGCTATCCGAGTTTGAGTTAGAAATCTCACATTTCTAACGTGAAAAACGTAGGCCCTTTCCCTTGCCCGATTTTTCCATTCCTTACACAGTTTTGACGGGGAATCGTAACTGAAATATTCTCCACTACGACATGGATGATGCCTATTGTTTCGCACGGCCAAAACAACTTTAGATTAAACAATGTTTTGAATTCAAATCATTTCCTACTCTCTTGCTGTTTAACCTACAATTGCTAATTTAATAAAAAACTCATTGTCTAATTTTCAAAGATACAACACACACGATTTCAGCAAGTTAGACTGAGCTTTGCAAAGAGTATTTCAAAAGAAGAAAGTCGTGATTTTTGCATTGTCAATAAATGCTTCGACCCGAATCAAAGTTGGAAACTGTCTTGAAGATAACTTCATTTTTTAACAAGATCTTCATTTTATCCCTTTTGTGCTGAGATTTTAAGAAACAATTCATTGTTTTAAACTGTAAGTATATAAAGTGTTCTCAGTAAAAGAACACAACACATCACCAATATTCTTTCTCTAAGAGCTACAACTAATCATCAAGAACACATCAAATTATAGCTATCAAAGTCTACAAAGATCAAGCTCTAAGAACGAAGACATATCTCAATGCTAATGCGTTAGTTCAATCTTAGGTTTGTAGGGTAACCTCTCGATCAATCTCAGCACGAAAGCTCTCTAAATTGCAGAGTCTTCAATATCACTTGGATTTAGTATTTGATTTTGACAAAATATTTTCCAAAAGGTTTTAATCATAATTTCAATGAGTTTTGAATGATTTAAAAGTGTTTTGAGTCAATGAAATGGTTCTTAAGTGTTTAAATATTAATTTTTCCAAAATCGGGCTATCCACCACTTTGCCAAAATTTTACAAGAGGTAATAGCGCACTGTCAGTGTTGATAGCATGCTGATAGGGTTGAATAATCAAAAATTAATTTTTCTGGAAAATTGCCCACAACGCGCTATCCCTCGCCATCCCTTTTGATAACTCGCTATAAAGTAGTTACCGTGATCTTTCGATTTTTACTAAAATGGGCAATAGCGTGCTACAGGCCTAGATTGCACGCTAACGGAAAGTCCAAAAAACTCGAGCTCTTGAGTATGTGTATATCGACTTACAATAGCCCGCTATAAGTCATTAGTGCGCATGATACACAACCCAATAGCTTGCTATCCGAGTTTGAGTTAGAAATCTCACATTTCTAACGTGAAAAACGTAGGCCCTTTCCCTTGCCCGATTTTTCCATTCCTTACACAGTTTTGACGGGGAATCGTAACTGAAATATTCTCCACTACGACATGGATGATGCCTATTGTTTCGCACGGCCAAAACAACTTTAGATTAAACAATGTTTTCAATTCAAATCATTTCCTACTCTCTTGCTGTTTAACCTGCAATTGCTAATTTAATAAAACACTCATTGTCTAATTTTCAAAGATACAACACACACGATTTCAGCAAGTTAGACTGAGCTTTCCAAAGAGTATTTCAAAAGAAGAAAGTTGTGATTTTTGCATTGTCAATAAATGCTTCGACCCGAATCAAAGTTGGAAACTGTCTTGAAGATAACTTCATTGTTTAACAAGTTCTTCATTTTATCCCTTTTGTGCTGAGATTTTAATAAGCAATTCATTGTTTTAAACTGTAAGTACACGAAGTGTTCTCAGTAAGAGAACACAAGACATCACCTATATTCTTTCCCTGAGAGCTACAACTAATCAACAAGAACACATCAAATTATAGCTATCAAAGTCTACAAAGATCAAGCTCTAAGAACGAAGACATATCTCAACGCTAATGCGTTAGTTCAATCTTAGGTGTGTATGGTAACGTCTCGATCAATCTCAGCACGAAAACTCTCTAAATTGCAAGTCTTCAATATCACTTGGATTTAGTATTTGATTTTGACAACATATTTTCCGAAAGGTTTTAATCATAATTTTAATTAGTTTAGAATGATTTAAAAGTGTTTTGAGTCAATGAAATTGGTTCTTTAGTGTTAAAATATTAATTTTTCCAAAATCGGGCTATCCACCACTTTGCCAAAACTTTACAAAAGGTAGTAGCGCACCATCAGTGTTGATAGCACGCTAATAGGGTTGAATAATCAAAAAGTAATTTTTCTTGGAAAATTGCCCACAACGCGCTATCCCCTCGCTATAAAGTAGTTACCGTGATCTTTCGATTTTTACTAAAATGGTCAATAGCGTGCTATAGGCCTAGATTGCACGCTAACGGAAAGTCCAAAAAACTCGAGCTCTTGGGTATGTGTATATCGACTTACAATAGCCTGCTATAAGTCATTAGTGCGCATGATACACAACCCAATAGCATGCTATCCGAGTTTGAGTTAGAAATCTCACATTTCTAACGAGAAAAACGTAGGCCCTTTCCCTTGCTCGATTTTTCCATTCCTTACAGAGTTTTGACGGGGAATCGTAACTGAAATATTCTCCACTACGACATGGATGATGCCCATTGTTTCGCACGGCCAAAACAACTTTAGATTAAACAAAGTTTTGAATTCAAATCATTTCCTACTCTCTTGCTGTTTAACCTACAATTGCTAATTTAATAAAACACTCATTGTCTAATTTTCAAAGATACAACACACACGATTTCAGCATGTTAGACTGAGCTTTCCAAAGAGTATTTCAAAAGAAGAAAGTCGTGATTTTTGCATTGTCAATAAATGCTTCGACCCGAATCAAAGTTGGAAACTGTCTTGAAGATAACTTCATTTTTTAACAAGATCTTCATTTTATCCCTTTTGTGCTGAGATTTTAAGAAACAATTCATTGTTTTAAACTGTAAGTATATGAAGTGTTCTCAGTAAAAGAACACAACACATCACCAATATTCTTTCTCTAAGAGCTACAACTAATCATCAAGAACACATCAAATTATAGCTATCAAAGTCTACAAAGATCAAGCTCTAAGAACGAAGACATATCTCAATGCTAATGCGTTAGTTCAATCTTAGGTTTGTAGGGTAACCTCTCGATCAATCTCAGCACGAAAGCTCTCTAAATTGCAGAGTCTTCAATATCACTTGGATTTAGTATTTGATTTTGACAAAATATTTTCCAAAAGGTTTTAATCATAATTTCAATGAGTTTTGAATGATTTAAAAGTGTTTTGAGTCAATGAAATGGTTCTTAAGTGTTTAAATATTAATTTTTCCAAAATCGGGCTATCCACCACTTTGCCAAAATTTTACAAGAGGTAATAGCGCACTGTCAGTGTTGATAGCATGCTGATAGGGTTGAATAATCAAAAATTAATTTTTCTGGAAAATTGCCCACAACGCGCTATCCCTCGCCATCCCTTTTGATAACTCGCTATAAAGTAGTTACCGTGATCTTTCGATTTTTACTAAAATGGGCAATAGCGTGCTACAGGCCTAGATTGCACGCTAACGGAAAGTCCAAAAAACTCGAGCTCTTGAGTATGTGTATATCGACTTACAATAGCCCGCTATAAGTCATTAGTGCGCATGATACACAACCCAATAGCTTGCTATCCGAGTTTGAGTTAGAAATCTCACATTTCTAACGTGAAAAACGTAGGCCCTTTCCCTTGCCCGATTTTTCCATTCCTTACACAGTTTTGACGGGGAATCGTAACTGAAATATTCTCCACTACGACATGGATGATGCCTATTGTTTCGCACGGCCAAAACAACTTTAGATTAAACAATGTTTTCAATTCAAATCATTTCCTACTCTCTTGCTGTTTAACCTGCAATTGCTAATTTAATAAAACACTCATTGTCTAATTTTCAAAGATACAACACACACGATTTCAGCAAGTTAGACTGAGCTTTCCAAAGAGTATTTCAAAAGAAGAAAGTCGTGATTTTTGCATTGTCAATAAATGCTTCGACCCGAATCAAAGTTGGAAACTGTCTTGAAGATAACTTCATTGTTTAACAAGTTCTTCATTTTATCCCTTTTGTGCTGAGATTTTAATAAGCAATTCATTGTTTTAAACTGTAAGTACACGAAGTGTTCTCAGTAAGAGAACACAACACATCACCTATATTCTTTCCCTGAGAGCTACAACTAATCAACAAGAACACATCAAATTATAGCTATCAAAGTCTACAAAGATCAAGCTCTAAGAACGAAGACATATCTCAACGCTAATGCGTTAGTTCAATCTTAGGTGTGTATGGTAACGTCTCGATCAATCTCAGCACGAAAACTCTCTAAATTGCAAGTCTTCAATATCACTTGGATTTAGTATTTGATTTTGACAACATATTTTCCGAAAGGTTTTAATCATAATTTTAATTAGTTTAGAATGATTTAAAAGTGTTTTGAGTCAATGAAATTGGTTCTTTAGTGTTAAAATATTAATTTTTCCAAAATCGGGCTATCCACCACTTTGCCAAAACTTTACAAAAGGTAGTAGCGCACCATCAGTGTTGATAGCACGCTAATAGGGTTGAATAATCAAAAAGTAATTTTTCTTGGAAAATTGCCCACAACGCGCTATCCCCTCGCTATAAAGTAGTTACCGTGATCTTTCGATTTTTACTAAAATGGTCAATAGCGTGCTATAGGCCTAGATTGCACGCTAACGGAAAGTCCAAAAAACTCGAGCTCTTGGGTATGTGTATATCGACTTACAATAGCCTGCTATAAGTCATTAGTGCGCATGATACACAACCCAATAGCATGCTATCCGAGTTTGAGTTAGAAATCTCACATTTCTAACGAGAAAAACGTAGGCCCTTTCCCTTGCTCGATTTTTCCATTCCTTACAGAGTTTTGACGGGGAATCGTAACTGAAATATTCTCCACTACGACATGGATGATGCCCATTGTTTCGCACGGCCAAAACAACTTTAGATTAAACAAAGTTTTGAATTCAAATCATTTCCTACTCTCTTGCTGTTTAACCTACAATTGCTAATTTAATAAAACACTCATTGTCTAATTTTCAAAGATACAACACACACGATTTCAGCATGTTAGACTGAGCTTTCCAAAGAGTATTTCAAAAGAAGAAAGTCGTGATTTTTGCATTGTCAATAAATGCTTCGACCCGAATCAAAGTTGGAAACTGTCTTGAAGATAACTTCATTTTTTAACAAGATCTTCATTTTATCCCTTTTGTGCTGAGATTTTAAGAAACAATTCATTGTTTTAAACTGTAAGTATATGAAGTGTTCTCAGTAAAAGAACACAACACATCACCAATATTCTTTCTCTAAGAGCTACAACTAATCATCAAGAACACATCAAATTATAGCTATCAAAGTCTACAAAGATCAAGCTCTAAGAACGAAGACATATCTCAATGCTAATGCGTTAGTTCAATCTTAGGTTTGTAGGGTAACCTCTCGATCAATCTCAGCACGAAAGCTCTCTAAATTGCAGAGTCTTCAATATCACTTGGATTTAGTATTTGATTTTGACAAAATATTTTCCAAAAGGTTTTAATCATAATTTCAATGAGTTTTGAATGATTTAAAAGTGATTTGAGTCAATGAAATGGTTCTTAAGTGTTTAAATATTAATTTTTCCAAAATCGGGCTATCCACCACTTTGCCAAAATTTTACAAAAGGTAATAGCGCACTGTCAGTGTTGATAGCATGCTGATAGGGTTGAATAATCAAAAATCAATTTTTCTGGAAAATTGCCCACAACGCGCTATCCCTCGCCATCCCTTTTGATAACTCGCTATAAAGTAGTTACCGTGATCTTTCGATTTTTACTAAAATAGGCAATAGCGTGCTACAGGCCTAGATTGCACGCTAATGGAAAGTCCAAAAAACTCGAGCTCTTGGGTATGTGTATATCGACTTACAATAGCCCGCTATAAGTCATTAGTGCGCATGATACACAACCCAATAGCTTGCTATCCGAGTTTGAGTTAGAAATCTCACATTTCTAACGTGAAAAACGTAGGCCCTTTCCCTTGCCCGATTTTTCCATTCCTTACACAGTTTTGACGGGGAATCGTAACTGAAATATTCTCCACTACGACATGGATGATGCCTATTGTTTCGCACGGCCAAAACAACTTTAGATTAAACAATGTTTTGAATTCAAATCATTTCCTACCCTCTTGCTGTTTAACCTGCAATTGCTAATTTAATAAAACACTCATTGTCTAATTTTCAAAGATACAACACACACGATTTCAGCAAGTTAGACTGAGCTTTCCAAAGAGTATTTCAAAAGAAGAAAGTCGTGATTTTTGCATTGTCAATAAGTGCTTCGACCCGAATCAAAGTTGGAAACTGTCTTGAAGATAACTTCATTTTTTAACAAGTTCTTCATTTTATCCCTTTTGTGCTGAGATTTTAATAAGCAATTCATTGTTTTAAACTGTAAGTACATGAAGTGTTCTCAGTAAGAGAACACAACACATCACTTATATTCTTTCTCTGAGAGCTACAACTAATCATCAAGAACACATCAAATTATAGCTATCAAAGTCTACAAAGATCAAGCTCTAAGAACGAAGACATATCTCAATGCTAATGCGTTAGTTCAATCTTAGGTTTGTAGGGTAACCTCTCGATCAATCTCAGCACGAAAGCTCTCTAAATTGCAAAGTCTTCAATATCACTTGGATTTAGTATTTGATTTTGACAAAATATTTTCCAAAAGGTTTTAATCATAATTTCAATGAGTTTTGAATGATTTAAAAGTGATTTGAGTCAATGAAATGGTTCTTAAGTGTTTAAATATTAATTTTTCCAAAATCGGGCTATCCACCACTTTGCCAAAATTTTACAAAAGGTAATAGCGCACTGTCAGTGTTGATAGCTTGCTGATAGGGTTGAATAATCAAAAATCAATTTTTCTGGAAAATTGCCTACAACGCGCTATCCCTCGCTATCCCTTTTGATAACTCGCTATAAAGTAGTTACCGTGATCTTTCGATTTTTACTAAAATGGGCAATAGCGTGCTACAGGCCTAGATTGCACGCTAACGGAAAGTCCAAAAAACTCGAGCTCTTGGGTATGTGTATATCGACTTACAATAGCCCGCTATAAGTCATTAGTGCGCATGATACACAACCCAATAGCATGCTATCCGAGTTTGAGTTAGAAATCTCACATTTCTAACGTGAAAAACGTAGGCCCTTTCCCTTGCCCGATTTTTCCATTCCTTACACAGTTTCGACGGGGAATCGTAACTGAAATATTCTCCATTACGACATGGATGATGCCTATTGTTTCGCACGGCCAAAACAACTTTAGATTAAACAATGTTTTGAATTCAAATCATTTCCTACTCTCTTGCTGTTTAACCTGCAATTGCTAATTTAATAAAACACTCATCGTCTAATTTTCAAAGATACAACACACACGATTTCAGCAAGTTAGACTGAGCTTTCCAAAGAGTATTTCAAAAGAAGAAAGTCGTGATTTTTGCATTGTCAATAAATGCTTCGACCCGAATCAAAGTTGGAAACTGTCTTGAAGATAACTTCATTGTTTAACAAGTTCTTCATTTTATCCCTTTTGTGCTGAGATTTTAATAAGCAATTCATTGTTGTAAATTGTAAGTACATGAAGTGTTCTCAGTAAGACAACAAAACACATCACCTATATTCTTTCTCTGAGAGCTACAACTAATCATCAAGAACACATCAAATAATAGCTATCAAAGTCTACAAAGATCAAGCTCTAAGAACGAAGACATATCTCAATGCTAATGCGTTAGTTCAATCTTAGGTGTGTATGGTAACCTCTCGATCAATCTCAGCACGAAAACTCTCTAAATTGCAAAGTCTTCAATATCACTTGGATTTAGTATTTGATTTTGACAAAGTATTTTCCAAAAGGTTTTAATCATAATTTCAATGTGTTTTGAATGATTTAAAAGTGATTTGAGTCAATGAAATGGTTCTTAAGTGTTTAAATATTAATTTTTCCAAAATCGGGCTATCCACCACTTTGCCAAAATTTTACAAAAGGTAATAGCGCACTGTCAGTGTTGATAGCACGCTGATAGGGTTGAATAATCAAAAATCAATTTTTCTTGGAAAATTGCCCACAACGCGCTATCCCTCGCTATCCCTTTTGATAACTTGCTATAAAGTTGTTATCGTGATCTTTCGATTTTTACTAAAATGGGCAATAGCGTGATATAGGCCTAGATTGCACTCTAACGGAAAGTCCAAAAAACTCGAGCTCCTGGGTATGTGTATATGGACTTACAATAGCCCGCTATAAGTCATTAGTGCGCATGATAAACAACCCAATAGCATGCTATCCGAGTTTGAGTTAGAAATCTCACATTTCTATCCAGAAAAACGCAGGCCCTTTGCCTTGCTCGATTTTTCCATTCCTTACACTGTTTTGACGGGGAATCGTAACTGAAATATTCTCCACTACGACATGGATGATGCCCATTGTTTCGCACGGCCAAAACAACTTTAGATTAAACAATGTTTTGAATTCGAATCATTTCCTACTCTCTTGCTGTTTAACCTGCATTTGCTAATTTAATAAAACACTCATTGTCTAATTTTCAGATACACAACACACACGATTTCAGCAAGTTAGACTGAGCTTTCCAAAGAATATTTCAAAAGAAGAAAGTCGTGATTTTTGCATTGTCAATAAATGCTTCGACCCAAATCAAAGTTGGAAACTGTCTTGAAGATAACTTCATTGTTTAACAAGTTCTTCATTTTATCCCTTTTGTGCTGAGATTTTAAGAAGCAATTCATTATTTTAAACTGTAAGTATATGAAGTGTTCTCAGTAAGAGAACACAACACATCACCTATATTCTTTCTCTGAGAGCTACAACTAATCATCAAGAACACATCAAATTATTGCTATCAAAGTCTTCAAAGATCATGCCCTAAGAACGAAGACATATCTCAATGCTAATGCGTTAGTTCAATCTTAGGTGTGTATGGTAACCTCTCGATCAATCTCAGCACGAAAACTCTCTAAATTGCAAGTCTTCAATATCACTTGGATTTAGTATTTGATTTTGACAAAATATTTTCCGAAAGGTTTTAATCATAATTTCAATTAGTTTTGAATGATTTAAAAGTGTTTTGAGTCAATGAAATGGTTCTTAAGTGTTAAAATATTAATTTTTCCAAAATCGGGCTATCCACCACTTTGCCAAAATTTTACAAAAACTAGTAGCGCACTATCAGTGTTGATAGCACGCTGATAGGGTTGAATAATCAAAAATCAATTTTTCTTGGAAAATTCCCACAACGCGCTATCCCTCGCTATCCCTTTTGATAACTCGCTATAAAGTAGTTACCGTGATCTTTCGATTTTTACTAAAATGGGCAATAGCGTGCTATAGGCCTAGATTGCACTCTAACGGAAAGTCCAAAAAACTCGAGCTCTTGGGTATGTGTATATCAACTTACAATAGCCCGCTATAAGTCATTAGTGCGCATGATACACAACCCAATAGCATGCTATCCGAGTTTGAGTTAGAAACCTCACATTTCTATCCAGAAAAACGCAGGCCCTTTGCCTTGCTTGATTTTTCCATTCCTTACACAGTTTTGACGGGGAATCGTAACTGAAATATTCTCCACTACGACATGGATGATGCCCATTGTTTCGCACGGCCAAAACAACTTTAGATTAAACAATGTTTTGAATTCGAATCATTTCCTACTCTCTTGCTGTTTAACCTGCAATTGCTAATTTAATAAAACACTCATTGTCTAATTTTCAGATACACAACACACACGATTTCAGCAAGTTAGACTGAGCTTTCCAAAGAATATTTCAAAAGAAGAAAGTCGTGATTTTTGCATTGTCAATAAATGCTTCGACCCAAATCAAAGTTGGAAACTGTCTTGAAGATAACTTCATTGTTTAACAAGTTCTTCATTTTATCCCTTTTGTGCTGAGATTTTAAGAAGCAATTCATTGTTTTAAACTGTAAGTATATGAAGTGTTCTCAGTAAGAGAACACAACACATCACCTATATTCTTTCTCTGAGAGCTACAACTAATCATCAAGAACACATCAAATTATAGGTATCAAAGTCTTCAAAGATCAAGCCCTAAGAACGAAGACATATCTCAATGCTAATGCGTTAGTTCAATCTTAGGTGTGTATAGTAACCTCTCGATCAATCTCAGCACGAAAACTCTCTAAATTGCAAGTCTTCAATATCACCTGGATTTAGTATTTGATTTTGACAAAATATTTTCCGAAAGGTTTTAATCATAATTTCAATTAGTTTTGAATGATTTAAAAGTGTTTTGAGTCAATGAAATGGTTCTTAAGTGTTAAAATATTAATTTTTCCATAATCGGGCTATCCACCACTTTGCCAAAATTTTACAAAAGGTAGTAGCGCACTATCAGTGTTGATAGCACGCTGATAGGGTTGAATAATCAAAAATCAATTTTTCTTGGAAAATTGCCCACAACGCGCTATCCCTCGCTATCCCTTTTGATAACTCGCTATAAAGTAGTTACCGTGATCTTTCGATTTTTACTAAAATGGGCAATAGGCCTAGATTGCACTCTAACGGAATGTCCAAAAAACTCGAGCTCTTGGGTATGTGTATATCGACGTACAATAGCCCGCTATAAGTCATTAGTGCGCATGATACACAACCCAATAGCATGCTATCAGAGTTTGAGTTAGAAACCTCACATTTCTAACCAGAAAAACGCAGGCCCTTTGCCTTGCTCGATTTTTCCATTCCTTACACAGTTTTGACGGGGAATCGTAACTGAAATATTCTCCACTACCACATGGATGATGCCCATTGTTTCGCACGGCCAAAACAACTTTAGATTAAACAATGTTTTGAATTCGAATCATTTCCTACTCTCTTGCTGTTTAACCTGCAATTGCTAATTTAATAAAACACTCATTGTCTAATTTTCAGATACACAACACACACGATTTCAGCAAGTTAGACTGAGCTTTCCAAAGAGTATTTCAAAAGAAGAAAGTCGTGATTTTTGCATTGTCAATAAATGCTTCGACCCAAATCAATGTTGGAAACTGTCTTGAAGATAACTTCATCGTTTAACAAGTTCTTCATTTTATCCCTTTTGTGCTGAGATTTTAAGAAGCAATTCATTGTTTTAAACTGTAAGTATATGAAGTGTTCTCAGTAAGAGAACACAACACAGCACCTATATTCTTTCTCTGAGAGCTACAACTAATCATCAAGAACACATCAAATTATAGGTATCAAAGTCTTCAAAGATCAAGCCCTAAGAACGAAGACATATCTCAATGCTAATGCGTTAGTTCAATCTTAGGTGTGTACGGTAACCTCTCGATCAATCTCAGCACGAAAACTCTCTAAATTGCAAGTCTTCAATATCACTTGGATTTAGTATTTGATTTTGACAAAATATTTTCCGAAAGGTTTTAATCATAATTTCAGTTAGTTTTGAATGATTTAAAAGTGTTTTGATTCAATGAAATGGTTCTTAAGTGTTAAAATATTAATTTTTCCAAAATCGGGCTATCCACCACTTTGCCAAAATTTTACAAAAGGTAGTAGCGCACTATCAGTGGTTATAGCACGCTGATAGGGTTGAATAATCAAAAATCCATTTTTCTTGGAAAATTCCCAACAACGCGCTATCCCTCGCTATCCCTTTTGATAACTCGCTATAAAGTAGTTATCGTGATTTTTCGATTTTTACTAAAATGGGCAATAGCGTGTTATAGGCCTAGATTGCACTCTAACGGAAAGTCCAAAAAACTCGAGCTCTTGGGTATGTGTATATCGACTTACAATAGCTCGCTATAAGTCATTAGTGCGCATGATACACAACCCAATAACATGCTATCCGAGTTTGAGTTAGAAATCTCATATTTCTATCGAGAAAAACGCAGGTCCTTTGCCTTGCTCGATTTTTCCATTCCTTACACAGTTTTGACGGGGAATCGTAACTGAAATATTCTCCACTACGACCTGGATGATGCCCATTGTTTCGCACGGCCAAAACAACTTTAGATTAAACAATGCTTTGAATTCGAATCATTTCCTACTCTGTTGCTGTTTAACCTGCAATTGCTAATTTAATAAAACACTCATTGTCTAATTTTCAAATACACAACACACATGATTTCAGCAAGTTAGACTGAGCTTTCCAAAGAATATTTCAAAAGAAGAAAGTCGTGATTTTTGCATTGTCAATAAATGCTTCGACCCAAATCAAAGTTGGAAACTGTCTTGAAGATAACTTCATTGTTTAACAAGTTCTTCATTTATCCCTTTTGTGCTGAGATTTTAAGAAGCAATTCATTGTTTTAAACTGTAAGTATATGAAGTGTTCTCAGTAAGAGAACACAACACATCACCTATATTCTTTCTCTGAGAGCTACAACTAATCATCAAGAACACATCAAATTATAGGTATCAAAGTCTTCAAAGATCAAGCCCTAAGAACGAAGACATATCTCAATGCTAATGCGTTAGTTCAATCTTAGGTGTGTATAGTAACCTCTCGATCAATCTCAGCACGAAAACTCTCTAAATTGCAAGTCTTCAATATCACTTGGATTTAGTATTTGATTTTGACAAAATATTTTCCGAAAGGTTTTAATCATAATTTCAATTAGTTTTGAATCATTTATAAGTGTTTTGAGTCAATGAAATGGTTCTTAAGTGTTAAAATATTAATTTTTCCAAAATCGGGCTATCCACCACTTTGCCAAAATTTTACAAAAGGTAGTAGCGCACTATCAGTGTTGATAGCACGCTGATAGGGTTGAATAATCAAAAATCAATTTTTCTTGGAAAATTGCCCACAACGCGCTACCCCTCGCTATCCCTTTTGATAACTCGCTATAAAGTAGTTATCGTGATCTTTCGATTTTTACTAAAATGGGCAATAGCGTGCTATAGGCCTAGATTGCACTCTAACGGAAAGTCCAAAAAACTCGAGCTCTTGGGTATGTGTATATATTGACTTACAATAGCCTGCTATAAGTCATTAGTGCGCATTATACACAACCCAATAGCATGCTATCCGAGTTTGAGTTAGAAATCTCACATTTCTAACCAGAAAAACGCAGGCCCTTTCCCTTGCTCGATTCTTCCATTCCTTACACAGTTTTGACGGGGAATCGTAACTGAAATATTCTCCACTACGACATAGATGATCCCCATTGTTTCGCACGACCAAAACAACTTTATATTAAACAATGTTTTGAACTCAAATCATTTCCTACTCTCTTGCTGTTTAACCTGCAATTGCTAATTTAATAAAACACTCATTGTCTAATTTTCAAAGATACAACACACACGATTTCAGCAAGTTAGACTGAGCTTTCCAAAGAATATTTCAAAAGAAGAAAGTCGTGATTTTTGCATTGTCAATAAATGCTTCGACCCGAATCCAAGTTGGAAACTGTCTTGAAGATAACTTCATTGTTTAACAAGTTCTTCATTTTATCCGTTCTGTGCTGAGATTTTAAGAAGCAATTCATTGTTTTAAACTGTAAGTACATGAAGTGTTCTCAGTAAGAGAACACAACACATCACCTATATTCTTTCTCTGAGAGCTACAACTAATCATCAAGAACACATCAAATTATAGCTATCAAAGTCTACAAAGATCAAGCTCTAAGAACGAAGACATATCTCAATGCTAATGCGTTAGTTCAATCTTAGGTGTGTATGGTAACCTCTCGATCAATCTCAGCACGAAAACTCTCTAAATTGCAAGTCTTCAATATCACTTGGATTTAGTATTTGATTTTGACAAAATATTTTCCGAAAGGTTTTAATCATAATTTCAATTAGTTTTGAATGATTTAAAAGTGTTTTGAGTCAATGAAATGGTTCTTAAGTGTTAAAATATTAATTTTTCCAAAATCGGGCTATCCACCACTTTGCCAAAATTTTACAAAAGGTAGTAGCGCACTATCAGTGTTGATAGCACGCTAATAGGGTTGAATAATCAAAAATCAATTTTTCTTGGAAAATTGCCCACAACGCGCTATCCCTCGCTATCCCTTTTGAGAACTCGCTATAAAGTAGTTACCTTGATCTTTCGATTTTTACTAAAATGGGCAATAGCGTGCTATACGCCTAGATTGCACTCTAACGGAAAGTCCAAAAAACTTGAGCTCTTGGGTATGTGTATATCAACTTACAATAGCCCGCTATAAGTCATTAGTGCGCATGATACACAACCCAATAGCATGCTATCCGAGTTTGAGTTACAAACCTCACATTTCTATCGAGAAAAACACAGGCCCTTTGCCTTGCTCGATTTTTCCATTCCTTACACAGTTTTGACGGGGAATCGTAACTGAAATATTCTCCACTACGACATGGATGATGCCCATTGTTTCGCACGGCCAAAACAACTTTAGATTAAACAATGTTTTGAATTCGAATCATTTCCTACTCTTTTGCTGTTTAACCTGCAAGTGCTGATTTAATAAAACACTCATTGTCTAATTTTCAGATACACAACACACATGATTTCAGCAAGTTAGACTGAGCTTTCCAAAAAGTATTTCAAAAGAAGAAAGTCGTGATTTTTGCATTGTCAATAAATGCTTCGACCCAAATCAAAGTTGAAAACTGTCTTGAAGATAACTTCATTGTTTAACAAGTTCTTCATTTTATCCCTTTTGTGCTGAGATTTTAAGAAGCAATTCATTATTTTAAACTGTAAGTATATGAAGTGTTCTCAGTAAGAGAACACAACACATTACCTATATTCTTTCTCTGAGAGCTACAACTAATCATCAAGAACACATCAAATTATAGCTATCAAAGTCTTCAAAGATCAAGCCCTAAGAACGAAGACATATCTCAATGCTAATGCGTTAGTTCAATCTTAGGTGTGTATGGTAACCTCTCGATCAATCTCAGCACGAAAACTCTCTAAATTTCAAGTCTTCAATATCACTTGGATTTAGTATTTGATTTTGACAAAATATTTTCCGAAAGGTTTTAATCATAATTTCAATTAGTTCTGAATGATTTAAAACTCTTTTGAGTCAATGAAATGGTTCTTAAGTGTTAAAATATTAATTTTTCCAAAATCGGGCTATCCACCACTTTGCCAAAATTTTACAAAAGGTAGTAGCGCACTATCGGTGTTGATAGCACGCTGATAGGGTTGAATAATCAAAAATCAATTTTTCTTGGAAAATTGCCCACAACGCGCTATCCCTTTTGATAACTCGCTATAAAGTAGTTACCGTGATCTTTCGATTTTTACTAAAATGGAAAATAGCGTGCTATAGGCCTAGATTGCACTCTAACGGAAAGTCCAAAAAACTCGAGCTCTTGGGTATGTGTATATCGACCTACAATAGCCCGCTATAAGTCATTAGTGCGCATGATACACAACCCAATAGCATGCATTCCGAGTTTGAGTTAGAAATCTCACATTTCTATCGAGAAAAACGCAGGCCCTTTGCCTTGCTCGATTTTTCCATTCCTTACACAGTTTTGACGGGGAATCGTAACTGAAATATTCTCCACTACGACATGGATGATGCCCATTGTTTCGCACGGCCAAAACAACTTTAGATTAAACAATGTTTTGAATTCGAATCATTTCCTACTCTTTTGCTGTTTAACCTGCAAGTGCTGATTTAATAAAACACTCATTGTCTAATTTTCAGATACACAACACACATGATTTCAGCAAGTTAGACTGAGCTTTCCAAAAAGTATTTCAAAAGAAGAAAGTCGTGATTTTTGCATTGTCAATAAATGCTTCGACCCAAATCAAAGTTGAAAACTGTCTTGAAGATAACTTCATTGTTTAACAAGTTCTCTAAATTGCAAGTCTTCAATATCACTTGGATTTAGTATTTGATTTTGACAAAATATTTTCCGAAAGGTTTTAATCATAATTTCAATTAGTTTTGAATCATTTATAAGTGTTTTGAGTCAATGAAATGGTTCTTAAGTGTTAAAATATTAATTTTTCCAAAATCGGGCTATCCACCACTTTGCCAAAATTTTACAAAAGGTAGTAGCGCACTATCAGTGTTGATAGCACGCTAATAGGGTTGAATAATCAAAAATCAATTTTTCTTGGAAAATCGCCCACAACGCGCTATCCCTCGCTATCCCTTTTGATAACTCGCTATAAAGTAGTTACCGTGATCTTTCGATTTTTACTAAAATGGGCAATAGCGTGCTATACGCCTAGATTGCACTCTAACGGAAAGTCCAAAAAACTTGAGCTCTTGGGTATGTGTATATCAACTTACAATAGCCCGCTATAAGTCATTAGTGCGCATGATACACAACCCAATAGCATGCTATCCGAGTTTGAGTTACAAACCTCACATTTCTATCGAGAAAAACACAGGCCCTTTGCCTTGCTCGATTTTTCCATTCCTTACACAGTTTTGACGGGGAATCGTAACTGAAATATTCTCCACTACGACATGGATGATGCCCATTGTTTCGCACGGCCAAAACAACTTTAGATTAAACAATGTTTTGAATTCGAATCATTTCCTACTCTTTTGCTGTTTAACCTGCAAGTGCTGATTTAATAAAACACTCATTGTCTAATTTTCAGATACACAACACACACGATTTCAGCAAGTTAGACTGAGCTTTCCAAAAAGTATTTCAAAAGAAGAAAGTCGTGATTTTTGCATTGTCAATAAATGCTTCGACCCAAATCAAAGTTGAAAACTGTCTTGAAGATAACTTCATTGTTTAACAAGTTCTTCATTTTATCCCTTTTGTGCTGAGATTTTAAGAAGCAATTCATTATTTTAAACTGTAAGTATATGAAGTGTTCTCAGTAAGAGAACACAACACATTACCTATATTCTTTCTCTGAGAGCTACAACTAATCATCAAGAACACATCAAATTATAGCTATCAAAGTCTTCAAAGATCAAGCCCTAAGAACGAAGACATATCTCAATGCTAATGCGTTAGTTCAATCTTAGGTGTGTATGGTAACCTCTCGATCAATCTCAGCACGAAAACTCTCTAAATTTCAAGTCTTCAATATCACTTGGATTTAGTATTTGATTTTGACAAAATATTTTCTGAAAGGTTTTAATCATAATTTCAATTAGTTCTGAATGATTTAAAACTGTTTTGAGTCAATGAAATGGTTCTAAAGTGTTAAAATATTAATTTTTCCAAAATCGGGCTATCCACCACTTTGCCAAAATTTTACAAAAGGTAGTAGCGCACTATCAGTGTTGATAGCACGCTAATAGGGTTGAATAATCAAAAATCAATTTTTCTAGAAAATTGCCCACAACGCGCTATCCCTCGCTATCCCTTTTGATAACTCGCTATAAAGTAGTACCGTGATCTTTCGATTTTTACTAAAATGGGCAATAGCGTGCTATAGGCCTAGATTGCACTCTAACGGAAAGTCCAAAAAACTCGAGCTCTTGAGTATGTGTATATCTACTTACAATAGCCCGCTATAAGTCATTACTGCGCATGATACACAACCCAATAGCATGCTATCCGAGTTTGAGTTAGAAATCTCACATTTCTATCGAGAAAAACGCAGGCCCTTTGCCTTGCTCGATTTTTCCATTCCTTACAAAGTTTTGACGAGGAATCGTAACTGAAATATTCTTCACTACGACATGGATGATGCCCATTGTTTCGCACGGCCAAAACAACTTTAGATTAAACAATGTTTTGAATTCAAATCATTTCCTACTCTCTTGCTGTTTAACCTACAATTGCTAATTTAATAAAACACTCATCGTCTAATTTTCAAAGATACAACACACACGATTTCAGCAAGTTAGACTAAGCTTTCCAAAGAGTATTTCAAAGGAAGAAAGTCGTGATTTTTGCATTGTCAATAAATGCTTCGACCCAAATCAAAGTTGGAAACTGTCTTGAAGATAACTTCATTGTTTAACAAGTTCTTCATTTTATCCCTTTTGTGCTGAGATTTTAAGAAACAATTAATTGTTTTAAACTGTAAGTATATGAAGTGTTCTCAGTAAGAGAACACAACACATCACCTATATTCTTTCTCTGAGAGCTACAACTAATCATCAAGAACACATCAAATTATAGCTATCAAAGTCTTCAAAGATCAAGCCCTAAGAACGAAGACATATCTCAATGCTAATGCGTTAGTTCAATCTTAGGTGTGTATGGTAACCTCTCGATCAATCTCAGCACGAAAACTCTCTAAATTGCAAGTCTTCAATATCACTTGGATTTAGTATTTGATTTTGACAAAATATTTTCCGAAAGGTTTTCATCATAATCTCAATTAGTTTTGAATGATTTAAAAGTGTTTTGATTCAATGAAATGGTTCTTAAGTGTTAAAATATTAATTTTTCCAAAATCGGGCTATCCACCACTTTGCCAAAATTTTGCAAAAGGTAGTAGCGCACTATCGGTGTTGATAGCACGCTGATAGGGTTGAATAATCAAAAATCAATTTTTCTTGGAAAATTGCTCACAACGCGCTATCCCTCGCTATCCCTTTTGATAACTCGCTATAAAGTAGTTACCGTGATCTTTCGATTTTTACTAAAATGGGCAATAGCGTGCTATAGGCCTAGATTGCACTCTAACGGAAAGTCCAAAAAACTCGAGCTCTTGAGTATGTGTATATCGACTTACAATAGCCCGCTATAAGTCATTACTGCTCATGATACACAACCCAATAGCATGCTATCCGAGTTTGAGTTAGAAATCTCACATTTCTATCGAGAAAAACGCAGGCCCTTTGCCTTGCTCGATTTTTCCATTCCTTACACAGTTTTGACGGGGAATCGTAACTGAAATATTCTCCACTACGACATGGATGATGCCCGTTGTTTCGCACGGCCAAAACAACTTTAGATTAAACAATGTTTTGAATTCGAATCATTTCCTACTCTCTTGCTGTTTAACCTGCAATTGCTAATTTAATAAAACACTCATTGTCTAATTTTTAGATACACAACATACACGATTTCTGCAAATTAGACTGAGCTTTCCAAAGAGTATTTCAAAAGAAGAAAGTCGTGATTTTTGCATTGTCAATAAATGCTTCGACCCAAATCAAAGTTGGAAACTGTCTTGAAGATAACTTCGTTGTTTAACAAGTTCTTCATTTTATCCCTTTTGTGCTGAGATTTTTAGAAGCAATTCATTGTTTTAAACTGTAAGTATATGAAGTGTTCTCAGTAAGAGAACACAACACATCACCTATATTCTTTCTCTGAGAGGTACAACTAATCATCAAGAACACATCAAATTATAGCTATCAAAGTATTCAAAGATCAGGCCCTAAGAACGAAGACATATCTCAATGCTAATGCGTTAGTTCAATCTTAGGTGTGTATGGTAACCTCTCGATCAATCTCAGCACGAAAACTCTCTAAATTGCAAGTCTTCAATATCACTTGGATTTAGTATTTGATTTTGACAAAATATTTTCCGAAAGGTTTTAATCATAATTTCAATTAGTTTTGAATGATTTAAAAGTGTTTTGAGTCAATGAAATGGTTCTTAAGTGTTAAAATATTAATTTTTTCAAAATCGGGCTATCCACCACTTTGCCAAAATTTTGCAAAAGGTAGTAGCGCACTATCAGTGTTGATAGCACGCTAATAGGGTTGAATAATCAAAAATCAATTTTTCTAGGAAAATTGCCCACAACGCGCTATCCCTCGCTATACCTTTTGATAACTCGCTATAAAGTAGTTACCGTGATCTTTCGATTTTTACTAAAATGAGCAAATAGCGTGCTATAGGCCTAGATTGCACGCTAACGGAAAGTCCAAAAAACTCGAGCTCTTGGGTATGTGTATATCGACTTACAATAGCCCTCTATAAGTCATTAGTGTGCATGATACACAAGCCAATAGCATGCTATCCGAGTTTGAGTTAGAAATCTCACATTTCTAACGAGAAAAACGTAGGCCCTTTCCCTTGCTCGATTTTTCCATTCCTTACACAGTTTTGACGGGGAATCGTAACTGAAATATTCTCCACTACGACATGGATGATGCCCATTGTTTCGCACGGCCAAAACAACTTTAGATTAAACAATGTTTTGAATTCAAATCATTTCCTACTCTCTTGCTGTTTAACCTGCAATTGCTAATTTAATAAAACACTCATTGTCTAATTTTCAAAGATACAACACACACGATTTCAGCAAGTTAGACTGAGCTTTCCAAAGAGTATTTCAAAAGAAGAATGTCGTGATTTTTGCATTGTCAATAAATGCTTCGACCCGAATCAAAGTTGGAAACTGTCTTGAAGATAACTTCATTGTTTAACAAGATCTTCATTTTATCCCTTTTGTGCTGAGATTTTAAGAAGCAATTCATTGTTTTAAACTGTAATTATATGAAGTGTTCTCAGTTAAAGAACACAACACATCACCTATATTCTTTCTCTGAGAGCTACAACTAATCATCAAGAACACATCAAATTATAGCTATCAAAGTCTACAAAGATCAAGCTCTAATAACGAAGACATATCTCAATACTAATGCGTTAGTTCAATCTTAGGTTTGTAGGGTAACCTCTCGATCAATCTCAGCACGAAAACTCTCTAAATTGCAAAGTCTTCAATATCACTTGGATTTAGTATTTGATTTTGACAAATTATTTTCCAATAGGTTTTAATCATAATTTCAATGAGTTTTGAATGATTTAAAAGTGTTTTGAGTCAATGAAATGGTTCTTAAGTGTTAAAATATTAATTTTTCCAAAATCGGGCTATCCACCACTTTGCCAAAATTTTACAAAAGGTAGTAGCGCACTATCAGTGTTGACGCTGATAGGGTTGAATAATCAAAAATCAATTTTTCTTGAAAAATTGCCCACAACGCGCTATCCCTCGCTATCCCTTTTGATAACTCGCTATAAAGTAGTTACCCTGATCTTTCGATTTTTACTAAAATGGGCAATAGCGTGCTATAGGCCTAGATTGCTCTCTAACGGAAAGTCCAAAAAACTCGAGCGCTTCGGTATGTGTATATCGACTTACAATAGCCCGCTATAAGTCATTAGTGCGCATGATACACAACCCAATAGCATGCTATCCGAGTTTGAGGTAGAGATCTCACATTTCTATCGAGAAAAACGCAGGCCCTTTGCCTTGCTCGATTTTTCCATTCCTTACACAGTTTTGATGGGGAATCGTAACTGAAATATTCTCCACTACGACATGGATGATGCCCATTGTTTCGCACGGCCAAAACAACTTTAGATTAAACAATGTTTTGAATTCGAATCATTTCCTACTCTCTTGTTGTTTAACCTACAATTGCTAAATTAATAAAACATTCATTGTCTAATTTTCAGATACACAACACACACGATTTCAGCAAGTTAGACTGAGCTTTCCAAAGAGTATTTCAAAAGAAGAAAGTCGTGATTTTTGCATTGTCAATAAATGCTTCGACCCAAATCAAAGTTGGAAACTGTCTTGAAGATAACTTCATTGTTTAACAAGTTCTTCATTTTATCCCTTTTGTGCTGAGATTTTAAGAAGCAATTCATTATTTTAAACTGTAAGTATATGAAGTGTTCTCAGTAAGAGAACAAAACACATCACCTATATTCTTTCTCTGAGAGCTACAACTAATCATCAAGAACACATCAAATTATAGCTATCAAAGTCTTCAAAGATCATGCCCTAAGAACGAAGACATATCTCAATGCTAATGCGTTAGTTCAATCTTAGGTGTGTATGGTAACCTCTCGATCAATCTCAGCACGAAAACTCTCTAAATTGCAAGTCTTCAATATCACTTGGATTTAGTATTTGATTTCGACAAAATATTTTCCGAAATGTTTTAATCATAATTTCAATTAGTTTTGAATGATTTAAAAGTATTTTGAGTTAATGAAATGGTTCTTAAGTGTTAAAATATTAATTTTTCCAAAATCGGGCTATCCACCACTTTGTTGCCAAAATTTTACAAAAGGTAGTAGCGCACTATCAGTGTTGATAGCACGCTGATAGGGTTGAATAATCAAAAATCAATTTTTCTTGGAAAATTGCCCACAACGCGCTATCCCTCGCTATCCCTTTTGATAACTCGCTATAAAGTAGTTACCGTGATCTTTCGATTTTTACTAAAATGGGCAATAGCGTGTTATAGGCCTAGATTGCACTCTAACGGAAAGTCCAAAAAACTCGAGCTCTTGGGTATGTGTATATCGACTTACAATAGCCCGCTATAAGTCATTAGTGCGCATGATACACAACCCCATAGCATGCTATCCGAGTTTGAGTTAGAAATCTCACATTTCTATCGAGAAAAACGCAGGCCCTTTGCCTTGCTCGATTTTTCCATTCCTTACACAGTTTTGACAGGGAATCGTAACTGAAATATTCTCCACTACGTCATGGATGATGCCCCTTGTTTCGCACGGCCAAAACAACTTTAGATTAAACAATGCTTTGAATTCGAATCATTTCCTACTCTCTTCCTGTTTAACCTGCAATTGCTAATTTAATAAAACACTCATTGTCTAATTTTCAGATACACAACACACACGATTTCAGCAAGTTAGACTGAGCTTTCCAAAGAGTATTTCAAAAGAAGAAAGTCGTGATTTTTGCATTGTCAATAAATGCTTCGACCCAAATCAAAGTTGGAAAGTGTCTTGAAGATAACTTCATTGTTTAACAAGTTCTTCATTTTATCCCTTTTGTGCTGAGATTTAAGAAGCAATTCATTCTTTTAAACTGTAAGTATATGAAGTGTTCTCAGTAAGAGAACACAACACATCACCTATATTCTTTCTCTGAGAGCTACAACTAATCATCAAGAACACATCAAATTATAGCTATCAAAGTCTTCAAAGATCAAGCCCTAAGAACGAAGACATATCTCAATGCTAATGCGTTAGTTCAATCTTAGGTGTGTATGGTAACCTCTCGATCAATCTCAGCACGAAAACTCTCTAAATTGCAAGTCTTCAATATCACTTGGATTTAGTTTTTGATTTTGACAAAATATTTTCCGAAAGGTTTTAATCAGAATTTCAATTAGTTTTGAATGATTTAAAAGTGTTTTGAGTCAATGAAATGGTTCTTAAGTGTTAAAATATTAATTTTTTCAAAATCGGGCTATCCACCACTTTGCCAAAATTTTACAAAAGGTAGTAGCGCACTATCAGTGTTGATAGCACGCTAATAGGGTTGAATAATCAAAAATCAATTTTTCTAGGAAAATTTCCTACAACGCGCTATCCCTCGCTATCCCTTTTGATAACTCGCTATAAAGTAGTTACCGTGATCTTTCGATTTTTACTAAAAGGGGCAATAGTGTGCTATAGGCCTAGATTGCACGCTAACGGAAAGTCCAAAAAACTCGAGCTCTCGGGTATGTGTCTATCGACTTACAATAGCCCTCTATAATTCATTAGTGCGCATGATACACAACCCAATAGCATGCTATCCGAGTTTGAGTTAGAAATCTCACATTTCTAACGAGAAAAACGTAGACCCTTTCCCTTGCTCGATTTTTCCATTCCTTACACAGTTTTGACGGGGAATCGTAACTGAAATATTCTCCACTACGACATGGATGATGCCCATTGTTTCGCACGGCCAAAACAACTTTAGATTAAACAATGTTTTGAATTCAAATCATTTCCTACTCTCTTGTTGTTTAACCTGCAATTGCTAATTTAATAAAACACTCATTGTCTAATTTTCGAAGATACAACACACACGATTTCAGCAAGTTAGACTGAGTTTTCCAAAGAGTATTTCAAAAGAAGAAAGTCGTGATTCTTGCATTGCCAATAAATGCTTCAACCCGAACCAAAGTTGGAAACTTTCTTGAAGATAACTTCATTGTTTATCAAGTTCTTCATTTTATCCCTTTTGTGTTGAGATTTTAAGAAGCAATTCATTGTTTTAAACTGTAAGTATATGAAGTGTTCTCAGTTAAAGAACACAACACATCACCTATATTCTTTCTCTGAGAGCTACAACTAATCATCAAGAACACATCAAATTATAGCTATCAAAGTCTACAAAGATCAAGCTCTAAGAACGAAGACATATCTCAATACTAATGCGTTAGTTCAATCTTAGGTTTGTAGGGTAACCTCTCGATCAATCTCAGCACGAAAACTCTCTAAATTGCAAAGTCTTCAATATCACTTGGATTTAGTATTTGATTTTGACAAAATATTTTCCAATAGGTTTTAATCATAATTTCAATGAGTTTTGAATGATTTAAAAGTGTTTTGAGTCAATGAAATGGTTCTTAAGTGTTAAAATATTAATTGTTCAAAAATCGGGCTATCCACCACTTTGCCAAAATTTTACAAAAGGTAGTAGCGCACTATCAGTGTTGATAGCACGCTGATAGGGTTGAATAATCAAAAATCAATTTTTCTTGGAAAATTGCCCACAACGCGCTATCCCTCGCTATCCCTTTTGATAACTCGCAATAAAGTAGCTATCCTGATCTTTCGATTTTTACTAAAATGGGCAATAGCGTGCTATAGGCCTAGATTGCACTCTAACGGAAAGTCCAAAAAACTCGAGCTCTTGGGTATGTGTATATCGACTTACAATAGCCCGCTATAAGTCATTAGTGCGCATGATACACAACCCAATAGCATGCTATCCGAGTTTGAGTTAGAAATCTCACATTTCTATCGAGAAAAATGCAGGCCCTTTGCCTTGCTCGATTTTTCCATTCCTTACACAGTTTTGACGGGGAATCGTAACTGAAATATTCTCCACTACGACATGGATGATGCCCATTGTTTCGCACGGCCAAAACAACTTTAGATTAAACAATGTTTTGAATTCAAATCATTTCCTACTCTCTTGCTGTTTAACCTGCAATTGCTAATTTAATAAAACACTCATTGTCTAATTTTCAAAGATACAACACACACGATTTCAGCAAGTTAGACTGAGCTTTCCAAAGAGTATTTCAAAAGAAGAATGTCGTGATTTTTGCATTGTCAATAAATGCTTCGACCCGAATCAAAGTTTGAAACTGTCTTGAAGATAACTTCATTGTTTAACAAGATCTTCATTTTATCCCTTTTGTGCTGAGATTTTAAGAAGCAATTCATTGTTTTAAACTGTAATTATATGAAGTGTTCTCAGTTAAAGAACACAACACATCACCTATATTTTTTCTCTAAGAGGTACAACTAATCATCAAGAACACATCAAATTATAGCTATCAATGTCTACAAAGATCAAGCTCTAAGAACGAAGACATATCTCAATACTAATGCGTTAGTTCAATCTTAGGTTTGTAGGGTAACCTCTCGATCAATCTCAGCACGAAAACTCTCTAAATTGCAAAGTCTTCAATATCACTTGAATTTAGTATTTGATTTTGACAAAATATTTTCCGAAAGGTTTTAATCATAATTTCAATTAGTTTAGAATGATTTAAAAGTGTTTTGAGTCAATGAAATGGTTCTTACGTGTTAAAATATTAATTTTTCCAAAATCGGGCTATTCACCACTTTGCCAAAATTTTACAAAAGGTAGTAGCGCACTATCAGTGTTGATAGCACGCTGATAGGGTTGAATAATCCAAAATCAATTTTTCTTGGAAAATTGCCCACAACGCGCTATCCCTCACTATAAAGTAGTTACCGTGATCTTTCGATTTTTACTAAAATGGGCAATAGCGTGCTATAGGCCTAGATTGCACTCTAACGGAAAGTCCAAAAAACTGGAGCTCTTGGGTATGTGTATATCGACTTACAATAGCCCGCTATAAGTCATTAGTGCGCATGATACACAACCCAATAGCATGCTATCCAAGTTTGAGTTAGAAATCTCACATTTCTAACGAGAAAAACGTAGGCCCTCTCCCTTGCTCGATTTTTCCATTTCTTACACAGTTTTGACGGGTAATCGTAACTGAAATATTCTCCACTAAGACATGGATGATGCCCATTGTTTCCCGTGGCCAAAACAACTTTAGATTAAACAATGTTTTGAATTCAAATCATTTCCTACAATCTTGTTGTTTAACCTGCAATTGCTAATTTAATAAAACACTCATTGTCTAATTTTCAAAGATACAACACACACGATTTCAGCAAGTTAGACTGAGTTTTCCAAAGAGTATTTCAAAAGAAGAAAGTCATGATTCTTGCATTGCCAATAAATGCTTCAACCCGAATCAAAGTTGGAAACTTTCTTGAAGATAACTTCATTGTTTATCAAGTTCTTCATTTTATCCCTTTTGTGCTGAGATTTTAAGAAGCAATTCATTGTTTTAAACTGTAAGTATATGAAGTGTTCTCAGTTAAAGAACACAACACATCACCTATATTCTTTCTCTGAGAGCTACAACTAATCATCAAGAACACATCAAATTATAGCTATCAAAGTCTACAAAGATCAAGCTCTAAGAACGAAGACATATCTCAATACTAATGCGTTTGTTCAATCTTAGGTTTGTAGGGTAAGCTCTCGATCAATCTCAGCACGAAAACTCTCTAAATTGCAAAGTCTTCAATATCACTTGGATTTAGTATTTGATTTTGACAAAATATTTTCCAATAGGTTTTAATCATAATTTCAATGAGTTTTGATTGATTTAAAAGTGTTTTGAGTCAATGAAATGGTTCTTAAGTGTTAAAATATTAGTTTTTCAAAAATCGGGCTATCCACCACTTTGCCAAAATTTTACAAAAGGTAGTAGCGCACTATCAGTGTTGATAGCACGCTGATAGGGTTGAATAATCAAAAATCAATTTTTCTTGGAAAATTGCCCACAACGCGCTATCCCTCGCTATCCCTTTTGATAACTCGCTATAAAGTAGTTACCCTGATCTTTCGATTTTTACTAAAATGGGCAATAGCGTGCTATAGGCCTAGATTGCACTCTAACGGAAAGTCCAAAAAACTCGAGCTCTTGGTATGTGTATATCGACTTACAATAGCCCGCTATAAGTCATTAGTGCGCATGATACACAACCCCATAGCATGCTATCCGAGTTTGAGTTAGAAATCTCACATTTCTATCGAGAAAAACGCAGGCCCTTTGCCTTGCTCGATTTTTCCATTCCTTACACAGTTTTGACGGGGAATCGTAACTGAAATATTCTCCACTACGACATGGATGATGCCCATTGTTTCGCACGGCCAAAGCAACTTTAGATTAAACAATGTTTTGAATTCAAATCATTTCCTACTCTCTTGTTGTTTAACCTGCAATTGCTAATTTAATAAAACCCTCATTGTCTAATTTTCAAAGATACAACACACACGATTTCAGCAAGTTAGACTGAGTTTTCCAAAGAGTATTTCAAAAGAAGAAAGTCGTGATTCTTGCATTGCCAATAAATGCTTCAACCCGAACCAAAGTTGGAAACTTTCTTGAAGATAACTTCATTGTTTATCAAGTTCTTCATTTTATCCCTTTTGTGCTGAGATTTTAAGAAGCAATTCATTGTTTTAAACTGTAAGTATATGAAGTGTTCTCAGTTAAAGAACACAACACATCACCTATATTCTTTCTCTGAGAGCTACAACTAATCATCAAGAACACATCAAATTATAGCTATCAAAGTCTACAAAGATCAAGCTCTAAGAACGAAGACATATCTCAATACTAATGCGTTAGTTCAATCTTAGGTTTGTAGGGTAACCTCTCGATCAATCTCAGCACGAAAACTCTCTAAATTGCAAAGTCTTCAATATCACTTGGATTTAGTATTTGATTTTGGCAAAATATCTTCCAATAGGTATTAATCATAATTTCAATGAGTTTTGAATGATTTAAAAGTGTTTTGAGTCAATGAAATGGTTCTTAAGTGTTAAAATATTAATTTTTCAAAAATCGGGCTATCCACCACTTTGCCAAAATTTTACAAAAGGTAGTAGCGCACTATCAGTGTTGATAGCACGCTGATAGGGTTGAATAATCAAAAATCAATTTTTCTTGGAAAATTGCCCACAACGCGCTATCCCTCGCTATCCCTTTTGATAACTCGCAATAAAGTAGTTACCCTGATCTTTCGATTTTTACTAAAATGGGCAATAGCGTGCTATAGGCCTAGATTGCACTCTAACGGAAAGTCCAAAAAACTCGAGCTCTTGGGTATGTGTATATCGACTTACAATAGCCCGCTATAAGTCATTAGTGCGCATGATACACAACCCAATAGCATGCTATCCGAGTTTGAGTTAGAAATCTCACATTTCTATCGAGAAAATTGCAGGCCCTTTGCCTTGCTCGATTTTTCCATTCCTTACACAGTTTTGACGGGGAATCGTAACTGAAATATTCTCCACTACGACATGGATGATGCCCATTGTTTCGCACGGCCAAAACAACTTTACATTAAACAATGTTTTGAATTCAAATCATTTCCTACTCTCTTGCTGTTTAACCTGCAATTGCTAATTTAATAAAACACTCATTGTCTAATTTTCAAAGATACAACACACACGATTTCAGCAAGTTAGACTGAGCTTTCCAAAGAGTATTTCGAAAGAAGAAAGTCGTGATTTTTGCATTGTCAATAAATGCTTCGACCCAAATCAAAGTTGGAAACTGTCTCGAAGATAACTTCATTGTTTAACAAGTTCTTCATTTTATCCCTTTTGTGCTGAGATTTTAAGAAGCAATTCATTGTTTTAAACTGTAAGTATATGAAGTGTTCTCAGTAAGAGAACACAACACATCACCTATATTCTTTCTCTAAGAGGTACAACTAATCATCAAGAACACATCAATTTATAGCTATCAATGTCTACAAAGATCAAGCTCTAAGAACGAAGACATATCTCAATACTAATGCGTTAGTTCAATCTTAGGTTTGTAGGGTAACCTCTCGATCAATCTCAGCACGAAAACTCTCTAAATTGCAAAGTCTTCAATATCACTTGAATTTAGTATTTGATTTTGACAAAATATTTTCCGAAAGGTTTTAATCATAATTTCAATTAGTTTAGAATGATTTAAAAGTGTTTTGAGTCAATGAAATGGTTCTTAAGTGTTAAAATATTAATTTTTCCAAAATTGGGCTATTCACCACTTTGCCAAAATTTTACAAAAGGTAGTAGCGCACTATCAGTGTTGATAGCACGCTGATAGGGTTGAATAATCCAAAATCAATTTTTCTTGGAAAATTGCCCACAACGCGCTATCCCTCACTATAAAGTAGTTACCGTGATCTTTCGATTTTTATTAAAATGGGCAATAGCGTGCTATAGGCCTAGATTGCACTCTAACGGAAAGTCCAAAAAACTCGAGCTCTTGGGTATGTGTATATCGACTTACAATAGCCCGCTATAAGTCATTAGTGCGCATGATACACAACCCAATAGCATGCTATCCAAGTTTGAGTTAGAAATCTCACATTTCTAACGAGAAAAACGTAGGCCCTCTCCCTTGCTCGATTTTTCCATTTCTTACACAGTTTTGACGGGTAATCGTAACTGAAATATTCTCCACTAAGACATGGATGATGCCCATTGTTTCCCGCGGCCAAAACAACTTTAGATTAAACAATGTTTTGAATTCAAATCATTTCCTACAATCTTGTTGTTTAACCTGCAATTGCTAATTTAATAAAACACTCATTGTCTAATTTTCAAAGATACAACACACACGATTTCAGCAAGTTAGACTGAGTTTTCCAAAGAGTATTTCAAAAGAAGAAAGTCGTGATTCTTGCATTGCCAATAAATGCTTCAACCCGAATCAAAGTTGGAAACTTTCTTGAAGATAACTTCATTGTTTATCAAGTTCTTCATTTTATCCCTTTTGTGCTGAGATTTTAAGAAGCAATTCATTGTTTTAAACTGTAAGTATATGAAGTGTTCTCAGTAAGAGAACACAACACATCACCTATATTCTTTCTCTAAGAGGTACAACTAATCATCAAGAACACATCAAATTATAGCTATCAATGTCTACAAAGATCAAGCTCTAAGAACGAAGACATATCTCAATACTAATGCGTTAGTTCAGTCTTAGGTTTGTAGGGTAACCTCTCGATCAATCTCAGCACGAAAACTCTCTAAATTGCAAAGTCTTCAATATCACTTGAATTTAGTATTTGATTTTAACAAAATATTTTCCGGAAGGTTTTAATCATAATTTCAATTAGTTTAGAATGATTTAAAAGTGTTTTGAGTCAATGAAATGGTTCTTAAGTGTTAAAATATTAATTTTTCCAAAATTGGGCTATTCACCACTTTGCCAAAATTTTACAAAAGGTAGTAGCGCACTATCAGTGTTGATAGCACGCTGATAGGGTTGAATAATCCAAAATCAATTTTTCTTGGAAAATTGCCCACAACGCGCTATCCCTCACTATAAAGTAGTTACCGTGATCTTTCGATTTTTACTAAAATGGGCAATAGCGTGCTATAGGCCTAGATTGCACTCTAACGGAAAGTCCAAAAAACTCGAGCTCTTGGGTATGTGTATATCGACTTACAATAGCCCGCTATAAGTCATTAGTGCGCATGATACACAACCCAATAGCATGCTATCCAAGTTTGAGTTAGAAATCTCACATTTCTAACGAGAAAAACGTAGGCCCTCTCCCTTGCTCGATTTTTCCATTTCTTACACAGTTTTGACGGGTAATCGTAACTGAAATATTCTCCACTAAGACATGGATGATGCCCATTGTTTCCCGCGGCCAAAACAACTTTAGATTAAACAATGTTTTGAATTCAAATCATTTCCTACAATCTTGTTGTTTAACCTGCAATTGCTAATTTAATAAAACACTCATTGTCTAATTTTCAAAGATACAACACACACGATTTCAGCAAGTTAGACTGAGTTTTCCAAAGAGTATTTCAAAAGAAGAAAGTCGTGATTCTTGCATTGCCAATAAATGCTTCAACCCGAATCAAAGTTGGAAACTTTCTTGAAGATAACTTCATTGTTTATCAAGTTCTTCATTTTATCCCTTTTGTGCTGAGATTTTAAGAAGCAATTCACTGTTTTAAACTGTAAGTATATGAAGTGTTCTCAGTTAAAGAACACAACACATCACCTATATTCTTTCTCTGAGAGCTACAACTAATCATCAAGAACACATCAAATTATAGCTATCAATGTCTACAAAGATCAAGCTCTAAGAACGAAGACATATCTCAATACTAATGCGTTAGTTCAATCTTAGGTTTGTAGGGTAACCTCTCGATCAATCTCAGCACGAAAACTCTCTAAATTGCAAAGTCTTCAATATCACTTGAATTTAGTATTTGATTTTGACAAAATATTTTCCGAAAGGTTTTAATCATAATTTCAATTAGTTTAGAATGATTTAAAAGTGTTTTGAGTCAATGAAATGGTTCTTAAGTGTTAAAATATTAATTTTTTCAAAATCGGGCTATTCACCACTTTGCCAAAATTTTACAAAAGGTAGTAGCGCACTATCAGTGTTGATAGCACGCTGATAGGGTTGAATAATCCAAGATCAATTTTTCTTGGAAAATTGCCCACAACGCGCTATCCCTCACTATAAAGTAGTTACCGTGATCTTTCTATTTTTACTAAAATGGGCAATAGCGTGCTATAGGCCTAGATTGCACTCTAACGGAAAGTCCAAAAAACTGGAGCTCTTGGGTATGTGTATATCGACTTACAATAGCCCGCTATAAGTCATTAGTGCGCATGATACACAACCCAATAGCATGCTATCCAAGTTTGAGTTAGAAATCTCACATTTCTAACGAGAAAAACGTAGGCCCTCTCCCTTGCCCGATTTTTCCATTTCTTACACAGTTTTGACGGGTAATCGTAACTGAAATATTCTCCACTAAGACATGGATGATGCCCATTGTTTCCCGCGGCCAAAACAACTTTAGATTAAACAATGTTTTGAATTCAAATCATTTCCTACAATCTTGTTGTTTAACCTGCAATTGCTAATTTAATAAAACACTCATTGTCTAATTTTCAAAGATACAACACACACGATTTCAGCAAGTTAGACTGAGTTTTCCAAAGAGTATTTCAAAAGAAGAAAGTCGTGATTCTTGCATTGCCAATAAATGCTTCAACCCGAATCAAAGTTGGAAACTTTCTTGAAGATAACTTCATTGTTTATCAAGTTCTTCATTTTATCCCTTTTGTGCTGAGATTTTAAGAAGCAATTCATTGTTTTAAACTGTAAGTATATGAAGTGTTCTCAGTTAAAGAACACAACACATCACCTATATTCTTTCTCTGAGAGCTACAACTAATCATCAAGAACACATCAAATTATAGCTATCAATGTCTACAAAGATCAAGCTCTAAGAACGAAGACATATCTCAATACTAATGCGTTAGTTCAATCTTAGGTTTGTAGGGTAACCTCTCGATCAATCTCAGCACGAAAACTCTCTAAATTGCAAAGTCTTCAATATCACTTGGATTTAGTATTTGATTTTGGCAAAATATCTTCCAATAGGTATTAATCATAATTTCAATGAGTTTTGAATGATTTAAAAGTGTTTTGAGTCAATGAAATGGTTCTTAAGTGTTAAAATATTAATTTTTCAAAAATCGGGCTATCCACCACTTTGCCAAAATTTTACAAAAGGTAGTAGCGCACTATCAGTGTTGATAGCACGCTGATAGGGTTGAATAATCAAAAATCAATTTTTCTTGGAAAATTGCCCACAACGCGCTATCCCTCGCTATCCCTTTTGATAACTCGCAATAAAGTAGTTACCCTGATCTTTCGATTTTTACTAAAATGGGCAATAGCGTGCTATAGGCCTAGATTGCACTCTAACGGAAAGTCCAAAAAACTCGAGCTCTTGGGTATGTGTATATCGACTTACAATAGCCCGCTATAAGTCATTAGTGCGCATGATACACAACCCAATAGCATGCTATCCGAGTTTGAGTTAGAAATCTCACATTTCTATCGAGAAAATTGCAGGCCCTTTGCCTTGCTCGATTTTTCCATTCCTTACACAGTTTTGACGGGGAATCGTAACTGAAATATTCTCCACTACGACATGGATGATGCCCATTGTTTCGCACGGCCAAAACAACTTTACATTAAACAATGTTTTGAATTCAAATCATTTCCTACTCTCTTGCTGTTTAACCTGCAATTGCTAATTTAATAAAACACTCATTGTCTAATTTTCAAAGATACAACACACACGATTTCAGCAAGTTAGACTGAGCTTTCCAAAGAGTATTTCGAAAGAAGAAAGTCGTGATTTTTGCATTGTCAATAAATGCTTCGACCCAAATCAAAGTTGGAAACTGTCTCGAAGATAACTTCATTGTTTAACAAGTTCTTCATTTTATCCCTTTTGTGCTGAGATTTTAAGAAGCAATTCATTGTTTTAAACTGTAAGTATATGAAGTGTTCTCAGTAAGAGAACACAACACATCACCTATATTCTTTCTCTAAGAGGTACAACTAATCATCAAGAACACATCAATTTATAGCTATCAATGTCTACAAAGATCAAGCTCTAAGAACGAAGACATATCTCAATACTAATGCGTTAGTTCAATCTTATGTTTGTAGGGTAACCTCTCGATCAATCTCAGCACGAAAACTCTCTAAATTGCAAAGTCTTCAATATCACTTGAATTTAGTATTTGATTTTGACAAAATATTTTCCGAAAGGTTTTAATCATAATTTCAATTAGTTTAGAATGATTTAAAAGTGTTTTGAGTCAATGAAATGGTTCTTAAGTGTTAAAATATTAATTTTTCCAAAATTGGGCTATTCACCACTTTGCCAAAATTTTACAAAAGGTAGTAGCGCACTATCAGTGTTGATAGCACGCTGATAGGGTTGAATAATCCAAAATCAATTTTTCTTGGAAAATTGCCCACAACGCGCTATCCCTCACTATAAAGTAGTTACCGTGATCTTTCGATTTTTATTAAAATGGGCAATAGCGTGCTATAGGCCTAGATTGCACTCTAACGGAAAGTCCAAAAAACTCGAGCTCTTGGGTATGTGTATATCGACTTACAATAGCCCGCTATAAGTCATTAGTGCGCATGATACACAACCCAATAGCATGCTATCCAAGTTTGAGTTAGAAATCTCACATTTCTAACGAGAAAAACGTAGGCCCTCTCCCTTGCTCGATTTTTCCATTTCTTACACAGTTTTGACGGGTAATCGTAACTGAAATATTCTCCACTAAGACATGGATGATGCCCATTGTTTCCCGCGGCCAAAACAACTTTAGATTAAACAATGTTTTGAATTCAAATCATTTCCTACAATCTTGTTGTTTAACCTGCAATTGCTAATTTAATAAAACACTCATTGTCTAATTTTCAAAGATACAACACACACGATTTCAGCAAGTTAGACTGAGTTTTCCAAAGAGTATTTCAAAAGAAGAAAGTCGTGATTCTTGCATTGCCAATAAATGCTTCAACCCGAATCAAAGTTGGAAACTTTCTTGAAGATAACTTCATTGTTTATCAAGTTCTTCATTTTATCCCTTTTGTGCTGAGATTTTAAGAAGCAATTCATTGTTTTAAACTGTAAGTATATGAAGTGTTCTCAGTAAGAGAACACAACACATCACCTATATTCTTTCTCTAAGAGGTACAACTAATCATCAAGAACACATCAAATTATAGCTATCAATGTCTACAAAGATCAAGCTCTAAGAACGAAGACATATCTCAATACTAATGCGTTAGTTCAGTCTTAGGTTTGTAGGGTAACCTCTCGATCAATCTCAGCACGAAAACTCTCTAAATTGCAAAGTCTTCAATATCACTTGAATTTAGTATTTGATTTTAACAAAATATTTTCCGGAAGGTTTTAATCATAATTTCAATTAGTTTAGAATGATTTAAAAGTGTTTTGAGTCAATGAAATGGTTCTTAAGTGTTAAAATATTAATTTTTCCAAAATTGGGCTATTCACCACTTTGCCAAAATTTTACAAAAGGTAGTAGCGCACTATCAGTGTTGATAGCACGCTGATAGGGTTGAATAATCCAAAATTAATTTTTCTTGGAAAATTGCCCACAACGCGCTATCCCTCACTATAAAGTAGTTACCGTGATCTTTCGATTTTTACTAAAATGGGCAATAGCGTGCTATAGGCCTAGATTGCACTCTAACGGAAAGTCCAAAAAACTCGAGCTCTTGGGTATGTGTATATCGACTTACAATAGCCCGCTATAAGTCATTAGTGCGCATGATACACAACCCAATAGCATGCTATCCAAGTTTGAGTTAGAAATCTCACATTTCTAACGAGAAAAACGTAGGCCCTCTCCCTTGCTCGATTTTTCCATTTCTTACACAGTTTTGACGGGTAATCGTAACTGAAATATTCTCCACTAAGACATGGATGATGCCCATTGTTTCCCGCGGCCAAAACAACTTTAGATTAAACAATGTTTTGAATTCAAATCATTTCCTACAATCTTGTTGTTTAACCTGCAATTGCTAATTTAATAAAACACTCATTGTCTAATTTTCAAAGATACAACACACACGATTTCAGCAAGTTAGACTGAGTTTTCCAAAGAGTATTTCAAAAGAAGAAAGTCGTGATTCTTGCATTGCCAATAAATGCTTCAACCCGAATCAAAGTTGGAAACTTTCTTGAAGATAACTTCATTGTTTATCAAGTTCTTCATTTTATCCCTTTTGTGCTGAGATTTTAAGAAGCAATTCACTGTTTTAAACTGTAAGTATATGAAGTGTTCTCAGTTAAAGAACACAACACATCACCTATATTCTTTCTCTGAGAGGTACAACTAATCATCAAGAACACATCAAATTATAGCTATCAATGTCTACAAAGATCAAGCTCTAAGAACGAAGACATATCTCAATACTAATGCGTTAGTTCAATCTTAGGTTTGTAGGGTAACCTCTCGATCAATCTCAGCACGAAAACTCTCTAAATTGCAAAGTCTTCAATATCACTTGAATTTAGTATTTGATTTTGACAAAATATTTTCCGAAAGGTTTTAATCATAATTTCAATTAGTTTAGAATGATTTAAAAGTGTTTTGAGTCAATGAAATGGTTCTTAAGTGTTAAAATATTAATTTTTTCAAAATCGGGCTATTCACCACTTTGCCAAAATGTTACAAAAGGTAGTAGCGCACTATCAGTGTTGATAGCACGCTGATAGGGTTGAATAATCCAAGATCAATTTTTCTTGGAAAATTGCCCACAACGCGCTATCCCTCACTATAAAGTAGTTACCGTGATCTTTCTATTTTTACTAAAATGGGCAATAGCGTGCTATAGGCCTAGATTGCACTCTAACGGAAAGTCCAAAAAACTGGAGCTCTTGGGTATGTGTATATCGACTTACAATAGCCCGCTATAAGTCATTAGTGCGCATGATACACAACCCAATAGCATGCTATCCAAGTTTGAGTTAGAAATCTCACATTTCTAACGAGAAAAACGTAGGCCCTCTCCCTTGCTCGATTTTTCCATTTCTTACACAGTTTTGACGGGTAATCGTAACTGAAATATTCTCCACTAAGACATGGATGATGCCCATTGTTTCCCGCGGCCAAAACAACTTTAGATTAAACAATGTTTTGAATTCAAATCATTTCCTACAATCTTGTTGTTTAACCTGCAATTGCTAATTTAATAAAACACTCATTGTCTAATTTTCAAAGATACAACACACACGATTTCAGCAAGTTAGACTGAGTTTTCCAAAGAGTATTTCAAAAGAAGAAAGACGTGATTCTTGCATTGCCAATAAATGCTTCAACCCGAATCAAAGTTGGAAACTTTCTTGAAGATAACTTCATTGTTTATCAAGTTCTTCATTTTATCCCTTTTGTGCTGAGATTTTAAGAAGCAATTCATTGTTTTAAACTGTAAGTATATGAAGTGTTCTCAGTTAAAGAACACAACACATCACCTATATTCTTTCTCTGAGAGCTACAACTAATCATCAAGAACACATCAAATTATAGCTATCAATGTCTACAAAGATCAAGCTCTAAGAACGAAGACATATCTCAATACTAATGCGTTAGTTCAATCTTAGGTTTGTAGGGTAACCTCTCGATCAATCTCAGCACGAAAACTCTCTAAATTGCAAAGTCTTCAATATCACTTGAATTTAGTATTTGATTTTGACAAAATATTTTCCGAAAGGTTTTAATCATAATTTCAATTAGTTTAGAATGATTTAAAAGTGTTTTGAGTCAATGAAATGGTTCTTAAGTGTTAAAATATTAATTTTTCCAAAATCGGGCTATTCACCACTTTGCCAAAATTTTACAAAAGGTAGTAGCGCACTATCAGTGTTGATAGCACGCTGATAGGGTTGAATAATCCAAAATCAATTTTTCTTGGAAAATTGCCCACAACGCGCTATCCCTCACTATAAAGTAGTTACCGTGATCTTTCGATTTTTACTAAAATGGGCAATAGCGTGCTATAGGCCTAGATTGCACTCTAACGGAAAGTCCAAAAAACTTGAGCTCTTGGGTATGTGTATATCGACTTACAATAGCCCGCTATAAGTCATTAGTGCGCATGATACACAACCCAATAGCATGCTATCCAAGTTTGAGTTAGAAATCTCACATTTCTAACGAGAAAAACGTAGGCCCTCTCCCTTGCTCGATTTTTCCATTTCTTACACAGTTTTGACGGGTAATCGTAACTGAAATATTCTCCACTAAGACATGGATGATGCCCATTGTTTCCCGCGGCCAAAACAACTTTAGATTAAACAATGTTTTGAATTCAAATCATTTCCTACAATCTTGTTGTTTAACCTGCAATTGCTAATTTAATAAAACACTCATTGTCTAATTTTCAAAGATACAACACACACGATTTCAGCAAGTTAGACTGAGTTTTCCAAAGCGTATTTCAAAAGAAGAAAGTCGTGATTCTTGCATTGCCAATAAATGCTTCAACCCGAATCAAAGTTGGAAACTTTCTTGAAGATAACTTCATTGTTTATCAAGTTCTTAATTTTATCCCTTTTGTGCTGAGATTTTAAGAAGCAATTCATTGTTTTAAACTGTAAGTATATGAAGTGTTCTCAGTTAAAGAACACAACACATCACCTATATTCTTTCTCTGAGAGCTAAAACTAATCATCAAGAACACATCAAATTATAGCTATCAAAGTCTACAAAGATCAAGCTCTAAGAACGAAGACATATCTCAATACTAATGCGTTTGTTCAATCTTAGGTTTGTAGGGTAAGCTCTCGATCAATCTCAGCACGAAAACTCTCTAAATTGCAAAGTCTTCAATATCACTTGGATTTAGTATTTGATTTTGACAAAATATTTTCCAATAGGTTTTAATCATAATTTCAATGAGTTTTGATTGATTTAAAAGTGTTTTGAGTCAATGAAATGGTTCTTAAGTGTTAAAATATTAGTTTTTCAAAAATCGGGCTATCCACCACTTTGCCAAAATTTTACAAAAGGTAGTAGCGCACTATCAGTGTTGATAGCACGCTGATAGGGTTGAATAATCAAAAATCAATTTTTCTTGGAAAATTGCCCACAACGCGCTATCCCTCGCTATCCCTTTTGATAACTCGCTATAAAGTAGTTACCCTGATCTTTCGATTTTTACTAAAATGGGCAATAGCGTGCTATAGGCCTAGATTGCACTCTAACGGAAAGTCCAAAAAACTCGAGCTCTTGGTATGTGTATATCGACTTACAATAGCCCGCTATAAGTCATTAGTGCGCATGATACACAACCCCATAGCATGCTATCCGAGTTTGAGTTAGAAATCTCACATTTCTATCGAGAAAAACGCAGGCCCTTTGCCTTGCTCGATTTTTCCATTCCTTACACAGTTTTGACGGAGAATCGTAATTGAAATATTCTCCACTACGACATGGATGATGCCCATTGTGTCGCACGGCCAAAACAACTTTAGATTAAACAATGTTTTGAATTCAAATCATTTCCTACTCTCTTGTTGTTTAACCTGCAATTGCTAATTTAATAAAACCCTCATTGTCTAATTTTCAAAGATACAACACACACGATTTCAGCAAGTTAGACTGAGTTTTCCAAAGAGTATTTCAAAAGAAGAAAGTCGTGATTCTTGGATTGCCAATAAATGCTTCAACCCGAACCAAAGTTGGAAACTTTCTTGAAGATAACTTCATTGTTTATCAAGTTCTTCATTTTATCCCTTTTGTGCTGAGATTTTAAGAAGCAATTCATTGTTTTAAACTGTAAGTATATGAAGTGTTCTCAGTTAAAGAACACAACACATCACCTATATTCTTTCTCTGAGAGCTACAACTAATCATCAAGAACACATCAAATTATAGCTATCAAAGTCTACAAAGATCAAGCTCTAAGAACGAAGACATATCTCAATACTAATGCGTTAGTTCAATCTTAGGTTTGTAGGGTAACCTCTCGATCAATCTCAGCACGAAAACTCTCTAAATTGCAAAGTCTTCAATATCACTTGGATTTAGTATTTGATTTTGACAAAATATCTTCCAATAGGTATTAATCATAATTTCAATGAGTTTTGAATGATTTAAAAGTGTTTTGAGTCAATGAAATGGTTCTTAAGTGTTAAAATATTAATTTTTCAAAAATCGGGCTATCCACCACTTTGCCAAAATTTTACAAAAGGTAGTAGCGCACTATCAGTGTTGATAGCACGCTGATAGGGTTGAATAATCAAAAATCAATTTTTCTTGGAAAATTGCCCACAACGCGCTATCCCTCGCTATCCCTTTTGATAACTCGCAATAAAGTAGTTACCCTGATCTTTCGATTTTTACTAAAATGGGCAATAGCGTGCTATAGGCCTAGATTGCACTCTAACGGAAAGTCCAAAAAACTCGAGCTCTTGGGTATGTGTATATCGACTTACAATAGCCCGCTATAAGTCATTAGTGCGCATGATACACAACCCAATAGCATGCTATCCGAGTTTGAGTTAGAAATCTCACATTTCTATCGAGAAAAATGCAGGCCCTTTGCCTTGCTCGATTTTTCCATTCCTTACACAGTTTTGACGGGGAATCGTAACTGAAATATTCTCCACTACGACATGGATGATGCCCATTGTTTCGCACGGCCAAAACAACTTTAGATTAAACAATGTTTTGAATTCAAATCATTTCCTACTCTCTTGCTGTTTAACCTGCAATTGCTAATTTAATAAAACACTCATTGTCTAATTTTCAAAGATACAACACACACGATTTCAGCAAGTTAGACTGAGCTTTCCAAAGAGTATTTCGAAAGAAGAAAGTCGTGATTTTTGCATTGTCAATAAATGCTTCGACCCAAATCAAAGTTGGAAACTGTCTTGAAGATAACTTCATTGTTTAACAAGTTCTTCATTTTATCCCTTTTGTGCTGAGATTTTAAGAAGCAATTCATTGTTTTAAACTGTAAGTATATGAAGTGTTCTCAGTAAGAGAACACAACACATCACCTATATTCTTTCTCTAAGAGGTACAACTAATCATCAAGAACACATCAATTTATAGCTATCAATGTCTACAAAGATCAAGCTCTAAGAACGAAGACATATCTCAATACTAATGCGTTAGTTCAATCTTAGGTTTGTAGGGTAACCTCTCGATCAATCTCAGCACGAAAACTCTCTAAATTGCAAAGTCTTCAATATCACTTGAATTTAGTATTTGATTTTGACAAAATATTTTCCGAAAGGTTTTAATCATAATTTCAATTAGTTTAGAATGATTTAAAAGTGTTTTGAGTCAATGAAATGGTTCTTAAGTGTTAAAATATTAATTTTTCCAAAATTGGGCTATTCACCACTTTGCCAAAATTTTACAAAAGGTAGTAGCGCACTATCAGTGTTGATAGCACGCTGATAGGGTTGAATAATCCAAAATCAATTTTTCTTGGAAAATTGCCCACAACGCGCTATCCCTCACTATAAAGTAGTTACCGTGATCTTTCGATTTTTACTAAAATGGGCAATAGCGTGCTATAGGCCTAGATTGCACTCTAACGGAAAGTCCAAAAAACTAGAGCTCTTGGGTATGTGTATATCGACTTACAATAGCCCGCTATAAGTCATTAGTGCGCATGATACACAACCCAATAGCATGCTATCCAAGTTTGAGTTAGAAATCTCACATTTCTAACGAGAAAAACGTAGGCCCTCTCCCTTGCTCGATTTTTCCATTTCTTACACAGTTTTGACGGGTAATCGTAACTGAAATATTCTCCACTAAGACATGGATGATGCCCATTGTTTCCCGCGGCCAAAACAACTTTAGCTTAAACAATGTTTTGAATTCAAATCATTTCCTACAATCTTGTTGTTTAACCTGCAATTGCTAATTTAATAAAACACTCATTGTCTAATTTTCAAAGATACAACACACACGATTTCAGCAAGTTAGACTGAGTTTTCCAAAGAGTATTTCAAAAGAAGAAAGTCGTGATTCTTGCATTGCCAATAAATGCTTCAACCCGAATCAAAGTTGGAAACTTTCTTGAAGATAACTTCATTGTTTATCAAGTTCTTAATTTTATCCCTTTTGTGCTGAGATTTTAAGAAGCAATTCATTGTTTTAAACTGTAAGTATATGAAGTGTTCTCAGTTAAAGAACACAACACATCACCTATATTCTTTCTCTGAGAGGTACAACTAATCATCAAGAACACATCAAATTATAGCTATCAATGTCTACAAAGATCAAGCTCTAAGAACGAAGACATATCTCAATACTAATGCGTTAGTTCAATCTTAGGTTTGTAGGGTAACCTCTCGATCAATCTCAGCACGAAAACTCTCTAAATTGCAAAGTCTTCAATATCACTTGAATTTAGTATTTGATTTTGACAAAATATTTTCCGAAAGGTTTTAATCATAATTTCAATTAGTTTAGAATGATTTAAAAGTGTTTTGAGTCAATGAAATGGTTCTTAAGTGTTAAAATATTAATTTTTCCAAAATCGGGCTATTCACCACTTTGCCAAAATTTTACAAAAGGTAGTAGCGCACTATCAGTGTTGATAGCACGCTGATAGGGTTGAATAATCCAAGATCAATTTTTCTTGGAAAATTGCCCACAACGCGCTATCCCTCACTATAAAGTAGTTACCGTGATCTTTCGATTTTTACTAAAATGGGCAATAGCGTGCTATAGGCCTAGATTGCACTCTAACGGAAAGTCCAAAAAACTGGAGCTCTTGGGTATGTGTATATCGACTTACAATAGCCCGCTATAAGTCATTAGTGCGCATGATACACAACCCAATAGCATGCTATCCAAGTTTGAGTTAGAAATCTCACATTTCTAACGAGAAAAACGTAGGCCCTCTCCCTTGCTCGATTTTTCCATTTCTTACACAGTTTTGACGGGTAATCGTAACTGAAATATTCTCCACTAAGACATGGATGATGCCCATTGTTTCCCGCGGCCAAAACAACTTTAGATTAAACAATGTTTTGAATTCAAATCATTTCCTACAATCTTGTTGTTTAACCTGCAATTGCTAATTTAATAAAACACTCATTGTCTAATTTTCAAAGATACAACACACACGATTTCAGCAAGTTAGACTGAGTTTTCCAAAGAGTATTTCAAAAGAAGAAAGTCGTGATTCTTGCATTGCCAATAAATGCTTCAACCCGAATCAAAGTTGGAAACTTTCTTGAAGATAACTTCATTGTTTATCAAGTTCTTCATTTTATCCCTTTTGTGCTGAGATTTTAAGAAGCAATTCATTGTTTTAAACTGTAAGTATATGAAGTGTTCTCAGTAAGAGAACACAACACATCACCTATATTCTTTCTCTAAGAGGTACAACTAATCATCAAGAACACATCAAATTATAGCTATCAATGTCTACAAAGATCAAGCTCTAAGAACGAAGACATATCTCAATACTAATGCGTTAGTTCAATCTTAGGTTTGTAGGGTAACCTCTCGATCAATCTCAGCACGAAAACTCTCTAAATTGCAAAGTCTTCAATATCACTTGAATTTAGTATTTGATTTTGACGAAATATTTTCCGAAAGGTTTTAATCATAATTTCAATTAGTTTAGAATGATTTAAAAGTGTTTTGAGTCAATGAAATGGTTCTTAAGTGTTAAAATATTAATTTTTCCAAAATTGGGCTATTCACCACTTTGCCAAAATTTTACAAAAGGTAGTAGCGCACTATCAGTGTTGATAGCACGCTGATCGGGTTGAATAATCCAAAATCAATTTTTCTTGGAAAATTGCCCACAACGCGCTATCCCTCACTATAAAGTAGTTACCGTGATCTTTCGATTTTTACTAAAATGGGCAATAGCGTGCTATAGGCCTAGATTGCACTCTAACGGAAAGTCCAAAAAACTAGAGCTCTTGGGTATGTGTATATCGACTTACACTAGCCCGCTATAAGTCATTAGTGCGCATGATACACAACCCAATAGCATGCTATCCAAGTTTGAGTTAGAAATCTCACATTTCTAACGAGAAAAACGTAGGCCCTCTCCCTTGCTCGATTTTTCCATTTCTTACACAGTTTTGACGGGTAATCGTAACTGAAATATTCTCCACTAAGACATGGATGATGCCCATTGTTTCCCGCGGCCAAAACAACTTTAGCTTAAACAATGTTTTGAATTCAAATCATTTCCTACAATCTTGTTGTTTAACCTGCAATTGCTAATTTAATAAAACACTCATTGTCTAATTTTCAAAGATACAACACACACGATTTCAGCAAGTTAGACTGAGTTTTCCAAAGAGTATTTCAAAAGAAGAAAGTCGTGATTCTTGCATTGCCAATAAATGCTTCAACCCGAATCAAAGTTGGAAACTTTCTTGAAGATAACTTCATTGTTTATCAAGTTCTTAATTTTATCCCTTTTGTGCTGAGATTTTAAGAAGCAATTCATTGTTTTAAACTGTAAGTATATGAAGTGTTCTCAGTTAAAGAACACAACACATCACCTATATTCTTTCTCTGAGAGGTACAACTAATCATCAAGAACACATCAAATTATAGCTATCAATGTCTACAAAGATCAAGCTCTAAGAACGAAGACATATCTCAATACTAATGCGTTAGTTCAATCTTAGGTTTGTAGGGTAACCTCTCGATCAATCTCAGCACGAAAACTCTCTAAATTGCAAAGTCTTCAATATCACTTGAATTTAGTATTTTATTTTGACAAAATATTTTCCGAAAGGTTTTAATCATAATTTCAATTAGTTTAGAATGATTTAAAAGTGTTTTGAGTCAATGAAATGGTTCTTAAGTGTTAAAATATTAATTTTTCCAAAATCGGGCTATTCACCACTTTGCCAAAATTTTACAAAAGGTAGTAGCGCACTATCAGTGTTGATAGCACGCTGATAGGGTTGAATAATCCAAGATCAATTTTTCTTGGAAAATTGCCCACAACGCGCTATCCCTCACTATAAAGTAGTTACCGTGATCTTTCGATTTTTACTAAAATGGGCAATAGCGTGCTATAGGCCTAGATTGCACTCTAACGGAAAGTCCAAAAAACTGGAGCTCTTGGGTATGTGTATATCGACTTACAATAGCCCGCTATAAGTCATTAGTGCGCATGATACACAACCCAATAGCATGCTATCCAAGTTTGAGTTAGAAATCTCACATTTCTAACGAGAAAAACGTAGGCCCTCTCCCTTGCTCGATTTTTCCATTTCTTACACAGTTTTGACGGGTAATCGTAACTGAAATATTCTCCACTAAGACATGGATGATGCCCATTGTTTCCCGCGGCCAAAACAACTTTAGATTAAACAATGTTTTGAATTCAAATCATTTCCTACAATCTTGTTGTTTAACCTGCAATTGCTAATTTAATAAAACACTCATTGTCTAATTTTCAAAGATACAACACACACGATTTCAGCAAGTTAGACTGAGTTTTCCAAAGAGTATTTCAAAAGAAGAAAGTCGTGATTCTTGCATTGCCAATAAATGCTTCAACCCGAATCAAAGTTGGAAACTTTCTTGAAGATAACTTCATTGTTTATCAAGTTCTTCATTTTATCCCTTTTGTGCTGAGATTTTAAGAAGCAATTCATTGTTTTAAACTGTAAGTATATGAAGTGTTCTCAGTAAGAGAACACAACACATCACCTATATTCTTTCTTTAAGAGGTACAACTAATCATCAAGAACACATCAAATTATAGCTATCAATGTCTACAAAGATCAAGCTCTAAGAACGAAGACATATCTCAATACTAATGCGTTAGTTCAATCTTAGGTTTGTAGGGTAACCTCTCGATCAATCTCAGCACGAAAACTCTCTAAATTGCAAAGTCTTCAATATCACTTGAATTTAGTATTTGATTTTGACAAAATATTTTCCGAAAGGTTTTAATCAAAATTTCAATTAGTTTAGAATGATTTAAAAGTGTTTTGAGTCAATGAAATGGTTCTTAAGTGTTAAAATATTAATTTTTTCAAAATCGGGCTATTCACCACTTTGCCAAAATTTTACAAAAGGTAGTAGCGCACTATCAGTGTTGATAGCACGCTGATAGGGTTGAATAATCCAAAATCAATTTTTCTTGGAAAATTGCCCACAACGCGCTATCCCTCACTATAAAGTAGTTACCGTGATCTTTCTATTTTTACTAAAATGGGCAATAGCGTGCTATAGGCCTAGATTGCACTCTAACGGAAAGTCCAAAAAACTCGAGCTCTTGGGTATGTGTATATCGACTTACAATAGCCCGCTATAAGTCATTAGTGCGCATGATACACAACCCAATAGCATGCTATCCAAGTTTGAGTTAGAAATCTCACATTTCTAACGAGAAAAACGTAGGCCCTCTCCCTTGCTCGATTTTTCCATTTCTTACACAGTTTTGACGGGTAATCGTAACTGAAATATTCTCCACTAAGACATGGATGATGCCCATTGTTTCCCGCGGCCAAAACAACTTTAGATTAAACAATGTTTTGAATTCAAATCATTTCCTACAATCTTGTTGTTTAACCTGCAATTGCTAATTTAATAAAACACTCATTGTCTAATTTTCAAAGATACAACACACACGATTTCAGCAAGTTAGACTTAGTTTTCCAAAGAGTATTTCAAAAGAAGAAAGTCGTGATTCTTGCATTGCCAATAAATGCTTCAACCCGAATCAAAGTTGGAAACTTTCTTGAAGATAACTTCATTGTTTATCAAGTTCTTCATTTTATCCCTTTTGTGCTGAGATTTTAAGAAGCAATTCATTGTTTTAAACTGTAAGTATATGAAGTGTTCTCAGTTAAAGAACACAACACGTCACCTATATTCTTTCTCTGAGAGGTACAACTAATCATCAAGAACACATCAAATTATAGCTATCAAAGTCTACAAAGATCAAGCTCTAAGAACGAAGACATATCTCAATACTAATGCGTTAGTTCAATCTTAGGTTTGTAGGGTAACCTCTCGATCAATCTCAGCACGAAAACTCTCTAAATTGCAAACTCTTCAATATCACTTGGATTTAGTATTTGATTTTGACAAAATATTTTCCAATAGGTTTTAATCATAATTTCAATGAGTTTTGAATGATTTAAAAGTGTTTTGAGTCAATGAAATGGTTCTTAAGTGTTAAAATATTAATTTTTCAAAAATCGGGCTATCCACCACTTTGCCAAAATTTTACAAAAGGTAGTAGCGCACTATCAGTGTTGATAGCACGCTAATAGGGTTGAATAATCAAAAATCAATTTTTCTTGGAAAATTTCCCACAACGCGCTATCCCTCGCTATCCCTTTTGATAACTCGCTATAAAGTAGTTACCCTGATCTTTCGATTTTTACTAAAATGGGCAATAGCGTGCTATAGGCCTAGATTGCACTCTAACGGAAAGTCCAAAAAACTCGAGCTCTTGGTACGTGTATATCGACTTACAATAGCCCGCTATAAGTCATTAGTGCGCATGATACACAACCCCATAGCATGCTATCCGAGTTTGAGTTAGAAATCTCACATTTCTATCGAGAAAAACGCAGGCCCTTTGCCTTGCTCGATTTTTCCATTCCTTACACAGTTTTGACGGGGAATCGTAACTGAAATATTCTCCACTACGACATGGATGATGCCCATTGTTTCGCACGGCCAAAACAACTTTAGATTAAACAATGTTTTGAATTCAAATCATTTCCTACTCTCTTGCTGTTTAACCTGCAATTGCTAATTTAATAAAACACTCATTGTCTAATTTTCAAAGATACAACACACACGATTTCAGCAAGTTAGACTGAGCTTTCCAAAGAATATTTCAAAAGAAGAAAGTCGTGATTTTTGCATTGTCAATAAATGCTTCGACCCGAATCAAAGTTGGAAATTGTCTTGAAGATAACTTCATTGGTTAACAAGTTCTTCATTTTATCCCTTTTGTGCTGAGATTTTAAGAAGCAATTCATTGTTTTAAACTGTAAGTATATGAAGTGTTCTCAGTAAGAGAACACAACACATCACCTATATTCTTTCTCTGAGAGGTACAACTAATCATCAAGAACACATCAAATTATAGCTATCAAAGTCTACAAAGATCAAGCTCTAAGAACGAAGACATATCTCAATACTAATGCGTTAGTTCAATCTTAGGTTTGTAGGGTAACCTCTCGATCAATCTCAGCACGAAAACTCTCTAAATTGCAAAGTCTTCAATATCACTTGAATTTAGTATTTGATTTTGACAAAATATTTTCCGAAAGGTTTTAATCATAATTTCAATTAGTTTAGAATGATTTAAAAGTGTTTTGAGTCAATGAAATGGTTCTTAAGTGTTAAAATATTAATTTTTCCAAAATCGGGCTATTCACCACTTTGCCAAAATTTTACAAAAGGTAGTAGCGCACTATCAGTGTTGATAGCACGCTGATAGGGTTGAATAATCCAAAATCAATTTTTCTTGGAAAATTGCCCACAACGCGCTATCCCTCACTATAAAGTAGTTACCGTGATCTTTCGATTTTTACTAAAATGGGCAATAGCGTGCTATAGGCCTAGATTGCACTCTAACGGAAAGTCCAAAAAACTAGAGCTCTTGGGTATGTGTATATCGACTTACAATAGCCCGCTATAAGTCATTAGTGCGCATGATACACAACCCAATAGCATGCTATCCAAGTTTGAGTTAGAAATCTCACATTTCTAACGAGAAAAACGTAGGCCCTCTCCCTTGCTCGATTTTTCCATTTCTTACACAGTTTTGACGGGTAATCGTAACTGAAATATTCTCCACTAAGACATGGATGATGCCCATTGTTTCCCGCGGCCAAAACAACTTTAGCTTAAACAATGTTTTGAATTCAAATCATTTCCTACAATCTTGTTGTTTAACCTGCAATTGCTAATTTAATAAAACACTCATTGTCTAATTTTCAAAGATACAACACACACGATTTCAGCAAGTTAGACTGAGTTTTCCAAAGAGTATTTCAAAAGAAGAAAGTCGTGATTCTTGCATTGCCAATAAATGCTTCAACCCGAATCAAAGTTGGAAACTTTCTTGAAGATAACTTCATTGTTTATCAAGTTCTTAATTTTATCCCTTTTGTGCTGAGATTTTAAGAAGCAATTCATTGTTTTAAACTGTAAGTATATGAAGTGTTCTCAGTTAAAGAACACAACACATCACCTATATTCTTTCTCTGAGAGGTACAACTAATCATCAAGAACACATCAAATTATAGCTATCAATGTCTACAAAGATCAAGCTCTAAGAACGAAGACATATCTCAATACTAATGCGTTAGTTCAATCTTAGGTTTGTAGGGTAACCTCTCGATCAATCTCAGCACGAAAACTCTCTAAATTGCAAAGTCTTCAATATCACTTGAATTTAGTATTTTATTTTGACAAAATATTTTCCGAAAGGTTTTAATCATAATTTCAATTAGTTTAGAATGATTTAAAAGTGTTTTGAGTCAATGAAATGGTTCTTAAGTGTTAAAATATTAATTTTTCCAAAATCGGGCTATTCACCACTTTGCCAAAATTTTACAAAAGGTAGTAGCGCACTATCAGTGTTGATAGCACGCTGATAGGGTTGAATAATCCAAGATCAATTTTTCTTCGAAAATTGCCCACAACGCGCTATCCCTCACTATAAAGTAGTTACCGTGATCTTTCGATTTTTACTAAAATGGGCAATAGCGTGCTATAGGCCTAGATTGCACTCTAACGGAAAGTCCAAAAAACTGGAGCTCTTGGGTATGTGTATATCGACTTACAATAGCCCGCTATAAGTCATTAGTGCGCATGATACACAACCCAATAGCATGCTATCCAAGTTTGAGTTAGAAATCTCACATTTCTAACGAGAAAAACGTAGGCCCTCTCCCTTGCTCGATTTTTCCATTTCTTACACAGTTTTGACGGGTAATCGTAACTGAAATATTCTCCACTAAGACATGGATGATGCCCATTGTTTCCCGCGGCCAAAACAACTTTAGATTAAACAATGTTTTGAATTCAAATCATTTCCTACAATCTTGTTGTTTAACCTGCAATTGCTAATTTAATAAAACACTCATTGTCTAATTTTCAAAGATACAACACACACGATTTCAGCAAGTTAGACTGAGTTTTCCAAAGAGTATTTCAAAAGAAGAAAGTCGTGATTCTTGCATTGCCAATAAATGCTTCAACCCGAATCAAAGTTGGAAACTTTCTTGAAGATAACTTCATTGTTTATCAAGTTCTTCATTTTATCCCTTTTGTGCTGAGATTTTAAGAAGCAATTCATTGTTTTAAACTGTAAGTATATGAAGTGTTCTCAGTTAAAGAACACAACACATCACCTATATTCTTTCTCTGAGAGGTACAACTAATCATCAAGAACACATCAAATTATAGCTATCAATGTCTACAAAGATCAAGCTCTAAGAACGAAGACATATCTCAATACTAATGCGTTAGTTCAATCTTAGGTTTGTAGGGTAACCTCTCGATCAATCTCAGCACGAAAACTCTCTAAATTGCAAAGTCTTCAATATCACTTGAATTTAGTATTTGATTTTGACAAAATATTTTCCGAAAGGTTTTAATCATAATTTCAATTAGTTTAGAATGATTTAAAAGTGTTTTGAGTCAATGAAATGGTTCTTAAGTGTTAAAATATTAATTTTTCCAAAATCGGGCTATTCACCACTTTGCCAAAATTTTACAAAAGGTAGTAGCGCACTATCAGTGTTGATAGCACGCTGATAGGGTTGAATAATCCAAGATCAATTTTTCTTGGAAAATTGCCCACAACGCGCTATCCCTCACTATAAAGTAGTTACCGTGATCTTTCGATTTTTACTAAAATGGGCAATAGCGTGCTATAGGCCTAGATTGCACTCTAACGGAAAGTCCAAAAAACTGGAGCTCTTGGGTATGTGTATATCGACTTACAATAGCCCGCTATAAGTCATTAGTGCGCATGATACACAACCCAATAGCATGCTATCCAAGTTTGAGTTAGAAATCTCACATTTCTAACGAGAAAAACGTAGGCCCTCTCCCTTGCTCGATTTTTCCATTTCTTACACAGTTTTGACGGGTAATCGTAACTGAAATATTCTCCACTAAGACATGGATGATGCCCATTGTTTCCCGCGGCCAAAACAACTTTAGATTAAACAATGTTTTGAATTCAAATCATTTCCTACAATCTTGTTGTTTAACCTGCAATTGCTAATTTAATAAAACACTCATTGTCTAATTTTCAAAGATACAACACACACGATTTCAGCAAGTTAGACTGAGTTTTCCAAAGAGTATTTCAAAAGAAGAAAGTCGTGATTCTTGCATTGCCAATAAATGCTTCAACCCGAATCAAAGTTGGAAACTTTCTTGAAGATAACTTCATTGTTTATCAAGTTCTTCATTTTATCCCTTTTGTGCTGAGATTTTAAGAAGCAATTCATTGTTTTAAACTGTAAGTATATGAAGTGTTCTCAGTAAGAGAACACAACACATCACCTATATTCTTTCTTTAAGAGGTACAACTAATCATCAAGAACACATCAAATTATAGCTATCAATGTCTACAAAGATCAAGCTCTAAGAACGAAGACATATCTCAATACTAATGCGTTAGTTCAATCTTAGGTTTGTAGGGTAACCTCTCGATCAATCTCAGCACGAAAACTCTCTAAATTGCAAAGTCTTCAATATCACTTGAATTTAGTATTTGATTTTGACAAAATATTTTCCGAAAGGTTTTAATCAAAATTTCAATTAGTTTAGAATGATTTAAAAGTGTTTTGAGTCAATGAAATGGTTCTTAAGTGTTAAAATATTAATTTTTTCAAAATCGGGCTATTCACCACTTTGCCAAAATTTTACAAAAGGTAGTAGCGCACTATCAGTGTTGATAGCACGCTGATAGGGTTGAATAATCCAAAATCAATTTTTCTTGGAAAATTGCCCACAACGCGCTATCCCTCACTATAAAGTAGTTACCGTGATCTTTCTATTTTTACTAAAATGGGCAATAGCGTGCTATAGGCCTAGATTGCACTCTAACGGAAAGTCCAAAAAACTGGAGCTCTTGGGTATGTGTATATCGACTTACAATAGCCCGCTATAAGTCATTAGTGCGCATGATACACAACCCAATAGCATGCTATCCAAGTTTGAGTTAGAAATCTCACATTTCTAACGAGAAAAACGTAGGCCCTCTCCCTTGCTCGATTTTTCCATTTCTTACACAGTTTTGACGGGTAATCGTAACTGAAATATTCTCCACTAAGACATGGATGATGCCCATTGTTTCCCGCGGCCAAAACAACTTTAGATTAAACAATGTTTTGAATTCAAATCATTTCCTACAATCTTGTTGTTTAACCTGCAATTGCTAATTTAATAAAACACTCATTGTCTAATTTTCAAAGATACAACACACACGATTTCAGCAAGTTAGACTGAGTTTTCCAAAGAGTATTTCAAAAGAAGAAAGTCGTGATTCTTGCATTGCCAATAAATGCTTCAACCCGAATCAAAGTTGGAAACTTTCTTGAAGATAACTTCATTGTTTATCAAGTTCTTCATTTTATCCCTTTTGTGCTGAGATTTTAAGAAGCAATTCATTGTTTTAAACTGTAAGTATATGAAGTGTTCTCAGTTAAAGAACACAACACATCACCTATATTCTTTCTCTGAGAGGTACAACTAATCATCAAGAACACATCAAATTATAGCTATCAATGTCTACAAAGATCAAGCTCTAAGAACGAAGACATATCTCAATACTAATGCGTTAGTTCAATCTTAGGTTTGTAGGGTAACCTCTCGATCAATCTCAGCACGAAAACTCTCTAAATTGCAAAGTCTTCAATATCACTTGAATTTAGTATTTGATTTTGACAAAATATTTTCCGAAAGGTTTTAATCATAATTTCAATTAGTTTAGAATGATTTAAAAGTGTTTTGAGTCAATGAAATGGTTCTTAAGTGTTAAAATATTAATTTTTCCAAAATCGGGCTATTCACCACTTTGCCAAAATTTTACAAAAGGTAGTAGCGCACTATCAGTGTTGATAGCACGCTGATAGGGTTGAATAATCCAAGATCAATTTTTCTTGGAAAATTGCCCACAACGCGCTATCCCTCACTATAAAGTAGTTACCGTGATCTTTCGATTTTTACTAAAATGGGCAATAGCGTGCTATAGGCCTAGATTGCACTCTAACGGAAAGTCCAAAAAACTGGAGCTCTTGGGTATGTGTATATCGACTTACAATAGCCCGCTATAAGTCATTAGTGCGCATGATACACAACCCAATAGCATGCTATCCAAGTTTGAGTTAGAAATCTCACATTTCTAACGAGAAAAACGTAGGCCCTCTCCCTTGCTCGATTTTTCCATTTCTTACACAGTTTTGACGGGTAATCGTAACTGAAATATTCTCCACTAAGACATGGATGATGCCCATTGTTTCCCGCGGCCAAAACAACTTTAGATTAAACAATGTTTTGAATTCAAATCATTTCCTACAATCTTGTTGTTTAACCTGCAATTGCTAATTTAATAAAACACTCATTGTCTAATTTTCAAAGATACAACACACACGATTTCAGCAAGTTAGACTGAGTTTTCCAAAGAGTATTTCAAAAGAAGAAAGTCGTGATTCTTGCATTGCCAATAAATGCTTCAACCCGAATCAAAGTTGGAAACTTTCTTGAAGATAACTTCATTGTTTATCAAGTTCTTCATTTTATCCCTTTTGTGCTGAGATTTTAAGAAGCAATTCATTGTTTTAAACTGTAAGTATATGAAGTGTTCTCAGTAAGAGAACACAACACATCACCTATATTCTTTCTTTAAGAGGTACAACTAATCATCAAGAACACATCAAATTATAGCTATCAATGTCTACAAAGATCAAGCTCTAAGAACGAAGACATATCTCAATACTAATGCGTTAGTTCAATCTTAGGTTTGTAGGGTAACCTCTCGATCAATCTCAGCACGAAAACTCTCTAAATTGCAAAGTCTTCAATATCACTTGAATTTAGTATTTGATTTTGACAAAATATTTTCCGAAAGGTTTTAATCAAAATTTCAATTAGTTTAGAATGATTTAAAAGTGTTTTGAGTCAATGAAATGGTTCTTAAGTGTTAAAATATTAATTTTTTCAAAATCGGGCTATTCACCACTTTGCCAAAATTTTACAAAAGGTAGTAGCGCACTATCAGTGTTGATAGCACGCTGATAGGGTTGAATAATCCAAAATCAATTTTTCTTGGAAAATTGCCCACAACGCGCTATCCCTCACTATAAAGTAGTTACCGTGATCTTTCTATTTTTACTAAAATGGGCAATAGCGTGCTATAGGCCTAGATTGCACTCTAACGGAAAGTCCAAAAAACTCGAGCTCTTGGGTATGTGTATATCGACTTACAATAGCCCGCTATAAGTCATTAGTGCGCATGATACACAACCCAATAGCATGCTATCCAAGTTTGAGTTAGAAATCTCACATTTCTAACGAGAAAAACGTAGGCCCTCTCCCTTGCTCGATTTTTCCATTTCTTACACAGTTTTGACGGGTAATCGTAACTGAAATATTCTCCACTAAGACATGGATGATGCCCATTGTTTCCCGCGGCCAAAACAACTTTAGATTAAACAATGTTTTGAATTCAAATCATTTCCTACAATCTTGTTGTTTAACCTGCAATTGCTAATTTAATAAAACACTCATTGTCTAATTTTCAAAGATACAACACACACGATTTCAGCAAGTTAGACTTAGTTTTCCAAAGAGTATTTCAAAAGAAGAAAGTCGTGATTCTTGCATTGCCAATAAATGCTTCAACCCGAATCAAAGTTGGAAACTTTCTTGAAGATAACTTCATTGTTTATCAAGTTCTTCATTTTATCCCTTTTGTGCTGAGATTTTAAGAAGCAATTCATTGTTTTAAACTGTAAGTATATGAAGTGTTCTCAGTTAAAGAACACAACACATCACCTATATTCTTTCTCTGAGAGGTACAACTAATCATCAAGAACACATCAAATTATAGCTATCAAAGTCTACAAAGATCAAGCTCTAAGAACGAAGACATATCTCAATACTAATGCGTTAGTTCAATCTTAGGTTTGTAGGGTAACCTCTCGATCAATCTCAGCACGAAAACTCTCTAAATTGCAAAGTCTTCAATATCACTTGGATTTAGTATTTGATTTTGACAAAATATTTTCCAATAGGTTTTAATCATAATTTCAATGAGTTTTGAATGATTTAAAAGTGTTTTGAGTCAATGAAATGGTTCTTAAGTGTTAAAATATTAATTTTTCAAAAATCGGGCTATCCACCACTTTGCCAAAATTTTACAAAAGGTAGTAGCGCACTATCAGTGTTGATAGCACGCTAATAGGGTTGAATAATCAAAAATCAATTTTTCTTGGAAAATTGCCCACAACGCGCTATCCCTCGCTATCCCTTTTGATAACTCGCTATAAAGTAGTTACCCTGATCTTTCGATTTTTACTAAAATGGGCAATAGCGTGCTATAGGCCTAGATTGCACTCTAACGGAAAGTCCAAAAAACTCGAGCTCTTGGTATGTGTATATCGACTTACAATAGCCCGCTATAAGTCATTAGTGCGCATGATACACAACCCCATAGCATGCTATCCGAGTTTGAGTTAGAAATCTCACATTTCTATCGAGAAAAACGCAGGCCCTTTGCCTTGCTCGATTTTTCCATTCCTTACACAGTTTTGACGGGGAATCGTAACTGAAATATTCTCCACTACGACATGGATGATGCCCATTGTTTCGCACGGCCAAAACAACTTTAGATTAAACAATGTTTTGAATTCAAATCATTTCCTACTCTCTTGCTGTTTAACCTGCAATTGCTAATTTAATAAAACACTCATTGTCTAATTTTCAAAGATACAACACACACGATTTCAGCAAGTTAAACTGAGCTTTCCAAAGAATATTTTAAAAGAAGAAAGTCGTGATTTTTGCATTGTCAATAAATGCTTCGACCCGAATCAAAGTTGGAAATTGTCTTGAAGATAACTTCATTGGTTAACAAGTTCTTCATTTTATCCCTTTTGTGCTGAGATTTTAAGAAGCAATTCATTGTTTTAAACTGTAAGTATATGAAGTGTTCTCAGTAAGAGAACACAACACATCACCTATATTCTTTCTCTGAGAGGTACAACTAATCATCAAGAACACATCAAATTATAGCTATCAAAGTCTACAAAGATCAAGCTCTAAGAACGAAGACATATCTCAATACTAATGCGTTAGTTCAATCTTAGGTTTGTAGGGTAACCTCTCGATCAATCTCAGCACGAAAACTCTCTAAATTGCAAAGTCTTCAATATCACTTGAATTTAGTATTTGATTTTGACAAAATATTTTCCGAAAGGTTTTAATCATAATTTCAATTAGTTTAGAATGATTTAAAAGTGTTTTGAGTCAATGAAATGGTTCTTAAGTGTTAAAATATTAATTTTTCCAAAATCGGGCTATTCACCACTTTGCCAAAATTTTACAAAAGGTAGTAGCGCACTATCAGTGTTGATAGCACGCTGATAGGGTTGAATAATCCAAAATCAATTTTTCTTGGAAAATTGCCCACAACGCGCTATCCCTCACTATAAAGTAGTTACCGTGATCTTTCGATTTTTACTAAAATGGGCAATAGCGTGCTATAGGCCTAGATTGCACTCTAACGGAAAGTCCAAAAAACTAGAGCTCTTGGGTATGTGTATATCGACTTACAATAGCCCGCTATAAGTCATTAGTGCGCATGATACACAACCCAATAGCATGCTATCCAAGTTTGAGTTAGAAATCTCACATTTCTAACGAGAAAAACGTAGGCCCTCTCCCTTGCTCGATTTTTCCATTTCTTACACAGTTTTGACGGGTAATCGTAACTGAAATATTCTCCACTAAGACATGGATGATGCCCATTGTTTCCCGCGGCCAAAACAACTTTAGCTTAAACAATGTTTTGAATTCAAATCAATTCCTACAATCTTGTTGTTTAACCTGCAATTGCTAATTTAATAAAACACTCATTGTCTAATTTTCAAAGATACAACACACACGATTTCAGCAAGTTAGACTGAGTTTTCCAAAGAGTATTTCAAAAGAAGAAAGTCGTGATTCTTGCATTGCCAATAAATGCTTCAACCCGAATCAAAGTTGGAAACTTTCTTGAAGATAACTTCATTGTTTATCAAGTTCTTAATTTTATCCCTTTTGTGCTGAGATTTTAAGAAGCAATTCATTGTTTTAAACTGTAAGTATATGAAGTGTTCTCAGTTAAAGAACACAACACATCACCTATATTCTTTCTCTGAGAGGTACAACTAATCATCAAGAACACATCAAATTATAGCTATCAATGTCTACAAAGATCAAGCTCTAAGAACGAAGACATATCTCAATACTAATGCGTTAGTTCAATCTTAGGTTTGTAGGGTAACCTCTCGATCAATCTCAGCACGAAAACTCTCTAAATTGCAAAGTCTTCAATATCACTTGAATTTAGTATTTGATTTTGACAAAATATTTTCCGAAAGGTTTTAATCAAATTTCAATTAGTTTTGAATGATTTAAAAGTGTTTTGAGTCAATGAAATGGTTCTTAAGTGTTAAAATATTAATTTTTCCAAAATCGGGCTATCCACCACTTTGCCAAAATTTTACAAAAGGTAGTAGCGCACTATCAGTGTTGATAGCACACTGATAGCGTTGAATAATCAAAAATCAATTTTTCTTGGAAAATTGCCTACAACGCGCTATCCCTCGCTATCCATTTTGATAACTCGCTATAAAGTAGTTACCGTGATCTTTCGATTTTTACTAAAATGGGCTATAGCGTGCTATAGGCCTAGATTGCACGCTAACGGAAAGTCCAAAAAACTCGAGGTCTTGGGTATGGGTATATGGACTTACAATTGCCCCCTATAAGTCATTAGTGTGCATGATACACAACCCAATAGCATGCTATCCAAGTTTGAGTTAGAAATCTCACATTTTTAACTAGAAAAACGTATGCCTTTTCCCTTGCTCAATTTTTCCATTCCTTACACAATTTTGACGAGGAATCGTAACTGAAATATTCTCCACTACGACATTGATGATGCCCATTGTTTCTCACGGCCAAAACAACTTTAGATTAAAAATGTTTTGACTTCAAATCATTTCCTACTCTCTTGTTGTTTAACCTGCAATTGCTAATTTAATAAAACACTCTTTGTTTAGTTTTTAAATATACAACACACACGATTTCAGCAAGTTAGACTGAGCTTTCCAAAGAGTATTTAATAAGAAGAAAGTCGTGATTTTTGCATTGTCAATAAATGCTTCGACCCAAATCAAAGTTGGAAACTGTCTTGAAGATAACTTCATTGTTTAACAAGTTCTTCATTTTATCCCTTTTGTGCTGAGATTTTTAGAAGCAATTCATTGTTTTACACTGTAAGTATATGAAGTGTTCTCAGTAAGAGAACACAACACATCAATTATATTCTTTCTTTGAGAGCTACAACTAATCATCAAGAACACATCAAATTATAGCTATAAAAGTCTACAAAGATCAAGCTCTATGAACGAAGACATATCTCAATGCTTATGCATTAGTTCAATCTTAGCTGTGTAGGGTAACCTCTCGATCAATCTCAGCACGAAAACTCTCGAAATTGCAAAGTCTTCAATTTCACTGGGATTTAGTATTTGATTTTGACAAAATATTTTTTGAATAGTTTTAATCATAATTTCAATGAGTTATGAATGATTTAAAAGTATTTTGAGTCAATGGAATGGTTTTTAAGTGTTAAAATATTAATTTTTCCAAAATCGGGCTATCCACCACTTTGCCAAAATTTTATAAAAGGTAATCGCACACTATCAGTGTTGATAGCACGCCGATAGGCTTGATTAATCAAAATTTAATTTTTTTGGAAAATTGCCTTCAGCGCGCTATCCCTCGCTATCCATTTTAATAACTCGCTATAAAGTAGTTACCGTGATCTTTCGATTTTTACTAAAATTGGCAATAGCGTGCTATAGGTCTCGATTGCACGCTAACGGAAAGTCAAAAAAACTCAAGCTCTTGGGTATGTGTATATCGACTTACAATAGCCCGCTATAAGTCATTAGTGGGCATGCTCCACAACCCAATAGAATGTTATCCAAGTTTGAGTTAGAAATCTCACATTTCTAACGAGAAAAACGCAGGCCCTTTCCCTTGCTCGATTTTCTATTCCTTGCACAGTTTTGACGGGAAATCATAACTGAAATATTCTCCACTAACACATGGATGATGCCCATTGTTTCGCACGGCCAAAACAACTTTAGACTAAACAATGTTTTGAATTCAAACCATTTCCTACTGTGTTACTCTTTAACCTGCAATTGCTAATTTAATAAAACACTCATTGTCTAATTTTCAAATATACAACACACACGATTTCAGCATGTTAGACTGAGCTTTCCAAAGAGTATTTAAAAAGAAGAAAGTCGTGATTCTTGCATTGTTAATAAATGCTTCGACCCGAATCAAAGTTGGAAACTGCCTTGGAGATAACTTCATTGTTTAACAAGTTCTTCATTTTATCCCTTTTGTGCTGAGATTTTAAGAAGCAATTCATTGTTTTAAACTGTAAGTATATGAAGTGTTCTCAGTAAGAGAACACAACACATCACCTATATTCTTTCTCTAAGAGCTACAACTAATCATCAAGAACACATCAAATTATAGCTATCAAAGTCTTCAAAGATCAAGTCCTAAGAACGAAGACATATCTCAATGCTAATGCGTTAGTTCAATCTTAGGTTTGTAGGGTAACGTCTCGATCAATCTCAGCACGAAAACTATCTAAATTGCAAAGTCTTCAATATCACTTGGATTTAGTATTTGATTTTGACAAAATATTTTCCAAAAGGTTTTAATCATAATTTCAATGAGTTTTGAATGATTTAAAAGTGTTTTCTGTCAATGAAAAGGTTCTTAAGTGTTTAAATATTAATTTTTCCAAAATCGGGCTATCCACCACTTTGCCAAAATTTTACAAAAGGTAATAGCGCACTGTCAGTGTTGATAGCATGCTGATAGGGTTGAATAATCAAAAATCAATTTTTCTGGAAAATAGCCTACAACGCGCTATCCCTCGCTATCCCTTTTGATAACTCGCTATAAAGTAGTTACCGTGATCTTTCGATTTTTACTAAAATGGGCAATAGCGTGGTGTAGGCCTAGATTGCACGCTAATGGAAAGTCCAAAAAACTCGAGCTCTTGGGTAAGTGTATATGGACTTACAATAGCCCGCTATAAGTCATTAGTGCGCATGATACACAACCTAATAGCATGCTATCCAAGTTTGAGTTAGAAATCTCACATTTCTAACGAGAAAAACGCAGGCCCTTTCCCTTGCTCGATTTCCAATTCCTTGCACAGTTTTGACGGGGAATCGTAACTAAAATATTCTCCACTAACACATGGATGATGCCCATTGTTTCGCACGGGGAAAACAACTTTAGATTAAACAATATTTTGAATTCAAATCATTTGCTACTCTCTTGCTGTTTAACCTGCAATTGCTAATTTAATAAAACACTCATTGTCTAATTTTCAAAGATACAACACACACGATTTCAACAAGTTAGACTGAGCTTTTTAAAAGAAGAAAGTCGTGATTCTTGCATTGCCAATAAATGCTTCGACCCGAATCAAAGTTGGAAAATGTCTTGAAGATAACTTCATTGTTTAACAAGTTCTTCATTTTATCCCCTTTTGTGCTGAGATTTTAAGAAGCAATTCATTGTTTTAAACTGTAAGTATATGAAGTGTTCTCAATAAGAGAACACAACACATCACCTATATTCTTTCTCTGGAGCTATAACTAATCATCAAGAACACATCAAATTATAGCTATCAAAGTCTACAAAGATCAAGCTCTAAGAACGAAGACATATCTCATTGCTAATGCGTTAGTTCAATCTTAGGTTTGTAGGGTAACCTCTCGATCAATCTCAGCACGAAAACTCTCTAAATTGCAAAGTCTTCAATATCACTAGGATTTAGTATTTGATTTTGACAAAATATTTTCCGAAAGGTTTTAATCATAATTTCAATGAGTTTTGAATGATTTAAAAGTGTTTTTAGTCAATGAAATGGTTCTTAAGTGTTAAAATATTAATTTTTTGAAAATCTGGCTATCTACCACTTTGCCAAATATTTACAAAAGGGAATAGTGCACTATCAGTGTTGACAGCATGCTGATAGGGTTGAATAATCAAAAATCAATTTTTCTGGAAAATTGCATACAACGCGCTATCCCTCGCTATCCCTTTTGATAACTCGCTATAAAGTAGTTACCGTGATTTTTCGATTTTTACTAAAATGGGGAATAGCGTGCAATAGGCCTAGATTGCACGCTAACGGAAAGTCCAAAAAACTCGAGCTGTTGGGTATGCGTATATGGACTTGCAATAGCCCGCTATAAGTCATTAGTTGGCATGATACACAACCCAAAAGCATGTTATCCAAGTTTGAGTTAGAAATCTCACATTTCTAACGAGAAAAACGCAGGCTCTTTCCCTTTCTCAATTTTTCCATTCCTTACACAGTTTTGACGGGGAATCGTAACTGAAATATTCTCCACTAACACATGGATGATGCCCATTGTTTCGTACGGGGAAAACAACTTTAGATTAAACAATGTTTTGAATTCAAATCATTTCCTACTCTCTTGCTCTTTAACCTGCAATTGCAAATTTAATAAAACACTCATTGTCTAATTTTCAAAGATACAACACACACGATTTCAGCAAGTTAGACTGAGCTTTTTGAAAGAAGATAGTCGTGATTCTTGCATTGCCAATAAATGCTTCGACCCGAATCAAAGTTGGAAACTGTCTTGAAGATAACTTCATTGTTTAAGAAGTTCTTCATTTTATCCCATTTGTGCTGAGATTTTAAGAAGCAATTCATTGTTTTAAACTGTAAGTATGTGAAGTGTTCTCAGTTGGAGAACACAACACATCACCTATATTCTTTCTTTGAGAGCTACAACTAATCATCAAGAACACATCAAATTATAGCTATCAAAGTGTACAAAGATCAAGCTCTAGAACGAAGACATATCTCAATGCTAATGCGTTAGTTCAATCTTAGGTGTGTAGGGTAACCTCTCGATCAATCTCAGAACGGAAACTCACTAAATTGCAAAGTCTTCAATATCACTTGGATTTAGTATTTGATTTTGACAAAATATTTTCCGAAAGGTTTTAATCATAATTTCAATGAGTTTTGAATGATTTAAAAGTGTTTTTAGTCAATGAAATGGTTCTTAAGTGTTAAAATATTAATTTTTCGAAAATCTGGCTATCTACCACTTTGCCGAATATTTACAAAAGGGAATAGCGCACTATCAGTGTTGATAGCATGCTGATAGGATTGAATAATCAAAAAACAATTTTTCTGGAAAATTGCATAAAACGCGCTATCCCTCGCTATCCCTTTTTATAACTCGCTATAAAGTACTTACCGTGATCTTTCGATTTTTACTAAAATGGGGAATAGCGTGCAATAGGCCTAGATTGCACGCTAACGGAAAGTCCAAAAAACTCGAGCTGTTGGGTATGCGTATATGGACTTACAATAGCCCGCTATAAGTCATTAGTTGGCATGATACCCAACCCAATAGCATGTTATCCAAGTTTGAGTTAGAAATCTCACATTTCTAACGAGAAAAACGCAGGCTCTTTCCCTTTCTCAATTTTTCCATTCCTTACACAGTTTTGACAGGGAATTGTAATTGAAATATTCTCCACTAACACATGGATGATGCCCATTGTTTCGTACGGGGAAAACAACTTTAGATTAAACAATGTTTTGAATTCAAATCATTTCTTACTCTCTTGCTCTTTAACCTGCAATTGCTAATTTAATAAAACACTCATTGTCTAATTTTCAAAGATACAACACACACGATTTCAGCAAGTTTGACTGAGCTTTCCAAAGAGTATTTCAAAAGAATAAAGTCATGATTCTTGCATTGCCAATAAATGCTTCGACCCGAATCAAAGTTTGAAATTGTCTTTAAGATAACTTCATTGTTCAACAAGTTCTTCATTTTATCCCTTTTGTGCTGAGATTTTAAGAAGCAATTCATTGTTTTAAACTGTAAGTATGTGAAGTGTTCTCAGTAAGAGAACACAACACATCACCTATATTCTTTCTCTGAGAGCTACAACTAATCATCAAGAACACATCAAATTATAGCTATCAAAGTCTACAAAGATCAAGCTCTAAGAACGAAGACATATCTCAATGCTAATGCATTAGTTCAATCTTAGGTTTGTAAGGTAACCTCTCGATCAATCTCAGCACGAAAACTCTCTAAATTGCCAAGTCTTAAATATCACTTGGATTTAGTATTTGATTTGGACAAAATATTTTCCAAAAGGTTTTAATCATAATTTCAATGAGTTTTGAATGATTTAAAAGTGTTTTGAGTCAATGAAATGGTTCTTAAGTGTTTAAATATTAATTTTTCCAAAATCGGGGTATCCACCACTTTGCCAAAATTTTACAAAAGGTAATAGCACACTGTCAGTGTTGATTGCATGCTGATAGGGTTGAATAATCAAAAATCAATTTTTCTTGGAAAATTGCCTACAACGCACTATCCCTCACTATCCCTTTTGATAACTGGCTATAAACTAGTTACCGTGATCTTTCGATTTTTACTAAAATTGGCAATAGCGTGCTATAGGCCTCGATTGCATGCTAACGGAAAGTCCAAAAAACTCAAGCTCTTGGGTATGTGTATATCGACTTACAATAGCCCGCTATAAGTCAGTAGTGGGCATGCTACACAACCCAATAAAATGTTATCCAAGTTTGAGTTAGAAATCTCACATTTCTAACGAGAAAAACGCAGACCCTTTCCCTTGCTCGATTTTCTATTCCTTGCACAGTTTTGACGGGGAATCGTAACTAAAATATTCTCCACTAACACATGGATGATGCCCATTGTTTCGCACGGCCAAAACAACTTTAGATTAAACAATGTTTTGAATTCAAATCATTTCCTACTCTCTTGCTCTTTAACCTGCAATTGCTAATTTAATAAAACACTCATTGTCTAATTTTCAAAGATACAACACACACGATTTCAACAAGTTAGACTGAGCTTTCCAAAGAGTATTTCAAAAGAAGAAAGTCGTGATTCTTGCATTGCCAATAAATGCTTCGACCCGAAACAAAGTTGGAAACTGTCTTGAAGATAACTTCATTGGTTAACAAGTTCTTCATTTTATCCCCTTTGTGCTGAGATTTTAAGAAGCAATTCATTATTTTAAACTGTAAGTATATGAAGTGTTCTCAGTAATAGAACACAACACATCACCTTTATTCTTTCTCTGAGAGCTACAACTAATCATCAAGAACACATCAAATTATAGCTATCAAAGTCTACAAAGATCAAGCTCTAAGAACGAAGACATATCTCAATGCTAATGCGTTAGTTCAATCTTAGGTGTGTATGGTAACCTCTCGATCAATCTCAGCACGAAAACTCTCTAAATTGCAAGTCTTCAATATCACTTGGATTTAGTATTTGATTTTGACAAAATATTTTACGAAAGGTTTTAATCATAATATCAATGAGTTTTGAATGATTTAAAAGTGTTTTGAGTCAATGAAATGGTTCTTAAGTGTTAAAATATTAATTTTTCGAAAATCTGGCTATCTACCACTTTGCCAAATATTTACAAAAGGGAATAGGCACTATCAGTGTTGATAGCACGCTGATAGGGTTGAATAATCAAAAATCAATTTTTCTGGAAAATTGCCTACAACGCGCTATCCCTCGCTATCCCTTTTGATAACTCGCTATAAAGTAGTTACCGTGATCTTTCAATTTTTACTAAAATGGGGAATAGCGTGCAATAGGCCTAGATTGCACGCTAACGGAAAGTCCAAAAATCTCGAGCTGTTGGGTATGCGTATATGGACTTACAATAGCCCGCTATAAGTCATTAGTTGGCATGATACACAACCCAATAGCATGTTATCCAAGTTTGAGTTAGAAATCTCACATTTCTAACGACAAAAACGCAGGCTCTTTCCCTTTCTCGATTTTTCCATTCCTTACACAGTTTTGACGGGGAATCGTAACTGAAATATTCTCCACTAACACATGGATGATGCCCATTGTTTCGCACGGGGAAAACAACTTTAGATTAAACAATGTTTTGAATTCAAATCATTTCCTACTCTCTTGCTCTTTAACCTGCAATTGCTAATTTAATAAAACACTCATTGTCTAATTTTCAAAGATACAACCCACACGATTTCAGCAAGTTTGACTGAGCTTTTTAAAAGAAGAAAGTCGTGATTCTTGCATTGCCAATAAATGCTTCGACCCGAATCAAAGTTGGAAACTGTCTTGAAGATAACTTCATTGTTTAACTAATTCTTCATTTTATCCCTTTTGTGCTAAGATTTTAAGAAGCAATTCATTGTTTTAAACTGTAAGTATGTGAAGTGTTCTCAGTAAGAGAACACAACACATCACCTATATTCTTTCTCTAAGAGCTACAACTAATCATCAAGAACACATCAAATTATAGCTATCAAAGTCTTCAAAGATCAAGTCCTAAGAACGAAGACATATCTCAATGCTAATGCGTTAGTTCAATCTTAGGTTTGTAGGGTAACGTCTCGATCAATCTCAGCACGAAAACTATCTAAATTGCAAAGTCTTCAATATCACTTGGATTTAGTATTTGATTTTGACAAAATATTTTCCAAAAGGTTTTAATCATAATTTCAATGAGTTTTGAATGATTTAAAAGTGTTTTCTGTCAATGAAAAGGTTCTTAAGTGTTTAAATATTAATTTTTCCAAAATCGGGCTATCCACCACTTTGCCAAAATTTTACAAAAGGTAATAGCGCACTGTCAGTGTTGATAGCATGCTGATAGGGTTGAATAATCAAAAATCAATTTTTCTGGAAAATAGCCTACAACGCGCTATCCCTCGCTATCCCTTTTGATAACTCGCTATAAAGTAGTTACCGTGATCTTTCGATTTTTACTAAAATGGGCAATAGCGTGGTGTAGGCCTAGATTGCACGCTAATGGAAAGTCCAAAAAACTCGAGCTCTTGGGTAAGTGTATATGGACTTACAATAGCCCGCTATAAGTCATTAGTGCGCATGATACACAACCTAATAGCATGCTATCCAAGTTTGAGTTAGAAATCTCACATTTCTAACGAGAAAAACGCAGGCCCTTTCCCTTGCTCGATTTCCAATTCCTTGCACAGTTTTGACGGGGAATCGTAACTAAAATATTCTCCACTAACACATGGATGATGCCCATTGTTTCGCACGGGGAAAACAACTTTAGATTAAACAATATTTTGAATTCAAATCATTTCCTACTCTCTTGCTGTTTAACCTGCAATTGCTAATTTAATAAAACACTCATTGTCTAATTTTCAAAGATACAACACACACGATTTCAACAAGTTAGACTGAGCTTTTTAAAAGAAGAAAGTCGTGATTCTTGCATTGCCAATAAATGCTTCGACCCGAATCAAAGTTGGAAAATGTCTTGAAGATAACTTCATTGTTTAACAAGTTCTTCATTTTATCCCCTTTTGTGCTGAGATTTTAAGAAGCAATTCATTGTTTTAAACTGTAAGTATATGAAGTGTTCTCAATAAGAGAACACAACACATCACCTATATTCTTTCTCTGAGAGCTATAACTAATCATCAAGAACACATCAAATTATAGCTATCAAAGTCTACAAAGATCAAGCTCTAAGAACGAAGACATATCTCATTGCTAATGCGTTAGTTCAATCTTAGGTTTGTAGGGTAACCTCTCGATCAATCTCAGCACGAAAACTCTCTAAATTGCAAAGTCTTCAATATCACTAGGATTTAGTATTTGATTTTGACAAAATATTTTCCGAAAGGTTTTAATCATAATTTCAATGAGTTTTGAATGATTTAAAAGTGTTTTTAGTCAATGAAATGGTTCTTAAGTGTTAAAATATTAATTTTTTGAAAATCTGGCTATCTACCACTTTGCCAAATATTTACAAAAGGGAATAGTGCACTATCAGTGTTGACAGCATGCTGATAGGGTTGAATAATCAAAAATCAATTTTTCTGGAAAATTGCATACAACGCGCTATCCCTCGCTATCCCTTTTGATAACTCGCTATAAAGTAGTTACCGTGATTTTTCGATTTTTACTAAAATGGGGAATAGCGTGCAATAGGCCTAGATTGCACGCTAACGGAAAGTCCAAAAAACTCGAGCTGTTGGGTATGCGTATATGGACTTGCAATAGCCCGCTATAAGTCATTAGTTGGCATGATACACAACCCAAAAGCATGTTATCCAAGTTTGAGTTAGAAATCTCACATTTCTAACGAGAAAAACGCAGGCTCTTTCCCTTTCTCAATTTTTCCATTCCTTACACAGTTTTGACGGGGAATCGTAACTGAAATATTCTCCACTAACACATGGATGATGCCCATTGTTTCGTACGGGGAAAACAACTTTAGATTAAACAATGTTTTGAATTCAAATCATTTCCTACTCTCTTGCTCTTTAACCTGCAATTGCAAATTTAATAAAACACTCATTGTCTAATTTTCAAAGATACAACACACACGATTTCAGCAAGTTAGACTGAGCTTTTTGAAAGAAGATAGTCGTGATTCTTGCATTGCCAATAAATGCTTCGACCCGAATCAAAGTTGGAAACTGTCTTGAAGATAACTTCATTGTTTAAGAAGTTCTTCATTTTATCCCATTTGTGCTGAGATTTTAAGAAGCAATTCATTGTTTTAAACTGTAAGTATGTGAAGTGTTCTCAGTTGGAGAACACAACACATCACCTATATTCTTTCTCTGAGAGCTACAACTAATCATCAAGAACACATCAAATTATAGCTATCAAAGTGTACAAAGATCAAGCTCTAGAACGAAGACATATCTCAATGCTAATGCGTTAGTTCAATCTTAGGTGTGTAGGGTAACCTCTCGATCAATCTCAGCACGGAAACTCACTAAATTGCAAAGTCTTCAATATCACTTGGGTTTAGTATTTGATTTTGACAAAATATTTTCCGAAAGGTTTTAATCATAATTTCAATGAGTTTTGAATGATTTAAAAGTGTTTTTAGTCAATGAAATGGTTCTTAAGTGTTAAAATATTAATTTTTCGAAAATCTGGCTATCTACCACTTTGCCGAATATTTACAAAAGGGAATAGCGCACTATCAGTGTTGATAGCATGCTGATAGGATTGAATAATCAAAAAACAATTTTTCTGGAAAATTGCATAAAACGCGCTATCCCTCGCTATCCCTTTTGATAACTCGCTATAAAGTACTTACCGTGATCTTTCGATTTTTACTAAAATGGGGAATAGCGTGCAATAGGCCTAGATTGCACGCTAACGGAAAGTCCAAAAATCTCGAGCTGTTGGGTATGCGTATATGGACTTACAATAGCCCGCTATAAGTCATTAGTTGGCATGATACACAACCCAATAGCATGTTATCCAAGTTTGAGTTAGAAATCTCACATTTCTAACGACAAAAACGCAGGCTCTTTCCCTTTCTCGATTTTTCCATTCCTTACACAGTTTTGACGGGGAATCGTAACTGAAATATTCTCCACTAACACATGGATGATGCCCATTGTTTCGCACGGGGAAAACAACTTTAGATTAAACAATGTTTTGAATTCAAATCATTTCCTACTCTCTTGCTCTTTAACCTGCAATTGCTAATTTAATAAAACACTCATTGTCTAATTTTCAAAGATACAACCCACACGATTTCAGCAAGTTTGACTGAGCTTTTTAAAAGAAGAAAGTCGTGATTCTTGCATTGCCAATAAATGCTTCGACCCGAATCAAAGTTGGAAACTGTCTTGAAGATAACTTCATTGTTTAACTAATTCTTCATTTTATCCCTTTTGTGCTAAGATTTTAAGAAGCAATTCATTGTTTTAAACTGTAAGTATGTGAAGTGTTCTCAGTAAGAGAACACAACACATCACCTATATTCTTTCTCTAAGAGCTACAACTAATCATCAAGAACACATCAAATTATAGCTATCAAAGTCTTCAAAGATCAAGTCCTAAGAACGAAGACATATCTCAATGCTAATGCGTTAGTTCAATCTTAGGTTTGTAGGGTAACGTCTCGATCAATCTCAGCACGAAAACTATCTAAATTGCAAAGTCTTCAATATCACTTGGATTTAGTATTTGATTTTGACAAAATATTTTCCAAAAGGTTTTAATCATAATTTCAATGAGTTTTGAATGATTTAAAAGTGTTTTCTGTCAATGAAAAGGTTCTTAAGTGTTTAAATATTAATTTTTCCAAAATCGGGCTATCCACCACTTTGCCAAAATTTTACAAAAGGTAATAGCGCACTGTCAGTGTTGATAGCATGCTGATAGGGTTGAATAATCAAAAATCAATTTTTCTGGAAAATAGCCTACAACGCGCTATCCCTCGCTATCCCTTTTGATAACTCGCTATAAAGTAGTTACCGTGATCTTTCGATTTTTACTAAAATGGGCAATAGCGTGGTGTAGGCCTAGATTGCACGCTAATGGAAAGTCCAAAAAACTCGAGCTCTTGGGTAAGTGTATATGGACTTACAATAGCCCGCTATAAGTCATTAGTGCGCATGATACACAACCTAATAGCATGCTATCCAAGTTTGAGTTAGAAATCTCACATTTCTAACGAGAAAAACGCAGGCCCTTTCCCTTGCTCGATTTCCAATTCCTTGCACAGTTTTGACGGGGAATCGTAACTAAAATATTCTCCACTAACACATGGATGATGCCCATTGTTTCGCACGGGGAAAACAACTTTAGATTAAACAATATTTTGAATTCAAATCATTTCCTACTCTCTTGCTGTTTAACCTGCAATTGCTAATTTAATAAAACACTCATTGTCTAATTTTCAAAGATACAACACACACGATTTCAACAAGTTAGACTGAGCTTTTTAAAAGAAGAAAGTGGTGATTCTTGCATTGCCAATAAATGCTTCGACCCGAATCAAAGTTGGAAAATGTCTTGAAGATAACTTCATTGTTTAACAAGTTCTTCATTTTATCCCCTTTTGTGCTGAGATTTTAAGAAGCAATTCATTGTTTTAAACTGTAAGTATATGAAGTGTTCTCAATAAGAGAACACAACACATCACCTATATTCTTTCTCTGAGAGCTATAACTAATCATCAAGAACACATCAAATTATAGCTATCAAAGTCTACAAAGATCAAGCTCTAAGAACGAAGACATATCTCATTGCTAATGCGTTAGTTCAATCTTAGGTTTGTAGGGTAACCTCTCGATCAATCTCAGCACGAAAACTCTCTAAATTGCAAAGTCTTCAATATCACTAGGATTTAGTATTTGATTTTGACAAAATATTTTCCGAAAGGTTTTAATCATAATTTCAATGAGTTTTGAATGATTTAAAAGTGTTTTTAGTCAATGAAATGGTTCTTAAGTGTTAAAATATTAATTTTTTGAAAATCTGGCTATCTACCACTTTGCCAAATATTTACAAAAGGGAATAGTGCACTATCAGTGTTGACAGCATGCTGATAGGGTTGAATAATCAAAAATCAATTTTTCTGGAAAATTGCATACAACGCGCTATCCCTCGCTATCCCTTTTGATAACTCGCTATAAAGTAGTTACTGTGATCTTTCGATTTTTACTAAAATGGGCAATAGCGTGCAATAGGCCTAGATTGCACGCTAACGGAAAGTCCAAAAAACTCGAGCTCTTGGGCATGCGTATATGGACTTACAATAGCCCGCTATAAGTCATTAGTTGGCATGATACACAACCCAATAGCATGCTATCCAAGTTTGAGTTAGAAATCTCAGATTTCTAACGAGAAAAACGTAGGCTCTTTCCCTTGCACGATTTTTCCATTCCTTACACAATTTTGACGGGGAATCGTAACTGAAATATTCTCCACTAACACATGGATGATGCCCATTGTTTCGCACGGGGAAAACAACTTTAGATTAAACAATGTTTTGAATTCAAATCATTTCCTACTCTCTTGCTCTTTAACCTGCAATTTCTAATTTAATAAAACACTCATTGTCTAATTTTCAAAGATACAACACACACGATTTCAGCAAGTTAGACTGAGCTTTTTAAAAGAAGAAAGTCGTGATTCTTGCATTGCCAATAAATGCTTCGACCCGAATCAAAGTTGGAAACTTTCTTGAAGATAACTTCATTGTTTAACAAGTTCATCATTTTATCCCTTTTGTGCTGAGATTTTAAGAAGCAATTCATTGCTTTAAATTGTAAGTATATGAAGTGTTCTCAGTAAGAGAACACAACACATCACCTATATTCTTTCTCTGAGAGCTACAACTAATCATCAAGAACACATCAACTTATAGCTATCAAAGTCTACAAAGATCAAGCTCTAAGAACGAAGACATATCTCAATGCTAATGCGTTAGTTCAATCTTAGGTGTGTAAGGTAACCTCTCGATCAATCTCAGCACGAAAACTCTCTAAATTGCAAAGTTTTCAATATCACTTGGATTTAGTATTTGATTTTGACAAAATATTTTCCGAAAGGTTTTAATCACAATTTCAATGAGTTTTGAATGATTTAAAAGTGTTTTGAGTCAATGAAATGGTTCTTAAGTGTTAAAATATTAATTTGGCCAAAATCGGGCTATCCACCACTTTGCAAAATGTTACAAAAGGTTACGCACATCAGTGTTTATAGCACGCTGATAGGGTTGAATAATCAAAAATCAATTTTTTTGGAAAATTGCCTACAACGCGCTATCCCTCGCTATCCCTTTTGATAACTCGCTATAAATCAGTTACCGTGATCTTTCGATTTTTACTAAAATGGGCAATAGCGTCCTATAGGCCTAGATTGCACGCTAACGGAAAGTCCAAAAAACTCGAGCTCTTGGGTATGTGTATATCGACTTGCAATAGCCCGCTATAAGTCATTAGTGCGCATGATACACAACCCAATAGCATGCTATCCAAGTTTAAGTTAGAAATCTCACATTTCTAACGAGAAAAACGTAGGCCCTTTCCCTTGCTCGATTTTTCCATTCCTTTCACAGTTTTGACGGGGAATCGTAACTGAAATATTGTCCACTAACACATGGATGATGCCCATTGTTTCGCACGGCCAAAACAACTTTAGATTAAACAATGTTTTGAATTCAAATCATTTCCTACTCTCTTGCTGTTTAACCTGCAATTGCTAATTTAATAAAACACTCATTGTCTAATTTTTTAAAGATACAAGACACACGATTTCTGCATGTTAGACTGAGCTTTCCAAGGAGTATTTCAAAAGAAGAAAGTCGTGATTCTTGCATTGCCAACAAATGAGTCGACCCGAATCAAAGTTGGAAACTTTCTTGAAGATAACTTCATTGTTTAACAAGGTCTTCATTTTATCCCTTTTGTGCTTAGATTTTAAGAAGCAATTCATTGTTTTAAACTGTAAGGATATGAAGTGTTCTCAGTAAGAGAACACAACACATCACCTATATTCTTTCTCTGAGAGCTACAACTAATCATCAAGAATACATCAAATTATAGCTATCAAAGTCTACAAAGATCAAGCTCTAAGAACGAAGACATATCTCAATGCTAATGCGTTAGTTCAATCTTAGGTGTGTAGGGTAACCTCTCGATCAATCTCAGCTCGAAAACTCTCTAAATTGCAAAGTCTTCAATATCACTTGGATTTAGTATTTGATTTTGACAAAATATTTTCCGAAAGGTTTTAATCATAATTTCAATGAGTTTTGAATGATTTAAAAGTGTTTTGAGTCAATGAAATGGTTCTTAAGTGTTAAAATATTAATTTTTCCAAAATCGGGCTACCCACCACTTTGCAAAATTTTACAATAGGGTACGCACTATCAGTGTTTATAGCACGCTGATAGGGTTGAATAATCAAAAATCAATTTTTCTGGAAAATTGCGTACAACGCGCTATCCCTCGCTATCCCTTTTGATAACTCGCTATAAAGTAGTTACCGTGATCTTTCGATTTTTACTAAAATGGGCAATAGCGTGCTATAGGCCTAGATTGCACGCTAACGGAAAGTCCAAAAAACTCGAGCTCTTGGGTATGTGTATATGGACTTACAATAGCCCGCTATAAGTCATTAGTGCCCATGATACACAACCCAATAGCATGCTATCCAAGTTTGAGTTAGAAATCTCACATTTCTAACGAGAAAAACGTAGGCCCTTTCCTTTGCTCGATTTTTCCATTCCTTACACAGTTTTGACGGGGAATCATAACTGAAATATTCTCCACTAACACATGCATGACGCCCATTGTTTCGCATGGCCAAAACAAGTTTAAATTAAACAATGTTTTGAATTCAAATCATTTCCTACTCTCTTGCTGTTTAACCTGCAATTGCTAATTTAATAAAACACTCATTGTCTAATATTCAAAGATACAACACACACGATTTCAGCAAATTAGACAGAGCTTTCCAAAGAGTATTTCAAAAGAAGAAAGTCGTGATTCTTGCATTGCCAATAAATGCTTCGACCCGAATCAAAGTTGGAAACTGTCTTGAAGATAACTTCATTGTTTAACAAGTTCTTCATTTTACCCCTTTTGTGCTTAGATTTTAAGAAGCAATTCATTGTTTTAAACTGTAAGTATATGAAGTGTTCTCAGTAAGAGAACACAACACATCACCTATATTCTTTCTCTAAGAGCTACAACTAATCATCAAGAACAGATCAAATTATAGCTATCAAAGTCTACAAAGATCAAGCTCTAAGAACGAAGACATATCTCAATGCTAATGCGTTAGTTCAATCTTAGGTGTGTAGGGTAACCTCTCGATCAATCTCAGCACGAAAACTCTCTAAATTGCAAGTTCTTCAATATCACTTGGATTTAGTATTTGATTTTGAAAAAATATTTTTCGAAAGGTTTTAATCATAATTTCAATGAGTTTTGAATGATTTAAAAGTGTTTTGAGTCAATGAAATGGTTCTTAAGTGTTAAAATAATAATTTTTCCAAAATCGGGTTATCCACCAGTTTGCCAAAGTTTTTCAAAAGGTAATAGCGCACTGATAGGGTTGAATAAATAAAAAATCAATTTTTCTGGAAAATTTCCTACAACGCGCTATCCCTCGCTATCCCTTTTGATAACTCGCTATAAAGTAGTTACCGTGATCTTTCGATTTTTACTAAAATGGGCAATAACGTGCTATGGGCCTAGATTGCACGCTAACGGAAAGTCCAACAAACTCGAGCTCTTGGGTATGTGTATATGGACTTACAATAGCCCGCTATAAGTCATTAGTGCGCATGATACACAACCCAATAGCATGCTATCCAAGTTTGCGTTAGAAAAGTCACATTTCTAACGAGAAAAACGTAGGCCCTTTCCCTTGCTCGATTTTTCCATTCCTTACACAGTTTTGACGGGGAATCGTAACTGAAATATTCTCCACTAAGACATGGATGATGCCCATTGTTTCGCACGGCCAAAACGACTTTAGATTAAACAATGTTTTGAATTCAAATCATTTCCTACACTCTTGCTCTTTAACCTGCAATTGCTAATTTAATAAAACACTCATTGTCTAATTTTCAAAGATACAACACACACGCATTTAGCAAGTTAGACTAAGCTTTCCAAAGGTATTTAAAAAGAAGAAAGTCGTGATTCTTGCATTGCCAATAAAAGCTTGGACCGGAATCAAAGTTGGAAACTGTCATGAAGATAACCTCATTGTTTAACAAGAACACATCTACATTCTTTCTCTGAGAGCTACAACTAATCATCAAGAACACATCAAATTATATCTATAAAAGTCTACAAAGATCAAGCTCTAAGAACGAAGACATATCTTAGTGTTAATGCATTAGTTTAGTCTTAGGTGTGTAGGGTAACCTGTCGATCAATCTCAGCACGAAAACTCTCTAAATTGCAAAGTCTTCAATATCACTTGGATTTAGTATTTGATTTTAACAAAATATTTTTCGAAAGGTTTTAATTATAATTTCAATGAGTTTTGAATGATTTAAATGTGTTTTGAGTTAATGGAATGCTTCTTAAGTGTTAAAATATTAATTTTTCCAAAATCGGGCTTTCCACCACTTTGCCAAAATTTTTCAAAGGGTAATAGCGCACTATCAGTGTTGATAGCACGCTCATAGGCTTGAATAATCAAAAATCAATTTTTCTGGAAATTTGCCTACAACTCGCTATCCCTCGCTATCCCTTTTGATAACTCGTTATAGAGTAGTTGCTGTGATCTTTCGATTTTTACTAAAATGGGCAATAGCGTGCTATAGGCCTCGATTGCACGCTAATGGAAAGTCCGAAAAACTCATGCTCTTGGGTATGTGTATATCGACTTACAATAGCCCGCTATAAGTCATTAGTGGGCATGGTACACAACCCAATAGCATGTTATCCAAGTTTGAGTTAGAAATCTGACATTTCTAACGAGAAAAACGCAGGCCCTTTCCCTTGCTCGATTTTTCTATTCCTTGCATAGTTTTGACGGGGAATCGTAACTGAGATATTCTCCACTAACACATGGATGATGCCCATTGTTTCGCACGGCCAAAACAACGTTAGATTAAACAATGTTTTGAATTCAAATCATTTCCTACTATCTTGCTCTTTAACCTGCAATTGCTAATTTAATAAAACACTCATTGTCTAATTTCCAAATATACAACACACATGATTTTTGCAAGTTAGACTAAGCTTTCCAATGAGTCTTTCCAATTAGTTCAATCTTAGGTGTGTAGGGTAACCTCTCGATCAATCTCAACACGAAAACTCTCTAAATTGCAAGTCTTCAATATCACTTGGATTTAGTATTTGATTTTGACGAAATATTTTTCGGAAGGTTTTAATCATAATTTCAATGAGTTTTGAATGATTTAAAAGTGTTTTGAGTCAATGGAATGGTTCTTAAGTGTTAAAATATTAATTTTTCCAAAATCGGGCTATCCACCACTTTGCCAAAATTTTTCAAAAGGTAATAGCGCTCTGATATGAACTTCACCAACAATTGTGATGAAACCCAATAACAATGATGGATTGGAACCCCAAGATCGTGTAGACAAGATTGTTGTTCCCTAGGAGTTCCCGCTTCTACCCTGTCCAACCTCTCGTGAATAGGTTCTAATTCATCCCTCAACATACGCCTCATCTCCCCTAACAACGCTTGCATTTGGAGGTGCGGAACTGCATGTTGTCGAACTTCTTCGGTTGTATCTTCTTCTTGACTATTGGACATATTTAAAATCTGCAAAACAAGGTTAGAATCCTCACAAGCACTCCCTCACGTGTTTCACTCAAGAATTTGATACACTCGCACTCGTGTTTTCACTCTAAACGGCTTTTACCCTCTTATGGTCTCACACACTCTTGCCTTTTTCCACTCTTTTGTGTCTTCGTTTGTTCTTAATCAAACTTCAAGAAACAAATTCAAAATAATCTTAGCAGCAATTCAAAAATGAGAAACAACTAAAACTCATCAAAAGATCAAGAACATGAATAAGGTGAGAAACAAGATTGAAAATAGGAAAATTTTCTTACTGGAATCACTTTTCTTCTCTTTTTTTTTTCTACAACAGGATCAAGAACATGAATAAGGTGAGAAACCTGAAAAGAGGAAATTTTCTTACTGTAATCACTTTTCTTCTCTCTTTTTTTTTGACGATTTTTTTTTTGTACAGCATGGAATAGGAAATCAAAAAAATGAATATAAAAGATAGTCAAAATTATCTTAGAACCAAAGCTCTGATACCAAATGATGTGAACTTCACCAACAATTGTGATGAAACCCAATAACAATGATGGATTAGAACCCCAAGATCGTGTAGACAAGATTGGTTGAGCCTTGACCCGTCACCTAACCAGATGAAAACCAAGACTACGAAGGATTGAAAACGCCACACCAAGATTCAACAATCAAGGTGATAAGTTTGGTTGTTTGAACGCCACAAGATTAACTTGATAAGTTCAAGAGTTCTTTTAAGAACAAAGAGGACACAAGACCTCACAAGATTAACTTGATCTGAAAACATAACATGCCATTCAAATTTGAGCTACCCATCTATATATACTTGGAACAACCCTCCAAGAATAGGAAAAGTCATAACGAAATTTAAAACAATACAAATATCAACATAAACAAGTTCAATGATGCTGGTCACATTTTGTGTGCTTGACTAAGTTCAATGATGCTAGTCACATTTCGTGTGCTTGACTAAGTTCAATTGCTATGATGACATGGACTAAGCCTTGATTATTATTTGAGTCCATCTTAGTCTTTTTAGAATCAGCCCAATTCGCTTGGATTAGCCCATTAGGCGCTTCCTTGAAACGTTTGGCTCTAAGTCTTGTAATTGGACCACTTGGAAGTGACGATGGGTCTTGTCCATATTCAGCTTCATTCCCAAGTGTATGATCAAGTTGTCCAGCTCCTTGGTTTGCATCATTTGGTCCTTGGTTTGCATCATTCTCCCCCTCTTGAGAAGGATTTGTCCTCAAATCATCACCTACATCAAAAGGAGACAAATAAGCAACATTAAAGCTTGCACTGACATTATACTCACCTGGTAAGTCAAGCTTGTAGGCATTATCATTGATGCTTTCCACTATTTGAAATGGCCCGCCACCCCGAGGTAGGAGTTTTGAACACCGTTTCTCCGAAAAATGGTCCTTCCTTAAGTGCAACCAAACCCAATCTCCGGGTTCAAAAACTACCTTCTTGCGTCCCTTGTTGGCTTGTTGGACATATTGGTTAGTCCTTCTTTCAATGTTCAGCCGTGCCTTTTCATGAATCATCTTTACAAATTCTGCCTTCTTTTTGCCGTCTAAGTTTACACGGTCACTCAAAGGTAAAGAAGTTAAATCCAAAGGTGACAATGGGTTTAAACCATAAACCATTTCAAATGGTGAAAATTTAGTTGCAGAATGAATACTTCGATTATAAGCAAATTCAACATGTGGCAAACAATCTTCCCATGTTTTCAAGTTCTTTGTAATGATAGCACGTAACAAAGAAGACAATGTTCTATTCACTACTTCAGTTTGACCATCCGTTTGTGGATGGCAAGTAGTAGAAAACAATAACTTGGTTCCCAACTTTCCCCACAAAGTCTTCCAAAAGTAACTCAAAAACCTTGCATACCTATCAGAAACAATGGTCCTAGGCCATGTAACCTAACAATTTCTTTGAAGAACAAATCAGTTATATGTGATGCATCATCAGTTTTATGACATGCAATGAAGTGTGCCATCTTGGAAAATCTATCTACCACCACAAAAACTGAATCTCTCCCCCTCTTAGTCCTAGGTAATCCCAAAACAAAATCCATAGAAATATCAGTCCAAGGTTCACTAGGTATTGGCAAAGGGGTGTACAAACCATGGGGTTTCAACTTAGACTTGCCCTGTTTACACGTGATACACTTCGCACAGATTCTTTCCACATCACGTTTCATATGAGGCCAAAAAAAATGATCATGCAAAATTCCTAATGTCTTACCTATACCAAAATGACCCATCAAACCACCACCATGAGCTTCTCTCACAAACAATTCACGCAAAGAACACATAGGCACACAGTTTATTTTCCCGAAACAAAAATCCATCATCCCTATAAAACTTACCAAACGCCACTTTTTCATATGCATTGAACACTTCACCAAAATCAGAATCTTGTGCATACAAATCCTTAATGTATTCAAAACCAAGCAATTTTGTATCTAAAATGGAAAGTAAAGCATACCTTCGGGACAATGCATCAACCACCACATTTTCCTTACCTTGCTTGTATCTGATCACATAAGGAAATGTTTCAATGAATTCCACCCACTTGGCATGGCGTCTGTTCAACTTTTGCTGTCCTTTCAAATGCTTCAAAGATTCATGATCTGTGTGAATCACGAATTCTTTTGGCCATAGATAGTGCTGCCAATTTTCCAAAGCCCTTATCAAGGCGTACATCTCCTTATCATAAGTAGGGTAATTTAGGGCTGCCCCACTCAACTTTTCACTAAAATAAGCAATTGGACAGCCTTCTTACATCAAAACAGCTCCAATGCCTATACCTAAAGCATCACATTAGGTAAAACAAGCAAAGGTGCATTAGTTAACTTTTCTTTGATCAGATTAAATGCCTTTTCTTGTTCTTTCCCCCACTTAAACGGCACATTTTTCTTGATGACTTCAGTAAAAGGTGAGGCTAAGCTACTAAAATCACGCACAAACCGTCTATAGAAGCTAGCTAAGCCGTGGAAACTCCTCACTTGGCTGATTGTTGTAGGTGTTGGCCACTCTTAGATTGCCTTAGCCTTTTCTTCGTCCACCTCGATTCCTTCCTTACTAACAACAAAACCAAGAAACACAAGTTTATCTGTGCAAAAGGTGCACTTCTTGAGATTAGCAAACAACTTTTCTTTCCTTAGAATTTCCAAAACATATTTCAAATGCATTACATGTTCTTCCAAGTTTTTGCTATAAATTAGGATATCATCAAAATACACAACGACAAATCTGCCAATAAAAGCACGCAAAACATGGTTCATTAAATGCATACATGTGCTCGGTGCATTAGTTAAACCGAAAGGCATCACTAACCACTCATACAAACCATATTTAGTCTTAAAAGCAGTTTTCCATTCATCACCTTCCTTCATCCTAATCTGATGATATCCACTCTTAAGATCAATTTTTGTAAAGACACAAAAACCATGCAATTCATCCAGCTTATCGTCTAATCTAGGAATGGGATGACGATACTTTACCGTTATGTTGTTGATTGCTCGGCAGTCAACACACATCCTCCATGTCCCATCCTTCTTAGGAACTAACGGCACCGGTACTGCACAAGGACTCATGCTTTCACGCACATACCCCTTCTCCAATAATTCACCAACTTGCCTTTGGAGTTCCTTTGTATCCTCGGGATTACTCCTATAAGCAGGTCGGCTTGGAATTGATGCACCTGGAATGAAATCAATTTGATGTTCAATCCCTCGGATTGGAGGTAATCCATAAGGTACTTCTTCGGGAAGGACATCTTCAAACTCCTGCAAAAGAGAAACAATGCTCTCTTGATCTCACTTTTTTTTGCAATGCAATTGAATTTTTCCTCTCTTGCTCTCACTATGGCTGAAATCCCCTCTCTTTCTTTTTCTCTCTGATCAATGTTTCTCTCTCTCCTTTTTTTTTTTCTCAATTTCGACCTTCATTTCTATTTCTTTCCTTTTTCCATTTGAGCTTTGTAACTTTAATTGGTCTTCCCTGACTTGTTTTAGAGCCAATGGCACAAGAATAATAGGCTGCCCTTTATGAGTGAAAGAATGCCTATTTGTGAATCCATCATGCTTAGCCCTCTTATCATACTGCCATGGTCTTCCCAACAATAAATGGCATGCATGGATAGGAACCACATCACAAAGCACCTCATCCTCATATTTACCAATGGATAATGCCACCAACACTTGCCTTGTCACCTTGATTTCGCCACATTCATTCAGCCACTGAAGCCGATAAGGGTGAGGAGTTTCAAGGTAGTTAAGACCAAGTTCTCCACCAAATAAGTGCTGGCTACGTTTGTGCAACTTCCTCCATCGATAATGACACTGCAAACTTTATTGTTTACAAAGCACCGAGTATGAAACAAGTTCTCCCTTTGGTTACTTTCTTCCTCCTTAACCTGCACATTGAGAACTCGCCTTGCTACCAATAAATCTCCAACCTCAGCACTTTGCTCATCATCCTCGGCATTCTCCAAAGGTGGCATGTCGGCATCATCTACTTCTTCCTCATTCTCCGACTCAAGCTCTCCTTGGGCGTTTATCACCATCACCCTTTTGTTTACACACTGGCTGGCTAGGTGTCCCCGCCCCTGACATTTAAAACACTTAATATCACGTGTTTTAGAACTTGAAGTTTCAGTGTTACCTGAAGTAGCGGCGATCGTTGGTTTGGCATTCTTAGAGGGTTCAAATTTTGGCTTATTTTGTAGCTGCTCATCCCTTTTCGTTTGAACTGTTCCTCCACTATTATGGCTTGATGCACCATATCTGTCAACTCAACATAGTGTTGCATCTCGACTATGTCTGCAATCTCAAGATTTAAGCCGTGCAAAAACCTAGCCATGGTGGCTTCCCGGTTGATGCAAACCAAGGACCAAATGATGCAAACCAAGGAGCTGGACAAGTTGATCATACACTTGGGAATGGAACTGAATATGGACAAGATCCATTGTCGCTTCCAAGTGGTCCAATTACAAGACTTAGAGCCAAACGTTTCAAGGAAGCACTAAATGGGCTAATCCAAGCGAATTGGGCTGATTCTAAAAAGATCAAGATGGGCTCAAATAATAATCAAGGCTTGGTCCATGTCATCAAAGCAATTGAACTTAGTCAAGCACACAAAACTTGACTAGTGTCATTTAACTTAGTCAAGCACACAAAACTTGACTAGCATCATTGAACTTAACTTAGTCAAGCACACAAAATGTGACTAGCATCATTGAACTTAGTCAAGCACACAAAAATTGACTAGCATCATTGAACTTAGTCAAGCACACAAAATGTGACTAGCATCATTGAACTTGTCTTTAGTTATGACTTTTCCTATTCTTGGAGGGTTGTTCCAAGTATATATAAATGGGTAGCTCAAATTTGAATGATATATTATGTTTTCAGATCAAGTTAATCTTGTGAGGTCTTGTGTCCTCCTTGTTCTTAAAAGAACTCTTGAACTTATCAAGTTAATCTTGTGGCGTTCAAACAACCAAACTTATCACCTTGATTGTTGAATCTTGGTGTGGCGTTTTCAATCCTTTGTAGCCTTGGTTTTCATCTGATTCGGTGACGGGTCAAGGCTCAACCAATCTTGTCTACACGATCTTGGGGTTCTAATCCATCATTGTTATTGGGTTTCATCACAATTGTTGGTGAAGTTCATATCATTTGGTATCAGAGCTTTGGTTCTAAGATAAGTTTGACTATCTTTTATATTCATTTTTTTATTTCCTATTCCCTGCTGTAGAGCAAAAAAAAAAAGAATCGTCAAAAAAAAAAGAGAGAAGAAAAGTGATTACAGTAAGAAAATTTTCTCTTTTCAGGTTTCTCACCTTATTCATGTTCTTGATCCTGTTGTAGAAAAAAAAAAAAAAAAGAGAAGAAAAATTATTCCAGTAAAAAAAATTTCCTCTTTTCAATCTTGTTTCTCACCTTATTCACGTTCTTGATCTTTTGATGAGTTTTGGTTGTTTCTCATTTTTGAATTGCTGCTAAGATTATTTTGAATTAGTTTCTTGAAGTTTGATTAAGAACAAAAGAAGACACAAAAGAGTGGAAAAAGGCAAGAGTGTGTGAGACCATAAGAGGGTAAAAGCCGTTTAGAGTGAAAACACGAGTGCGAGTGTATCAAATTCTTGAGTGAAACACGTGAGGGAGTGCTTGTGAGGATTCTAACCTTGTTTTGCAGATTTTAAATATGTCCAATAATCAAGAAGAAGATACATCCGAAGAAGTTCGACAACATGCAATTCCACACCTCCAAATGCAAGCGTTGTTAGGGGAGATGAGGTGTATGTTGAGGGATGAATTAGAACCTATTCACGAGAGGTTGGACAGGGTAGAAGCGGGAACTCCTAGGGAACAGCAACAAGACATCCGCAATAGGCAGCAAGGTGGGCGTGTTCCGTGGCGGAATGTCGAGGAAGAGGTCGAGTTGGAGCAGTTTGATGAGCCAAATTTTAACCGGGGTAGGTCTAAGCGTGGGAATGGGAATCGAGAAGCTTGGATGGGTAGGCCTTGGAGAGATAATGATTTAGGAAACATAAAGATTAAAATCCCATCTTTTCAAGGTAAAAGTGATCCTGAAGTTTTTTTGGAGTGGGAAACTAAAATGGAGATGGTGTTTGATTGTCACAACTACTCAGAGATAAAGAAGGTTAAGTTGGCTGCAATTGAATTCACCGATTATGCCATTGTTTGGTGGGATCAATTACTAATTAATAGGAGAAGGAATAGAGAGCCACCCGTGGACACTTTGGAGGAGATGAAAATGCTTATGAGGAAGCGTTTTGTACCCAGACACTATTATAGGGGATTGTATCAAAAGTTGCAGAGGTTATATCAAGGTTCCAAGAGTGTGGAAGCATATTACAAGGAGATAGAAGTAGCTATGATCCGGGCTAATGTAGAAGAGGACCGGAAAGCCACCATGGCTAGGTTTTTGCACGGCATAAATCATGAGATTGCGGACATAGTTGAGATGCAACACTATGTTGAGTTGATAGATATGGTGCATCAAGCCATAAAGGTGGAGGAACAATTCAAACGAAAAGGATTGGCTAGGAGGGGGCAACCTATGGCTACCACCAGCCCGTGGAAGACAGCTCAAAAAAGGGACGAGCAGCTACAAAATAAGCCAAAATTTGAAACCTCTAAGAATGCCAAACCAACGACCGCTGCTACTTCAGGTAACACTGAAACTTCAGGTTCTAAAACACGTGATATTAAGTGTTTTAAATTTCAGGGGCGGGGACACATAGCCAGCCAATGTGTAAACAAAAGGGTGATGGTGATAAACGCCCAAGGAGAGCTTGACTCGGAGAATGAGGAAGAAGTAGATGATGCCGACATGCCACCTTTGGAGGATGCCGAGGATGATGAGCAAAGTGCTGAGGTTGGAGATTTATTGGTAGCAAAGCGAGTTCTCAATGTGCAGGTTAAGGAGGAAGAAAGTAACCAAAGGGAGAACTTGTTTCATACTCGGTGCTTTGTAAACAACAAAGTTTGCAGTGTTATTATCGATGGAGGAAGTTGCACAAACGTAGCCAGCACTTATTTGGTGGAGAACTTGGCCTTAACTACCTTGAAACATCCTCACCCTTATCGGCCTCAGTGGCTGAATGAATGTGGCGAAATCAAGGTGACAAGGCAAGTGATGTTGGCATTGTCCATTGGTAAATATGAGGATGAGGTGCTTTGTGATGTGGTTCCTATGCATGCATGCCATTTATTGTTGGGAAGACCATGGCAGTATGATAAGAGGGCTAAGCATGATGGATTCACAAATAGGCATTCTTTCACTCATAAAGGGCAGCCTATTATTCTTGTGCCATTGGCTCCAAAACAAGTCAGGGAGGACCAATTAAAGTTACAAAGCTCAAATGAAAAAAAGAAAGAAAAAGAAATGAAGGCTGAAATTGAGAAAAAAAAGAGAGAGAAAAACATTGATCAGAGAGAAAAAGAAAGAGAGGGGATTTCAGCCATAGTGAGAGCAAGAGAGGAAAAATTCAATTGCATTGCAAAAAAAAATGAGATCAAGAGAGCATTATTTTCACACCAGCCCCTTATTGTCCTAATGTACAAGGAGGCTCTTTTATGTACTAATGATCTCGTCGGTGCTTTGCCAAGCGTTATTGTTTCTCTTTTGCAGGAGTTTGAAGATGTCCTTCCCGAAGAAGTACCTTATGGATTACCTCCAATCCGAGGGATTGAACATCAAATTGATTTAATACCAGGTGCATCAATTCCAAGCCGACCTGCTTGTAGGAGTTATCCCGAGGATACAAAGGAGCTCCAAAGGCAAGTTGGTGAATTATTGGAGAAGGGATATGTGCGTGAAAGCATGAGTCCTTGTGCAGTTCTGGTGCTGTTAGTTCCTAAGAAGGATGGAACATGGAGGATGTGTGTTGACTGCCGAGCCATCAACAACATAACTGTAAGGTATCATCATCCCATTCCTAGATTAGATGATATGCTGGATGAATTGCATGGTTCTTGTGTCTTTACAAAAATTGATCTTAAGAGTGGGTATCATCAGATTAGAATGAAGGAAGGTGATGAATGGAAAACTGCTTTTAAGACTAAATATGGTTTGTATGAGTGGTTAGTGATGCCTTTCGGTTTAACTAATGCTCCGAGCACATTTATGCGTTTAATGAACCATGTTTTGCGTGCATTTATTGGCAGATTTGTCGTTGCGTATTTTGATGATATCCTAATTTATAGCAAAAACTTGGAAGAACATGTAATAAATTTGAAATATGTTTTGGAAATTCTAAGGAAAGAAAAGTTGTTTGCTAATCTCATGAAGTGCACCTTTTGCACAGATAAACTTGTGTTTCTTGGTTTTGTTGTTAGTAAGGGAGGAATCGAGGTGGACGAGGAAAAGGTTAAGACAATCCAAGAGTGGCCAACGCCTACAACAATCAGCCAAGTGAGGAGTTTTCACGGCTTAGCTAGCTTCTATAGACGGTTTGTGCGTGATTTTAGTAGCTTAGCCTCACCTCTTACTGAAGTCATCAAGAAAAATGTGCCGTTTAAGTGGGGGAAATAACAAGAAAAGGCATTTAATCTGATCAAAGAAAAGTTAACTAATGCACATTTGCTTGTTTTACCTAACTTTGCTAAAACTTTTGAAATTGAGTGTGATGCTTCAGGTATAGGTATTGGAGCTGTTTTGATGCAAGAAGGTCGTCGAGTTGCTTATTTCAGTGAAAAGTTGAGTGGGGCAGCCCTAAATTACCCTACTTATGATAAGGAGATGTACGCCTTGATAAGGGCTTTGGAAAATTGGCAGCACTATCTATGGCCAAAGGAATTCGTGATTCACACAGATCATGAATCTTTGAAGCATTTGAAAGGACAGCAAAAGTTGAACAGACGCCATGCCAAGTGGGTGGAATTCATTGAAACATTTCCTTATGTGATAAGATACAAGCAAGGTAAGGAAAATGTGGTGGCTGATGCATTGTCCCGAAGGTATGCTTTACTTTCCATTTTAGTTGTAAAATTGCTTGGTTTTGAATACATTAAGGATTTGTATGCACAAGATTCTGATTTTGGTGAAGTGTTCAATGAACGTGAAAAAGTGGCGTTTGGTAAGTTTTATAGGCATGATGAATTTTTGTTTCGGGAAAATAAACTGTGTGCTTATGTGTTCTTTGCGTGAATTGTTTGTGAGAGAAGCTCATGGTGGTGGTTTGATGGGTCATTTTGGTATAACTAAGACATTAGGATTTTTGCATGATCATTTTTTTTGGCCTCATATGAAACGTGATGTGGAAAGAATCTGTGCAAAGTGTATCACGTGTAAACAGGCCAAGTCTAAATTGAAACCCCATGGTTTGTACACCCCTTTGCCAATACCTAGTGAACCTTGGATTGATATTTCTACGGATTTTGTTTTGGGATTACCTAGGACTAAGAGGGGGAGAGATTCAGTTTTTGTGGTGGTAGATAGATTTTCCAAGATGGCACACTTCATTGCATGTCATAAAACTAATGATGCATCACATATAGCTAATTTGTTCTTCAAAGAAATTGTTAGGTTACATGGCATGCCTAGGACCATTGTTTCTGATAGGGATGCACGGTTTTTGAGTTACTTTTGGAAGAATTTGTGGGGAAAGTTGGGAACCAAGTTATTGTTTTCTACTACTTGTCATCCACAAACGGATGGTCAAACTGAAGTAGTGAATAGAACTTTGTCTTCTTTGTTACGTGCTATCATTACAAAGAACGTGAAACATGGGAAGATTGTTTGCCACATGTTGAATTTGCTTATAATCGAAGTATTCATTCTGCAACTAAATTTTCACCATTTGAAATGGTTTATGGTTTTAACCCATTGTCACCTTTGGATTTAACTTCTTTACCTTTGAGTGACCGTGTAAACTTAGATGGCAAAAAGAAGGCAGAATTTGTAAAAATGATTCATGAAAAGGCACGGCTGAACATTGAAAGGAGGACTAACCAATATGTCCAACGAGCCAACAAGGGACGCAAGAAGGTAGTTTTTGAACCTGGAGATTGGGTTTGGTTGCATTTAAGGAAGGACCGTTTTTCGGAGAAACGGCATTCAAAACTCCTACCTCGGGGTGACGGGCCATTTCAAATAGTGGAAAGCATCAATGATAATGCCTACAAGCTTGACTTACCAGGTGAGTATAGTGTATGTGCAAGCTTTAATGTTGCTGATTTGTCTCCTTTTGATGTAGATGATGATGTGAGGACAAATCCTTCTCAAGAGGGGGAGAATGATGCAAACCAAGGACCAAATGATGCAAACCAAGGAGCTGGACAAGTTGATCATACACTTGGGAATGGAGCTGAATATGGACAAGACCCATTGTCACTTCCAAGTGGTCCAATTACAAGACTTAGAGCCAAACGTTCCAAGCGAATTGGGCTGATTTTAAAAAGACCAAGATGGGCTCAAATAATAATCAAGGCTTGGTCCATGTCATCAAAGCAATTGAACTTAGTCAAGCACACAAAACTTGACTAGCATCATTGAACTTAGTCAATGCCACAAAAATTGACTAGCAGCATCATTGAACTTAGTCAAGCACACAAAATGTGTGACTAGAATCATTGAACTTGTCTTTAGTTATGACTTTCCCTATTCTTGGAGGGTTGTTCCAAGTATATATAGATGGGTAGCTCAAATTTGAATGATATATTATGTTTTCAGATTAAGTTAATCTTGTGAGGTCTTGTGTCCTCTTTGTTCTTAAAAGAACTCTTGAACTTATCAAGTTAATCTTGTGGCGTTCAAACAACCAAACTTATCACCTTGATTGTTGAATCTCGGTGTGGCGTTTTCAATCCTTTGTAGCCTTGGTTTTCATCTGATTAGGTGACGGGTCAAGGCTCAACCAATCTTGTCTACACGATCTTGGGGTTCTAATCCATCATTGTTATTGGGTTTCATCACAATTGTTGGTAAAGTTCATATCACCGGTCCTCTTCTACATTAGCCCGGATCATAGCTACTTCCATCTCCTTTTAATATGCTTCCACACTCTTGGAACCTTGATATAACCTCTGCAACTTTTGATACAATCCCCTATAATAGTGGTTGGGTACAAAACGCTTCCTCATAAGCATTTTCATCTCCTCCCAAGTGTCCACGGGTGGCTCTCTATTCCTTCTCCTATTAATCAGTAATTGATCCCACCAAACAATGGCATAATCGGTGAATTCAATTGCAGCCAACTTAACCTTCTTTGTCTCGGAGTAGTTGTGGCAATCAAACACCATCTCCATTTTAGTTTCCCACTCCAAAATAAACTTCAGGATCACTTTTACCTTGAAAAGATGGGATTTTAATCTTTATGTTTCCTAAATCATTATCTCTCCAAGGCCTACCCATCCAAGTTTCTCGATTCCCATTCCCACGTTCAAACCTGCCCCGGTTCAAATATGGTTCATCAAACTGCTCCAACTCAGCCTCTTCCTCAACATTCCGCCACGGAACACACCCACCTTGTTGCCTATTGCGGATGTCTTGTTTCTGTTCCCTAGGAGTTCCCGCTTCTACCCTGTCCAACCTCTCGTGAATAGGTTCTAATTCATCCCTCAACATACGCCTCATCTCCCCTAACAACGCTTGCATTTGGAGGTTCGGAACTGCATGTGGTCGAACTTCTTCGGTTGTATCTTCTTCTTGATTATTGGACATATTTAAAATCTGCAAAACAAGGTTAGAATCCTCACAAGCACTCCCTCACGTGTTTCACTAAAGAATTTGATACACTCGCACTCGTGTTTTCACTCTAATCGGCTTTTACCCTCTTATGGTCTCACACACTCTTGCCTTTTTCCACTCTTTTGTGTCTTCGTTTGTTCTTAATCAAACTTCAAGAAACTAATTCAAAATAATCTTAGCAGCAATTCAAAAATGAGAAACAACCAAAACTCATCAAAAGATCAAGAACATGAATAAGTTGAGAAACAAGATTGAAAAGAGGAAACTTTTCTTACTGGAATCACTTTTCTTCTCTTTTTTTTTTCTACAACAGGATCAAGAACATGAATAAGGTGAGAAACCTGAAAAGCGGAAATTTTCTTACTGTAATCACTTTTCTTCTCTTTTTTTTTTGACGATTTTTTTTTCTACAGCAGGGAATAGGAAATAAAAAAAATGAATATAAAAGATAGTCAAACTTATCTTAGAACCAAAGCTCTGATACCAAATGATATGAACTTCACCAACAATTGTGATGAAACTCAATAACAATGATGGATTAGAACCCCAAGATCGTGTAGACAAGATTGGTTGAGCCTTGACCTGTCACCTAACCAGATGAAAACCAAGACTATGAAGGATTGAAAACGCCACACCAAGATTCAACAATCAAGGTGATAAGTTTGGTTGTTTGAACGCCACAAGATTAACTTGATAAGTTCAAGAGTTCTTTTAAGAACAAAGAGGACACAAGACCCCTCACAAGATTAACTTGATCTGAAAACCTAATATGCCATTCAAATTTGAGCTACCCATCTATATATACTTGGAACAACCCTCCAAGAATAGGAAAAGTCATAACTAAATTTAAAACAATACAAATATCAACATAAACAAGTTCAATGATGCTGGTCACATTTTGTGTGCTTGACTAAGTTCAATGATGCTAGTCACATTTTGTGTTCTTGACTAAGTTCAATGATGCTAGTCACATTTTGTGTGCTTGACTAAGTTCAATGATGCTAGTCAAGTTTTGTGTGCCTGACTAAGTTCAATTGCTTTGATGGCATGAAGTAAGCCTTGATTATTATTTGAGTCCATCTTGGTCTTTTTAGAATCAGCCCAATTCGCTTGGATTAGCCCATTTAGCGCTTCCTTGAAAGGTTTGGCTCTAAGTCTTGTAATTGGACCACTTGGAAGTGACAATGGGTCTTGTCCATATTCAGCTTCATTCCCAAGTGTATGATCAACTTGTCCAGCTCCTTGGTTTGCATCATTTGGTCCTTGGTTTGCATCACGCACTATCAGTGTTGTTAGCACGCTGACAGGGTTGAATAATCAAAAATCAATTTTTCTGGAAAATTGCTTACAGCGCGCTATCCCTCGCTACCCCTTTTGATAACTCGTTATAGAGTAGTTACCGTGATCTTTCAATTTTTACTAAAATGGGAATTAGCGTGCTATAGGCCTCGATTGCACGCAAACGGAAAGTCCGAAAAACTCGAGCTCTTGGGTATGCATATATCGACATACAAGAGCCCGTTATAAGTCATTAGTGGACATGATACACAACCCAATAGCATGTTATCCAAGTTTGAGTTAGAAATCTAACATTTCTAACGAGAAAAACGTAGGCCCTTTCCCTTGCTCAATTTTTCTATTCCTTGCACAGTCTTGACGTGGAATCGTAACTGAAATATTCTCCACTAACACATGGATGATGCCCAATGTTTCGCACGGCCAAAACAACATTAGATTAAACAATGTTTTGAATGCAAATCGTTTCCTACTCTCTTGCTCTTTAACCTCCAATTGCTAATTTAATAAAACACTCATTGTCTAATTTTCAAAGATACAACACACACAATTTTAGCAAGTTAGACTAAGCTCTTTCCAAAGAGTATTTCAAAAGAAGAAAGTCGTGATTCTTGCATTGCCAATAAAAGCTTCGACCCGAATCAAAGTTGGAAAATGTCTTGAAGATAACTTCATTGTTTAACAAGTTCTTCATTTTATCCCTTTTGTGCTGAGATTTCCAGAAGCTATCCATTGTTTTAATTTGTAGGTATATGAAGTGTTCTCAGTAAGAGAACACGTCACCTATATTCTTTGTCTGAATGCTACAACTAATCATCAAGAACACATCAAACAATAGCTTTCAAAGTCTACAAAGATCAAGCTCTAAGAACGAAGACATATCTCAATGCTAATGCATTAGTTTGATCTTAGGTGTGTAGGGTAACCTCTGGATCAATCTCAGCACGAAAACTCTCTAAATTGCAAAGTCTTCAAAATCACTTGGATTTCGTATTTGATTTTGACAAAATATTTTCTAAAAGGTTTTAATCATAATTTCAATGAGTTTTGAATGATTTAAAAGTGTTTTGAGACAATGGAATGGTTCTTAAGTGTTAAAATAATAATTTTTCCAAAATCGGGCTATCCAGTACTTTGCCAAAATTTTACAAAAGGTAATAGTGCACTATCAATGTTGATAGCACGTTGTTAGGGTTGATTAATCAAAAATCAATTTTTCTGGAAAATTGCCTACAGCGCACTATCCCTCGCTATCCCTTTTGATAACTCGCTATAGAGTAGTTACCGTGGTCTTTCGATTTTTACTAAAACGGGCAATAGCGTCCTATAGGCCTCGATTGCACGCTAACGGAAAGTCTGAAAAACTCGAGCTCTTGGATATGTGTATATCGACTTACAATAGCCCGCTATAAGTGATTAGTGGGCATGATACACAACCCAATAGCATGCAAATCAAGTTTGTGTTAGAAATCTCACATTTCTAACGAGAAAAAACGTAAGCCCTTTCCCTTGCGTGATTTTTCTAGTCCTTGCACAGTTTTGACGGGGAATCATAACTGAAATATTCTTCGCTAACACATGGATGATGCCCATTGTTTCGCACGTCCAAAACAACTTTAGATTAAACAATGTTTTGAATTCAAATCATTTTCTACTCTCTTGCTCTTTAACCTGCAATTGCTAATTTAATAAAACACTCATTGTCTAATTTTAAAATATACAACTTACACGATTTTTGCTAGTTAGATTGAGCTTTCCAAAGAGTATTTCGAAAGAAGAAAGTCGTGATTCTTGCATTGCCAATAAAAGCTTCGACCCGAATCAAAGTTGGAAACTGTCTTGAAGATAACCTCATTGTTTAACAAGTTCTTCATTTTATCACTTTTGTGGTGAGATTTTCAGAAGCAATTCATTATTTTAAACTGTAAGTATATGAAGTGTTCTCAGTAAGAGAACACAACACATTACCTGTATTCTTTCTCTAAGTGCTACAACTAATCATCAACAACACATCAAATTATAACTATCAAAGTCTACAAAGATCAAGCTCTAAAAACGAAGACATATCTCAATGCTAATGCATTAGTTCAATCTTAGCACGTAGGGTAACCTCTCGATCAATCTCAACCCGAAAACTCTCTAAATTGCAAAGTCTTCAATATCATTTGGATTTATTATTTGATTTTGACAAAATATTTTTCGAAAGGTTTTAATCATAATTTCAATGAGTTTTGAATGTTTTAAAAGTGATTTGAGACAAAGGAATGGTTCTTAAGTGTTAAAATATTAATTTTTCCAATATCAGCCTATCCATCACTTTGCCAAAATTTTTCAAAAGGCAATAGCACGCTGATAGGGTTGAATAATCAAAAATATATTTTTCTTAAAAATTGCCTACTGCGCGCTATCCCTTCTGATAACTCGCTATAGAGCAGTTGCCGTGATCTTTCGATTTTTAGTAAAATGGGCAATAGCGTGCTATAGGCCTTGATTGCACGCTAACGGAAAGTCCGAAAATCTCGAGCTCTCGGATTTGTGTATATCAACCTGCAATAGTCCGCTATCCATCATTAGAGAGCATGATACACAACCCAATAGCATGCTATAGACGTTAGAGTTAGAAATCTCACAATTCTAACGAGAAAACTTGCGCCCTTTCCCTTACTCGTTTTTTCTATTCCTTGCACAGTTTTGTCTGGGAATCGTAGCTAAAACATTCTCCACTAACCCCTGGATGATTCTCGTTGTGTCGCCTGCGCAAAACGACATTGGACTAAACAATTTTTTGAATTCAAATCATTTCCTACTCTCTTGCTCTTTAACCTGCAACTGCTAATTTAATAAAACACCAATTCTCTAATTTTCAAAGATACAACACACACGATTTTCGCAAGTTAGACTGAGCTTTCCAAAGAGTATTTCAAAAGGAGAAAGTCGTGATTCTTGCATTGCCAATAAAAGCTTCTACCTGAATCAAAATTGCAAACTGCTTTGAAGATAACCTCATTTTATCGCTTTTGTGCTGAGATTTTCAGAACCTATCCATTGTTTTAAACTGTAGGTATATGAAGTGTTCTCAGTAAGAGAACACGTCACCTATATTCTTTCACTAAGTGATACATCAAACAATAGCAATAGTAGTCTACAAAGATCTAGCTCTAAGGACGAAGTCATATCTCAATGCTAATGCATTAGTTTGATCTTAGGTGTGTGGGGTAACCACTCGATCAATCTCAGCACGAAAACTCTCTAAATTGCAAAGTCTTCAAAATCACTCTGATTTAGTATTTGATTTTGACAAAATATTTTCCGAAAGGTTTTAATCATAATTTCAATGAGTTTTGAATTATTTAAAAGTGTTTTGAAACAATGGAATGGTTCTTAAGTGTTAAAATATTAATTTTTCCAAAATCGGGCTATCCAGCACTTTGCCAAAAAATTTCAAAAGGCAATAGCGCACTACCAGTGTTGATAGCACGCTGATAGGGTTGAATAATCAAAAATATATTTTTCTTGAAAATTGCCTACAGCGCGCTATCCCTTCTAAAAACTCGTTATGGAGTAGTTGCAGTGATCTTTCGATTTTTAGTAAAATGGGCAATAGCGTGCTATAGGCCTTGATTGCACGCTCTTGGAAAGTTTGAAAAACTCGAGCTCTTGGATTTTTGTATGTCGACCTGCAATAGTCCGCTATCCGTCATTAGAGAGCATGATACACAACCCAATAGCATGCTATCCATGTCAGAGTTAGAAATCTAACAATTCTAACGATAAAAACTTTGGCCCTTTCCCTTGCTCGATTTTTCTATTCCTTGCACAATTTTGACTGGGAATCGTAGTTGAAGCATTCTCCACTAACACCTAGATGATTCCCAGTGTGTCGCAAGGGCAAAACAACTTTAGATTAAACAAAGTTTTTAATTCAAATCATTTCCTACTCTCTTGCTCTTTAACATGCAATTGCTAATTTAATAAAACACTCATTCTCTAATTTTCAAAGATACAACACACATGATTTTTGCATGATACCCTGAGCTTTCCAAAGAGTGTTTCAAAAGAAGAAAGTCGTGATTCTTGCATTGCCAACAAAAGCTTCGACCTGAATCAAAATTGCAAACTGTCTTGAAAATAACCTCATTTTATCCCTTTTGTGCTGAGATTTTCAGATGCTATCCATTGTTTTAAACTGTAGGTATATGAAGTGTTCTCAGTAAGAGAACACGTCACCTATATTCTTTGTCTGAATGCTACAACTAATCATCAAGAACACATCAAACAATAGCTTTCAAAGTCTACAAAGATCAAGCTCTAAGAACGAAGACATATCTCAATGCTAATGCATTAGTTTGATCTTAGGTGTGTAGGGTCACCTCTCGATCAATCTCAGCACGAAAACTCTCTAAATTGCAAAGCCTTCAAAATCACTTGGATTTAGTATTTGATTTTGACAAAATATTTTTCGAATGGTTTTAATCACAATTTCAATGTGTTTTGAATGATTTAAAAATGTTTTGAGACAATGGAATGGTTCTTAAGTGTTAAAATATTAATTTTTCCAATATCAGGCTATCCAGCACTTTGCCAAAAAATTTCAAAAGGCAATAGCGCACTACCAGTGTTGATAGCACGCTGATAGGGTTGAATAATCAAAAATATATTTTTCTTGAAAATTGCCCGAGGCGCGCTATCCCTTCTGATAACTCGTTATGGAGCAATTGCGGTGATCTTTGGATTTTTAATAAAATGGGCAATAGCGTGCTATAGGCCTTGATTGGACGCTAACGGAAAGTCCGAAAAACTCGAGCTCTTGGGTATGTGTATATCGACTTAAAATAGCCCGCTATAAATCATTAGTGGGCATGATACAAAACCCAATAGCATGTTATCCAAGTTTGAGTTAGAAATCTCACATTTCTAACGAGAAAAACGTAAGCCCTTTCTCTTGATCGATTTTTCTATTTCTTGCACAGTTTTGACGGGGAATCGTAACTGAAATATTCTCAACTAACACATGGATGATGCCCATTGTTTCGCACGGCCAAAACAACTTTAGATTAAGCAATGTTTTGAATTCAAATCATTTCCTACTCTCTTGCTATTTAACCTGCAATTGCTAATTTAATAAAACACTCATTGTTTAATTTTCAAAGATACACACACACGATTTTAGCAAGTTAGACTGAGCTTTTCCAAAGAGTATTTCAAAAGAAGAAAGTCGTGATTCATGCATTACCAATAAAAGCTTCGACCCGAATCAAAGTTGGAAACTGTCTTGAAGATAACCTCATTGTTAAACAAGTTCTTCAATTTATCCCTTTTGTGCTGAGATTTTAAGAAGCAATTCATTGTTTTAAACTGTAAGTATATGAAGTGTTCTCAGTAAGAGAACACAACACATCACCTATATTCTTTCTCTGAGAGCTACAACTAATCATCAAGAACACATCAAATTATAGCTATCAAAGTCTACAAAGATCAAGCTCTAAGAACGAAGACATATCTCAATGCTAATGCATTAGTTCAATCTTAGGTGTGTAGGGTAACCTCTCGATCAATCTCAGCACGAAAACTCTCTAAATTTCAAAGTCTTCAATATCACTTTGATTTAGTGTTAGATTTTGACAAAATATTTTCCGAAAGGTTTTAATCATAATTTCAATGAGTTTTGAATGTTTTAAAAGTGTTTTGAGACAAAGGAATGGTTCTTAAGTCTTAAAATATTAATTTTTCCAATATCAGCCTATCCAGCACTTTGCCAAAAATTTTCAAAAGGCAATAGCACGCTGATAGGGTTGAATAATCAAAAATATATTTTTCTTGAAAATTGCCTACTGCACTCTATCCCTTCTGATAACTCGCTATAGAGCAGTTGCCGTGATCTTTCGATTTTTAGTAAAATGGGCAATAGCGTGCTATAGGCCTTGATTGCACAACCCAATAGCATGCTATAGACGTTAGAGTTAGAAATCTCACAATTCTAACGAGAAAAACTTGGGCCCTTTCCCTTGCTCGTTTTTTCTATTCCTTGCACAGTTTTGTCTGGGAATCGTAGCTGAAACATTCTCCACTAACACCTGGATGATTCTCGTTGTGTCGCCCGGCAAAACGACTTTGGACTAAACAATTTTTTGAATTCAAATCATTTCCTACTCTCTTGCTCTTTAACCTGCAACTGCTAATTTAATAAAACACCAATTCTCTAATTTTCAAAGATACAACACACACGATTTTCGGAAGTTAGACTGAGCTTTCCAAAGAGTATTTCAAAAGGAGAAAGTCGTGATTCTTGCATTGCCAATGAAAGCGTCAACATGAATCAAAATTGCAAAATGTCTTGAAGATAACCTCATTTTATCCCTTTTGTGCTGAGATTTTCAGAAGCTATCCATTGTTTTAAACTTTAGGTATATGAAGTGTTCTCAGTAAGAGAACACGTCACCTATATTCTTTGTGTGAATGGTACAACAAATCATCAAGAACACATCAAACAATAGCTTTGAAATTCTACAAAGTTCAAGCTCTAAGAACGAAGACATATCTCAATGCTAATGCATTAGTTTTATCATAGGTGTGTAAGGTCACCTCTCGATCACTCTCAGCGCGAAAGCTCTCTAAAAATTTGCGAAGGGTTTGAATCATAATTTCAATGAGTTTTGAGACAATGGAATGTTTCTTAAGTGTTAAAATATTAATTTCTCCAAAAGCGGGCCATCCAGCACTTTGCCAAAATTTCTCAAAAGGCAAAAGCGCACTATCTATGTTGATAGCACGCTGATAGGGTTGAATCATCAAAAATATATTTTTCTTGAAAATTGCCTACAGCGCTCTATCCCTTCTGATAACTCGCTATTTAGCAGTTGCCGTGATCTTTCGATTTTTAGTAAAATGGGCAATAGCGAGCTATAGGCCTTGATTGCACGCTATCGGAATGTTCGAAAAACTCGAGCTCTCGGGTTTGTGTATATCGACCAGCAATAGTTTGCTATCCGTCATTAGAGAGCATGATGCACAACCCAATAGCATGCTATAGACGTTTGAGTTAGAAATCTAACAATTCTAAAGAGAAAAACTTGGGCCCTTTCCCTTGCTCGTTTTTTCTATTGCTTGCACAGTTTTGACTGAGAATCGTAGCTGAAACATTCTCCACTAACACCTAGATGATTCCCGTCGTGTCGCCCGCGCAAAACAACGTTAGACTAAACAATGTTTTGAATTCAAATCATTTCCTACTCTCTTGCTCTTTAACCTGCAACTGCAAATTTAATAAAACACCAATTCTCTAATTTTCAAAGATACAACACACACGATTTTCGCAAGTTAGACTTAGCTTTCCAGAGAGTATTTCAAAAGAAGAAAGTCGTGATTCTTGAATTTTCAATAAAAGGTTCGACCTGAATCAAAATTGCAAACTGTTTTGAAGATAACCTCATTTTATCCCTTTTGTGCTGAGATTTTCAGAAGCTATCCATTGTTTTAAACTGTAGGTACATGAAGTGTTCTCAGTAAGAGAACACGTCACCTATATTCTTTCTCTGAGTGCTACAACTAATCATCAAGAACACATCAAACAATAGCTATAGTAGTCTACAAAGATCTAGCTCAAACGACGAAGACATATCTCAATGCTAATACATTAGTTTGATCTTAGGTGTGCAGGGTAACCTCCCGATCAATCTCAGCACGAAAATTCTCTAAATTGCAAAGTCTTCCAAATCACTTGGATTTAGTAATTGATTTCTACAAAATATTTTCCGAAAGGTTTTAATCATAATTTCACTGAGTTTTGAATGATTTAAAAGTGTATTGAGACAATGGAATGGTTCTTAAGTGTTAAAATATTAATTTTTCCAAAATCAGGCTATCTAGCACTTTGCCAAATATTTTCAAAAGGCAATAGCGCACTACCAGTGTTGATAGCACGCTGATAGGGTTGAATAATCAAAAATATATTTTTCTTGAAAATTGCCTACAGCGCGCTATCCCTTCTGATAACTCGTTATATAGCAGTTGTCGTGATCTTTTGATTTTTAGTAAAATGGGCAATAGCGTGCTATAGGCATTGATTGCACGCTATCGAAAAGTCTGAAAAACTCGAGCTCTTGGGTTTCTGTATATCGACCTGCAATAGTCCGCTATCCGTCATTAGAGAGCATGATACACAACCCAATAGCATGCTATCCATGTTAGAGTTAGAAATCTCACTATTCTAATGATAAAAACTTGGGCCCTTTCCCTTCCTCCTTTTTTTTATTCCTTGCACAGTTTTGACTGGGAATCGTAGCTGAAACATTCTCCACTAACACCTAGATGATTCCCGTTGTGTCGCCCGCGCAAAAAAACTTTAGACTAAACAATGTTTTGAATTCAAATCATTTCCTACTCTCTTGCTCTTTAACTTGCAACTGCTAATTTAATAAAACACTAATTCTCTAATTTTCAAAGATACAACACACACGATTTTCGCAAGTTAGACTGAGCTTTCCAAAGAGTATTTCAAAAGAAGAAAGTCGTGATTCTTGAATTGTCAATAAAAGGTTTGACCTGAATCAAAATTGCAAACTGTTTTGAAGATAACCTCATTTTATCCCTTTTGTGCTGAGATTTTCAGAAGCTATCCATTGTTTTAAACTGTAGGTATATGAAGTGTTCTCAGTAAGAGAACACGTCACCTATATTCTTTCTCTAAGTGCTACAACTAATCATCAAGAACACATCAAACAATAGCTATAGTACTCTACAAAGATCTAGGTCTAAGGACGAAGACATATCTCAATGCTAATACATTAGTTTGATCTTAGGTGTGTAGGGTAACCTCCCGATCAATCTCAGCACGAAAATTCTCTAAATTGCAAAGTCTTAAAAATCACTTGGATTTAGTAATTGATTTTGACAAAATATTTTCCGAAATGTTTTAATCATAATTTCAATAAGTTTTGAATGATATAAAAGTGTTTTGAGACAATGGAATGGTTCTTAAGTGTTAAAATATTAATTTTTTCCAAAATCGGGCTATCTAGCACTTTGCCAAAAAATTTCAAAAGGCAATGGCGCACTACCAGTGTTGATAGCACGCTGATAGGGTTGAATAATCAAAAATATATTTTTCTTGAAAATTGCTTACAACGTGCTATCCCTTCTCATAACTCGTTATGGAGCAGTTGCCGTGATATTTCGATTTTTAGTAAAATGGGCTATTGCGTGCGGGCCTTGATTGCACGCTATCGGAAAGTTTGAGAAAGTCGATAGCATATAGTCCTGCAATAGTCCGCTATCTGTCATTAGAGAGCATGATACACAACCCAATAGCATGCTATCCATGTCAGAGTTAGAAATCTCACAATTCTAATGAAAAAACATGGGCCCTTTCCCCCGCTCCATTTTTCTATTCCTTGCACAGTTTTGACAGGGAATCGTAGCTGAAACATTCTCCACTAACACCTGGATGATTCCCAGTGTGTCACACGGGCAAAACAACTTTATATTTAACAAAGTTTTGAATTCAAATCATTTCCTACTCTCTTGCTCATTAACCTGCAACTGCTAATTTATTAAAACACTCATTCTCTAATTTTCAAAGATACAACACACGATTTTTGCATGATAGCCGGAGCTTTCCAAAGAGTTTTTAAAAAGAAGAATGTCGTGATTCTTGCATTGCCAAAAAAAGCTTCGACCTGAATCAAAATTGCAAATTGTCTTGAAGATAACCTCACTTTATCCCTTTTGTGCTGAGATTTTCAGAAGCTGTCCATTGTTTTAAACTGTAGGTATATGAAGTGTTCTCAGTAAGAGAACACGTCACCTATATTCTTTCTCTTAGTTTTACCACAAATCATTAAGAACACATGAAACAATAGCTATAAAAGATTACAAAGATCAAGCTTTAAGAACGAAGACATATCTCAATGCAAATGCGTTAGTTTGATCTTAGGTGTGTAGGGTAACCTCTCGATCAATCTCAGCACGAAAACTTTCTAATTGCAAAGTCTTCAAAATCACTTGGATTTAGTATTTGATTTGACAAAACATTTTCCGAAACGTTTTAATCATAATTTCTATGAGTTTTGAATGATTTAAAAGTGTTTTGAGACAATGGAATGGTTCTTAAGTGTTAAAATATTAATTTTTCCAAAATCGGGCTATCCAGCACTTTGCCAAAAATTTTTAAAAGGCAATAGGGCACTATCATTGTTGATAGCACGCTGATAGGGTTGAATAATCAAAAATATATTTTTCTTGAAAATTGCCTACAACGCGCTATCCCTTCTGATAACTCGCTATAGAGCACTTGCCGTGATCTTATGATTTTTAGTAAAATGGACAATAGCGTGCTATAGGCCTTGATTGCACGCTATCGGAAAGGCTGAAAAACTCGAGCTCTTGGGTTTATGTATATCGACCTGCCATAGTCCGCTATCCGTCAATAGAGAGCATGATACACAACCCAACAGCATGCTATTCATGTCAGAGTTAGAAATCTCAAATTTCTAATGAGAAATACGTGGGCCCCTTCCCTTGCTTGATTTTTCTATTCCTTGCACAGTTTTGACTGGGAATCGTAGCTGAAACATTCTCCACTAACACCTGGATGATTCCCATTGTGTCGCACGATCAAAACAACTTTTTATTAAACAATATTTTGAATTCAAATCATTTCCTACTCTCTTGCTCTTTAACCTGCAACTGCTAATTTAATAAAACACTCATTCTCTAATTTTCAAAGATACAACACACGATTTTCGCAAGTTAGACTGAGCTTTCCAAAGAGTATTTCAAAAGAAGAAAGTCGTGATTCTTGCATTGCCAATAAAAGCTTCGACCTGAATCAAAATTGCAAACTGTCTTGAAGATAACCTCATTTTATCCCTTTTGTGCTGAGATTTTTCAGAAACAATCCATTGTTTTAAACTGTAGGTATATGAAGTGTTCTCAGTAAGAGAACACGTCACCTATATTCTTTGTCTGAATGCCACAACTAATCATCAAGAACACATCAAACAATTACTTTCAAAGTCTACAAAGATCAAGCTCTAAGAACGAACACATATCTCAATGCCAATGCATTAGTTTGATCTTAGGTGTGTAGGGTCACCTCTCGATCAATCTCAGCGCGAAAGCTCTCTAAAAATTCAAAGTTTTCAAAATCACTTGGATTTAGTATTTGTGTTTGAAAAAATATTTTCCGAACGGTTTTAATCATAATTTCAATGAGTTTTGAATGATTTAAAAATGATTTGAGACAATGGAATGGTTCTTACGTGTTAAAATATTAATTTTTCCAAAATCGGGCTATCCAGCACTTTGCCAAACATTTTCAAAAGGCAATAGCACACTATTAGTGTTGATAGCACACTGATAGGGTTGAATAATCAAAAATATATTTTTCTTGAAAATTGCCTACAACGCGCTATCCCTTCTGATAACTCGCTATAGAGCACTTGCCGTGATCTTATGATTTTTAGTAAAATGGGCAATAGCGTGCTATAGGCCTTGATTGCACGCTATCGGAAAGGCTGAAAAACTCGAGCTCTTGGGTTTATGTATATCGACCTGCCATAGTCCGCTATCCATCATTAGAGAGCATGATACACAACCCAATAGCATGTTATCCATGTCAGAGTTAGAAATCTCACAATTCTAACGATAAAAACTTGGGCCCTTTCCCTTGCTCAATTTTTCTATTCCTTGCACAGTTTTGACTGGGAATCGTAGCTGAAGCATTCTCCACTAACACCTGGATGATTCCCATTGTGTCGCACGATCAAAACAACTTTAGATTAAACAGAGTTTTGAATTCAAATTATTTCCTACTCTCTTGCTCTTTAACCTGCAACTGCTAATTTAATAAAACACTCATTCTCTAATTTTCAAAGATACAACACACACGATTTTTGCAATTTAGACTGAGCTTTCCAAAGAGTATTTCAAAAGAAGAAAGTCGTGATTCTTGCATTGCCAATAAAAGCTTCGACCTGAATCAAAATTGCAAACTGTCTTGAAGATAACCTCATTTTATCCCTTTTGTGCTGAGATTTTTCAGAAACAATCCATTGTTTTAAACTGTAGGTATATGAAGTGTTCTCAGTAATAGAACATGTCACCTATATTCTTTGTCTGAATGCCACAACTAATCATCAAGAACACATCAAACAATTACTTTCAAAGTCTACAAAGATCAAGCTCTAAGAACGAACACATATCTCAATGCCAATGCATTAGTTTGATCTTAGGTGTGTAGGGTCACCTCTCGATCAATCTCAGCGCGAAAGCTCTCTAAAAATTCAAACTTTTCAAAATCACTTGGATTTAGTATTTGTGTTTGAAAAAATATTTTCCGAAAGGTTTTAATCATAATTTCAATGAGTTTTGAATGATTTAAAAATGTTTTGAGACAATGGAATGGTTCTTAAGTGTTAAAATATTAATTTTTCCAAAATCGGGCTATCCAGCACTTTGCCAAACATTTTCAAAAGGCAATAGCGCACTATTAGTGTTGATAGCACACTGATAGGGTTGAATAATCAAAAATATATTTTTCTTGAAAATTGCCTACAACGCGCTATCCCTTCTGATAACTCGCTATAGAGCAGTTGCCGTGATCTTATGATTTTTAGTAAAATGGGCAATAGCGTGCTATAGGCCTTGATTGCACGCTATCGGAATGGCTGAAAAACTCGAGCTCTTGGGTTTATGTATATCGACCTGCCATAGTCCGCTATCCGTCATTAGAGAGCATGATACACAACCCAATAGCATGTTATCCATGTCAGAGTTAGAAATCTCACAATTCTAACGATAAAAACTTGGGCCCTTTCCCTTGCTCGATTTTTCTATTCCTTGCACAGTTTTGACTGGGAATCGTAACTGAAGCATTATCCACTAACACCTGGATGATTCCCATTGTGTCGGACGATCAAAACAACTTTAGATTAAACAAAGTTTTGAATTCAAATTATTTCCTACTCTCTTGCTCTTTAACCTGGAACTGCTAATTTAATAAAACACTCATTCTCTAATTTTCAAAGATACAACACACACGATTTTTGCAATTTAGACTGAGCTTTCCAATGAGTATTTCAAAAGAAGAAAGTCGTGATTCTTGCATTGCCAATAAAAGCTTCAACCTGAATCAAAATTGCAAACTGTCTTGAAGATAACCTCATTTTATCCCTTTTGTACTGAGATTTTCAGAAGCTATCCATTGTTTTAAACTTTAGGTATATGAAGTGTTCTAAATAAGAGAACACGTCACTTATATTCTTTGTTTGAATGCTACAACAAATCATTAAGAACACATCAAACAATAGCTTTCAAAGTCTACAAAGATCAAGCTCTAAGAACGAAGACATATCTCAATACTAGTGCATTAGTTTGATCATAGGTGTGTAGGGTCACCTCTCGATCACTCTCAGCGCGAAAGCTCTCTAAAAATTCAAAGTCTTCAAAAATCACTTGGATTTAGTATTTGAGTTTGACAAAATATTTTGCGAAGGGTTTTAATCATAATTTCAATGAGTTTTGATTGATTTAAAAATGTTTTGAGACAATGGAATGGTTCTTAAGTGTTAAAATAATAATTTTTCCAAAATCGCGCCATCCAGCACTTTGCCAAAATTTTTCAAAAGGCAATAGCGCACTATCTGTGTTGATAGCACGCTGATAGGGTTCAATAATCAAAAATATATTTTTCTTGAAAATTGCCTACAGCGCGCTATCCCTTCTGATAACTCGCTATATAGCAGTTGCCGTGATCTTTCGATTTTTAGTAAAATGGGCAATAGCGTGCTATATGCATTGATTGCACGCTATCGAAAAGTCTGAAAAACTCGAGCGCTTGGGTTTCTGTATATCGACCTGCCATAGTCCGCTATCCGTCATTAGAGAGCATGATACACAACCCAATAGCATGCTATCCATGTTAGAGTTAGAAATCTCACTATTCTAATGATAAAACCTTGGGCCCTTTCCCTTGCTCGTTTTTTTTATTCCTTGCACAATTTTGACTGGGAATCGTAGCTGAAACATTCTCCACTAACACCTGGATGATTCCCGTTGTGTCGCCTACGCAAAACAACTTTAGACTAAACAATGTTTTGAATTCAAATCATTTCCTACTCTCTTGCTCTTTAACTTGCAACTGCTAATTTAATAAAACACTAATTCTCTAATTTTCAAAGATGCAACACTCACGATTTTCGCAAGTTAGACTGAGCTTTCCAAAGATTATTTCAAAAGAAGAAAGTCGTGATTCTTGAATTTTCAATAAAAGGTTCGACCTGAATCAAAATTGCAAACTGTTTTGAAGATAACCTCATTTTATCCCTTTTGTGCTGAGATTTTCAGAAGCTATCCATTGTTTTAAACTGTAGGTATATGAAGTGTTCTCAGTAAGAGAACACGTCACCTATATTCTTTCTCTGAGTGCTACAACTAATCATCAAGAACACATCAAACAATAGCTATAGTAGTCTACAAAGATCTAGCTCTAAGGGCGAAGACATATCTCAATGCTAATGCATTAGTTTGGTCTTAGGTGTGTAGGGTAACCTCCCGATCAATCTCAGCACGAAAATTCTCTAAATTGCAAAGTCTTCAAAATCACTTGGATTTAGTAATTGATTTCTACAAAATATTTTCCGAATGGTTTTAATCATAATTTCAATGAGTTTTGAATGATTTAAAAGTGTTTTGAGACAATCGAATGGTTCTTAAGTGTTAAAATATTAATTTTTCCAAAATCGGGCTATCTAGCAGTTTGCCAAAAATTTTCAAAAGGCAATAGCGCACTACCAGTGTTGATAGCATGCTGATAGGGTTGAATAATAAAAAATATATTTTTCTTGAAAATTGCCTACAACGCGCAATCCCTTCTGATAATCCGTTATGGAGCAGTTGCCGTGATCTTTCGATTTTTAGTAAAATGGGCAATAGCGTGCTATGGGCCTTGATTACACGCTATCGGAAAGTTTGAAAAGGTCGATAGCATATCGTCCTGCAATAGTCGGCTATCTGTCATTAGGGAGCATGATACACAACTCAATAGCATTCTATCCATGCCAGAGTTAGAAATCTCACAATTCTAAGGATAAAAACTTCGGCCCTTTCCCTTGCTCGATTTTTCTATTCTTTGCACAGTTTTGACTGGGAATCGTAGTTGAAGCATTCTCCACCAACACTTGGATGATTCCCAGTGTGTCGCACGGGCAAAACAACTTTAGATTAAACAAAGTTTTGAATTCAAATCATTTCCTACTCTCTTGCTCATTAACCTGCAACTGCTAATTTAATAAAACAGTCATTCTCTAATTTTCAAAGATACAACACACACAATTTTTGCATGATAGCCTGAGCATTCCAAAGAGTGTTTCAAAAGAAGAAAGTCGTGATTCTTGCATTGCCAATAACAGCTTCGACCTGAATCAAAATTGCAACCTGTCGTGAAGATAACCTCACTTTATCCCTTTTGTGCTGACATTTTAGGAAGCTGTCCATTGTTTTAAACTGTAGGTATATGAAGTGTTCTCAGTAAGATAACACGTCACCTATATTCTTTCTCGTAGTGCTACAACTAATCATTAAGAACACATGAAACAATAGCTATAAAAGATTACAAAGATCAAGCTTTAAGAACGAAGACATAACTCAATGCTAATGCGTTAGTTTGATCTTAGGTGTGTAGGGTAACCTCTCGATCAATCTCAGCACAAAAACCCTCTAAATTGCAAAGTCTTCAAAATCACTTCGATTTTGTATTTGATTTTGACAAAACATTTTCAGAAAGTTTTTAATCATAATTTCGATGAGTTTCCAATGATTTAAAAGTGTTTTGAGACAATGGAATGGTTCTTAAGTGTTAAAATATTAATTTTTCCAAAATCGAGCTATCCATCACTTTGCCAAAAATTTTCAAAAGGAAATATTGCACTATCAGTGTTGATAACATGCTGATAGGGTTGAATAATCAAAAATATATTTTTCTTGAAAATTGCGTACAACGCCTTACCCCTTCTGATAACTAGCTATAGAGCAGTTGTCGTGATCTTTCGATTTTTAGTAAAATGGGCAATAGCGTGGTATTGGCATTGATTGCACGCTATCGAAAAGTCTGAAAAACTCGAGCTCTTGGGTTTCTGTATATCGACCTACGACAGTCCGCTATCCGTCAATAGAGAGCATGATACACAACCCAATAGCATGCTATCCATGTTAGAGTTAGAAATCTCACTATTATAATGATAAAAACGTGGGCCCTTTCCCTTGCTCGATTTTTCTATTCCTTGCAAAATTTTGACTGGGAATCGTAGCTGAAACATTCTCCACTAACACCTAGATGATTCCCATTGTGTCGCACGATCAAAACTACTTTATATTAAACAATGTTTTGAATTCAAATCATTTCCTACTCTCTTGCTCTTTAACCTGCAATTGCTAATTTAATAAAACACTCATTCTCTAATTTTCAAAGATACAACACACACGATTTTTGCAAGTTAGCTTAAGCTTTCCAAAGAGTATTTCAAAAGAAGAAACTCGTGATTCTTTCATTGCCAATAAAAGCTTCGACCTGAATCAAAATTGCAAACTGTCTTGAAGATAACATCATTTTATCCCTTTTCTGCTGAGATTTTCAGAAGCAATCCATTGTTTAAAACTGTAGGTATATGAAGTGTTCTCAATAGCAGAACATGTCACCTAAATTCTTTCTCTGAGTGCTACAAACTAATCATCAAGAACACATCAAACAATAGCTATAATAGTCTACAAAGATCAATGCTCTTGCATTAGTTTGATCTTAGGTGTGTAGGGTAACTTCTTGATCAATCTCAGCTCGAAAACTCACTTGGATTTAGTTTTTGATTTTGACAAAACATTTTCCGAAAGGTTTTAATCATAATTTCAAGGAGTTTTGAATGATTTAAAAGTGTTTTGAGTCAATGGAATGGTTCTTAAGTGTTAAAATATTAATTTTTCCAAAATCAGGCTATCCAGCACTTTGCCCAAAATTTCCACAAGGCAATAGCGCACTATCAGTGTTGATAGCACACGCTGATAGGGTTGAATAATAAAAAATATATATTTCTTGAAAATTGCCTACAACGCGCTATCCCTTCTGATAACTCGCTATATAGCAGTTGCCGTGATCTTTCGATTTTTAGTAAAATGTGCAATAGCGTGCTATAGGCCTTGATTGCACGCTATCGGATAGTCTGAAAAACTCGAGCTCTTGGGTTTCTGTATATCGACCTACAATAGTCCGCTATCCATCATTAGAGAACGTGATACACAACCCAATAGCATGCTATCCATGTCAGAGTTAGAAATCTCACAATTCTAATGAGAAAAACGTGGGCCCTTTCCCTTGCTCCATTTTTCTATTCCTTGCACATATTTGACAGGGAATCGTAGCTGACACATTCTCGCCTAACACCTGGATGATTCCCAGTGTGTCGCACGAGGCAAAACAACTTTATATTAAACAACGTTTTGAATTCAAATCATTTCCTACTCTCTTGCTCTTTAATCTGAAACTGCTAATTAAATAAAACCCTCATTCTCGAATTTACAAAGATACAACACACACGATTTTTGCAAGTTAGCCTGATCTTTCCAAAGAGTATTTCAAAAGAAGAAAGTCGTGATTCTTGCATTGCCAATAAAAGCTTCGACCTGAATCAAGTATGCAAACTGTCTTGAAGATAACCTCATTTTATCCTTTTTGTGTTGAGATTTTCAGAAGCTGTCCATTGTTTTAAACTGTAGGTATATGAAGTGTTCTCAGTAAGAGAACATGTCACCCAAATTGTTTCTCTCAGTGCTACAACTAATCATCAAGAACACATCAAACAATAGCTTTCAAAGTCTACAAAGATCAAGCTCTAAGAACGAAGACATATCTTAATGCTAATGCATTGGTTTGATCTTAGGTGTGTAGGGTAACCTCTCGATCAATCTCAGCACGAAAACTCTCTAAATTGCAAAGTCTTCAAAATCACTTGGATTTCGTATTTGATTTTGACAAAATATTTTTTGAAAGGTTTTAATCATAATTTCAATGAGTTTTGAATGATTTAAAAGTGTTTTGAGTCAATGGAATGGTTCTTAAGTGTTAAAATTTTAATTTTTCCAAAATCTGGCTATCCAGCACTTTCCCAAAATTTTTGAAAAGGGAATAGCGCACTATCAGTGTTGATAGCACACGCTGATAGGGTTGAATAATAAAAAATATATTTTCTTGAAAATTGCCTACAGCGCCCTATCCCTTCTGATAACTCGCTATAGAGCAGTTGCCGTGATCTTTCGATTTTGAGTAAAATGGGCAATAGCGTGCTATAGGCCTTGATTGCACGCTATCGGAAAGCCTGAAAAACTAGAGCTCTTGGTTTTCTGTATATCGACCTACAATAGTCCGCTATCCCTAATTAGAGAGCATGATACACAACCCAATAGCATGCTATCCATGTCAGAGTTAGAAATCTCACAATTTTAATAAGAAAAACGTGGGCTCTTTCCCTTGCTCAAATTTTCTACTCCTTCCACAGTTTTGACTGGGAATCGTAGCTGAAACATTCTCCATTAACACCTGGATGATTACCATTGTGACGCACGATCAAAACAAATTTATATTAAACAACGTTTTGAATTCAAATCATTTCCTACTTTCTTGCTCTTTAACCTGCAACTGCTAATTTAACAAAACACTCATTCCTTAATTTTCAAAGATACAACACACACGATTTTTGCAAGTTAGACTGAGCTTTCCAAAGAGTATTTCAAAAGAAAAAAGTCGTGATTCTTGCGTTACTTATAAAAGCTTCGACCTGAATCAAAATTGGAAACTGTCTTGAATACCTCATTTTATCCCTTTTGTGCTGAGTTTTTCAGAAGCTATCCATTGTTTTAAACTGTAGGTATATGAAGTGTTCTCAGTAAGAGAACACGTCACCTATATTCTTTCTCTGAGAGCTACAACTAATCATCAAGAACACATCAAACAATAGCTATAATAGTCTACAAAGATCTAGCTCTAAGGACGAAGCCATATCTCGATGCTATTGCATTAGTTTTATCTTAGGTGTGTAGGGGTAACCTCTCGATCAATGTCAGCACGAAAACTCTCTAAATTGCAAAGTCTTCAAAATCACTTGGATTTAGTATTTGATTTTGACAAAACATTTTCCGGAAGGTTTTAATCATAATTTCAATGAGTTTTGAATGATTTAAAAGTGTTTTGAGACAATGGAATGGTTCTTAAGTGTTAAAATATTAAATTTCCCAAAATCGGGCTATCCAGCACTTTGCCAAAAATTTTCAAAAGGCAATAGCGCACTATCAGTGTTGATAAGACGCTGATAGGGTTGATTAATCAAAAATATATTTTTCTTGAAAAGTGCGTACAACACGCTATGTGGCGACCCCGCACCCCGGACCACCAACCCCGCAGGGAATGCGTGCAGAATGCCGGGGCCGGACGCCTGGCGTAGGCATCTCCGACCACTCCTCAACTCCCGTGAGGTGGTTGAGACCCTACAAGCCTTATCCCAAACAACGATATGATATCAAAAGGTATTAAACAAAACTACCCACCGTATTAATCATCCAAGACAAGAGATAATCCATAAAAGAATAAACCATAAATAATAATCATAATCCCTACAGTCCATTAAAATTGACATACTCATAAAGTCCAAAATTGTGGGTACAAATAAAACCGTCATATGCCCACATAGTCTATCTAACAAGTCCCAACTCACCCATACTACAATGTGGTAAGTGTTATAATTACATAATCCAAAATATAGTACTTCATAATTTAAAACACAGTTCAATCAAAATGCCTCTCAACTCACATCGAGGCCTTGGATTCTCTCGCAGGCAAGGCCCTCAAGATATGACTACTCCTTTGCCCTTATTCGGGACAGAAGGACCTGAAAGAGGAAAATGAGGGTGAGCCAACGATGCCCAGTGAATAGAATTCAAATATGCTATCACTACTCATCAATAAAAACTATGTATGCATGTCAATGTGCAGCATGATTAAAGCATTTATAATAAGTTCGATGCAAGTAAAAGTTTATCAATTTGGATCCACATTCCACATGCCTTGGGTTACTAGTACAAGTCTATTTCACCGTGTCGTTGATCCCAACCATGTTTATTTGGGTTACTAGTACACGTCTATTTCACCGTGCCGTTGATCCCAATCATTTTTATTTGGGTTACTAGTACACGTCTATTTCACCGTGCCGTTGATCCCAATCATTTCCTTTCCTAAAACCCTCTTATGACAAGGTTAAGTCCCCCTATTAGCCAGATAGATGGGTCCAACCAAAGTCGTAAGGTTTTCTCAAATCAATGCATCATTCAAAACATTAGTACACATTCATGCTTTCAAGATACAATATATATAAGTGATATGATGACATAAAAGATATAATCATAAATGAAGTCTACTCACAACCAAGCCTCGCGAGAGTATTTAACCACACACGACCACCAAACCGAATCAACCCAATCAAGATCCTGAAACATACATCAATATCCTACCATACATCAATTTCTATGTTCAATCACATAGACATTACACATCAACCCTAAATCAGCCCACATATAAACAATAGGTCTAAATCCCATCTAATCCCATCACTCAACTCAAATCACATGACTTAGGCCTTTAATGCATAGTTCTCAATCATAAACCATTCTATTAATCAAAAATACTGATTTTAAATTCCTTAGGCATAAACATGCCCAAATTGGGTCACTTGATCACAAGTAGGCCTAACTCATGATATGGTCATAACTACCAAATCCGTAGCATAATCAACCCTAATCATGCTTAATTAAACATAAGTTGCATCAATTCAATGATTCTAGGCCAAAAGCATCAAAAACCCCAAAATGTGAAAATTTTCATACTTAGGCCATATTGCCGATTTACACTAGGTCGCCATGTTCAGCCATGTATATCAATGATTTTGCATCATAGGCTCATCAACAATGGCAACTAGGTCAACATAGTTGACATGCAAGCTATTTGGAAAGGTCTAAGTTCATATTCTAAATGTAGGTATTCCGACCAGCTTTGTTTGAGAGGTTATATCTCTTAGACAAAGCCTATAATTAAGATCAACACCGTTCAGAATGTAGAAATATCTGTTTTAAACTACATACCCAAATTTGATAACCATCCAACGGTAGATTTAGCAGATCTAGAAGTTTGAGCGAAACGGTGCGAGAAATCCAGACTTTCCGACCAACTTTGTTTGAGAGGTTAGATCTCTTAAACAAAACCTCTGATCAAGATCTCCACCGACCTGAATGAAGAACCATAAGCTACGAACGTGTTGACAAAATTTGAGCTCAATCTGACCGTATATTCCAATGATTCATCTCTTTGATGGAAACGTTGCAGGGATCTTCCTCCTGCAACTCTCTCCTTCCTTCTCTTCTTCTTTCCTTTCTCTTCTTTTCTTTCTTTTCTCTTCTTTTCTTTCTCTTCTTCTTTCCTTTCTCTCCACTCACCTCTTTCTAGCAATTCCTTGATTCCCTCCTTGATTCCCTCCTTGATTCTCTCCTTGTTTTCCTCTTTGATTCTCTCCTTGTTTTCCTCATTGATTCTCTCCTTGATTCTCTCCTTGTTTCCCTCCTTGATTCTCTCCTTGATTCCCTCCACTCATTCTAGCACTTCCTTGAGGGCATGGGACACTTGTCCACTTTCATGCACCAACCTTCACATGTGTTAGTCTCATACTACCCATTCCAACCACATGTGCTTTAACCAATTTCATGCTTCCATGTATTTTAAATGTCCAATCCATTTAATACACCAAATTTTCATTCTCATTTATCCTTTTATTCAATCAATCCTAACCCACATCAATTTATGGTTTAATGAGCCCATGCATAAATCATAACATATGCATTATACTTTAATTTAACATGACTCATATACAATTTATGATACATATATTTATATACGCTATCAAGCATCAACTATACAAACATTAAACAATCATCAAACAAACACCAAACATATCAAGACAACACATAGAGTTTGGCAAAAATGCAATTGGGTTATGGGCTAGATGAAATAATTTTCGGGGCGTCAAATCACACCCACCTTAGAATGAACTTCGTCCTCGAAGTTTTAAGGTTAAGAATTACCTAAGCCCATGAACTCGGCAAAGTGCTCCATCATGTAGTCCTCACGCTCCCAAGTAACCTGTTCCTCGCCATGGAACTGCCATTTCACCTTAACCATCGGAATCTCGCGGTTACGTAACCTCTGGACCTTCCGGTCAAGTATCTGAATAGGTTCCTCATCATAAGTCTCATCCTGCCTCAGTTCAATGTTCCTCCAGTCCAAGACGTGGTCAAAATCACTCTTGTACGCTCTCAGCATTGACACATGAAAGACATTGTGGACTGCTGCTAACTGAGGTGGCAAGGCTAATCGGTAAGCGACGGGGCCAATTCGTTCTAAAACCTCGAACGGCCTAATTAATCTCGGAGCGAGCTTGCCTTATATCCCAAATCTAGTTTGGCCCTTCTGAGGTGAGACCTTTAATAAAACTTGGTCACCCACCTCGAACTCTACGGACTTCCGCTTGGCATCAGTGTAACTCTTCTGCCTGTCTTGGGCTACTTTCATATTATGCTTGATCCTCTTAATCTTCTCTGTGTGTTCTTGTACAAACTCTGGTCCCATCACCGCACCATCCCCTACCTCCGTCCAACAGATCGGAGATCTACAGGGTCGTACAATGCCTCAAAAGGAGCCATGCCAATACTTGACTGATAGCTATTGTTGTACGCGAACTCACACAAATGTATGTACTCATCCCAGTTACCACTGGACTCAAGGACACAAGCTCGGAGCATATCCTCTAAAATCGATATCAACCTCTTAGACTGGCCATCCGTCTGGGGTGAAAAGCGGTACTGAGATCTAGTCTAGTGCCGAGCTGCCTCTGTAACCCCTGCCAGAATACCGATGTAAACCTCGGATCCCTATCTGACACAATCAAAACAAGCACTCCATGTAATCTGACTATCTCCCACATATAGAGTATGCTCAGCTTGTCCATAGAATCCCTAGTGTTCACCGGTAGAAAGTGAGCGGACTTGGTCAAGCGATCAATAATAACCCAAACAACATTATGTCTCCTCGGGGTGTTAGGTAATCCCACAACAAAGTCCATAGTGACATGCTTCCATTTCCACTCAGGAATGGCAAGCGGTTGCATCTGCCCTCCAGGCCTCTGATGCTCAGCTTTGACTCTTTGACAGATCTCACACCTCTGAATGAACTGAGCTATTTCTCTCTTCATGTCGGGCCACCAATACATTCTTTTCATATCATGATACATCTTGGTTCCGCCAGGATGAATAACATAATGAGATCTGTGAGCCTCTTGGAGAACACTCTGTCTAAGTCGTGGATTTGCGGGAACCCATAAACGTCCCCTAAATCTCAAGGCACCATCAGATGACAAGTGCCAATCAGTAAAATCACTGCTCTCAGCCCAAGACTTGTATATCCCATAATCAACGTCAAGTCTCTGTTGGTCAATTACCTCCTGGACTTGTGTAGGCTGAGCTCTCATTTGAGCACATATCACAATCTGATATGAAGGGGTAGCACATATACCCATAACCGTAGCCGCCTCAAGTAGTCTCCACTCATGAGACATCTGGCGTGCTACCATAACTGTCTCTACCTACTTCCTGCTCAACGCATCAGCCACTACATTGGCTTTACCTGGGGGGTATTCCAATGTAAAATCATAGTCTTTGAGGAGCTCTAACCACCTTCTCTGCCTCATGTTCAATTCCTTCTGAGAGAACAAGTACTTGAGGCTCTTATGGTCAGAATACAAAGTGAATCTCTCACCATAGAGATAATGCCTCCAAATCTTCAAAGCAAAAACCACTGCGGCCAGTTCTAAGTCATGAACAGGGTAGTTCTTTTCATGCACCTTCAACTGCCTCGATGCATAAGCAATGACCCTATCCTTCTGCATCAACACGCAACCTAAGCCGATGCAAGAGGCATCAGTATAGATAACCAACTCCTGATCAGGCTCTGGCAAAATCAACACTGGCGTAGATGTCAATCTTTTCTTCAGCTCTAAAAAGGCATTCTCACACTCCTCGGTCCATACAAAGGACACATCTTTCTGGGTGAGCCTAGTCATAGGCGTAGCTATCTTAGAGAATCCCTGAACGAATCTCCTATAGTAACCAGCTAACCCAAGAAAGCTTCTGATCTCGGTCACTGTGGTAGGCCTAGGCCAACTTATAATGGCTTCAACCTTAGACGGATCAACTGAAATCCCCTCAGAACTCACCACATGACCTAAGAACTTCACTTCGGTGATCCAAAACTCGTACATGCTCAGCTTTGCATATAGCCTATGCTCTCTCAGAGTTTGCAAGGTCACTCTAAGGTGTTCTTCATGCTCAGCCTGAGTCTTTGAATACACCAATATGTCATCAATGAAGACAATGACAAACTTATCCAGATACTGCCTAAAGATCCTCTGCATCAGGTCCATGAACATCGCCGGTGCATTAGTCACACCAAATGGCATCACAAGGAACTCATAATGTCCATAGCGGGTTCTGAATGCTGTCTTAGGCACATCTTCCTCCCTGATCCTCAGCTGATGATACCCAGAGCGCAAATCAATCTTCGAAAAATACTTTGCTCCCCTCAACTGATCAAACAAGTCATTAATCCTTGGGAGAGGATATTTGTTCTTAATGGTCACCCTGTTCAATTGGCGATAGTCGATGCATAACCGCAAGCTCCCATCTTTCTTTTTCACAAAAAGAACTGGAGCTTCCCAGGGTGACACACTCGGGCAAATAAAGCCTTTAGCCAATAACTCCTCGAGCTGTTTCTGCAACTCTTTCAACTCGGCTGGCGCCATTCTATATGGTGCCATGGAGATAGGCTTCGTGCCAGGGACTAGTTCAATAATGAAATCGATCTCTCGCTTCGGTGGTAATCCTGAAGATCCGCAGGGAACACATCTTGAAAGTCCCTAACAATGGCAATATCCTCAAGTATCACCTCACTAGTCTCTTCCTCATCAGGCACTAACCCAGCCAAAATCTTCCTATCTCCATCAGTCACAAATCTACCCCTTGTGACTGTCTGGTCTGAAGCCTTACCCTGTAGTGTAAACACTGGGTGTCAGGGGATTTGAAAAATGATTCTCTTTGCGAAACAGTCGACAACTGCATGATATGCCGCGAGCCAATCCATCCCTAGAATTGCATCAAACTCTAAAAAATCTAGGACTCGAAAGTCAATAGGCATCTCAACATCACCAATCTGAACCACACATTGGCTACAGATCATGTTCGGGTAGATCATTTCCCCAGCTACAGTACTCACCACTAACCATCTACTAGCCCTAATGGGAGTCAAATGCAAACTATCTACCATACGTCCAGATATGAATGATAATGTAGACCCAACATCAAATAATACATGCATAGAAGTACCACAAATAATAAGAGTACCTTCCACCAAAGTCCGGGATGCTGTCGGGTCTGGCTCAGTAGCTGTCTTCGCTGTCTCTCTGGCACTGGAACGTAAGCCTGTAAGAACAACAGTTTGAAGGTGTCCCAGCTCTTCACTGCCCCCTGTGTATCCAACACTGAAAGCCACCAGTCATCTGCATCACTCTCCAGTGTGTGAGCAGCACATAGGACTTGAGACTCCTCATCAAGTTCTAAGGAGCGACTGATCTTCTAGACATTCTTCAGCCAATCTTCGGCCTTCTTCAAGTCAAGCCCACCAGTGAATTCCTTAGGCTTTAGCTTCATGAACTTCTCTAGCAGTCTGATCCGCCGATCAGTGGGGTTCTCCTCAACAATAGGAGCAGGTGTAGGCATAGGCTGAGGTACAGCCATTTGAGGTCCTGCTGCCCCAGCAGCTCCACTAGCCTCGGCCCCACTAGTGCCCGCCTCATAACTACTCATATCATATAATACACACAGAAAATATGATAGTAAGGCTTTTAAGTTAGTTCATTTAAGCTTTTTAATCACCTAAATCTCTCACCCAATTCCTAGGTCAAAGTCATCTAAGTCCAATACATAGACCAAACCTAGTAAAATCAGGCTCTGATACCAACTGTGGCGACCCCGCACCCCGGACCACCAACCCCGCAGGGAATGCGTGCGGAATGCCGAGGCCGGACGCCCGGCGTAGGCATCTCCGACCACTCCTCAACTCCCGTGAGGTGGTTGAGACCCTACAAGCCTTATCCCAAACAACGATATGATATCAAAAGGTATTAAACAAAACTACCCACCGTATTAATCATCCAAGACAAGAGATAATCCATAAAAGAATAAACCATAAATAATAATCATAATCCCTACAGTCCATTAAAAGTACACGTCTATTTCACTGTGCCGTTGATCCCAACCATGTTTATTTGGGTTACTAGTACACGTCTATTTCACCGTGCCGTTGATCCCAATCATTTTTATTTGGGTTACTAGTACACGTCTATTTCACCGTGCCGTTGATCCCAATCATTTCCTTTCCTAAAACCCTCTTATGACAAGGTTAAGTCCCCCTATTAGCCAGATAGATGGGTCCAACCAAAGTCGTAAGGTTTTCTCAAATCAATGCATCATTCAAAACATTAGTACACATTCATGCTTTCAAGATACAATATATATAAGTGATATGATGACATAAAAGATATAATCATAAATGAAGTCTACTCACAACCAAGCCTCGCGAGAGTATTTAACCACACACGACCACCAAACCGAATCAACCCAATCAAGATCCTGAAACATACATCAATATCCTACCATACATCAATTTCTATGTTCAATCACATAGACATTACACATCAACCCTAAATCAGCCCACATATAAACAATAGGTCTAAATCCCATCTAATCCCATCACTCAACTCAAATCACATGACTTAGGCCTTTAATGCATAGTTCTCAATCATAAACCATTCTATTAATCAAAAATACTGATTTTCAATTCCTTAGGCATAAACATGCCCAAATTGGGTCACTTGATCACAAGTAGGCCTAACTCATGATATGGTCATAACTACCAAATCCGTAGCATAATCAACCCTAATCATGCTTAATTAAACATAAGTTGCATCAATTCAATGATTCTAGGCCAAAAGCATCAAAAGCCCCAAAATGTGAAAATTTTCATACTTAGGCCATATTGCCGATTTACACTAGGTCGCCATGTTCAGCCATGTATATCAATGATTTTGCATCATAGGTTCATCAACAATGGCAACTAGGTCAACATAGTTGACATGCAAGCTATTTGGAAAGGTCAAAGTTCATATTCTAAATGTAGGTCTAATACAAACAACCCTACCAATTCTTCACATGTATTATTCTGTTCAGATGTATCAATCTACCAACAGAAATATGTAATCCCAAAATCAACGCTACAGATTGAAGTATGTGAAGAAACAAACCTTCTGTCCAAATATCAGCCCAATCCAACGGTGGACCAAAAAGATATGTATCTTTGATGAACAAGTATCTAATCAGACAATTTCTCCTTTCCTGCTACAAATACCCAAACTCAGATGGCTATATAACACAAAATAATACACTTATAGACATCTCCACCGTTCGAAATATAGAAATATCTGTTATAAACTACATACCCAAATTTGATATCCATCCAGCGGTAGATTGAGGAGATCTACAAGTTTTACCGAAACGACACGAGAAACCCAGAAATTCCGACCAGCTTTGTTTGAGAGGTTATATCTCTTAGACAAAGCCTATAATTAAGATCAACACTGTTCAGAATGTAGAAATATCAGTTTTAAACTACATACCCAAATTTGATAACCATCCAACGGTAGATTTAGCAGATCTAGAAGTTTGAACGAAACGGTGCGAGAAATCCAGACTTTCCGACCAGCTTTGTTTGAGAGGTTAGATCTTTTAAACGAAACCTCTGATCAAGATCTCCACCGACTTGAATGAAGAACCATAAGCTACGAACGTGTTGACAAAATTTGAGCTAAATATGACCGTATGTTCCAATGATTCACCTCTTTGATGGAAACGTCGCAGGGATCTTCCTCCTGCAACTCTCTCCTTCCTTCTCTTCTTCTTTCCTTTCTCTTCTTTTCTTTCTTTTCTCTTCTTTTCTTTCTCTTCTTCTTTCCTTTCTCTCCACTCACCTCTTTCTAGCAATTCCTTGATTCCCTCCTTGATTCCCTCCTTGATTCTCTCCTTGTTTTCCTCCTTGTTTTCCTCATTGATTCTCTCCTTGATTCTCTCCTTGTTTTCCTCCTTGATTCTCTCCTTGATTCCCTCCACTCATTCTAGCACTTCCTTGAGGGCATGGGACACTTGTCCACTTTCATGCACCAACCTTCACATGTGTTAGTCTCATACTACCCATACCAACCACATGTGCTTTAACCAATTTCATGCTTCCATGTATTTTAAACGACCTATAATAGTCCGCTATCCGTCATTAGAGAGCATGATACACAACCCAATAGCATTCTATCCATGTCAGAGTTAGAAATCTGACAATTGTAATGAGAAAAACGTGGCCCCTTCCTTTGCTCGATTTTTCTATTCCTTCCACAGTTTTGACTAGGAATCGTAGCTGAAACATTCTCCACTAACACCTGGATGATTAAACAATGTTTTGAATTCAAATCATTTCCTACTTTCTTGCTCTTTAACCTGCAACTGCTAATTTAACAAAACACTCATTCCTTAATTTTCAAAGATACAACACATACGATTTTTGCAAGTGAGACTGAGCTTTCCAAAGAGTATTTCAAAAGAAGAAAGTCGTGATTCTTGCGTTGCTTATAAAAGCTTCGACGTGATTCAAAATTGGAAACTGTCTTGAATACCTCATTTTATCCCTTTTGTGCTGAGATTTTCAGAAGCTATCCATTGTTTTAAACTGTGGGTATATGAAGTGTTCTTTGTAAGAGAGCACGTCAGCTATATTCTTTCTCTGAGTGCTACAACTAATCATCAAGAACACATCAAACAATAGCTATAATAGTCTACAAAGATCTAGCTCTAAGGACGAAGACATATCTCAATGCTATTGCATTAGTTTGATCTTAGGTATGTAGGGTAACGTCTCGATCAATCTCAGCACGAAAACTCTCTAAATTGCAAAGTCTTCAAAATCACTTGGATTTAGTATTTGATTTTGAAAAAAAATTTTCCGAAAGGTTTTCAACATAATTTCAATGAGTTTTGAATGATTTAAAAGTGTTTTCAGACAATGGAATGGTTCTTAAGTGTTAAAATATCCAGCACTTTGCCAAAAATTTTCAAAATGCAATAACACACTATAAGTGTTGATAGCACGCTGATAGGGTTGAATAATCAAAAATCTATTTTTCCTTGAAAATTGCCTACAGCGTTATCTCTTTTCATAACTCGCCATCAAGCAGTTGTCGTGATCTTTCAATTTTTAGTTAAATGGGCAATAGCGTGCTATTGGCCTTGATTGCACGCTATCGGAAAGTCTCAAAAATTCGAGCTCTCGGGGTTGTGTATATCGACCTGCAATAGTCTGCTATCCGTCATTAGAGAGCATGAAACACAACCCAATAGCATGCTATCCACGTCAGAGTTAGAAATATCATAATTCAAACGAGAAAAATGAGGGCCATTTCTCTTTCTCAATTTTTCTATTCCCTGCACAGTTTTGCCTGGGAATCGTAGCTGAAACATTCTCCCCTACCACCTGGATGATTCCCAGCGTGTCGCACGAGGCAAAACAACTTTATATTAAAAAACGTCTCGAATTCAAATCATTTCCTACTCTCTTGCTCTTTAACCTGCAACTGGTAATTTAATAAAACACTCATTCTCTAATTTTCAAAGATACAACACACACGATTTTTGAAAGTTGGCCTGAGCTTTCGAAAGAGTATTTCAAAAGAAGAAAGTCGTGATTCTTGCATTGCAAATAAAAGCTTCGACCTGAATCAAATATGCAAACTGTCTTGAAGATAACCTCATTTTATCCCTTTCGTGCTGAGATTTTCAGAAGCTATCCATTGTTTTAAACTGTAGGTATATGAAGTTTTCTCAGTAAGAGTGTACGTCACCTATATTCTTTCTCTGAGTGCTACAACTAATCATCAAGAACACATCAAACAATAGCTTTCAAAGTCTACAAAGATCTAGCTCTAAGGACGAAGTCATATCTCAATGCTAATGCATTAGTTTGATCTTAGGTGTGTAGGGTAACCTCTCGATCAATCTTAGCACAAAAACTCTCTAAATTGCAAAGTCTTCAAAATCACTTGGATTTAGTATTTGATTTTGACGAAATATTTTTCGAAAGGTTTTAATCATGATTTCAATGTGTTTTGAATGATTTGAAAGTGTTTTGAGACAAAGGAATGGTTCTTAAGTGTTAAAATATTAATTTTTCCAAAATCGGGCTATCCAGCACTTTGCCAAAATTTTTCAAAATGCAATTGCGCACTATCAGTGTTGATAGCATGCTCAAAGGGTTGAATAATCAAAAATCTATTTTTTCTTGAAAATTGCCTACAGCGCTATCCCTTTTCATAACTCGCCATAGAGCAGTTGTAGTGATCTTTCGGATTTTAGTAAAATGATCAATAGCGTGCTTTACGCCTTCATTGTAAGCTATCGCAAAGTCTCAAAAAATTGAGCTCTCGGGGTTGTGTATATCGACCTGCAATAGTCCGCTATCAGTCATTAGAGAGCATGAAACACAACCCAATAGCATGTTATCCACTTCAGAGTTAGAAATCTCATAATTCTAACGAGAAAAACGAGGGCCCTTTCCCTTGCTCGATTTTTCTATTCCTTGCACAGTTTTGACTAGGAATCGTAGCAGAAACATTCTCCTCTAACACCTGGATGATTCCCAGTGTGTCGCACGATGCAAAACAACTTTATATTAAACAACGTTTTGAATTCAAATCATTTCCTACTCTCTTGCTCTTTTCAAAGATACAACACACACGATTTTTGCAAGTTAAACTGAGCTTTCCAAAGGGTATTTCAAAAGAAGAGAGTCGTGATTCTTGCGTTGCCAAAAAAAGTTTCGACCTGAATCAAAATTGCAAACTGTCTATAAGATAACCTCATTTTATCCCTTTTGTGTTGAGATTTTCAAATGCTATCCATTGTTTTAAACTTTAGGTATATGAAGTGTTCTCACCTATATTCTTTCTCTGAGTGCTACAACTAATCATCAAGAACACATCAAACAATAGCTATAATACTCTACAATGATCAAGCTCTAAGGACGAAGTTATATCTCAATTCTAATGCATTAGTTTGATCTTAGGTGTGTAGAGTTACCTGTCGATCAATCTCAGCACGAAAACTCTCTAAATTGCAAAGTCTTCAAAATCACTTGGATTTAGTATTTGATTTTGACAAAATATTTTTCGAAAGGTATTAATCATAATTTCAATAAGTTTTGAATGATTTAAAAGTGTTTTGAGACAATGGAATGGTTCTTAAGTGTTAAAATATATATTTTTTCAAAATCGGGCTATCCAGCACTTTGCCAAAAATTTTCAAAAAGGCAATAGCGCACTATCTGTGTTGATAACACGTTGATAGGGTTGAATAATCAAAAATATATTTTTCTTGAAAATTGCGTACTATAGGACTTGAGTGCACGCTATCAGAAAGTCTTAAAAACTCGAGCTCTTAGGTTTGTGTATATCGACCGGCAGAAGTCCGCTATCCGTCATTAAAGAGCATAATACACATCCCAATAGCATGCTATCCTTGTCTGAGTTAGAAATCTCACTATTCTAATGAGAAAAACGTGGGCCCTTTCGCTTGCTCGATTTTTCTATTCCTTGCACAGTTTTGACTAGGAATCGAAGCTGAAACATTCTCCACTAACACCTGGATGATTACCATTGTGTCACACAATGAAAACAACTTTATATTAAACAATGTTTTGAATTCAAATCATTTCCTACTCTCTTGCTTTTTAACCTGCAACTGCTAATTTAACGAAATACTCATTCTCTAATTTTCAAAGATACAACACACACGATTCTTGCAAATTAGACTAAGCTTTCCAAAGAGTATTTCAAAACAAGAAAGTCGTGATTCTTGTGTTGCCATTAAAAGCTTCGACCTGAATCAAAATTGCAAATTGTCTTGAAGATAACCTCATTTTATCCCTTTTGTGCTGAAATTTTCAGAAGCTGTCCATTGTTTTAAACTGTAGGTATATGAAGTGTTCTCAGTAAGAGAACACGTCACCTATATTCTTTCTCTGAGGGCTACAACTAATCATCAATAACACATCAAACAAAGGCTTTCAAAGTCTACAAAGATCAAGCTCTAAGAACGAAGACATATCTCAATGGTAATGCATTAGTTTGATCTTTGGTGTGTAGGGTGACCTCTCGATCAATCTCAGCACGAAAACTCTCTAAATAGCAAAGTCTTCAAAATCACTTGGATTTAGTATTTGATTTTGACAAAATATTTTCCGAAATGTTTTAATCATAATTTCAATGAGTTTCCAATGATTTAAAAGTGTTTTGAGACAAAGGAATGGTTCTTAAGTGTTAAAATATTAATTTTTCCAAAATCGTGCTATCCAGCACTTTGCCAAAATTTTTCAAAATGCAATAGTGCACTATCAGTGTTGATAGCACGCTGATAGGGTTGAATAATAAAAAATATATTTTTTCTTGAAAATCGCCTACAACGCTATCCCTTTTCATAACTCGCCATAAGGCAGTTGCCGTGATCTTTCGTATTATAGTAAAATGGGCAATAGCGTGCTATAGGCCTTGATTGCACACTATCGGAAAGTCTCAAAAGTTCGAGCTCTCGGGGTTGTGTCTATCGACATGCAATAGTCCGTTATCCGTCACTAGAGAGCATGAAACACAACCCAATAGCATGCTATCCACGTCAGAGTTAGAAATCTCATAATTCTATCGAGAAAAACGAGGGCCCTTTCCCTTGCTCGATTTTTCTATTCCTTGCACAGTTTTAGCTAGGAATCGTAGCTGAAACATTCTCCCTGAACACTTGGATGATTCCCACTGTGTCGCACGAGGCAAAACAACTTTATATTAAACAACGTTTTGAATTCAAATCATTTCCTACTCTCTAGTTCTTTAACCTGCAACTGCATATTTAATAAAACACTCATTCTCTAATTTTCAAAGATACAACACACACGATTTTTGCAAGTTAGACTGAGCTTTCCAAAGGGTATTTCAAAAGAAGAAAGTCGTGAGTCTTGCGTTGCCAATAAAAGTTTCGACCTGAATCAAAATTGCAAATTGTCTATAAGATAACCTCATTTTATCCCTTTTGTGCTGAGATTTTCAGAAGCTATCCATTGTTTTAAACTGTAGGTATATGAAGTGTTCTCAGTAAGAGAACACGTCACCTATATTCTTTCTCTAAGTGCTACAACTAATCATCAAGAACACATCAAACAATAGCTATAATACTCTACAAAGATCTAGCTCTAAGGACGAAGTTATATCTCAATTCTAATGCATTAGTTTGATCTTAGGTGTGTAGGGTAACCTCTCGATCAATCTCAGCACGAAAACTCTCTAAATTGCAAAGTCTTCAAAATGACTTGGATTTAGTATTTGATTTTGAAAAAATATTTTCCGAAAGGTATTAATCATAATTTCAATGAGTTTTGAATGATTTAAAAGTGTTTTGAGACAATGGAATGATTCTTAAGTGTTAAAATATTAACTTTTCCAAAATCGGGCTACCCAGCACTTTGCCAAAAATTTTCAAAAGGCAATAGCGCACTATCAGTGTTGATAGTACGCTGATAGGGTTGAATAATCAAAAATATATTTTTCTTTAAAATTGCCCACGGCGCGCTATCCCTTCTGATAACTCGCTATAGAGCAGTTGCCGTGATCTTTCGATTTTTAGTAAAATGGGCAATAGCGTGCTATATGCCTTGATTGGACGCTATCGAAAAGTCTGAAAAACTCGAGCTCTTTGGTTTAAGTATATCGACCTGCAAAGACCGCTATCCGTCATCAGAGATTATGATACACAACCCAATAGCATGCTATCCATGTCAGAGTTAAAAATCTCAAGATTCTAATAAGAAAAACGTGAGCCCTTTTCCTTGCTCGATTTTTCTATTCCTTCCACAATTTTGACTCGGAATCGTAGCTGAAACATTCTCCAATAACACCTGGATGATTCCCATTGTGTCGCACGATCAAAACAACTTTATATTAAACAATGTTTTCAATTCAAATCATTTCCTACTTTCTTGCTCTTTAACCTGCAACTGCTAATTTAACAAAACACTCATTCTCTAATTTTCAAAGATACAACACACACGATTTTTGCAAGTTAGACTGAGCTTTCCAAAGAGTATTTCAAAAGAAGAAAGTCGTGATTCTTGCGTTGCCAATAAAAGCTTCGACCTAAATCAAAATTGCAAACTGTCTTGAAGATACCCCCATTTTATCCCTTTTGAGCTGAGATTTTCAAATGCTATCCATTGTTTTAAACTGTAGGTATATGAAGTGTTCTCAGTAAGAGAACACGTCACCTATATTCTTTCTCTGACTGCTACAACTAATCATCAAGAACACATCAAACAATAGCTATAATAGTCTACAAAGATCAAGCTCTAAGGACGAAGACATATCTCAACGCTAATGCATTAGTTTGATCTTAGGTGTGAAGGGTAACCTCTCGATCAATCTCAGCACGAAAACTCTCTAAATAGCAAAGTCTTCAAAATCACTTGGATTTAGTATTTGATTTTTACAAAACATTTTCTGAAAGGTTTTACTCATAATTTCAATGAGTTTTGAATCATTTAAAAGTGTTTTGAGACAATGGAATGGTTCTTAAGTGTTAAAATATTAACTTTTCCAAAATCGGGCTAACCAGCACTTTGCCAAAAAATTTCAAAAGGCAATAGCGCACTATCAGTGTTGATAACACGTTGATAGGGTTGAATAATCAAAAATATATTTTTCTTGAAAATTGCGTACAGCGCGCTATCCCTTATGATAACTTGCTATAGAGCAGTTGCCGTGATCTTTCGATTTTTGGTAAAATGGGCAATAGCGTACTATGGGACTTGAGTGCACGCTATCGGAAAGTCTTAAAAACTCGAGCTCTTGGGTTTGTTTATATCGCCCGGCAATAGCCCGCTATCCGTCATTAGAGAGCATGATACACAACCCAATAGCATGCTATCCATGTCTGAGTTAGAAATCTCACTATTTTAATGAGAAAAACGTGGGCGCTTTCCTTTGCTCGATTTTTCTATTCCTTGCACAGTTTTGACTGGGAATCGCAGCTGAAACATTCTCCACTAACACCTGGATGATTACCATTGTGTCGCACGATCAAAACAACTTTATATTAAACAATGTTTTGAATTCAAATCATTACCTACTCTCTTGCTCTTTAACCTGCAACTGCTAATTTAACAAAACACTCATTCTCTAATTTTCAAAGATACAACACACACGATTTTTGCAAGTTAGACTGAGCTTTCCGAAGAGTATTTCAAAAAGAAGAAAGTCGTGAGTCTTGCGTTGCCAATAAAAGCTTCGACCTGAATCAAAATTGCAAACTGTCTTGAAGATAACCGCATTTTATCCTTTTTGTGCTGAGATTTTCAGAAGCTATCCATTGTTTTAAACTTTAGGTATATGAAGTGTTCTCAGTAAGAGAACACATCACCTATATTCTTTCTCTAAGTGCCACAACTAATCATCAAGAACACATCAAACAATAGCTATAATACTCTACAAAGATCTAGCTTTAAGGACGAGGTTATATCTCAATTCTAACGCATTAGTTTGATCTTAGGTGTGTAGGGTAACCTCTCGATCAATCTCAGCACGAAAACTCTCTAAATTGCAAAGTCTTCAAAATCACTTGGATTTAGTATTTGATTTTGACAAAATATTTTCCGAAAGGTATTAATCATAATTTCAATGAGTTTTGAATGATTTAAAAGTGTTTTGAGACAATGGAATGGTTCTTAAGTGTTAAAATATTAACTTTTCCAAAATCGGGCTATCCAGCACTTTGCCAAAAATTTACAAAAGGCAATAGCGTACTACCAGTGTTGATAGCACGCTGATAGGGTTGAATAATCAAAAATATATTTTTCTTAAAAATTGCCTACATTGCGCTATCCCTTCTGATAACTCTCTATAGAGCAGTTGCCGTGATCTTTCGATTTTTAGTAAAATGGGCAATAGCGTGCTGTAGGCCTTGATTCCACGCTATCGAAAAGTCTGAAAAACTCGAGCTCCTAGGTTTATGTATATCGACCTGCAAAGTCCGCTATCCGTCATCAGAGAGCGTGATACACAACCCAATAGCATGCTATCCATGTCAGAGTTAGAAATCTCACTATTGTAAAGAGAAAAAGTGGGCCCTTTCCCTTGCTCGATTTTTCTATTCCCTCCACAATTTTGACTGGGAATCGTAGGTAAAACATTCTCCACTAATACCTGGATGATTCCCATTGTGTCCCACGATCAAAACAACTTTATATTAAACAATGTTTTGAATTCAAATCATTTCCTACTCTCTTGCTCTTTAACTTGCAACTGCTAATTTCATAAAACACTCATTCTCTAATTTTCAATACAACACACGATTTTTGCAAGTTAGAGTGAGCTTTCCAAAGAGTATTTCAAAAGAAGAAAGTCGTGATTCTTGCGTTGCCAATAAAAGCTTCGACCTAAATCAAAATTGCAAACTGTCTTGAAGATACCCTCATTTTATCCCTTTTGCGCTGAGATTTTCAAATGCTATCCATTGTGTTATACTGTAGATATATGATGTGTTCTCAGTAAGAGAACACGTCACCTATATTTTTTCTCTAAGTGCAACAACTAATCATCAAGAACACATCAAACAATAGCTATAATACTCTACAAAGATCTAGCTCTAAGGACGAAGTCATATCTCAATGCTAGTGCATTAGTTTGATCTTAGGTGTGAAGGGTAACCTCTCGATCAATCTCAGCACGAAAACTCTCTAAATAGCAAAGTCTTCAAAATCACTTGGATTTAGTATTTTATTTTGACAAAACATTTTCTGAAAGGTTTTAATCATAATTTCAATGAGTTTTGAATCATTTAAAAGTGTTTTGAGACAATGAAATGGTTCTTAAGTGTTAATATATATATTTTTTCAAAATCGGGCTATCCTGCACTTTGCCAAAAATTCCCAAAAAAGGCAATAGCGCACTATCAGTGTTGATAACACGTTGATAGGGTTGAATAATCAAAAATATATTTTTCTTGAAAAGTGCGTACAGCGCGTTATCCCTTTTGATAACTCGCTATAGAGCAGTTGCCGTGATCTTTCGATTTTTAGTAAAATGGGGAATAGCGTACTATAGGACTTGAGTGCACGCTATCGGAAATTCTTAAAAACTCGAGCTCTTAGGTTTGTGTATATCGACCGGCAGAAGTCCGCTATCCGTCATTAGAGAGCATAATACATAACCCAATAGCATGCTATCCATGTCTGAGTTAGAAATCTCACTATTCTAATGAGAAAAACGTGGGCCCTTTCCCTTGCTCGATTTTTCTATTCCTTGCACAGTTTTGACTGGGAATCGAAGCTGAAACATTCTCCACTAACACCTGGATGATTACCATTGTGTCACACGATGAAAACAACTTTATATTAAACAATGTTTTGAATTCAAATCATTTCCTACTTTGTTGCTCTTTAACCTGCAACTGCTAATTTAACGAAATACTCATTCTCTAATTTTCAAAGATACAACACACACGATTCTTGTAAGTTAGACTGAGCTTTCCAAAGAGTATTTCAAAACAAGAAAGTCGTGATTCTTGCGTTGCCAATAAAAGCTTCGACCTGAATCAAAATTGCAAACTGTCTTGAAGATAACCTCATTTTATCCCTTTTGTGCTGAGATTTTCAGAAGCTATCCATTGTTTTAAACTGTAGGTATATGAAGTGTTCTCAGTAAGAAAACACGTCACCTATATTCTTTCTCTGAGGGCTACAACTAATCATCAATAACACATCAAACAAAGGCTTTCAAAGTCTACAAAGATCAAGCTCTAAGAACGAAGACATATCTCAATGGTAATCCATTAGTTTGATCTTAGGTGTGTAGGGTGACCTCTCGATCAATCTCAGCACGAAAACTCTCTAAATAGCAAAGTCTTCGAAATCACTTGGATTTAGTATTTGATTTTGACAAAATAATTTTTGAAATGTTTTAATCATAATTTCAATGAGTTTCCAATGATTTAAAAGTGTTTTGAGACAAAGGAATGCTTCTTAAGTGTTAAAATATTAATTTTTCCAAAATCGGGCTATCCAGCACTTTGCCAAAATTTTTCAAAATGCAATAGTGCACTATTAGTGTTTATAGCACGCTGATAGGGTTGAATAATCAAAAATCTATTTTTTCTTGAAAATTTCCTACAACGCTATCCCTTTTCATAACTCGCCAAAAGGCAGTTGCCGTGATCTTTCGGATTATAGTAAAATGGGCAATAGCGTGCTATAGGCCTTGATTGCACGCTATCGGAAAGTCTCAAAAATTGGAGCTCTCGGGGTTGTGTATATCGACATGCAATAGTCCGCTATCCGTCACTAGAGAGCATGAAACACAACCCAATAGCATGCTATCCACGTCAGAGTTAGAAATCTCATAATTCTAACGAGAAAAACGAGGGCCCTATCCCTTGCTCGATTTTTCTATTCCTTACACAGTTTTGGCTAGGAATCGTAGCTGAAACATTCTCCCTGAACACCTGGATGATTCCCAGTGTGTCGCACGAGGCAAAACAACTTTATATTAAACAACGTTTTGAATTCAAATCATTTCCTACTCTCTTGGTCTTTAACCTGCAACTGCATATTTAATAAAACACGCATTCTCTAATTTTCAAAGATACAACACACACGATTTTTGCAAGTTAGACTGAGCTTTCCAAAGGGTATTTCAAAAGAAGAAAGTCGTGAGTCTTGCGTTGCCAATAAAAGTTTCGACCTGAATCAAAATTGCAAACTGTCTATAAGATAACCTCATTTTATTCCTTTTGTGCTGAGATTTTCAGAAGCTATTCATTGTTTTAAACTTTAGGTATATGAAGTGTTCTCAGTAAGAGAACACGTCACCTATATTCTTTCTGTGAGTGCTACAACTAATCATCAAGAACACATCAAACAATAGCTATAATACTCTACAAAGATCTAGCTCTAAGGACGAAGTTATATCTCAATTTTAATGCATTAGTTTGATTTTAGGTGTGTAGGGTAACCTCTCGATCAATCTCAGCACGAAAACTCTTAAAATTGCAAAGTCTTCAAAATCACTTGGATTTATTATTTGATTTTTACAAAATATTTTCCGAAAGGTTTTAATCATAATTTCAATGAGTTTTGAATGATTTAAAAGTGTTTTGAGACAATGGAATGGTTCTTAAGTGTTAAAATATTAACTTTTCCAAAATCGGGCTATCCAGCACTTTGCCAAAAATTTTCAAAAGGCAATAGCGCACTATCAGTGTTGATAGCACGCTGATAGGGTTGAATAATCAAAAATATATTTTTCTTTAAAATTGCCTACGGCGCGCTATCCCTTCTGATAACTCGCTATAGAGCAGTTGCCGTGATCTTTCGATTTTTAGTAAAATGGGCAATAGCGTGCTATATGCCTTGATTGGACGCTATCGAAAAGTCTGAAAAACTCGAGCTCTTTGGTTTAAGTATATCGACCTGCAAAGTCCGCTATCGGTCATCAAAGATCGTGATACAAAACCCAATAGCATGCTATCCATGTCAGAGTTAGAAATCTCAATATTCTAATAAGAAAAATGTGGGCCCTTTCCCTTGCTCGATTTTTCTATTCCTTCCACAATTTTGACTTGGAATCGTAGCTGAAACATTCTCCAATAACACCTGGATGATTCCCATTGTGTCGCACGATCAAAACAACTTTATATTAAACAATGTTTTCAATTCAAACCATTTCCTACTTTCTTGCTCTTTAAACTGCAACTGCTAATTTAATAAAACACTCATTCTCAAATTTTCAAAGATACAACACACACGATTTTTGCAAGTTAGACTGAGCTTTCCAAATAGTATTTCAAAAGAAGAAAGTCGTGATTCTTGCGTTGCCAATAAAAGCTTCGACCTAAATCAAAATTGCAAACTGTCTTGAAGAAACCCTCATTTTATCCCTTTTGCGCTGAGATTTTCAAATGCTATCCATTGTTTTAAACTGTAGGTATATGAAGTGTTCTCAGTAAGAGAACACGTCCCCTATATTCTTTCTCTGACTGCTACAACTAATCATCAAGAACACATCAAACAATAGCTATAATAGTCTACAAAGATCAAGCTCTAAGGACGAAGACATATCTCAACGCTAATGCATTAGTTTGATCTTAGGTGTGAAGGGTAACCTCTCGATGAATCTCAGCACGAAAACTCTCTAAATAGCAAAGTCTTCAAAATCACTTGGATTTAGTATTTGATTTTGACAAAACATTTTCTGAATGGTTTTACTCATAATTTCAATTTGTTTTGAATCATTTAAAAGTGTTTTGAGACAATGGAATGGTTCTTACGTGTTAAAATATTAATTTTTCCAAAATCGGGCTAACCAGCACTTTGCCAAAAAATTTCAAAAGGCAATAGTGCACTATCAGTGTTGATAACAAGTTGATAGGGTTGAATAATCAAAAATATATTTTTCTTGAAAATTGCGTACAGCGCGCTATCCCTTATGATAACTCGCTATAGAGCAGTTGCCGTGATCTTTCGATTTTTGGTAAAATGGGCAATAGCGTACTATGGGACTTGAGTGCACGCTATCGGAAAGTCTTAAAAACTCGAGCTCTTGGGTTTGTTTATATCGCCCGGCAATAGCCCGCTATCCGTCATTAGAGAGCATGATACACAACCCAATAGCATGCTATCCATGTCTGAGTTAGAAATCTCACTATTTTAATGAGAAAAACGTGGGCGCTTTCCTTTGCTCGATTTTTCTATTCCTTGCACAGTTTTGACTGGGAATCGTAGCTGAAACATTCTCCACTAACACCTGGATGATTACCATTGTGTCGCACGATCAAAACAACTTTATATTAAACAATGTTTTGAATTCAAATCATTTCCTACTCTCTTGCTCTTTAACCTGCAACTGCTAATTTAACAAAACACTCATTCTCTAATTTTCAAAGATACAACACACACGATTTTTGCAAGTTAGACTGAGCTTTCCGAAGAGTATTTCAAAAGAAGAAAGTCGTGAGTCTTGCGTTGCCAATAAAAGCTTCGACCTGAATCAAAATTGCAAACTGTCTTGAAGATAACCGCATTTTATCCCTTTTGTGCTGAGATTTTCAGAAGCTATCCATTGTTTTAAACTGTAGGTATATGAAGTGTTCTCAGTAAGAGAACGCGTCACCTATATTCTTTCTCTGAGTGCTACAACTAATCATCAATAACACATCAAACAATAGCTTTCAAAGTCTACAAAGATCAAGCTCAAAGAACGAAGACATATCTCAATGCAAATGCATTAGTTTGATCTTAGGGTGTTTAGGGTGACCCCTCGAACAATCTCAGCACGAGAACTCTCTAAATAGCAAAGTCTTCAAAATCACTTGGTTTTAGTATTTGATTTTGACAAAATATTTTTCGAAAGGTTTTAATCATAATTTCAATGAGTTTTCAATGATTTAAAAGTGTTTTGAGACAAAGGAATGGTTCTTAAGTGTTAAAATATTAATTTTTCCAAAATTGGGCTATCCAGCACTTTGCCAAAATTTTTCAAAAGGCAATAGCGCACTATCAGTGTTGATAGCACGCTAATAGGGTTGAATAATCAAAAATCTATTTTTTTTTTGAAAATTGCCTACAGCGCTATCCCTTTTCATAACTCACCATATGGCTGTTGCCGTGATCTTTCGGATTATAGTAAAATGGGCAATAGCGTGCTATAGGCCTTGATTGCACGCTATCGAAAAGTCTCAAAAATTCGAGCTCTCGGGGTTGTGTGTATCGACCTGCAATAGTCCACTATCCGTCACTAGAGAGCATGAAACACAACCCAATAGCATGCTATCCACGTCAGAGTTAGAAATCTCATACTTCTAACGAGAAAAACGAGGGCCCTTTACCTTGCTCGATTTTTCTATTTCTTGCACAGTTTTGGCTAGGAATCATAGCTGAAACATTCCCCCTTAACACCTGGATGATTCCCAGTGTGTCGCACGAGGCAAAACAACTTTATATTAAACAACATTTTAAATTCAAATCATTTCCTACTCTCTTGTTGTTTAAACTGCAACTGCTAATTTAATAAAACATTCATTCTCTAATTTTCAAAGATACAACACACACGATTTTTGCAAGTTAGACTGAGCTTTCCAAAGGGTATTTCAAAAGAAAAAAGTCGTGATTCTTGCGTTTCCAATAATAGTTTCGACCTGAATGAAAATTGCAAACTGTCTTTAAGATAACCTCATTTTATCCCTTTTGTGCTGAGATTTTCAAATGCTATCCATTGTTTTAAACTTTTGGTATTTGAAGTGTTCTCAGTAAGAGAACACGTCACCTATATTCTTTCTGTGAGTGCTACAACTACTCATCAAGAACACATCAAACAATAGCTATAATACTCTACAAAGATCTAGCTCTAAGGACGAAGTTATATCTCAATTCTAATGCATTAGTTTGATCTTAGGTGTGTAGGGTAACATCTCGATCAATCTCAGCACGAAAACACTCTAAATCGCAAAGTCTTCAAAATCACTTGGATTTAGTATTTGATTTTGACAAAACATTTTCTAAAAGGTTTTAATCATAATTTCAATGAGTTTTGAATGATTTAAAAGTGTTTTGAGACAATGGAATAGTTCTTAAGTGTTAAAATATTAATTTTTCCAAAATCGGGCTATCCAGCACTTTGCCAAAAATTTTCAAAAGGCAATAGCGCACTATCAGTGTTGATAACACGCTGATAGGGTTGAATAATAAAAAATATATTTTTCTTGAAAATTGGCTACAGCGTGCTATCCCTTCTGATAACTCGTTATAAAGCAGTTGCCGTGATCTTTCGATTTATGTAAAATGGGCAATAACGTGCTATAGGCCTTGATTCCACGCTATCGGAAAGCCTGAAAAACTCGAGCTCTTGGGTTTCTGTATATCGACCTGCAATAGTCCGCTATCCGTCATTAGAGAGCATGATTGTGACCCAATAGCATGCTATCCATGTCAGAGTTAGAAATCTCACTATCCTAATGAGAAAAACGTGGGCCCTTTCCCTTGCTCGATTTTTCTTTTCCTTGCATAGTTTTGATTGGAAATCGTAGCTGAGACATTCTCCACTAACACCAGGATGATTACCATTGTGTCGCACGATCAAAGCAACTTTATATTAAACAATGCTATGAATTCAAATTATTTCCTACTCCCTTGCTCTTTAACCTGCAACTGCTAATTTAACATCACACTCTTTCTCTAATTTTCAAAAATACAACACACACGTTTTTTGCAAGTTAAACTTAGCTTTCCAAAAAGTATTTCAAAAGAAGAAAGTCGTGATTCTTACGTTGCCAATGAAAGCTTCGACCTGAATCAAAATTGCAAACTGTCTTGAATACCTCATTTTATCCCTTTTGTGCTGAGATTTTCAGAAGCTATCCATTGTTTTAAACTGTAGGTATATGAAGTGTTCTCAGTAAGAGAACACGTCACCTATATTCTTTCTCTGAGTGCTACGACTAATCATCAAGAACACGTCGAACAATAGCTATAATCGTCAACAAAGATCTAGCTCTAAGGACGAAGACATATCTCAATGCTAATGCATTAGTTTGATCTTAGGTGTGTAGGGTAACCTCTCGAGCCATCTCAGCACGAAAACACTCTAAATAGCAAAGTCTTCAAAACCACTTGGATTTAGTATTTGATTTTGACAAAATATTTTCCGAAAGGTTTTAATCATAATTTCAATGAGTTTCCGATGATTTAAAAGTGTTTTGAGACAAAGGAATGGTTCTTAAGTGTTAAAATATTAATTTTTCCACAATCGGGCTATCCAGCACTTTGCCAAAATTTTTCAAAATGCAATAGCGCACTATCAGTGTTGATAGCACGCTGATAGGGTTGAATAATCAAAAATCTATTTTTTCTTGAAAATTGCCTATAGCGCTATCCCTTTTCATAGCTAGCCATAGAGAAGTTGCCGTGATCTTTCGGATTTTAGTAAAATGGGTATTAGCGTGCTATAGGCCTTGATTGCACGCTATCGGAAAGGCTCGAAAATTTGAGCTCTCGGGGTTGTATATATCGACCTGCAATAGTCCGCTATCCGTCATTAGGGAGCATGAAACACAACCCAATAGCATGCTATCCCAGTGTGTCGCACGGGGCAAAACAACTTTATGTTAAACAACGTTTTGAATTCAAATTATTTCCTACTCTCTTGCTCTTTAACCTGCAACTGCTAATTTAATAAAACACTCATTCTCTAATTTTCAAAGTTACAACACACACGATTTTTGCAAGTTAGCCTGAGCTCTCCAAACAGTATTTCAAAAGAAGAAAGTCGTGATTCTTGCATTGCCAATAAAAGCTTCGAGCTAAATCAAAAATGCAAACTGTCTTGAAGATAACCTCATTTTATCCCTTTTGTGCTTAGATTTTCAGAAGCTATCTATTGTTTTAAACTGTAGGTATATGAAGTGTTCTCAGTAAGAGAACACGTCACCCATATTCTTTCCCTGAGTGCTACGACTAATCATTAAGAACACGTCAAACAATAGCTATAATCGTCAACAAAGATCTAGCTCTAAGGACGAAGACATATCTCAATGCTAATGCATTAGTTTGATCTTAGGTGTAGGGTAACCTCTCGATCAATCTCAGCACGAAAACACTCTAAATTGCAAAGTCTTCAAAATCACTTGGATTTAGTATTTGATTTTGACAAAACATTTTCCCAAAGGTTTGAATCATAATTTCAATGAGTTTCGAATGATTTAAAAGTGTTTTGAGACAATGGAATGGTTCTTAAGTATTAAAATATTAATTTTTTCCAAAATCGGGCTATCCAGCACTTTGCCAAAAATTTTCAAGAGGTAGTAGCGCACTATCAGTGTTGATAACACGTTGATAGGGTTGAATAATCAAAAATATATTTTTCTTGAAAATTGCCTACGGCGCGCTATCCATTCCGATAACTCGCTTTATAGCAGTTGCCGTGATCTTTCAATTTTTTGTAAAATGGGCAATTGTGTACTATAGGCCTTGAGTGCACACTATCGAAAAGTCTGAAAAACTCGAGCTGTTGGGTTTGTGTATATCGACCTGCAATAGTCTGCTATCCGTCGTTAGAGAGCATGATACACAACTCAAAAGCATGCTATCCATGTCAGAGTTAGAAATCTCACTACTCTAATGAGAAAAACGTGGGCCCTTTCCCTTGCTCGATTTTTCTATTCCTTGCACAGTTTTGACTGGGAATCGAAGCTGAAACATTCTCCACTAACACCTGGATGATTACCATTGTGTCAGACAATGAAAACAACTTTATATTAAACAATGTTTTGAATTCAAATCATTTCCTACTATCTTGCTTTTTAACCTGCAACTGCTAATTTAACGAAATACTCATTCTCTAATTTTCAAAGATACAACACACACGATTCTTGCAAGTTAGACTAAGCTTTCCAAAGAGTATTTCAAAACAAGAAAGTCGTGATTCTTGTGTTGCCATTAAAAGCTTCGACCTGAATCAAAATTGCAAATTGTCTTGAAGATAACCTCATTTTATCCCTTTTGTGCTGAAATTTTCAGAAGCTATCCATTGTTTTAAACTGTAGGTATATGAAGTGTTCTCAGTAAGAAAACACGTCACCTATATTCTTTCTCTGAGGGCTACAACTAATCATCAATAACACATCAAACAAAGGCTTTCAAAGTCTACAAAGATCAAGCTCTAAGAACGAAGACATATCTCAATGCCAATGCATTAGTTTGATCTTTGGTGTGTAGGGTAACCTCTCGATCAATCTTAGCACGAAAACTCTCTAAATAGCAAAGTCTTCAAAATCACTTGGATTTAGTATTTGATTTTGACAAAATATTTTCCGAAAGGTTTTAATCATATTCTCAATGAGTTTCCGATGATTTAAAAGTGTTTTGAGACAAAGGAATGGTTCTTAAGTGTTAAAATATTAGATTTTCCACAATCGGGCTATCCAGCACTTTGCCAAAATTTTTCAAAATGCAATAGCGCACTATCAGTGTTGATAGCGCGCTGATAGGGTTGAATAATCAAAAATCTATTTTTTCTTGAAAATTGCCTATAGCGCTATCCCTTTTCATAACTCGCCATAGAGAAGTTGTCGTGATCTTTCGGATTTTAGTAAAATGGGTATTAGCGTGCTATAGGCCTTGATTGCACGCTATCGGAAAGTCTCAAAAATTCGAGCTCTCGGGGTTGTGTATATCGACCTGCAATAGTCCGCTATCCGTCATTAGTGAGCATGAAACACAACCCAGTAGCATGCTATCCTAGTGTGTCGCACGGGGCAAAACAACTTTATATTAAACAACGTTTTGAATTCAAATCATTTCCTACTTTCTTGCTCTTTAACCTGCAACTGCTAATTTAATTAAACACTCATTCTCTAATTTTCAAAGATACGACACACGATTTTTGCAAGTTAGCCTGAGCTCTCCAAAGAGTATTTCAAAAGAAGAAAGTCGTGATTCTTGCATTGCCAATAAAAGCTTCGAGCTAAATCAAATATGCAAACTGTCTTGAAGATAACCTCATTTTATCCCTTTTATGCTTAGATTTTCAGAAGCTATCCATTGTTTTAAACTGTAGGTATATGAAATGTTCTCAGTAAGAGAACAGGTCACCTATATTCTTTGTCTGAGTGCTACAACTAATCATCAAGAACACATCAAACAATAGTTTTCAAGGTCTACAAAAATCAAGCTCTAAGAACGAAGACATATCTCAACGCTAATGCATTAGTTGGATCTTAGGTGTGTAGGGTAACCTCTCTATCAATCTCAGCACGAAAACTCTGTAAATAGCAAAGTCTTCAAAATCACTTGGATTTAGTATTTGATTTTGACAAAACATTTTCTGAAAGGTTTTAATCATAATTTGAATGAGTTTTGAATGATTTAAAAGTGTGTTGCCTACAGTGCGCTATCCCTTCTGGTAACTCGCTATAGAGCAGTTGCCGTGATCTTTCGATTTTTAGTAAAATGGGAAATAGCGTGCTATTGGCCTTGATTGCACGCTATCGGAAAGTCTGAAAAACTCGAGCTTTTGGGTTTCTGTACATCGACCTACAATAGTCCGCTATCCGTCATTAGAGAGCATGATACACAACCCAATAGCATGCTATCCATGTCAGAGTTAGAAAACTCACTATTCTAATGAGAAAAACGTGGGCCTTTTCCCTTTCTCGATTTTTCTATTCCTTGCACAGTTTTGACTGGGAATCGTAGCTGAAACATTCTCTACTAACACCAGGATGATTACCATTGTGTCGCTCGATCAAAACAACTTTATATTAAACAATGTTTTGAACTCAAAACACTTGCTCTTTAACCTGCAACTGCTAATTTAACAAAACACTCATTCTCTAATTTTCAAAGATACAACACACACAATTTTTGCAAGTGAGACTGAGCTTTCCAAAGAGTATTTCAAAAGAAGAAAGTCGTGATTCTTGCGTTGCCAACAAAAGCTTCGACCTGAATCAAAATTGCAAACTCTCTTGAATACCTCATTTTATCCCTTTTGTGCTGAGATTTTCAGAAGCTATCCATTGTTTTAAACTGTAGGTATATGAAGTGTTCCCAGTAAGAGAACACATCACCTATATTATTTTTCTGAGTGCTACAATTAATCATGAAGAACACATCAAACAATAGCTATAATAGTCGCCATAGAGTAGTTGCCGTGATCTTTTGATTTTTAGTAAAATGGGCAATAGCGTGTTATAAGCATTGATTGCACGCTATCGGAAAGTCTCAAAAATTCGAGCTCTCGGGTTTGTGTATATCAACCTGCAATAGTCCACTATCCCTCATTAGAGAGCATGAAACACAACCCAATAACATGCTATCCACGTCCGAGTTAGAAATCTCAAATTTCTAATGAGAAAAACGTGGGCCCTTTACCTTCCTCGATTCTTCTATTCCTTGCACAATTTTGACTGGGAATCGTTGCAGAAACAGTCTCCACTAACACCTGGATGATTTCCATTGCGTCGCACGATCAAAACAAGTTTATATTAAACAATGTTTTGAATTCAAATCATTTCCTACTCTCTTGCTCTATAACCTGCAACTGCTAATTTAATAAAACACTCATTCTCTAATTTTCAAAGATACAACACACACGATTTTTGCAAGTTAGACTGAGCTTTCCAAAGAGTATTTCAAAAGAAGAAAGTCGTGATTCTTGCGTTGCCAATAAAAGCTTCCACCTGAATCAAATTGCAAACTGTCTTGAAGATAACCTCATTTTATCCCTTTTGTGCTGAAATTTTCAAAAGCTATCCATTGTTTTAAACTGTAGGTATATTATGTGTTCTCAGTAAGAGTGTACGTCACCTATATTCTTTCTCTGAGTGCTACAACTAATCATCAAGAACACATCAAACAATAGCTATAATAGTCTACAAAGTTCTAGCTCTAAGGACAAAGTCATATCTCAATGCTAATGCATTAGTTTGATCTTAGGTGTGTAGGGTAACCACTCGATCAATCTCAGCACGAAAACTCTCTAAATTGCAAAGTCTTCAAAATCACTTGGATTTAGTATTTGATTTTGACAAAATATTTTTTGAAAGGTTTTAATCATAATTTCAATGAGTTTCCAATTATTTAAAAGTGTTTTGAGACAAAGGAATGGTTCTTAAGTGTTAAAATATTAATTTTTCCAAAATTGGGCTATCCAGCACTTTGCCAAAATTTGTCAAAATGCAATAGCGCAATATCAGTGTTGATAGCACGCTGATTAGGTTGAATAATCAAAAATCTATTTTTTTTTGAAAATTGCCTACAACGCTATCCCTTTTCATAACTCGCCATAGCGCAGTTTCCGTGATCTTTTGATTTTTAGTAAAATGGGCAATAGCATGTTATAAGCATTGATTGCACGCTATCGGAAACTCTCAAAAATTCGAGCTCTCGGGTTTGTGTATATCGACCTGCAATAGTCCACTATCCGTCATTAAAGAGCATGAAACACAACCCAATAGCAAACTATCCATGTCAAAGTTAGAAATCTCATAATTCTAACGAGAAAAACGAGGGCCCTTTCCCTTTCTCGATTTTTCTATTCCTTGCAAAGTTTTGATTGGGAATCATAGCTGAAACATTCTCCCCTAACATCTAGATGATTCCCAGTGTGTCGCACGGGCAAAACAACTTTCTATTAAACAACGTTTTCAATTCAAATCATTTCCTACTCTTTTGCTCTTTAACCTGCAACTGCTAATTTAATAAAACACTCATTCTCTTATTTTCAAAGATACAACACACGATTTTTGCAAGTTAGACTGAGCTTCCCAAAGAGTATTTGAAAAGAAGAAAGTCATGATTCTTGCGTTGCCAATAAAAGTTTCGACCTGAATCAAATATGCAAACTGTCTTGAAGATAACCTCATTTTATCCCTTTTGTGCTGAGATTTTTAGAAGCTATCCATTGATTTAAACTGTAGGTATATGAAGTGTTCTCAGTAAGAGTGGACGTCACCTATATTCTTTCTTTGAGTGCTACAACTAATCATCAAGAACACATCAAACAATAGCTATAATAGTCTACAAAGATCTAGCTCTAAGGACGAAGTCATATCTCAATGCTAATGCATTAGTTTGATCTTAGGTGTGTAGGGTAACCTCTCGATCAATCTCAGCACGAAAACTCTCTAAATTGCAAAGTCTTCAAAATCACTTGGATTTAGTATTCGATTTTGACAAATATTTTCCGAAAGGTTTTAATCATAATTTCAATGAGTTTTATTGATTTAAAAGTGTTTTTGAGACAATGGAATGGTTCTTCAGTGCTAAAATATTAATTTTTCCAAAATCGGGCTATCCAGCGCTTGGCCAAAATTTTTCAAAAGGCAATAGCGCACTATCAGTGTTGATAGCACGCTGATAGGGTTGAATAATCAAAAATCTATTTTTTCTTGAAAAATGCCTACAGCGCTATCCCTTTTCATAACTCGCCATGTAGCAGTTGCCGTGATCTTTCGGATTTTAGTAAAATGGGCAATAGCATGCTATAGGCCTTGATTGCACGCTATCGGAAAGTCTGAAAAACTCGAACTCTTGGGTTTATGTATATCGACCTGCAATAGTCCGCTATCCGTCATTAGAGAGCGTGATACACAACCCAATAGCATGCTATCCATGTCAGAGTTAGAAATCTCCCTATTCTAATGAGATAAACTTGGGCCCTTTCCCTTGCACGATTTTTCTATTCCTTACACAATTTTGAAATGGAATCGTAGCTGAAACATTCTCTTTACTAACACCTAGATGATTCCCATTGTGTCAGACGATCAAAACAACTTTATATTAAACAATGTTTTGAATTCAAATCATTTCCTACTCTCTTACTCTTTAACCTGCAACTGCTAATTTAATAAAGCACTTATTCTCTAATTTTCAAAGATACAACACACACGATTTTTGCAAGTTAGACTGAGCTTTCCAAAGAGTATTTCAAAAGAAGAAAGTCGTGATTCTTGCGTTGCTAATAAAAGCTTCGACCTGAATCAAAATTGCAAACTATCTTTAAGATAACCTCGTTTTATCCCTTTTGTGCTGAGATTTTCAGAAGCTATCCATTGTTTTAAACTGTAGGTAAATGAAGTGTTCTCAGTAAGAGTGTACGTCACCTATATTCTTTCTCTGAGTGCTACAACTAATCATCAAGAACACATCAAACAATAGCTATAATCATCTACAAAGATCTAGCTCTAAGGACGAAGGCATATCTCAATGCTAATGCATTAGTTTGATCTTAGGTGTGTAGGGTAACCTCTCGATCAATCTCAGCACGAAAACTCTCTAAATTGCAAAGTCTTCAAAATCACTTGGATTTAGTTTTCGATTTTGACAAATATTTTCCGGTAGGTTTTAATCATAATGGCAATGATTTTTAATGATTTAAAAGTGTTTTTGAGACAATGGAATGGTTCTTAAGTGTTAAAATATTAATTTTTCAAAAATCGGGCTACCCAGCACTTGGCCAAAATTTTTCAAAATGCAATAGCGCACTATCAGTGTTGATAACACGCTGATAGGGTTGAATAATCAAAAATCTATTTTTTCTTGAAAATTGCCTACAACGCTATCCCTTTTCATAACTCGCCATATAGCAGTTGCCGTGATCTTTCAGATTTTAGTAAAATGGGCAATAGTGTACTATAGGCCTTGAGTGCACGCTATCGGAAAGTCTGGAAACTCGAGCTCTTGGGTTTGTGTATATCGACCTGCAATAGTCCGCTATCCGTCATTAGAGAGCATGATACACAACCCAATAGCATGCTATCCATGTCAGAGTTAGAAATCTCATAATTCTAACGAGAAAAACGAGGGCCCTATCCTTCGCTCGATTTTTCTATTCCTTGCACAGTTTTGACTGGGAATCGTAGCTGAAACATTCTTCACTAACACCGGGATGAATCCCAGTGTGTCGCACGGGGCAAAACAACTTTATATTAAACAGCGTTTTGAGTTCAAATCATTTCCTACTCTCTTGCTCTTTAACGTGCAACTGCTAATTTAATAAAACAGTCATTCTCTAATTTTCAAAGATACAACACACACGATTTTTGCAAGTTAGACTGAGCTTCCCAAAGAGTATTTCAAATGAAGAAAGTCGTGATTCTTGCGTTGCCAATAAAAGCTTTGACCTGAATCAAATATGCAAACTGTCTTGAAGATAACCTCATTTTATCCCTTTTGTGCTGAGATTTTCAGAAGCTATCCATTGTTTTAAACTGTAGGTATATGAAGTGTTCTCAGTAAGAGTGGACGTCACCTATATTCTTTCTCTAAGTGCTACAACTATTCATCAAGAACACATCAAACAATAGCTATAATAGTCTACAAAGATCTAGCTCTAAGGACGAAATCATATCTCAATGCTAATGCATTAGTTTGATCTTAGGTGTGTAGGGTAACCTCTCAATCAATCTCAGCACGAAAACTCTCTAAATTGCAAAGTCTTCAAAATCACTTGGATTTAGTATTTGATTTTGACAAATATTTTCCGAAAGATTTTAATCATAATTTCAATGAGTTTTAATGATTTAAAAGTGTTTTTGAGACAATGGAATGGCTCTTAAGTGTTGAAATATTATCTTTTCCAAAATCGGGCTATCCAGCACTTTGCCAAAAAATTTCAAAAGGTAATGGCGCACTATCAGTGTTGATAGCGCGCCGATAGGGTTGAATAATCAAAAATAAATTTTTCTAAAAAAATTGCCTACAATGCGCTATCCCTTCTGATAACTCGCTTTACAGCAGTTCTCAATATCTTTCGTTTTTTAGTGAAATGGGCAATGCCGTGCTATAGGCCATGATTGCACGCTATCGAAAAATATGAAAAACACGAGCTCTTGGGTTTCTATATATCGACCTGCAATAGTCAGCTATCCGTCATTAGAGAGAATGATACACAACCCAATAGCATGCTATCCATGTCAGAGTTAGAAATCTCCATATTCTAATGAGAAATACGTGGGCCCTTTCCCTTGCTCGATTTTTCTATTCCTTGCACAGTTTTGACTAGGAATCGTAGCTGAAACATTCTCCACTAACACCTGGATGATTACCATTGTGTCGCACGGGCTAAACAACTTAAACAATGTTTTGAATTCAAATCATTTCCTACTCTCTTGCTCTTTAACCTGCAACTGCTAATTTAATAAAACATTCATTGTCTAATTTTTAAATAAACAACACACACGATTTTTGCAAGTTAGACCGAGCTTTCCAAAAAGTATTTCAAAAGAAGAACGTCGTGATTCTTGCGTTGCCAATAAAAGCTTCGACCTGAATCAAAATTCCAATCTGTCTTGAAGATAACCTCATTGTATCACTTTTGTGCTGATATTTTCAGAAGCTACAACTAATCATCAAGAACACATCAAACAAAAGCTATAATAGTCTACAAAGAGCTAGCTCCAAGGACGGAGACATATCTCAATGCTTATGCATTAGTTTGATCTTAGGTGTGTAGCGTAACCTCTCGATCAATCTCAGCACGAAAACTCTCTAAATAGCAAAGTCTTCAAAATCACTTGGATTTAGTATTTGATTTTGACAAAACATTTTCCGAAAGGTTTTAATCATAAATTCAATGAGTTTTGAAAGATTTAAAAGTGTTTTGAGACAATGGAATGATTCTTAACTGTTAAAATATTAATTTTTCCAAAATCGGGCTATCCAGCACTTTGCTAAAAATTCTCAAAAGGCAATAGCGCACTATCAGTATTGATAACACGCTGATAGGGTTGAATAATCAAAAATATATTTTTCTTCAAAAATTGCCTACAATGCGCTATCCCTTCTGATACCTCGCTATAGAGCAGTTGTCGTGATCTTTCGATTATTAGTAAAATGGGAAAAAGCGTGCTATAGGCCTTGATTGCACGCTATCGGAAAGTCTGAAAAAATCGATCTCTTGGGTTTCTATATATCGACTTGCAATAGTCCGCCATCCGTCATTAGAAAGCATGATACAAAACCCAATAGCATGCTATCCATGTCAGAGTTTGGAATCTCACTATTCTAAAGACAAAAACGTGGGCCCTTTCCCTTGCTCGAGTTTTCTATTCCTTGCACAGTTTTGACTGGGAATCGTAGCTGAAACATTCTCCACTAACACCTGGATGATTACAGCTGTGTCGCACGATCAAAACAACTTTATATTAAACAATGTTTTGAATTCAAATCATTTCCTACTCTCTTCCTCTTTAACCTGCAACTGCTAATTTAACAAAACACTCATTCTCGAATATTAAAAGATACAACACACACAATTTTTGCAAGTTAGACTGAGCTTTCCGAAGAGTATTTCCAAAGAAGAAAGTCGTGATTCTTGCGTTGCCAATAAAAGCTTCGACCTGAATCAAAATTGCAAACTGTCTTGAATACCTCATTTTATCCCTTTTGTGCTGAGATTTTCAGAAGCTATCCATTGTTTTAAACTGTAGGTATATGAACTGTTCCCAGTAAGAGAACACGTCACCTATATTCTTTCTCTGAGTGCTACAACTAATCATCAAGAACACATCAAACAATAGCTATAATAGTCTACAAAGATCTAGCTCTAAGGACGAAGGCATATCTCAATGCTAATGCATTAGTTTGATCTTAGGTGTGTAGCTTAACCACTCGATCAATCTCAGCACGAAAACTCTCTAAATTGCAAAGTCTTCAAAATCACTTGGATTTAGTATTTGATTTTGACAAAACATTTTTGAAAGATTTTAATCATAATTTCAATGAGTTTTCAATGATTTAAAAGTGTTTTGAGACAATGGAATGGTTCTTAAGTGTTAAAATATTAATTTTTCCAAAATTGGTCTATCCAGCACTTTGCCCAAATTTTTCAAAAGGTAATAGCGCACTATCAGTGTTGATAACACGTTGATAGGGTTGAATAATCAAAAATATATTTTTCTTGGAAATTGCCTACTGCGCGCTATCCCTTCTGATAACTCGCTATAAAGCAGTTGCCGTGATCTTTCGATTTTTAGTAAAATGGGCAATAGCGTACTATAGGCCTTGAGTGCACGCTATCTGAAAGTCTGGAAACTCGAGCTCTTGGGTTTGTGTATATCAACCTGCAATAGTCCGCTATCCATCATTAGAGAGCATGATACACAACCCAATAGCATGCTATCCATGTCCGAGTTAGAAAAATAAAATTTCTAATGGGAAAAACGTGGGCCCTTTTGCTCGATTTTTCTATTCCTTGCACAGTTTTGACTGGGAATCGTAGCTGAAACATTCTCCACTAACACCTGGATGATTCCCATCGTGTCGCACGAATAAAGCAACTTTATATTAAACAATGTTTTGAATTCAAATCATTTCCTACTCTCTTGCTTTTTAACTTGCAACTACTAATTTAATAAAACACTCATTCTCTAATTTTCAAAGATACAACACACACGATTTTTGCAAGTTAGCCTGAGCTTTCCAAAGAGTATTTCTAAAGAAGAAAGTCGTGATTCTTTCATTGCCAATAAAAGCTTCGACCTGAATCAAAATTGCAAACTGTCTTGAAGATAACCGCATTTTATCGCTTTTGTGTTGAGATTTTCAGAAGCTATCCATTGTTTTAAACTGTAGGTATATGAAGTGTTCTCAATAAGAGAACACGTCACCTATATTCTTTCTCTGAGTGCTACAACTAATCATCAATAACACCTCAAACAATAGCTTTCAAAGTCTACAAAGATCTAGCTCTTAGGACGAAGTCATATCTCATTGCTAATGCATTAGTTTGATCTTAGGTGTGTAGGGTAACCTCTCGACCAATCTCAGCACGAAAACACTCTAAATAGCAAACTCTTAAAAATCGCTTGGATTTAGTATTTGATTTTGACAAAATATTTTCGGAAAGTTTTAATCATAATTTCTATGAGTTTCCAACTATTTAAAAGTGTTTTGAAACAAAGGAATGGTTCTTAAGTGTTAAAATATTAATTTTTTCAAAATCGGGCTATCGAGCACTATGCCAAAAGTTTTCAAATGCAATAGCGCACTATCAGTGTTGATAGCACGCTGACAGGGTTGAATAATCAAAAATCTATTTTTTCTTGAAAATTGCCTACAGCGCTATTCCTTTTCATAACTCGCCGTAGAGCACGCTATCGAGAAGTCTCAAAAATTCGAGCTCTCGTGTTTGTGTATATCGACCTGCAATAGTCTGCTATCCGTCATTAGAGAGCACGAAACACAACCCAATAGCATGCTATCCACGTCAGAGTTAGAAATCTCATAATTTAAACGAGAAATACGAGGGCCCTTTCCTTTGCTCGATTTTTCTATTCCTTGCACAGTTTTGACAGGGAATCGTAGCTGAAACATTTTCCCCAAACACCTGGATGAATCCCAGTGTGTCCCACGAGGCAAAACAACTTTATATTAAACAACGTTTTGAGTTGAAATCATTTCCTACTCTCTTGCTCTTTAACCTGCAACTGCTAATTTGATAAAACACTCATTCTCTAATTTTCAAAGATACAACACACACGATTTTTGCAAGTTAGACTGAGCTTTCCCATGGGTATTTCAAAAGAAGAAAGTCGTGATTCTTGAATTGCCAATAAAAGCTTCGACCTGAATCAAATATGCAAACTGTCTTGAAGATAACCTCATTTTATACCTTTTGTGCTGAGATTTTCAGAAGCTATCCAATGTTTTAAACTGTAGGTACATGTAGTGTTCTCAGTAGGAGTGGACGTCACCTATATTCTTTCTCTGAGTGCTACAACTAATCATCAAGAACACATCAAACAATAGCTATAATAGTCTACAAAGATCTAGCTCTAAGGATGAAGTCATATCTCAATGCTAATGCTTTAGTTTGATCTTAGGTGTGTAGGGTAACCTCTCGATCAATCTCAGCACGAAAACTCTCTAAATTGCAAAGTCTTCAAAATCACTTGTATTTAATATTTGATTTTGACAAATATTTTTTGAAAGGTTTTAATCATAATTTCAATGAGTTTTGAATGATTTAAAAGTGTTTTGAGACAATGGAATGTTCTTAAGTTTTAAAATATTAATTTTTCCAAAAATCGGGCTATCCAGCACTTTGCCAAAAAACTTCAAAAGGCAATGGCGCACTATCAGTGTTGATAGCACGCTGATGGGGTTGAATAATCAAAAATATAATTTTCTTAAAAATTGCCTACAACGCGCTATCCCTTCTGATAACTCGCTTTAGAGCAGTTCCCGTGATCTTTCGATTTATAGTAAAATGGGCAATAGCGTGCTATAGGCCTTGATTGCACGCTATCGAAAAATCTAAAAAAACACGAGCTCTTGGGTTTCTATAAATCGACCTGCAATAGTCCGCTATCCGTCATTAGAGAGCATGATACACAACCCAATAGCATGCTATCCATGTCAGAGTTAGAAATCTCACTATTCTAATGACAAAAACGCAGGCCCTTTCCCTTGCTCGATTTTTCTATTCCTTGCACAGTTTTGACTAGGAATCGTAGCTGAAACATTCTCCACTAACACCTGGACGATTACCATTGTGTCGCACGGGCTAAAAAACTTTATATTAAACAACGTTTTGAATTCAAATCATTTCTTACTCTCTTGCTCTTTAACCTGCAACTGCTAATTTAATAAAACACTCATTGTCTAATTTTCAAATATACAACAAACACGATTTTTGCAAGTTAGACTGAGCTTTCCAAAGAGTATTTCAAAAGAAGAAGTCGTGATTCTTGCGTTGCCAATAAAAGCTTTGACCTGAATCAAAATTTCAATTTGTCTTGAAGATAACCTCATTATATCACTTTTCTGCTGATATTTTCAGAAGCTATCCATGATTTTAAACTGTAGGTATATGAAGTGTTCTCAGTAAGAGAACACGTCACCTCATTTTAGACAGTGTTGATAGCACGCTGATAGGGTTGAATAATTAAAGATACAACACACACGATTTTTGCAAGTTAGCCTGAGCTTTCCAAAGAGTCTTTCAAAAGAAGAAGTCGTGATTCTTGCGTTGCCAATAAAAGCTTCGACCTGAATCAAAATTCCAATCAGTCTTGAAGATAACCTCATTTTACCCCTTTTGTGCTGAGATTTTCAGAAACTAACCATTGTTTGAAATTGTAGGTATATGAAGTGTTCTCAGTAAGAGTGTACGTTACCTATATTCGTTCTCTGAGTGCCCCAACTAATCATCAAGAACACATCAAACGATATGTCAATGCTAATGCATTAATTTGATCTTAGGTGTCAAGGGTAACCCCTTGATCAATCTCATCACGAAAACTCTCTAAATAGCAAAGTCTTCAAAATCACTTGGATTTAGTATTTGATTTTGACAAAACATTTTCCGAAAGGTTTTAATCATAATTTCACTGAGTTTTGAATGATTTAAAAGTGTTTTGAGACAATGGAATGTTCTTAAGTTTTAAAATATTAATTTTTCCAAAATCGGGCTATCCAGCACTTTGCCAAAAATTTTCAAAAGGCAATAGCGCACTATTAGTGTTGATAACACGCTGATAGGGTTGAATAATCAAAAATATATTTTTCTTGAAAATTGCCTACAGCGCGCTATCCCTTCTGATAACTCGCTATAGAGCAGTTGTCGTGATCTTTCGATCTTTAGAAAAATGGGAAATAATGTGCTATAGGCCTTGATTGCACGCTATCGGAAAGTCTGAAAAAGTCGAGCTCTTGGGTTTCTGTATATCGACCTGCAATAGTCCGCTATCCGTCATTACAGAGCATGATACACAACCCAATAGCATGCTATCCATTACAGAGTTAGAAATCTCACTATTCTAATGACAAAAACGTGGGCCCTTTCCCTTGCTCGATTTTTCAATTCCTTTCACAGTTTTGACTAGGAATCGTAGCTGAAACATTCTGTCGCACGGGCTAAAAAACAAAAACGTGGATGATTACCATTGTGTCTCACGGGCTAAAAAACTTTATATTAAACAACGTTTTGAATTCAAATCATTTCCTACTCTCTTGCTCTTTAACCTGCAACTGCTAATTTAACAAAACACTCATTATCTAATTTTCAAAGATACAACACACACGATTTTTGCAAGTTAGACTGAGCTTTCCAAAGAGTATTTCAAAAGAAGAAAGTTGTGATTCTTGCGTTGCCAATAAAAGCTTCGACCTGAATCAAATGTGCAAACTGTCTTCAATACCTCATTTTACCCCTTTTGTGCTGAGATTTTCATAAGCTATCCATTGTTTTAAACTACAGGTATAGGAAGTGTTCTCAGTAAGAGAACTCGTCACCTATATTCTTTCTCTTAGTGCTACTACTAATCATCAAGAACACATCAAACAATAGCTATAATACTCTACAAAGATTTAGCTCTAAGGATGAAGACATATCTCAATGCAAATGCATTAGTTTGATCTTAGGTGTGTAGGGTAACCTCTCGATCAATCTCAGCAGGAAAACTCTCTAAATTGCAAAGTCTTCAAAATCACTTGTACTTAATATTTGATTTTGACAAATATTCTCAGGTTTGTGTATATCGACCTGCAATAGTCCACTATCCGTCATTAGAGATCCTGATACACAACCCAATAGCATGCTATAGACGTTAGAGTTAGAAATCTCACAATTCCAACGAGAAAAACTTGGGCCCTTTCCCTTCCTCGATTTTTCTATTCCTTGCACAGTTTTGACTGGGAATCGTAGCTGAAACATTCTCCACCAACACCTGGATGATTCCCGTTGTGTCGCACGCGCAAAACAACATTTGACTAAATAATGTTTTGAATTCAAATCATTTCCTACTCTCTAGCTCTTTAACCTGCAACTGCTAATTTAATAAAACACTCATTTTCTAATTTTCAAAGATACAACACCGACGATTTTTGCACGTTAGATTGAGGTTTCCAAATAGTATTTCAAAAGAAGAAAGTCGTGATTCTTGCATTGGCAATAATAACTTCGACCTGAATTCAAATTGCAAACTGTATTGAAGATAACCTCATTGTTTAGCAAGTTCTTCATTTTATCCCTTTTGTGCTAAGATTTTCGGAAGCTATCAATTGTTTTAAATTGTAGGTATATGAAGTGTTCTCAGTAAGAGAACACGTCACCTATATTCTTTCTATGAGTGCTACAACTAATCATCAACAACACATCGAACAATAGCTATAACAGGCTACAACGATCTAGCTCTAAGGACCAAGACATATCTCAATGCTAATGCATTAGTTTGATCTTAGGTGTGTAGGGTAACCTCTCGATCAATCTCAGCACGAAAACCCTCTAGATAGCAAAGTCTTCAAAATCACTTGGATTTAGTATTTGATTTTGACAAAATATTTTCCGAAAGGTTTTAATCATAATTTCAATGAGTTTCGAATGATTTAAAAGTGTTTTGAGAAAAAGAAATGGTTCTTAAGTATTAAAATATTAATTTTTCCAAAATCGGGCTATCAAGCAATTTGCCAAAAAATTTCAAATGGCAATAACGCACTATCAGTGTTGATAGCACGCTGATAGGGTTGAATAATCAAAAATATATTTTTCTTGAAAACTGCCTATAGCGCACTATCCTATCTGATAACTCGCTATAGAGCAGTTGCCGTGATTTTTCTATTTTTAGTAAAATGGGCAATAGCATGCTATAGGCCTTGATTGCACGCTATCGGAAAGTCTAAAAAACTCTAGCTCTCAGGTTTGTGTATATCGACCTGCTATAGTCCGCTATCCGTCATTAGAGAGCATGATACACAACCCAATTGCATGCTATAGACGTTAGGGTTGGAAATCTCACAATTCTAATGAGAAAAGCTTGGTCCCTTTCCCTTGCTCGATTTTTCTATTCCTTGCACAATTTTGACTGGAATCATAGCTGAAACATTCTCCTCTAACACCTGGATGATTCCCGTTGTGTCGCACGCGCAAAACAACTTTAGACTATACAATGTTTTGAATTCAAATCATTTCCTACTCTCTTGCTCTTTAACCTGCAACTGCTAATTTAATAAAACACTCATTCTTTAATTTTCAATGATACAACACACACGATTTTTGCAAGTTAGACTGAGCTTTCCAAAGAGTATTTCAAAAGAAGATAGTCGTGGTTCTTGCATTGCCAATAAAAGCTTCGACCTGAATCGAAATTGCAAACTGCCTTGAAGATAACGTCATTGTTTAGCAAGTTCTTCAATTTATCCCTTTTGTGCTGAGATTTTCGGAAGCTATCAATTGTTTTAAACTGTAGGTATATGAAGTGTTCTCAGTAAGAGAACACGTCACCTATATTCTTTCTATGAGTGCTACAACTAATCATCAACAACACATCGAACAATAGCTATAATAGGCTACAAAGATCTAGCTCTAAGGACCAAGACATATCTCAATGCTAATGCATTAGTTTGATCTTAGGTGTGTAGGGTAACCTCTCGATCAATCTCAGCACGAAAACTCTCTAGATAGCAAAGTCTTCAAAATCACTTGGATTTAGTTTTTGATTTTGACAAAATATTTTCCAAAAGGTTTTAATCATAATTTCAATGAGTTTCGAATGATTTAAAAGTGTTTTGAGAAAAAGAAATGGTTCTTAAGTGTTAAAATATTAATTTTTCCAAAATCGGGCTATCAAGCAATTTGCCAAAAAATTTCAAAAGACAATAGCGCACTATCAGTGTTGATAGCATGCTGATAGGGTTGAATAATCAAAAATATATTTTTCTTGAAAATTGCCTACAGCGCGCTATCCCTTCTGATAACTCGTTATAGAGCAGTTGCCGTGATCTTTCAATTATTAGTAAAATGGACAATAGCGTGCTATAGGCCTTGATTGCACGCTACCGGAATGACCGAAAGATTCGAGCTCTCGGGTTTGCGTATATCGGCCTGCAATAGTCCGCTATCCGTCATTAGAGAGCGTGATACACAACCCAATAGCATGCTATAGACGTTAGGGTTAGAAATCTCACAATTCTAACGAGAAAAGCTTGGGCCGTTTCCCTTGCTCGATTTTTCTATTCCTTGCACAATTTTGACTGGAATCGTAGCTGAAACATTCTCCACTAACACCTGGATGATTCCCGTTGTGTCGCACGCGCAAAACAACTTTAGACTATACAATGTTTTGAATTCAAATCATTTCCTACTCTCTTGCCCTTTAACCTGCAACTGCTAATTTAATAAAACACTCATTCTTTAATTTTTAAAGATACAACACACACGATTTTTGCAAGTTAGACTCAGCTTTCCAAAACGTATTTCAAAAGAAGATAGTCGTGATTCTTGCATTGCCAATAAAAGCTTCGACCTGAGTCAAAATTGCAAACTGTCTTGAAGATAACCTCATTGTTTAGCAAGTTCTTCATTTTATCCCTTTTGTGCTGAGATTTTCAGAAGCTATCAATTGTTTTAAACTGTAGGCATATGAAGTGTTCTCAGTAAGAGAACACGTCACCTATATTCTTTCTATGAGTGCTACAACTAATCATCAACAACACATCGAACAATAGCTATAATAGGCTACAAAGATCTAGCTCTAAGGACCAAGACATATCTCAATGCTAATGTATTAGTTTGATCTTAGGTGTGTAGGGTAACCTCTCGATCAATCTCAACACGAAAACTCTCTAAATTGCAAAGTCTTCAAAATCACTTGGATTTAGTATTTGATTTTGACAAAATATTTTCTGAAAGGTTTTAATTATAATTTCAATGAGTTTCGAATGATTTAAAAGTGTTTTGAGAAAAAGAAATGGTTCTTAAGTGTTAAAATATTAATTTTTCCAAAATCGGGCTATCAAGCAATTTGCCAAAAAATTTCAAAAGGCAATAGCGCACTATCAGTGTTGATAGCACGCTGATAGGGTTGAATAATCAACAATATATTTTTCTTGAAAACTGCCTACAGCGCGCTATCCCTTGTGATCACTCGCTATAGAGCAGTTGCCGTGATCTTTCGATTTTTAGTAAAATGGGAACAGCGTGCTATAGGCCTTGATTGCACGCTATCGGAAAGTCTGAAAAACTCGAGCTCTCGGGTTTGTGTATATCGACCAGCAATAGTCCACTATCCGTCATTAGACATCCTGATACACAACCCAATAGCATGCTATAGACGTTAGAGTTAGAAATCTCACAATTCTAACGAGAAAAACTTGGGCCCTTTCCCTTGCTCGATTTTTCTATTCCTTGCACAGTTTTGACTGGGAATCGTAGCTGAAACATTCTCCACTAACACCTGGATGATTCCTGTTATGTCGCACGCGCAAAACAACTTTAGACTAAACAATGTTTTGAATTCAAATCATTTCCTACTCTTTTGCTCTTTAACCTGCAACTGCTAAATTAATAAAACACTCATTCTTTAATTTTGAAAGATACAACACACACGATTTTTGCAAGTTAGACTGAGCTTTCCAAAGAGTATTTCAAAAGAAGAAAGTCGTGATTCTTGCATTGCCAATAAAAACTTCGACCTGAATCGAAATTGCAAACTGTCTTGAAGATAACCTCATTGTTTAGCAAGTTCTTCATTTTACCCCTTTTGTGCTGAGATTTTCGGAAGCTATCAATTGTTTTAAACTGTAGGTATATGAAGTGTTCTCAGTAAGAGAACACGTCACCTATATTCTTTCTATGAGTGCTACAACTAATCATCAACAACACATCGAACAATAGCTATAATAGGCTACAAAGATCTAGCTCTAAGGACCAAGACATATCTCAATGCTAATGCATTAGTTTGATCTTAGGTGTGTAGGGTAACCTCTCGATCAATCTCAGCACGAAAACTCTCTAAATAGCAAAGTCTTCAAAATCACTTGGATTTAGTATTTGATTTTGACAAAATATTTTCCGAAAGGTTTTAATCATAATTTCAATGAGTTTCGAATGATTTAAAAGTGTTTTGAGAAAAAGAAATGGTTCTTAAGTGTTAAAATATTAATTTTTCCAAAATCGGGCTATCAAGGAATTTGCCAAAAAATTTCAAAAGGCAATAGCGCACTATCAGTGTTGATAGCACGCTGATAGGGTTGAATATTCAACAATATGTTTTTCTTGAAAACTGCCTACAGCGCGCTATCCCTTCTGATAACTCGCTATAGAGCAGTTGCCGTGATCTTTCGATTTTTAGTAAAATGGGCAACAACGTGCTATAGGCCTTGATTGCACGCTATCGGAAAGTCTGAAAAACTCGAGCTCTCGGGTTTTTGTATATCGACCAGCAATAGTCGACTATCCGTCATTAGAGATCCTGATACACAACCCAATAGGATGCTATAGACGTTAGAGTTAGAAATCTCACAATTCTAACGAGAAAAACTTGGGCCCTTTCCCTTGCTCGATTTTTCTATTCCTTGCACAGTTTTGACCGGGAATCATAGCTGAAACATTCTCCACTAACACCTGGATGATTCCTGTTATGTCGCACGCGCAAAACAACTTTAGACTAAACAATATTTTGAATTCAAATCATTTCCTACTCTTTTGCTCTTTAACCTGCAACTGCTAATTTAATAAAACACTCATTCTTTAATTTTTAAAGATACAACACACACAATTTTTGCAAGTTAGACTGAGCTTTCCAAAACGTATTTCAAAAGAAGATAGTCGTGATTCTTGCATTGCCAATAAAAGCTTCGACCTGAATCGAAATTGCAAACTGTCTTGAAGATAACCTCATTGTTTAGCAAGTTCTTCATTTTATCCCTTTTGTGCTGAGATTTTCAGAAGCTACCAATTGTTTTAAACTGTAGGTATATGAAGTGTTCTCAGTAAGAGAACACGTCACCTATATTCTTTCTATGAGTGCTACAACTAATCATCAACAACACATCGAACAATAGCTATAATAGGCTACAAAGATCTAGCTCTAAGGACCAAGACATATCTCAATGCTAATGCATTAGTTTGATCTTAGGTGTGTAGGGTAACCTCTCGATCAATCTCAGCACGAAAACTCTCTAAATAGCAAAGTCTTCAAAATCACTTGGATTTAGTATTTGATTTTGACAAAATATTTTCCGAAAGGTTTTAATCATAATTTCAATGAGTTTCGAATGATTTAAAAGTGTTTTGAGAAAAAGAAATGGTTCTTAAGTGTTAAAATATTAATTTTTCCAAAATCGGGCTATCAAGCAATTTGCCAAAAAATTTCAAATGGCAATAGCGCACTATCAGTGTTAATAGAACGCTGATAGGGTTGAATAATCAAAAATATATTTTTCTTGAAAATTGCCTACTGCGCTATCCCTTCTGATAACTCGCTATAGAGCTGTTGCCGTGATCTTTCGATTTTTAGTAAAATGGGCAATAGCGTGTTATAGGCCTTGAGTCCACTAACACCTGGATGATTCCCGTTGTGTCGCACGCGCAAACCAACTTTAGACTAAACAATGTTTTGAATTCAAATCATTTCCTACTCTCTAGCTCTTTAACCTGCAACTGCTAATTTAATAAAACACTCATTTTCTAATTTTCAAATATACAACACAGACAATTTTTGCAATTTAGATTGAGCTTTCCAAAGAGTATTTCAAAAGAAGAAAGTTGTGATTCTTGCATTGCCAATAACATCTTCGACCTGAATACAAATTGCAAACTGCCTTGAAGATAACCACATTGATTAGCAAGTTCTTCATTTTATCCCTTTTGTGCTGAGATTTTCATAAGCTATCCATTGTTTTAAACTATAGGTATATGAAGTGTTCTCAGTAAGAGAGCACGTCACCAATATTCTTACTCTTAGTGCTACAACTAATCATCAAGAACACATCAAACAATAGCTATAATAGTCTACAAAAATCTAGCTCTAAGGATGAAGACATATCTCAATGCTAATGCATTAGTTTGATCTTAGGTGTGTAGGCCAATCTCTCGGTCAATCTTAGCACGAAAACTCTCTAAATTGCAAAGTCGTCAAAATTACTTGGATTTAGTATTTGATTTTGACAAAATATTTTTCGAAAGGTTTTAATCATAATTTCAAGGAGTTTCGAATGATGTAAAAGTTTTTTGAGAAAAAGAAATGGTTCTTAAGTGTTAAAATATAAATATTTTCAAAATCGGACTACCCAGGAATATGCCAAAAAATTTCAATAGGCAATAGCGCACTATCAGTGTTGATAGCACGCTGATAAGGTTGAATAATCAAAAATATATTTTTCTTGAAAACTGCCTACATCGCCTTATCCCTTTTGATAACTCGCTATAGTGCAGTTGCCGTGATCTTTCGATTTTTAGTAAAATGGACAATAACGTGCTATCGGCATTGATTGCACGCTAACGGAAAGTCCGAAAAAGTCGAGGTCTCGGGTTTGTGTATATCGACCTGCAATAGTCCGCTATCCGTCATTAGAGAGCATGATACACAACCCAATAGCATGCTATAGACGTTAGGGTTGGAAATCTCACAATTCTAATGAGAAAAGCTTGGTTCCTCCCAATAGCTATAATAGTCTACAAAGATCTAGCTCTAAGGACCAAGACATATCTCAATGCTAATGCATTAGTTTGATCTTAGGTGTGTAAGGTAATTTCTCGATCAATCTCAGCACGAAAACTGTCTAAATTGCAAAGTCTTCAAAATCATTTGGACAAAATATTTTTCGTAAGTTTTTAATCATAATTTCAATGAGTTTCGAATGATGTAAAAGTGTTTTGAGAAAAAGAAATGGTTCTTAAGTGCTAAAATATTAATTTTTTCCAAAATCTGGCTATCAAGCACTTTGCCAAAAACTTTCAAAAGGCAATAGCGCACTATCAGTGTTGATAGCACGCTGATGGGGTTCAATAATCAAAAACATATTTTTCCTAAAAATTGCCAACTGCGCGATATCCCTTCTGATAACTCGCTATAGAGCAGTTGTCGTGATCTTTCGATTTTTAGTAAAATGGCAATAGCGTGCTATAGGCCCTTATTGCACGCTAACAGAAAGTCCGAAAAACTCGAGCTCTCGGGTTTATGTATATCGACCTGCAATAGTCTGCTGTCCGTCATTAGATAGCATGATACACAACCCAATAGCATGCTATAGACGTTAGAGTTAGAAATATCACAATTCTAACGAGAAAAGCTTGGGCCCTTTCCCTTGCTCGATTTTTCTATTCCTTGCACAGTTTTGACAGGGAATCGTAGCTGAAACATTCTCCGCTAACACCTGGATGATTCCTGTTATGTCGCACGCGGAAAACAACTTTAGACTAAACAATGTTTTGAATTCAAATCATTTCCTACTCTTTTGCTCTTTAACCTGCAACTGCTAAATTAATAAAACACTCATTCTTTAATTTTGAAAGATACAACACACACGATTTTTGGAAGTTAGACTGAGCTTTCCAAAGAGTATTTCAAAAGAAGAAAGTCGTGATTCTTGCATTGCCAATAAAAGCTTCGACCTGAATCGAAATTGCAAGCTGTCTTGAAAATAACCTCATTGTTTAGCAAGTTCTTCATTTTATCCCTTTTTGGCTGAGATTTTCGGAAGCTATCAATTGTTTTAAACTGTAGGTGTATAATTTGTTCTCAGAAAGAGAACACGTCACCTATATTTTTTCTATGAGTGCTACAACTACTCATCAACAACACATCGAACAATAGCTATAATAGGCTACAAAGATCTAGCTCTAAGGACCAAGTCATATCTCAAGGCTAATGCATTAGTTTGATCTTAGGTGTGTAGGGTAACCTCTCGATCAATCTCAGCATGAAAACTCTCTAAATAACAAAGTCTTCAAAATCACTTGGATTTAGTATTTGATTTTGACAAAATATTTTCTGAAAGGTTTTAATCATAATTTCAATGAGTTTCGAATGATTTAAAAGTTTTTTGAGAAAAAGAAATGGTTCTTAAGTGTTAAAATATTAATTTTTCCAAAATCGGGCTATCCAGCACTTTGCCAAAAAAATTTCAAAAGGCAATAGCGCACTATCAGTGTTGATAGAACGCTGATAGAGTTGAATAATCAAAAATATATTTTTCTTGAAAATTGCCTACTGCGCTATCCCTTATGATAACTCGCTATAGAGCAGTTGCCGTGATCTTTCGATTTTTAGTAAAATGGGCAATAGAGTGTTATAGGCCTTGATTACACGCTATCGAAAAGACCGAAAAACTCGAGCTCTCGGGTTTGTGTATATCGACCTGCGATAGTTCGCTATCCGTCATTAGAGAGCCTGATACACAACCCAATAGCATGCTATAGACGTTAGAGTTAGAAATCTAACAATTCTAACGAGAAAAACTTGGGCGCTTTCCCTTGCTCGATTTTTCTATTCCTTGCACAGTTTTGACAGGGAATCGTAGCTGAAACATTCTCCACTAACACCTGGATGATTCCCGTTATGTGGCACGCGCAAAACAACTTTAGACTAAACAATGTTTTGAATTCAAATCATTTCCTACTCTTTTGCTCTTTAACCTGCAACTGCTAATTGACTAAAACACTCATTTTCTATTTTTCAAATATACAACACAGACGATTTTTGTAAGTTAGACTGAGCTTTCCAAAGAGTATTTCAAAAGAAGAAAGTCGTGATTCTTGCATTGCCAATAAAAGCTTCGACCTGAATCGAAATTGCAAGCTGTCTTGAAAATAACCTCATTGTTTAGCAAGTTCTTCATTTTATCCCTTTTTGGCTGAGATTTTCGGAAGCTATCAATTGTTTTAAACTGTAGGTGTATGAAGTGTTCTCAGAAAGAGAACACGTCACCTATATTTTTTCTATGAGTGCTACAACTACTCATCAACAACACATCGAACAATAGCTATAATAGGCTACAAAGATCTAGCTCTAAGGACCAAGACATATCTCAAGGCTAATGCATTAGTTTGATCTTAGGTGTGTAGGGTAACCTCTCGATCAATCTCAGCACGAAAACTCTCTAAATAACAAAGTCTTCAAAATCACTTGGATTTAGTATTTGATTTTGACAAAATATTTTCCGAAAGGTTTTAATCATAATTTCAATGAGTTTCGAATGATGTAAAAGTTTTTTGAGAAAAAGAAATGGTTCTTAAGTGTTAAAATATTAATTTTTCCAAAATCGGGCTATCCAGCACTTTGCCCAAAAAATTTCAAAAGGCAATAGCGCACTATCAGTGTTGATAGAACGCTGATAGAGTTGAATAATCAAAAATATATTTTTCTTGAAAATTGCCTATTGCGCTATCCCTTATGATAACTCGCTATAGAGCAGTTGCCGTGATCTTTCAATTTTTAGTATAATGGGCAATAGAATGCTATAGGCCTTGATTACACGCTATCGAAAAGACCAAAAAACTCTAGCTCTCGGGTTTGTGTATATCGACCTGCGATAGTTCGCTATCCGTCATTAGTGAGCCTGATACACAACCCAATAGCATGCTATAGACGTTAGAGTTAGACATCTAACAATTCTAACGAGAAAAACTTGGGCGCTTTCCCTTGCTCGATTTTTCTATTCCTTGCACAGTTTTGACAGGGAATCGTAGCTGAAACATTCTCCACTAACACCTGGATGATTCCCGTTATGTTGCACGCGCAAAACAACTTTAGACTAAAGAATGTTTTGAATTCAAATCATTTCCTACTCTTTTGCTCTTTAACCTGAAACTGCTAATTGACTAAAACACTCATTTTCTAATTTTCAAATATACAACACACACGATTTTTGTAAGTTAGACTGAGCTTTCCAAAGAGTATTTCAAAAGAAGAAAGTCGTGATTCTTGCATTGCCAATAATAGCTTCGACCTGACTCCAAATTGCAAACTGTCTTGAAGATAACCTCATTGTTTAGCAAGTTCTTCATTTTATCCCTTTTGTGCAGAGATTTTCGAAAGCTATCAATTGTTTTAAACTGTAGGTATATGGAGTGTTCTCGGTAAGAGAACACGACACCTATATTCTTTCTATGAGTGCTACAACTAATCATCAACAACACATCGAACAATAGCCATAATAGTCTACAAAGATCTAGCTCTAAGGATGAAGACATATCTCAATGGTGACGCATTTGTTTGATCTTAGGTGTGTAGGGTAATCTCTCGGTCAATCTAAGCACGAAAACTCTCTAAATTGCAAAGTCTTCAAAATCACTTGGATTTAGTATTTGATTTTGACAAAATATTTTTCGAAAGGTTTTAATCATAATTTCAATGAGTTTTGAATGATTTAAAAGTGTTTTGAGACAATTGAATGGTTCTTAAGTGTTAAAATATTAATTTTTCCAAAATCTGGCTATCCAGTACTTTGCCAAAATTTTTCAAAAGGCAATAGCGCACTATCAGTGTTGATAGCATGCTGATAGGGTTGAATAATCAAAAATATATTTTTTGTTGAAAATTGCCTACAACGCGCTATCCCTTTTGATAACTCGCTATAGTGCAGATGCCGTGATCTTTCGATTTTTAGTAAAATGGACAATAGCGTGCTATAGGCCTTGATTGCACGCTAACGGAAAGTCCGAAAAACTCGAGCTCTCGGGTTTGTGTATATCGACCTGCAATAGCCCGCCACCCGTCATTAGAGAGAATGATACACAACCCAATAGCATGCTATAGACGTTAGAGTTACAAATCTCAAATTTCTAACGAGAAAAGCTTGGGCCCTTTCCCTTGCTCGTTTTTTCTATTCCTTGAACAATTTTGACTGGGAATCGTAGCTGAAACATTCTCTACTAACACCTGGATGATTCCGGTTGTGTCGCACGCGCAAAACAACTTTAGACTAAACAATGTTTTGAATTCAAATCATTTGCTACTCTCTTGCTCTTTAACCTGCAACTGCTAATTTAATAAAACACTCATTCTTTAATTTTGGAAGATGCAACACACACGATTTTTGCTAGTTAGACTGAGCTTTCCAAAGAGTATTTCAAAAGAAGAAAGTCGTGATTCTTGCATTGCCAATAAAAGCTTCGACCTAAATCGAAATTGCAAACAGTCTTGAAGATAACCTCGTTGTTTAGCAAGTTCTTCATTTTATCCCTTTTGTGCTGAGATTTTCAGAAGCTATCCATTGTTTTAAACTATAGGTATATGAAGTGTTCTTAGTAAGAGAACACGTCACCTATATTCTTTCTCTTAGTGCTACAACTAATCATCAAGAACACATCAAACAATAGCTATAATAGTCTACAAAGATCTAGCTCTAAGGATGAAGACATATCTCAATGCTAATGCATTAGTTTGATCTTACGTGTGTAGGGTAATCTCTCGGTCAATCTCAGCACGAAAACTCTCTAAATTGCAAAGTCTTAAAAATCACTTGGATTTAGTATTTGATTTTGACAAAATATTTTTCGAAAGGTTTTAATCATAATTTCAATGAGTTTTGAATGATTTAAAAGTGTTTTGAGACAATAAAATGGTTGTTATGTGTGAAAATATTAATTTTTCCAAAATCGGGCTATCCAGTACTTTGCCAAAATTTTTCAAAAGGCAATAGCGCACTATCAGTGTTGATAGCACGCTGATAGGGTTGAATAATCAAAAATATATTTTTTCATGAAAATTGCCTACAACGCGCTATCCCTTTTGATAACTCGCTATAGTGCAGATGCCGTGATCTTTCGATTTTTAGTAAAATGGACAATAGCGTGCCATAGGCCTTGATTGCACGCTAACGGAAAGTCCGAAAAACTCGAGCTCTCGGGTTTGTGTATATCGATCTGCAATAGTCCGCCACCCGTCATTAGAAATCTTAAATTTCTAACGAGAAAAACTTGGGCCCTTTCCCTTGCTCAATTTTTCTATTCCTTGCACAATTTTGACTGGGAATCGTAGCTGAAACATTCTCTACGAACAACTGGATGATTCCTGTTGTGTCGCACGCGCATAACAACTTTAGACTAAACAATGTTTTCAATTCAAATCATTTCCTACTCTCTTGCTCTTTAACCTGCAACTGCTAATTTAAGAAAACACTCATTCTTCAATTTTCAAAGATACAACACACGCGATTTTTGCAAGTTAGACTGAGCTTTCCAAAGAGTATTTCAAAAGAAGAAAGTCGTGATTCTTGCATTGCCAGTAAAAGCTTCGACCTGAATCGAAATTGCAAACTGTCTTGAAGATAACCTCATTGTTTAGCAAGTTCTTCATTTTATCCCTTCTGTGCTGAGATTTACGGAAGCTATCAATTGTTTTAAACTGTAGGTATATGGAGTGTTCTTAGTAAGAGAACACGTCACCTATATTCTTTCTATGAGTGCTACAACTAATCATCAACAACACTTCGAAAAATAGCTATATGAGTCTACAAAGATCTAGCTCTAAGGACCAAGACGTATCTCAATGGTAATGTGTTAGTTTGATCTTAGGTGTGTAGGGTAACCTCTCGAACAATCTCAGCACGAAAACTCTCTAAATAGCAAAGTCTTCAAAATCACTTGGATTTAGTATTTGATTTTGACAAAATATTTTCCGAAAGGTTTCAATCATAATTTCAATGAGTTTCGAAGGATTTCAAAGTGTTTTGAGGCAAAGGAATGGTTCTTAAGCGTTAAAATATTAATTTTTCCAAAATTGGGCTATCTAGCACTTTGCCAAAAAATTTCAAAAGGCAATAACACTATTAGTGTTGATAGCACGCTGATGGGGTTGAATAATCAAAAATATATTTTTCTTGAAAATTGCCTACAGCGCGCTATCCCTTCTAATAACTCGCTATAGACCAGTTGCCGTAATCTTTCGATTTTTAGTAAAACGGGCAATAGAGTGCTATAGGCCTTGATTGCGCGCTATCGGAAAGACCGAGAAACTCGAGCTCTCAGGTTTGTGTATATCGACCTGCAATATTCCGCTATCCGTCATTAGAGAGCCTGATACACAACCCAATAGCATGCTATAGACGTTAGAGTTAGAAATCTCACAATTCTAACAAGAAAAGTTTGGGCCCTTTCCCTTGCTCGATTTTTCTATTCCTTGAACTATTTTGACTGGGAATCGTAGCTGAAACATTCTCTACTAACACCTGGATGATTCTGGTTGTGTCGCACGCGCAAAACAACTTTAGACTAAACAATGTTTTGGATTCAAATCATTTCCTACTCTCTTGCTCCTTAACCTGCAATTGCTAATTTAATAAAACACGCATTCTTTAATTTTGAAATATACAACACGCACGATTTTTGCAAGTTAGACTGAGCTTTCCAAAGAGTATTTCAAAAGAAGAAAGTCGTGATTCTTGCATTGCCAATAAAAGCTTCGACCAAAATCGAAATTGCAAACTGTCTTGAAGATAACCTCGTTATTTAGCAAGTTCTTCATTTTATCCTTTTGTGCTGAGATTTTCGAAAGCTATCAATTGTTTTAAACTGTAGGTATATGGAGTGTTCTCGGTAAGAAAACACGGCACCTATATTCTTTCTATGAGTGCTACAACTAATAGTCTACAAAGATCTAGCTCTAAGGACCAAGACATATCTCAATGGTGATGCATTAGTTTGATCTTAGGTGTGTAGGGTAACCTCTCGATCAATCTCAGCATTAAAATTTCTCTAAATACCAAAGTCTTCAAAATCACCTGGATTTAGTATTTGATTTTGAAAAAATATTTTCCGAAAGGTTTTAATCATAATTTCAATGAGTTTCGAATGACGTAAAAGTGTTTTGAGAAAAAGAAATGGTTTTAAGTGTGAAAATATTAATTTTTCCAAAATCGTTGCCAAAAAATTTCAAAAGGCAATAGCGCACTATCAGTGTTGAAAGAACGCCGATAGGGTTGAATAATCAAAAATATATTTTTCTTGAAAATTGCCAACTGCGCACTATCCCTTCTGATAACTCGCTATAGAGCAGTTGCCGTGATCTTTTGATTTTTAGTAAAATGGGCAATAGCGTGTTATAGGCCTTGATTGCACGCTATCAGAAAGACCGAAAAACTTGAGCTCTCGGGTTTGTGTATATCGACCTGCAATAGTTCGCTATCCGTCATTAGAGAGCCTGATACACAACCCAATAACATGCTATAAACGTTAGAGTTAGAAATCTCACAATTCTAACGGGAAAAACTTGGGCCCTTTCCCTTGCTCGATTTTTCTATTCCTCGCACAGTTTTGACTGGGAATCGTAGCTGAAACATTCTCCACTAACACCTGGATGATTCTCGTTATGTCGCACGGGCAAAAAAACTTTAGACTAAACAATGTTTTGAATTCAAATCATTTCTTACTCTCTTGCTCTTTAACCAGCAACTGCTAATTTAATAAAACACTCATTCTTTAATTTTCAAAGATACAACACACACGATTTTTGCAAATTAGACTGAGCTTTCCAAAGAGTATTTCAAAAGAAGAAAGTTGTGATCCTTGCATTGCCAATAAGAGCTTCGACCTGGATCGAAATTGCAAACTGTCTTGAAGATAACCTCATTGTTTAGAAAGTTCTTCATTTTATCCCTTTGGTGCTGAGATTTTCAGAAGCTATACATTGTTTTAAACTGTAGGTATATGAAGTGTTCTCAGTAAGAGAACATGTCACCTATATTCTTTCTATGAGTGCTACAACTAATCATCAACAACACATCGAACAATAGCTATAATAGTCTACAAAGATCTAGCACTAAGGACCAAGACATATCTCAATGCTAATGCATTAGTTTGATCTTAGGTGTGTAGGGTAACCTCTCGATCAATCTCAGCACGAAAACTCTCTAAATACCAAAGTCTTCAAAATCACTTGGATGTAGTAATTGATTTTGACAAAATATTTTCCGAAAGGTTTCAATCATAATTTCAATGAGTTTCGAATGATGTAAAAGTGTTTTGAGAAAAAGAAATGGTTCTTAAGTGTTAAAATATTAATTTTTCCAAAATCGGGCTATCCAGCACTTTGCCAAAAAATTCCAAAAGGCAATAGCGCACTATCAGTGATGACAGCACGCTGATAGGGTTGGAATCTATTCCTTGCACAGTTTTGACTTGGAATCGTAGCTGAAAATTCACCACTAACACCTGGATGATTCCCGTTGTGTCCCGTTGTGTCGCACGTGCAAAACAACTTTAGACTAAACAATGTTTTGAATTCAAATCATTTCCTACTCTCTTGCTCTTTAACCTGCAACTGCAAATTTAATAAAACACTCATTTTCTAATTTTCAAAGATACAACACAGACGATTTTTGCAAGTTAGACAGAGCTTTCCAACGAGTATTTCAAAAGAAGAAAGTCGTGATTCTTGCATTGCCAATAATAGCTTCGACCTGAATCCAAATTGCAAACTGTCTTCAAGATGACCTCATTGTTTAGCAAGTTCTTTATTTTGTCCCTTTGGTGCTAAGATTTTTCAGAAGCTATCCATTATTTTAAACTGTAGGTATATGAAGTGTTCTCAGTAAGAGAACACGTCACTTATATTCTTTCTATTAGTGCTACAACTAATCACCAAGAACACATCAAACAATAGCTATAATAGTCTACAAAGATCTAGCTCTAAGGATGAAGACATATCTCAATGCTAATGCATTAGTTTGATCTTAGGTGTGTAGGATAATCTCTCGGTCAATCTCAGCATGAAAACTCTCTAAATTGCAAAGTCTTCAAAATCACTTGGATTTAGTATTTGATTTTGACAAAATATTTTCCGAAAGTTTTTAATCATAATTTCAATGTGTTTTGAATGATTTAAAAGTGTTTTGAGACAATGGAATGGTTCTTGAGTGTTAAAATATTAATTTTTCCAAAATCGGACTATCCAGCACTTTGCCAAAAATTTTCAAAGGCAATAGCGCACTATCAGTGTTGATAGCATGCTGATTCGGTTGAATAATCAAAAATCTATTTTTTCTTGAAAATTGCCTACAACGCGCTATCCTTTTTGATAACTCGCTATAGTGCAGTTGTCGTGATCTTTCGATTTTTAGTAAAATGGACAATAGCATGCTATAGGCCTTGATTGCACGCTAACGGAAAGTCCAAAAAACTCGAGCTCTCGGGTTAGTGTATATCGACCTGCAATAATCCGCGATCCGTCATTAGAGAGCATGATACACAACCCAATAACATTCTATAGATGTTAGAGTTAGAAATCTCACAATTCTAACGAGAAAAGCTTGGGTCCTTTCCCTTGCTCGATTTTTCTATTCCTTGTACAATTTTGACAAGGAATCGTAGCTGAAACATTCTCCACTAACACCTGGATGATTCCCGTTGTGTCGCACGCGTGAAACAACTTTAGACTATACAATGTTTTGAATTCAAATCATTTCCTACTCTCTTGCTCTTTAACCTGCAACTGCAAATTTAATAAAATACTCATTTTCTAATTTTCAAAGATACAACACAGACGATTTTTGCAAGTTAGACTGAGCTTTCCAACGAGTATTTCAAAAGAAGAAAGTCGTGATTCTTGCATTTCCAATAATAGCTTCGACCTGAATCCAAATTGCAAACTGTCTTCAAGATAACCTCATTGTTTAGCAAGTTCTTCATTTTATCCCTTTGGTGCTGAGATTTTTCAGAAGCTATCCATTATTTTAAACTGTAGGTATATGAAGTGTTCTCAGTAAGAGAACACGTCACCTATTTTTTCTCTGAGTGCTACAACTAATCATCAAGAACACATCAAACAATAGCTTTCAAAGTCTACAAAGATCAAGCTCTAAGAACAAAGACGTATCTCAATGCTAATGCATTAGTTTGATCTTAGGTGTGTAGGGTAACCTCTCGATCAATCTTAGCATGAAAATTCCCTAAATTGCAAAGTCTTCGAAATAACTTGGATTTAGTATTTTATTTTGACAAAATATTTTTCGAAAGGTTTTAATCAAAATTTCAATGAGTTTTGAATGATTTAAAAGTGTTTTGAGACAATGGAATCGTTCAAAAGTGTTAAAATATTAATCTTTCCAAAATCGGGCTATCCACTACTTTACCCAAATTTTTCAAAAGGCAATAGCGCTCTATTAGTGTTGATAGCATGCTAATTGGGTTGAATAATCAAAAATCTATTTTTCTTGAAAATTGCCTATAGCGCGTTATCCCTTTTGATAACTCATAATAGAGCAGTTGTCGTGAACTTTCGATTTTAAGCAAAATGGGCAATAGCGTGCTATAGGCCTTGATTGCACACTATCAGAAAGTCCAAAAAACTCGAGCTCTCAGGTTTGTGTATATCGACCTGCAACAGTCCGCTATCCGTTATTAGAGAGCATGATACATAACCCAATAACATGATATCCATGTCTGAGTTAAGAATCTCACATTTCTAACGAGAAAAACGTGGGCCATTTCCCTTGCTTGATTTTTCTATTCCTTGCACACTTTTGACTGGGAATCGTAACTAACATATTCTCCACTAACAAATGGATGATTCCCATTGTGTCGCACGGGCAAAAGAACTTTAGATTAAACAATATTTTGAATTCAAATCATTTCCTATCCTCTTGCTCATTTACTAAAGCACTCATTCTCTAGTTTCCAAAGATAGAACACACCAGATTTTTGCATGTTAGACTGAGCTTTCCAAAGGGTATTTCAAAAGAATAAAGTCATGATTCTTGCATTGCCAACAAGAGCTTCGACCTGAATCAAAATTACAAACTGTCTTGAAGATAACCTTATTGTTTAACAAGTTCTTCATTTTATCCCTTTTGTGCTGAGATTTTCAGAAGATATTCATTGTTTAAAACTGTAAGTATATGAAGTGTTCTCAGTAAGAGAACACAACACATCACCTATATTCTTTCTCTGAATGCTACAACAAATCATCAATAGCATATCAGACAATAGCTATCAAAGTCTACAAAGATCAAGCTCTAAGAACAAAGACATATCTCAATGCTAATGCTTTAGTTTGATCTAAGGTGTGTAGGGTAACCTTTCGATTAATCTCAAGACAAAAACTCTCAAAATTGCAAAGTCTTCAAAATCACTTGGATTTAGTATTTGATTTTGACAAAATATTTTCCGAAAGGTTTTAATAACAATTTAATGAGTTTTGAATGATTTAAAAGTGTTTTGAGTCAATGGAATGGTTCTTCAATGTTAAAATATTAATTTTTCCAAAATGGGGCTATCCACCACTTTGCCAAAAATTTTCAAAAGGTAATAGCGCACTATCAGTGTCGATAGCACGCTGATAGGATTGAATAATCAAAAATCAATATTCTTGGAAAATTGCCTACAGCGCGCTATCCCTTTTGATAACTCGCTATAGAGAAGTTGCCGTGATCTTTCGATTTTTAGTAAAATGGGCAATAGCGTGCTATAGGCCTTGATTGTACGCTACTGGAATGTCCGAAAAACTTGAACTCTTGGGTATGTGTATATCAACTTACAATAGCCCGCTATAAGTCATTAGTGGGCGTGATACAGAACCCAAAACCATGCTATCCAAGTTTGAGTTAGAAATCTCACATTTCTAATGAGAAAAACGTAGGCCTTTTCCCTTGCTCGATTTTTCTATTCCTTGCACAGTCTTCATTGGGAATCGTAACTGAAATATTCTCCACTAACACATGGATGATGCCCATTGTTTCGCACGGCCAAAACAACTTCAGATTAAACAATGTATTGAATTCAAATCAATTACTGCTCTCTTGCTCTTTAACCTGCAACTGCTAATTTAATAAAACACTCAATGTCTAATTTTCAAAGATACAACACACACGATTTTTGCAAGTTAGATTGAGCTTTCCAAAGGGCATTTCAAAAGAAGAACGTCGTGATTCTTGCATCCCCAATAAAAGCTTCGACCTGAATTAAAATTGCAAACTGTCTTGAAGATAACCTCATTGTTTAACAAGTTCTTCATTTTATCCCTTTTGTGCTGAGATTTTTAGAAGCTATTCGTTGTTTAAAATTGTAAGTATATGAAGTGTTCTCAGTAAGAGAACACAACACATTACCTATATTCTTTCTCTGAGTGCTACAACTAATCATCAAGAAGACATCAAACAATAGCTATCAAAGTCTACAAAGATCGAGCTCTAAGAACAAAGACATATCTCAATGCTAATGCATTAGTTGGATCTTAGGTGTGTAGGGTAACCTCTCGATCAATCTCAGCACGAAAACTCTCTAAATTGCAAAGTCTTCAAAATCACTTGGATATAGTATTTGATTTTGAGAAAATATTTTCTGAATGGTTTTAATCATAATTTCAATGAGTTTTGAATGATTTAAAAGTGTTTTGAGTCAATGGAATGGTTATTAAGTGTTAAAATATTAATTTTTCAAAAGGTAATAGTGCACTATCAGTGTTGATAGCACGCTGATAGGGTTGAATAATCAAAAATCAATTTTTCTGCAAAATTGCCTACAACGCGCTATCCCTTTTGAAAACTCGCTATAGAGTAGTTGTTGTGATCTTTCAATTTTTAATAAAATGGGCAATAGCATGCTATAGGCCTTGATTGCACGCTATCGTAAAGTCCGAATAACTCGAGCTCTTGGGTATGTGTATATCGACTTACAATAGCCCGCTATAAGTCGTTAGTGGGCATGGTACACAACCCAATAGCATGCTATCCAAGTTTGAGTTAGAAATCTCACATTTCTAATGAGAAAAACGTAGGCCCCCTTGCTCGATTTTTCTATCTCTTGCACAGTTTTGACTGCGAATCATAACTGAAATATTCTCCACTAACACATGGATTATGCCCATTGTTTCGCATGGCCAAAACAACTTTCGATTAAACAATGTTTTGAATTCAAATCATTTCCTACTCTCTTGCTCTTTAACCTGCAATTGCTAATTTTATAAAACACTCATTCTCTAATTTTCAAAGATACAACACACACGATTTTTCAAGTTAGACTGAGCTTTCCTAAGAGTTTTTCAAAAGAAGAAAGTCGTGATTCTTCCATTGCCAATGAAAACTTCGACCTTAATTAAAATTGCAAATTGTCTTGAAGATAACCTCATTGTTTAACAAGTTCTTAATTTTATCCCTGTTGTGCTGAGCTTTACAGAAGCAATTTATTGTTTTAAACTGTAAGTATATGAAGTGTTCTCAATAATCATCAAAAACACGTCAAACAATAGCTATCAAAGTCTACAAAGATCATGCTCTAAGAACGAAGACATATCTCAATGCTAGTGCATTAGTTTGATCTTAGGTGTGTAGGGTAACCTCTCGATCAATCTCAGCACGAAAACTCTCTAAATTGCAAAGTCTTCAAAATCACTTGGATTTAGTATTTGATTTTGACAAAATATTTTTCGAAAGGTTTTAATCATAATTTCAATGAGTTTTGAATGATTTAAAAGTGTTTTGAGTCAATGGAATGGTTGTTAAGTGTTAAAATATTAATTTTTCCAAAATTGGGCTATCCACCACTTTGCCAAATTTTTTCAAAAGGTAATAGCGCACTATCAGTGTTGATAGCACGCTAATAGGGTTGAATAATCAAAAATCAAATTTTCTGCAAGATTGCATACAGCGTGCTATCCCTCGCTATCCCTTTTGGTAACTCGCTTTAAAGTAGTTTTCGTGATCTTTCGATTTTTATTAAATGGTCAATAGTGTGCTATCGGCCTTGATTGCAGGCTACCGGAAAGTCCGAAAAACTCGAGCTCTCGGGTTTGTGTATATCGACCTGCAATAGTCCGCTATCCGTCATTAGATAGCATGATACACAACCCAATAGCATGATATCCACGTTTGGCCCTTTCCCTTGCTCGATTTTTCTATTCCTTGCGCACTTTTGACTGGGAATTGAAACTGAAATATTCTCTCCTAACACATGGATGATTCCCATTGTGTCGCACGGTTAAAATAACTATAGATTAAACAATGTTTTGAATTCAAATCATTTCCTACTCTCTTGCTTTTAACCTGCAATTCTAATTTAATAAAACACTCATTCTCTAATTTTCAAAGATACAACACACACGATTTTTGCAAGTTAGACTGAGCTTTCCAAAGAGTACTTTTTTTGAAAGTTTTAGTCATAGTTTCAATGAGTTTGGAATGATTTAAAAGTGTTTTGAGACAATGGAATGGTTCTTAAGTATTAAAATATTAATTTTTCCAAACTTGGGCTATCCAGCACTATGCCAAAAATTTTCAAAAGGCAATAGAGCACTATCAGTGTTGATAGCATGCTGATAGGGTTGAATAATCAAAAATCTATTTTTCTTGAAAATTGTCCATAGCGCGCTATCCCTTTCGATAACTCGCTATAGAGCAATTGCCTTGATCTTTCGATTGTTAGAAAAATGGGCAATAGCGTGCTATAGGCCTTGATTCCACGCAATCGGAAAGTCAAAATATTCGAGCTCTCAGGTTTGTGTATATCGACCTGCAATAGTCCGCTATCCATCATTAGTGAGCATGATACACAACCCAATAGCATGCTATCCATGTCAGAGTTAGAAATCGCACATTTCTAACGAGAAAAACGTGGGCCCTTTTCCTTGCTCGATTTTTCTATTCCTTCCACTGTTCTGACTGGAAATTGTAGCTGAAACATTCTCCACTAACACCAGGTTGATTCCCATTGTGTCACACGGGCAAAACAACTTTAGATTAAACAATGTTTTGAATTCAAATCATTCCTACTCTCTTGCTCTTTAACCTGCAACTGCTAATTTAATAAAACATTCATTCTCTAATTTTTAAAGATACAATACACACAATTTTTGCAAGTTAGACTGAGCTCTACAAAGAGTATTTCAATGGAAAAAAAGTCGTGATTCTTGCATTGCCAATAAAAGCTTCGACCTGAATCAAAATTGCAAACTGTGTTGAAGATAACCTCATTGTTTAGCAAGTTCTTCATTTTATCCCTTCTGTGCTGAGATTTTCATAAGCTATCCATTGTTTTAAACTAGAGTTATATAAAGTGTTCTCTGTAAGAGAACACGTCACCTATATTCTTTCTCAGAGTGCTACGACTAATCATCAAGAACACATCAAACAATAGCTATCAAAGTCTACAAAGATCAAGCTTTAAGAACGAAGACAAATTCTCAATGCTAATGCATTAGTTTGATCTTAGGTGTGTAGAGTAATCTCTCGATCAATCTCAGCATGAAAAATCTCTAAATTGCACAGTCTTCAAAATCACTTGGATTTAGTATTTGATTTTGACAAAAATATTTTCTGAAAGGTTTTAATCAACACACACGATTTTTGCAAGTTAGACTGAGCTTTCCAAAGGGTATTTCAAAAGAAGAAAGTCGTGATTGCATTACCAATAAAAGCTTCGACCAGAATCAAAATTGCAAACTGTCTTGAAGATTACCTCACTGTTTAGCTTGTTCTTCGTTTTATCCCTTTTATGCTGAGATTTTCAGAAGCTATCCATTGTTTTAAATTGTAAGTATATGAAGTGTTCTCAGTAAGAGAACACATCACCTATATTCTTTATCTGAGTGCTACAACTAGTCATCAAGAACACATCAAACAATAGCTATCAAAGTCTCCAAAGATCTTGCTCTAAGAACGAAGACATATCTCAATGCTAAGGCATTAGTTTGATGTTAGGTGTGTAGGGTAACCTCTAGACCAATCTAAGCACGAAAACCCTATAAATTTCAATGTCTTCAAAATCACTTTGATTTAGTATTTGATTTTGACAAAATATTTTCTGAAAGGTTTTAATCATAATTTCAAAGAATTTTGAATGATTTAAAAGTGTTTTGAGACAATGGAATGGTTCTTAAGTGTTAAAATATTAATTTTTCCAAAATCGGGCTATCTAGCACTTTTGCCAAAATTCTTCAAAAGGCAATAGCGCACTATCAATGTTGATAGCACGCTGATAGGTGTTGAATAACCAAAAATCTATTTTTCTTGAAAATTGCCTACAGTGCGCTGTCCCTTTTGATAACTCGCTATAGAGCAGTTGTCGTGATCTTTCGATTTTTAGTAAAATGGCCAATAGCGTGCTATAGGCCTTGATTGCACGCTATCAGAATGTCCGAGAAACTCGAGCTCTCGGGTTTGTGTATATCGACCTGCAATAGTCCGCTATCCGTCATTAGAGAAACAGATACAAAACCCAATGGCATGCTATCCACGTCAGTGTTAGAAATCTCACATTTCTAGCACGAAAAATGTGGGCCCTTTCCCTTGCTCAATTTTTCTATTCCTTGCACTATTTTGACTCAGAATCGTAAGTGAAAGATTCTCCACTAACACCTGGATGATACGCATTGTGTCGCACGGGCAAAGCAACTTTAGATTAAACACTGTTTTGCATGCAAATCATTTCCTACTCTCTTGCTTTTTAACATGCAACTGCTAATTTAATAAAACACTGATTCTCTAATTTTCAAAGATACAACACACACGATTTTTGCAAGTTAGACTAAGCTCTCCAAACAGTATTTCAATGGAAAAGCTTTGACCTGAATGAAAATTGCAAACTGCCTTGAAGATAACCTCATTGTTTAGCAAGTTCTTCATTTTATCCCTTTTGTGCTGAGATTTTCAGAAGCTATCCATTGTTTTAAACTGTAGGTATATAAAGTGTTATGAGTAAGAGAACACATCACCTATATTCTCTCTCAGAGTGCTACAACTAATCATCAAGAACACATCAAACAATACCTATCAAAGTCTACCAAGATCAAGCTCTAAGGACGAAGACATATCTTAATGCTAATGCATTAGTTTGATCATAGATGTGTTGGGTAACCTCTCGATCAATCTCATCACGAAAACTCTCTAAATTGCAAAGTCTTGAAAATCATTTCGATTTAGGATTTGATATTGATAAAATATTTTCCGAAACGTTTTAGTCATGATTTCAATGAGTTTTGAATGATTTAAAAGTGTTTTGAGACATGGCAATGGTTCTTAAGTGTTAAAATATTAATATTTCCAAAATCGGGCTATCCAGCACTTTGCCAAAAAATTTCAAAAGGCAATAGCGCAGTATCAGTGTTGATAGCTCGCTGATAGGGTGCAATAATCAAAAATCTATTTTTCTTGAAAATTGCCTACAGCGCGCTATCCGTTTTGATAACTCGCTATAGAGCAGTTGTCGTGATCTTTCGATTTTTAGTAAAATGGGCAAAAGCGTGCCATTGGCCTTGATTGCACTCTATCGGAAAGTCTAAAAAACTCGAGCTCTCGGGTTTGTATAAATCGACCTGCAATAGTTCGCTATCAGTCATTAGAAAGCATGATACACAACCCAATAGCATGCTATCCATGTCATAGTTAAAAATATCACAATTCTAACGAGAAAAACGTGGGACCTTTCCCTTGCTCGGTTTTTCTATTCCTTGCACTGTTTTGACTTGGAATCATAACTGAAACATTCTCCACTAACACCTGGATGATTCCCATATTGTCGCACGGGCAAAACAACTTTATATTAAACAATGTTTTGGATTCAAATCATTTCCTACTCTCTTGCTCTTTAACCTGCAACTGCTAATTTAGTGAAACACTCATTCTCTACTTTCCAAAGATACAACACACACGATTTTTGCAAGTTAGACTGAGCTTTCCAAAGAGTATTTCAAAAGAAGCAAGTCGTGATTCTTGCATTGCAAATAAAAGCTTCGACCTGAATCAAAATTGCAAAATGCCTCGAAGATAACCTCATTGTTTAGCAAGTTCTTCATTTTATCCCTTTTGTGCTGAGATTTTCAGAAGCTATCCACTGTTTTAAACTGTAGGTATATGAAGTGTTCTCTGTAAGAGAACACGTCACCTATATTCTTTCTCTGAGTGCTACAACTAATCATCAAGAACACATCAAACAATAGCTGTAATAGTCTAAAAAATCTAGCTCTAAGGACGAAGACATATCTTAATGCTAATGCATTAGTTTGATCTTAGGTGTGTAGGGTAACCTCTAGATCAATATCAGCACGAAAACTCTCTAAATTGCAAAGTCTTCAAAATCACTTGGATTTAGTATTTGATTTTGACAAAACATTTTCCGAATGGTTTTAATCATAATTTCAATGAGTTTTGAATGATTTAAAAGTGTTTTGAGACAATGGAATGGTTCTTAAGTGTTGAAATATTAATTTTTCCAAAATCGGGCTATCCAGCACTTTGCCAAAAACTTTCAAAAGGCAATAGAGCACTATCAGTGTTGATAGCATGCTGATAGGGTTGAATAATCAAAAATCTATTTTTCTTGAAAATTGCCCATAGCGCGCTATCCCTTTCGATAACTCGCTATAGAGCAATTGCCTTGATCTTTCGATTGTTAGAAAAATGGGCAATAGCGTGCTATAGGCCTTGATTCCACGCAATCGGAAAGTCAAAATATTCGAGCTCTCAGGTTTGTGTATATCGACCTGCAATAGTCCGCTATCCATCATTAGTGAGCATGATACACAACCCAATAGCATGCTATCCATGTCAGAGTTAGAAATCGCACATTTCTAACGAGAAAAACGTGGGCCCTTTTCCTTGCTCGATTTTTCTATTCCTTCCACTGTTCTGACTGGAAATTGTAGCTGAAACATTCTCCACTAACACCAGGTTGATTCCCATTGTGTCACACGGGCAAAACAACTTTAGATTAAACAATGTTTTGAATTCAAATCATTCCTACTCTCTTGCTCTTTAACCTGCAACTGCTAATTTAATAAAACATTCATTCTCTAATTTTTAAAGATACAATACACACAATTTTTGCAAGTTAGACTGAGCTCTACAAAGAGTATTTCAATGGAAAAAAAAGTCGTGATTCTTGCATTGCCAATAAAAGCTTCGACCTGAATCAAAATTGCAAACTGTGTTGAAGATAACCTCATTGTTTAGCAAGTTCTTCATTTTATCCCTTCTGTGCTGAGATTTTCATAAGCTATCCATTGTTTTAAACTAGAGTTATATAAAGTGTTCTCTGTAAGAGAACACGTCACCTATATTCTTTCTCAGAGTGCTACGACTAATCATCAAGAACACATCAAACAATAGCTATCAAAGTCTACAAAGATCAACCTTTAAGAACGAAGACATATTCTCAATGCTAATGCATTAGTTTGATCTTAGGTGTGTAGAGTAATCTCTCGATCAATCTCAGCATGAAAAATCTCTAAATTGCACAGTCTTCAAAATCACTTGGATTTAGTATTTGATTTTGACAAAAATATTTTCTGAAAGGTTTTAATCAACACACACAATTTTTGCAAGTTAGACTGAGCTTTCCAAAGGGTATTTCAAAAGAAGAAAGTCGTGATTGCATTACCAATAAAAGCTTCGACCAGAATCAAAATTGCAAACTGTCTTGAAGATTACCTCACTGTTTAGCTTGTTCTTCGTTTTATCCCTTTTATGCTGAGATTTTCAGAAGCTATCCATTGTTTTAAATTGTAAGTATATGAAGTGTTCTCAGTAAGAGAACACATCACCTATATTCTTTATCTGAGTGCTACAACTAGTCATCAAGAACACATCAAACAATAGCTATCAAAGTCTCCAAAGATCAAGCTCTAAGAACGAAGACATATCTCAATGCTAAGGCATTAGTTTGATGTTAGGTGTGTAGGGTAACCTCTAGACCAATCTAAGCACGAAAACCCTATAAATTTCAATGTCTTCAAAATCACTTTGATTTAGTATTTGATTTTGACAAAATATTTTCTGAAAGGTTTTAATCATAATTTCAAAGAATTTTGAATGATTTAAAAGTGTTTTGAGACAATGGAATGGTTCTTAAGTGTTAAAATATTAATTTTTCCAAAATCGGGCTATCTAGCACTTTTGCCAAAATTCTTCAAAAGGCAATAGCGCACTATCAATGTTGATAGCACGCTGATAGGTGTTGAATAACCAAAAATCTATTTTTCTTGAAAATTGCCTACAGTGCGCTGTCCCTTTTGATAACTCGCTATAGAGCAGTTGTCGTGATCTTTCGATTTTTAGTAAAATGGCCAATAGCGTGCTATAGGCCTTGATTGCACGCTATCAGAATGTCCGAGAAACTCGAGCTCTCGGGTTTGTGTATATCGACCTGCAATAGTCCGCTATCCGTCATTAGAGAAACGGATACAAAACCCAATGGCATGCTATCCACGTCAGTGTTAGAAATCTCACATTTCTAGCACGAAAAATGTGGGCCCTTTCCCTTGCTCAATTTTTCTATTCCTTGCACTATTTTGACTCAGAATCGTAAGTGAAAGATTCTCCACTAACACCTGGATGATACGCATTGTGTCGCACGGGCAAAGCAACTTTAGATTAAACACTGTTTTGCATGCAAATCATTTCCTACTCTCTTGCTTTTTAACATGCAACTGCTAATTTAATAAAACACTGATTCTCTAATTTTCAAAGATACAACACACACGATTTTTGCAAGTTAGACTAAGCTCTCCAAACAGTATTTCAATGGAAAAGCTTTGACCTGAATGAAAATTGCAAACTGCCTTGAAGATAACCTCATTGTTTAGCAAGTTCTTCATTTTATCCCTTTTGTGCTGAGATTTTCAGAAGCTATCCATTGTTTTAAACTGTAGGTATATAAAGTGTTATGAGTAAGAGAACACATCACCTATATTCTCTCTCAGAGTGCTACAACTAATCATCAAGAACACATCAAACAATACCTATCAAAGTCTACCAAGATCAAGCTCTAAGGACGAAGACATATCTTAATGCTAATGCATTAGTTTGATCATAGATGTGTTGGGTAACCTCTCGATCAATCTCATCACGAAAACTCTCTAAATTGCAAAGTCTTGAAAATCATTTCGATTTAGGATTTGATATTGATAAAATATTTTCCGAAACGTTTTAGTCATGATTTCAATGAGTTTTGAATGATTTAAAAGTGTTTTGAGACATGGCAATGGTTCTTAAGTGTTAAAATATTGATATTTCCAAAATCGGGCTATCCAGCACTTTGCCAAAAAATTTCAAAAGGCAATAGCGCAGTATCAGTGTTGATAGCTCGCTGATAGGGTGCAATAATCAAAAATCTATTTTTCTTGAAAATTGCCTACAGCGCGCTATCCGTTTTGATAACTCGCTATAGAGCAGTTGTCGTGATCTTTCGATTTTTAGTAAAATGGGCAAAAGCGTGCCATTGGCCTTGATTGCACTCTATCGGAAAGTCTAAAAAACTCGAGCTCTCGGGTTTGTATAAATCGACCTACAATAGTTCGCTATCAGTCATTCGAAAGCATGATACACAACCCAATAGCATGCTATCCATGTCATAGTTAAAAATATCACAATTCTAACGAGAAAAACGTGGGACCTTTCCCTTGCTCGGTTTTTCTATTCCTTGCACTGTTTTGACTTGGAATCATAACTGAAACATTCTCCACTAACACCTGGATGATTCCCATATTGTCGCACGGGCAAAACAACTTTATATTAAACAATGTTTTGGATTCAAATCATTTCCTACTCTCTTGCTCTTTAACCTGCAACTGCTAATTTAGTGAAACACTCATTCTCTACTTTTCAAAGATACAACACACACGATTTTTGCAAGTTAGACTGAGCTTTCCAAAGAGTATTTCAAAAGAAGCAAGTCGTGATTCTTGCATTGCAAATAAAAGCTTCGACCTGAATCAAAATTGCAAAATGCCTCGAAGATAACCTCATTGTTTAGCAAGTTCTTCATTTTATCCCTTTTGTGCTGAGATTTTCAGAAGCTATCCACTGTTTTAAACTGTAGGTATATGAAGTGTTCTCTGTAAGAGAACACGTCACCTATATTCTTTCTCTGAGTGCTACAACTAATCATCAAGAACACATCAAACAATAGCTGTAATAGTCTAAAAAAATCTAGCTCTAAGGACGAAGACATATCTTAATGCTAATGCATTAGTTTGATCTTAGGTGTGTAGGGTAACCTCTAGATCAATATCAGCACGAAAACTCTCTAAATTGCAAAGTCTTCAAAATCACTTGGATTTAGTATTTGATTTTGACAAAACATTTTCCGAATGGTTTTAATCATAATTTCAATGAGTTTTGAATGATTTAAAAGTGTTTTGAGACAATGGAATGGTTCTTAAGTGTTGAAATATTAATTTTTCCAAAATCGGGCTATCCAGCACTTTGCCAAAAACTTTCCACAGGGAATAGCGCACTATCAGTGTTGATAGCACGCTGTCTATTTTTCTTGAAAATTGCCAACAGCGTGCTATCCGTTTTGATAACTCTCTATAGAGTAGTTGTCGTGATCTTTCAATTTTTAGTAAAATGGGAAATAGTGTGCTATTGGCCTTGATTGCAGTCTATCAAAAAGTCTGAAAAACTCGAGCCCTCGGGTTTGTGTATATCGACCTGCAATAGTCCGCTATCTGTCATTAGAGAGCATGATACACAACCCAATAGCATGCTATCCACGTAAGAGTTAGAAATCTCACATTTCTAACGAGAAAAACGTGGCACCTTTTCCTTGCTCGATTTTTCTATTCCTAGCACAGTTTTGACTTTGAATCGTAACTGAAGCATTCTCCACTAACACCTGGATGATTCCCATTGTGTTGCACTGGCTAAACAACTTTATATTAAACAATGTTTTGAATTCAAATAATTTCCTACTCTCTTGCTCTTTAACCTCTACTTTTCAAAGATACAACACAAACGATTTTTTTCAAGTAAGACTGAGCTTTCCAAAGAGTATTTCAAAAGAAGAAAGTCGTGATTCTTACATTGCCAATAAAAGTTTCGACCTGAATCAAAATTGCAAACTATTTTGAAGATAACCTCATAGTTTAGCAAGTTCGTCATTTTGTCCCTTTTGGGCTGAGATTTTTAGAAGCTATCCATTGTTTTAAACTGTAGGTATATGAAGTGTTTTCAGTTAGAGAACACATCACCTATATTCTTTATCTGAGTGCTACAACTAGTCATCAAGAACACATCAAACAATAGCTATTAAAGTCTACAAAGATCAAGCTCTAAGGACGAAGACGTATCTCAATGCTAATGCATTAGTTTGATCTTAGGTGTGTAGGGTAACCTCTCGATCAATCTCAGCACGAAAACTCTCTAAATTGCAAAGTCTTCAGAATCAATTGGATTTAGAATTTGATTTTGATAAAACATTTTCCGAAAGGTCTTAGTCATAATTTCAATGAGTTTTGAATGATTTAAAAGTGTTTTGAGACAATGGAATGGTTCTTAAGTGTCAAAATATTAATTTTTCCAAAATCGAGCTATCTAGCACTTTGGCAAAAATTTTCGAAAGGCAATAGCGTACTATCAGTGTTGATAGAACGCAGTCTATTTTTCTTGAAAATTGCCTACAGCGTGCTATCCGTTTTGATAACTCGCTATAGAGCAGTTGTCGTGATCATTCGATTTTTAGTAAAATGGGCAATAGGGTGCTATAGGCCTTGATTGCACTCTATCTGAAAGTCTGAAAAACTTGAGCTCTCGGGTTTGTGTATATCGACCTGCAATAGTCCGCTACCTGTCATTAGAGAGCATGACACACAACCCAATAGCATGCTATCCACGTAAGAGTTAGAAATCTCAAATTTTTAACGAGAAAAACGTGGGACCTTTCCCTTGCTCGATTTTTCTATTCCTTGCATGGTTTGACTTTGAATCGTAACTGAAACATTCTCCACTAACACTTGGATGATTCCCATTGTGTCGCACGGGCTAAACAACTTTATATTAAACAACGTTTTGAATTCAAATCATCTCCTACTCTCTTCCTCTTTAACCTGCAACTGCTAATTTAATGAAACACTCATTCTCTACTTTTCAAAGACACAACGCACACGATTTTTTTAAGTTAGGCTGAGTTTTCCAAGGAGTATTTCAAAAGAAGAAAGTCGTGATTCTTGCAAACTGTCTTGAAGATAACCTCATTGTTTAGCAAGTTCTTCATTTTATCCCTTTTGTGCTTAGATTTTCAGAAGCTATCATTGTTTTAAACTGTAGGTATATCAAGTAAGAGAACACATCACCTATATTCTTTATCTGAGTGCTACAACTAGTCATCAAGAACACATCAAACAATAGCTATCAAAGTCTACAAAGATCAAGCTCTAAGGACGAAGACGTATCTCAATGCTAATTCATTAGTTTGATCTTAGGTGTGTAGGGTAGCCTTTCGATCAATCTCAGCACGAAAACTCTCTAAATTGCAAAGTCTTCAAAATCAATTGGGTTTAGAATTTTATTTTGATAAAATATTTTTCGAAAGGTTTTAGTCATAATTTCAATGAGTTTTGAATGATTTAAAAGTGTTTTGAGACAACGGAATGGTTCTTAAGTGTTAAAATATTAATTTTTCCAAAATCGGGCTATCCAGCACTTTGCCAAAAATTTTCAAAAGTCAATAGCGCACTATCAGTGTCGATAGCACGCTGTCTATTTTTCTTGAAAATTGCCAACAGCATCCTATCCATTTTGATAACTCGTTATAGAGCAGTTGCCGTGATCTTTCGATTTTTAGTAAAATGGGCAATAGCGTGCTATAGGCCTTGATTGCACTCTATCAGAAAGTCTGAAAAACTGGAGCTCTCGGGTTTGTGTATATCGACCTGCAATAGTCCGCTATCTGTCATTAGAGGGCATGACACACAACCCAATAGCATGCTATCCACGTAAGAGTTAGAAATCTCACGTTTCTAATGAGAAAAACTTGGGCCCTTTCCCTTGCTCGATTTTTCTATTCCTTACACAGTTTTGACTGGGAATCGTAGCTGAAACATTCTCCACTAACACCTGGATGATTCCCATTGTGTCGGACAATCAAAACCACTTTATATTAAACAATGTTTTGAATTCAAATCATTTCCTACTCTCTCGCTCTTTAACCTGCAACTGTTGATTTAATGAAACACTCATTTTCTACTTTTCAAAGATACAACACACACGATTTTTTTTCAAGTTAGACTGAGCTTTCCAAAGAGTATTTCAAAAGAAGAAAGTCGTGATTCTTGCACTTCCAATAAAAGCTTCGACCTAAATCAAAATTGCAAACTGTCTTGAGGATAACCTCATTTTATCCCTTTTGTGCTGAGATTTTCAGAAGCTATCTATTGTTTTAAGTTGTAGGTATATGAAGTATTCTCAGTAAGAGAACGCGTTACCTATATTTTTTCTTTGAGTGCTACAACTAATCAGCAAGAACACATCAAACAATAGCTATCAAAGTTTACAAAGATCAAGCTCTAAGGACGAAGACGTATCTCAAACCTAATGCATTAGTTTGATCTTAGGTGTGTAGGGTAACCTCTCGATCAATCTTAGCATGAAAACTCTCTAAATTGCAAAGTCTTCAAAATCACTTGGATTTAGAATTTTGATTTTGATAAAATATTTTCCGAAAGGTTTTAGTCATAATTTCAATGAGTTTTGAATGATTTAAAATTGTTTTGAGACAACGGAATGGTTCATAAGTGTTAAAATATTAATTTTTCCAAAATCGGGCTATCTAGCACTTTGCCAAAAATTTTCAAAAGTCAAAAGCGCACTATCAGTGTCGATAGCACGCTGTCTATTTTTCTTGAAAATTGCCAACAGCATCCTATCCGTTTTGATAACTCGTTATAGAGCAGTTGCCGTGATCTTCCGATTTTTAGTAAAATGGGCAATAGCGTGCTATAGGCCTTGATTGCACTCTATCGGAAAGTCTGAAAAACTCGAGCTCTCGGGTTTGTGTATATGGACCTGCAATAGTCCGCTATCTGTCATTAGAGGGCATGACACACAACCCAATAGCATGCTATCCACGTAAGAGTTAGAAATCTCACATTTCTAATGAGAAAAACTTGGGCCCTTTCCCTTGCTCGATTTTTCTATTCCTTACACAGTTTTGACTGGGAATCGTAGCTGAAACATTCTCCACTAACACTTGGATGATTCCCATTGTGTCGCACGATCAAAACCACTTTATATTAAACAATGTTTTGAATTCAAATCATTTCCTACTCTCTCGCTCTTTAACCTGCAACTGCTAATTTAATGAAACACTCATTTTCTACTTTTCAAAGATACAACACACACGATTTTTTTCAAGTTAGACTGAGCTTTCCAAAGAGTATTTCAAAAGAAGAAAGTCGTGATTCTTGCACTTCCAATAAAAGCTTCGACCTAAATCAAAATTGCAAACTATCTTGAGGATAACCTCATTTTATCCCTTTTGTGCTGAGATTTTCAGAAGCTATCCATTGTTTTAAGCTGTAGGTATATGAAGGATTCTCAGTAAGAGAACACATTACCTATATTTTTTATTTGAGTGCTACAACTAATCAGCAAGAACACATCAAACAATAGTTATCAACGTTTACAAAGATCAAGCTCTAAGGACGAAGACGTATCTCAAAGCTAATGCATTAGTTTGATCTTAGGTGTGTAGGGTAACCTCTCGATCAATCTTAGCATGAAAACTCTCTAAATTGCAAAGTCTTCAAAATCACTTGTATTTAGAATTTTGATTTTGATAAAATATTTTCCGAAAGGTTTTAGTCATAATTTCAATGAGTTTTGAATGATATAAAAGTGTTTTGACACAATGGAATGGTTCTTAAGTGTTAAATTATTAATTTTTCCTAAATCGGGCAATCAAGCACTTTTCCAAAAATTTTCAAAAGGCAATAGCGCACTATCAGTGTTGATAGCACATTGATTGGGTTCAACAATTAAAAATCTATTTTTCTTGAAAATTGCCTACAGCGCGCTATCCGTTTTGATAACTCGCTATAGAGCAGTTGCCCAAATCTTTCGATTTTTGGTAAAATGGGCAATAGCGTGCTATAGGCCTTGATTGCACGCTATCGGAATGTCTAAAAAACTCGAGCTCTCGGGGTTGTGTATATCGACCCTGCAATAGTCCGCTATCCATCATTAGAGAGCATGATACACAACCCAACCGCATGCTATCCACGTCAGAGTCAGAAATCTCACATTTCTAACGAGAAAAACGTGGGATCTTTCCCTTGCTTAATTTTTCTATAACTTGCACAGTTTTGACTGGGAATCGTAACTTAAACAGTCTCCACTAACACCTGGTGGATTCTTGTTGTGTCGCATGCGCAAAACAACTTTAAACTAAACAATGTTTTGAATTCAAATCATTTCCTACTTTCTTGCTCTTTAACCTGCAACTGTTAATTTAATAAAACACTCATTTTCTAATTTTCAACGATACAACACACACGATTTTTGCAAGTTAGACTGAGCTTTCCAAAGAGTATTTCAAAAGAAGAAAGTCGTGATTCTTGCATTGCTAATAAAAGCTTCGACCTGAATCAAAATTGCAAACTGTCTTGAAGATAACCTCATTGTTTAGCAAGTTCTTCATTTTATCCTTTTTGTGCTGAGATTTTCAGAAGCTATCGATTGTTTTAAACTGTAGGTATATGAAGTGTTCTCAGTAAGAGAACACATCACCAATATTCTTTGTCTGAGTGCTACAACTAATCATCAAAAACACATCAAACAATAGCTATCAAAGTCTACAAAGATCATGCTCTAAGGACGAAGACGTATCTCAATGCTAATGCATTAGTTTGATCTTAGGTGTGAAGGGTAACCTCTCGATCAATCTCAACACGAAAACTCTCTAAATTGCAAAGTCTTCAAAATCACTTGGATTTAGTCATAATTTCAATGTGTTTTAAATGATTTAAAAGTGTTTTGACACAATCGAATGGTCCTTAAGTGTTAAATTAATAATTTTTCCAAAATCGGGCTATCTAGCACTTTGCCAAAAATTTTCAAAAGGCAATAGCACACTAGCAGTGTTTATAGCACGTTGACAGGGTTTCATAATCAAAAATCTATTTTTCTTTAAAATTGCCTACAGCACGCTATCCCTTTTGATAACTCGCTATATAGCAATTGCCGTGATCTTTCGATTGTTAGTAAAATGGGCAATAGCGTGCTATAGGCCTTGATTGCACGCTATCGAAAAGTCTGAAAAACTCGAGCTCCCGGGTTTGTGTATATCGACCTGCAATGGTCCGCTATCCGTCATAAGAGAGCATGATACACAACCCAATAGCATGCTATCCACGTCTGAGTTAGAAATCTCACATTTCTAACGAGAATAACGTGGGACCTTTCGCTTGCTCAATTTTTCTATTCCTTCCACAGTTTTGACTGGGAATCGTAACATAAACATTTTCCATTGACACCTGGATGATTCCTGTTGTGTCGCAGGCGCAAAACAACTTTAAACTAAAAAATGTTTTGAATTCAAATCATTTCGTACTCTCTTGCTCTTTAACCTGCAACTGCTAATTTAATAAAACACTCATTTTCTAAATTTCAAAGATACAACACAACTGATTTTTGCAAGTTAGACTGAGCTTTGCAAAGAGTATTTCAAAAGAAGAAAGTCGTGATTATTGCGTTGCTAATAAAAGCTTCGACCTGAATCAAAATCGCAAACTGTCTTGAAGATAACCTCATTGTTTAGCAAGTTCTTCATTTTATCCCTTTTGTGCTGAGATTTTCAGAAGCTATCTATTGTTTTCAACTGTAGGTATATGAAGCATTCTCAGTAAGAGAACACATCACCTATATTCTTTCTCTGAGTGCTACAACAAATCATCAAGAACACAACAAACAATAGCTAGCAATGACTACAAAGATCAAGCTCTAAGGACGAAAACGTATCTCAATGCTAATGCATTAGTTTGATCTTAGGTGTGTAGGGTAACCTCTCGATCAATTTCAGCACGAAAACTCTCTAAATTGCAAAGTCTTCAAAATTACTTGGATTTAGAATTTGATTTTGATAAAATATTTTCCGAAAGTTCTTAGTCATAATTTCAATGAGGTTTGAATGATTTAAAAGAGTTTTCAGAGAATGGAATGGTTCTTAAGTGTCAAAATATTAATTTTTCCAAAATCGGGTTATCTTGCACTTTGCCAAAATTTTTCAAAAGGCAATAGCGTGCTATATAAGGTTAAATAATCAAAAATCTATTTTTGTTGAAAATTGCCTACAGCGCGCTATCCCTTTTGATAACTCGCTATAGAGCAATTGCCTTGATCCTTCAAGTGTTAGTAAAATGGGCAATAGCGTGCTATAGGCCTTGATTGCACACTATCGGAAAGTCTGAAAAACTCGAGCTTTCGGGTTTGTGTATATAGACCTGCAATAGTCTGCTATTAGTCATTAGAGAGCACGATACACAACCCAATAACATGCTATCCACGTCAGAGTTACAAATCTCACATTTCTAACGAGAAAAACGTGGGACCTTTCCCTTGCTCAGTATTTCTGTTCCTTGCACAGTTTTGACTGGGAATCGTAACTGAAACATTCTCCACTAACACCTGGATGATTCCTGTTGTGTCGCACGCGCAGAAAACCTTTAAACTAAATAATGTTTTGAATTCAAATCATCTCTTACTCTCTTGCTCTTTAACCTGTAACTGCTAATTTAATAAAACACTCATTTTCTAATTTTCAAGGATACAACACACACGATTTTCGCAAGTTAGACTGAGCTTTCGAAAAAGTATTTCAAAAGGAGAAAGTAGTGATTCTTGCATTGCCTATAAAAGCTTCGACCTGAATGAAAATTGCAAACTGTCTTGAGATAACCTCATTGTTTAGCAAGTTCTTCATTTTATCCCTTTTTTGCTGAGATTTTTAGAAGCTATCCATTGTTTTAAACTGTAGGTATATGAAGTGTTCTCAATAAGAGAACACATCACCTATATTCTTTCTATGAGTGCTACAACTAATCATCAAGAACACATCAAACAACAGCTATCAAAGTCTACAAAGATCAAGCTCTAAGGACGAAGACGTATCTCAATGCTAATACATTAGTTTGATCTTAGGTGTGTAGGGTAACCTCTCGATTAATCTCAGCACGAAAACTCTCTAAATTGCAAAGTCTTCAAAATCACTTGGATTTAGAATTTGATTTTGATAAAATATTTTCCGAGAGGTTTTAGTCAAAAGTTCAATGAGTTCTGAATGATTTAAAAGTGTTTTGAGACATTGGAATGGTTCTTAAGTGTTAAAATATTAATTTTTCCAAAATCGGGTTATCCAGCACTTTGCCAAAAATTTTCAAAAGAAAATAGCGCACTATCAGTGTTGATTGCACGCTGATAGGGTTCAATAATTAAAAATCTATTTTTCTTGAAAATTGGCTGCAGCGCTATCCGTTTTGATAACTCGTTATAGAGCAGTTGCCGTGATCTTTCGATTTTTAGTAAAATGGGCAATACCGTGCTATAGGCCTTGATTGCACGCTATCGAAAAGTCTGAAAAACTCGAGCTCTCGGGTTTTTGTATATCGACCTGCAATAGTCCGCTATCAGTCATTAGAGAGCACGATACACTACCCAATAGCATGCTATCCACGTCAGAGTTAGAAATCTCATATCTCTAACGAGAAAAACGTGGGACCTTTCCCTTGCTCAATTTTTCTGTTCCTTGCACAATTTTGCCTGGGAATCGTAACTGAAACATTCTCCACTAACACCTGGATGATTCCCGTTGTGTCGCACGTGCAAAATAACTTTTAACTAAACAATGTTTTGAATTCAAATCATTTCCTACTCTCTTGCTCTTTAACGTGCAACTCCTGATTTAATAAAACACTCATTTTCTAATTTTCAAAGATACAACACACACGATTTTTGCAAGTTAAACTGAGCTTTTCCAAGAGTATTTCAAAAGAAGAAAGTCGTGATTCTTGCATTGCCTATAAAAGCTTCGACCTGAATGAAAATTGCAAACTGTCTTGAGATAACCTCATTGTTTAGCAAGTTCTTCATTTTATCCCTTTGGTGCTGAGATTTTCAGAAGCTATCCATTGTTTTAAACTGTAGGTATATGAAGTGTTCTCAGTAAGAGAACACATCACCTATATTCTTTATCTGAGTGCTACAACTAGTTATCAAGAACACATCAAACAATAGCTATCAAAGTCTACAAAGATCAAGCTCTAAGGACGAAGACGTATCTCAATGCTAATGCATTAGTTTGATCTTAGGTGTGTAGGGTAACCTCTCGATCAATCTCAGCACGAAAACACTCTAAATTGCAAAGTCTTCAAAATCACTTGGATTTAGAATTTGATTTTGATAAAATATTTTCCGAGAGGTTTTAGTCCAAATTTCAATGAGTTTTGAATGATTTAAAAGTGTTTGGAGATATTGGAATGGTTCTTAAGTGTTAAAATATTAATTTTTCCAAAATCGGGTTATCCAGCACTTTGCCAAAAATTTTAAAAAGGAAATAGCGCACTATCAGTGTTGATAGCACGCCGATAGGGTTCAATAATTAAAAATCTAGTTTTCTTGAAAATTGCCTACAACGCGCTATCTCTTTTGATATCTCGCTATAGAGCAATTGCCGTGATCTTTCGATTGTTAGTAAAATGGGCAATAGCGTCCTATAGGCCTTGATTGCACCCTATTGGAAAGTCTGAAAAACTCGAGCTCCCGGGTTTGTGTATATCGACCTGCAATGGTCCGCTATCCGTCATTAGAGAGCATGATACACAAACCAATAGCATGCTATCCACGTCAGAGTTAGAAATCTCACATTTCTAACGAGAAAAACGTGGGACCTTTCGCTTGCTCAATTTTTCTATTCCTTCCACAGTTTTGACCGGGAATCGTAACTTAAACATTCTCCACTGACACTTGGATGATTCCTATTGTGTCGCAGGCTCAAAACAACTTTAAACTAAACAATGTTTTGAATTCAAATCATTTCCTACTCTCTTGCTCTTTAACCTGCAACTGCTAATTTAATAAAACACTCATTTTCTAATTTTCAAAGATACAACACACACGATTTTCGCAAGTTAGACTGAGCTTTCCAAAAAGTATTTCAAAAGAAGAAAGTCGTGATTCTTGCATTGCCTATAAAAGCTTCGACCTGAATGAAAATTGCAAACTGTCTTGAGATAACCTCATTGTTTAGCAAGTTCTTCATTTTATCCCTTTTGTGCTGAGATTTTCAGAAGCTATCCATTGTTTTAAACTGTAGGTATATGAAGTGTTCTCAGTAAGAGAACACATCACCTATATTCTTTATCTGAGTGCTACAACTAGTTATCAAGAACACATCAAACAATAGCTGTCAATGTCTACAAAGATCAAGCTCTAAGGACGAAGACGTATCTCAATGCTAATGCATTAGTTTGATCTTAGGTGTGTAGGGTAACCCCTCGATCAATCTCAGCACGAAAACTCCCTAAATTGCAAAGTCTTCCAAATCACTTGGATTTCGAATTTGATTTTGATAAAATATTTTCCGAGAGGTTTTAGTCATAATTTCAATGAGTTTTGAATGATTTAAAAGTGTGTGGAGACAATGGAATGGTTCTTAAGTGTCAAAATATTAATTTTTCCAAAATCGGGCTATCTAGCACTTTGAGAAAATTTTTCAAAAGGCAATAGCGCATTATCAGTGTTGATAGCACGCTAAAAAGGTTGAATAATCAAAAATCTATTTTTCTTGAAAATTGCCTGCAGCTCGCTATCCCTTTTGATAACTCGCTATAGAGAAATTGCCGTGGTCTTTCGATTGTTATTAAAATGGGCAATAGCGTGCTATAGGCCTTGATTGCATGCTACCGGAAAGTCTGAAAAACTCGAGCTCTCGGGTTTGTGTATATCGACCTGCAATAGGCCGCTATCCGTCATTAGAGAGCATGATACACAACCCAATAGCATGTTATCCATGTTAGAGTTAGAAATCTCACATTTCTAACGTGAAAAACGTGGGACCTGTCCCTTGCTCAATTTTTCTATTCCTTGCATAGTTTTGACTGGGAATCGTAACTAAAACATTCTGCACTAACACCTGGATGATTTCTGTTGTGTCGCATGCGCAGAACAACTTTAAACAAAACAATGTTTTGAATTCAAATCATTTCCTTCTCTCTTGCTCTTTAACCTGCAACTGCTAATTTAATAAAACACTCATTTTCTAATTTTCAAAGATACAACACACACGATTTTTGCACGTTAGACTGAGCTTTCCAAAGAGTATTTCAAAAGAAGAAAGTCGCGATTCTTACTTTGCCAATAAAAGCTTCGACCTGAATCAAAATTGCAAATTGTTTTGAAGATAACCTCATTGTTTGGCAACTTCTTCATTTTATCCCTTTTGTGCTGAGATTTTCAGAAGCTATCCATTGTTTTAAACTGTAGGTATATGAAGTGTTCTCAGTAAGAGAACACATCACCTATATTCTTTCTCTGAGTGCTACAACAAATCATCAAGAACACCTCAAACTCGAGCTCTCGGGTTTGTGTATATAGACCTGCAATAGTCCGCTATTAGTCATTAGAGAGCACGATACACAACCCAATAACATGCTATCCACGTCAGAGTTAGAAATCTCACATTTCAAACGAGAATAACGTGGGACCTTTCCCTTGCTCAATATTTCTGTTCTTTGCACAGTGTTGACTGGGAATCGTAACTGAAAGATTCTCCACTAACACCTGGATGATTCATGTTGTGTCGCACGCGCAAAAAACCTTTAAACTAAACATTGTTTTGAATTCAAATCATTTCCTACTCTCTTGCTCTTTAACCTGCAACTGCTAATTTAATAAAACACTCATTTTCTAATTTTCAAAGATACAACACACACGATTTTTGCAAGTTAGACTGAGCTTTCCAAAGAGTATTTCAAAAGAAGAAAGTCGTGATTATTGCATTGCCTATAAAAGCTTCGACCTGAATCAAAATTGCAAACTATCTTGAAGATAACCTCATTGTTCAGCAAGTTCTTCATTTTATCCCTTTTGTGCTGAGATTTTCAGAAGCTATCCATTGTTTTAAACTGTAAGTATATGAAGTGTTCTCAGTAAGAGAACACGTCACCTATATTCTTTCTCTGAGTGCTACAACTAGTCATCAAGAACAGATCAAACAGTAGCTATCAAAGTCTACAAAGATCAGGCTCTAAGGAGGATGACGTATCTCAATGCTAATGCATTACTTTGATCTTAGGTCTGTAGGGTAACCTCTCGATCAATCTCAGCACGAAAACTCTCTAAATTGCAAAGTCTTCAAAATCACATGGATTTAGAATTTGATTTTGATAAAATATTTTCCGAGAGGTTTTAATCATAATTTCAATGAGTTTTGAACGATTTAAAAGTGTTTTTTCCAAAATCTGGTAATCCAGCACTTTGCCAAGAATTTTTAAAGGGCAATAGCGCACTATCAGCGTTGATAGCACGCTGATAGGGTTCAATAATCAAAAATCTATTTTTCTTGAAAAGTGCCTACAACGTGCTATCCGTTTTGATAACTCGCTATAGAGCAGTTGCCGTGATTTTTCAATTTTTAGTAAAATGGGCAATGGCGTGCTATAGGCCTTGATTGCACGCTGTTGGAAAGTCTGAAAAACTCGAGCTCTCGGGTTTGTGTATATATCAACCTGCAATAGTCCGCTATCAGTCATTAGAGAGCATGATACACAACCCAATAGCATGCTATCCACGTTAGAGTTAGAAATCTCACATTTCTAACGAGAAAAACGTGGCACCTTTCCTTTGCTAAATATTTCTGTTCCTTGCACAGTTTTGACTGGGAATCGTAACTGAAACATTCTCCACTAACACCTGGATGATTCCCGTTGTGTGCGCAAAACAACTTTACACTAAACAATGTTTTGAATTCAAATCACTTCCTACTATCTTGCTCTTTAACCTGCAACTGCTAATTCAATAAAACACACATTCTCTAATTTTAAAAGATACAACGCACACGATTTTTGCACGATAGACTGAGCTTTTCAAAGAGTATTTCAAAAGAAGCAAGTCGTGATTCTTGCATTGCCAATAAAAGCTTCGACCTGAATCAAAATTGCAAACTGTCTTGAAGATAACCTCATTGTTTAGCAAGTTCTTCATTTTATTCCTTTTGTGTTGAGATTTTCAGAAGCTATCTTTTGTTTTAAACTGTAGGTATATGAAGTGTTCTCAGTACGAGAACACATCACCTATATTCTTTCTCTTAGTGCAACAACTAATCATTAAGAACACATCAAACAATAGCTATCAAAGTCAACAAAGATCAAGCTCTAAGAACGAAGACGTATCTCAATGCTAACGCATTACTTTGATCTTTGGTGTGTAGGGTAACCTCTCGATCAATCTCACCACGAAAACTCTCTAAATTGCAAAGTCTTCTAAATCACACGGATATAGAATTTGATTTTAATAAAATATTTTTCGAGAGGTTTTAGTCATAATTTCAATGAGTTTTGAACAATTTAAAAGTGTTTTGAGACAATGGAAAGGTTCTTAAGTGTCAAATTATTAGTTTTTCCAAAATCGGGTAATCTAGCACTTTGCTAAAAATTCTCAAAACGCAATAGCGCACTATCAGTGTTAATAGCACGCTGATAAGGTTCAATAATTAAAAATCCATTTTTATTGGAAATTGCCTACAACGTGCTATCCGTTTTGATAACTCGCTATAGAGCAGTTGTCGTGATCTTTCGATTTTTAGTAAAATCTGCAATAGCGTGCTGTAGGCCTTGATTGCACGCTATCAAAAAGTCTGAAAAACTCGAGCTCTCGGGTTTCGTGTATATCGACCTACAATAGTCCGCTATCCGTCATTAGAGAGCATGGTACACAACCCAATTGCAAGCTATCCACGTCAGAGTTAGAAATCTCACATTTCTAACGAGAAAAACTTGGGACCTTCCAAAGTGTATTTTAAAGGAAGAAAGTCATGATTCTTACATTGCCAATAAAAGCTTCGACCTGAATCAAAATAACTATCAAAGTCTACAAAGATCAAGCTCTAAGGATGAAGATGTATCTCAATGCTATTGCATTAGTTTGACCTTAGGTGTGTAGGGTAACCTCTCGATCAATCTCAGCACGAAAACTCTCCAAATTGCAAAGTCTTCAAAATCACTTGGATTTAGTATTTGATTTTGACAAAATATTTTCCGAAAGGTTTTAAACATAATTTCAATGAGTTTTGAATGATTTAAAAGTGTTTTGAGACAATGGAATGGTTCTTAAGTGTTATAATATTAATTTTTTTAAAATCGGGCCATCCAGCACTTTGCCAAAATTTTTCAAAATGCAATAACGCACTATCAGTGTTGATAGCACGCTGATAGGGTTGAATAATCAAAAATCTATTTTTTCTTGAAAATTGCCTACAACGTGCTATCCCTTTTAATAACTCGCTATAGAGCAGTTGCCGTGATCTTTCTATTTTTAGTAAAGTGGGCAAAAGCGTGCTATAGGCCTTGATTGCACGCTATCAGAAAGTCTGAAAAACTCGAGTTGGGTTTGTTTATATCGACCTGCAATAGTCCGCTATCCGTCATTAGAGAGCATGATACACAACCCAATAGCATGCCATAGATGTTAGAGATAGAAATCTCACAATTCTAACGAGAAAATCTTGGGCCCTTTCCTTTTCTCGATTTCTCTATTCCTTACACAGTTTTGATTGGGAATCGTAGTAGAAACATTCTCGACTAACACCTGGATGATTCCCGTTGTGTCGCACGCGCCAAACAACTTTAGACTAAATAATGTTTTGAATTCAAAGCATTTCCTATTCTCTTGCTCTTCAACCTGCAACTACAAATTTAATAAAACACTCATTTTCTAATTTTCAAAGATACGACACACGATTTTCGCAAGTTAGACTGGGCTTTCCAAAGAGTATTTCAAAAAAAAAAAGTCGTTATTCTTCCATTGCCAATAAAAGCTTCGACCTGAATCAAAATTGCAAACTGTCTTGAAGATAACCTCATTTTATCCCTTTTGTGTTGAGATTTTCAGAAACTATGCATTGTTTTTAACTTTAGGTATATGAAGTGTTCTCAGTAAGAGAACACGTCACTTATGTTCTTTCTCTGAGTGCTACACCTAATCATCAAGAACACATCAAACAATAGCTATTAATGTCTACAAAGGTCAAGCTCTAAGGACGAAGACGTATCTCAATGCTAATGCGTTAGTTTGATCTTAGGTGTGTACGTAACCACTCGCTCAATCTCAGCACGAAAACTCTCCAAATTGCAAAGTCTTCAAAATCACTTGGATTTAGTATTTGATTTTGACAAAATATATTTCGAAAGGTTTTAATCATAATTTCAATGAGTTTCGAATGATTTAAAAGTGTTTTGAGACAGTGGAATGGTTCTTAAGTGTTAAAATATTAATTTTACCAAAATCGGGCTATCCAGCACTTTGCCAAAAATTTTCAAAAGGCAATAGCGCACTATCAGTGTTGATAGCACGCTGATAGGGTTGAATAATCAAAAATCTATTTTTCTTGAAAATTGCCTACAACATGCTATCCCTTCTGATAACTCGCTATAGAGCAGTTGCCGTGATCTTTCAATTTTTAGTAAAATGGGAAATAGCGTGCTCCAGGCCTTGATTGCACGCTATCAGAAAGTCTGAAAAACTCGAGCTCTTGGGTTTGTGTATATCGACCTGCAATAGTTCGCTATCCGTCATTAGAGAGCATGATACACAACCCAATAGCATGCTATCCATGTCAGAATTAGAAATCTCAAATTTCTAATGAGAAAGGCTTGGGCCCTTTTCCTTGCTCGATTTTTCTATTCCTTGCATAGTTTTGACAGGGAGTCGTAGCTGAAACATTCTCCACTAACACCTGGATGATTCCCATTGTGACGATCAAAACAACTTTATATTAAACAACGTTTTTGCATTCTTGCATTGCCTATAAAAGCTTCGACCTGAATCAAAATTGCAAACTGTCTTGAAGATAACCTCATTGTTTAGCAAGTTCTTCATTGTCTCCCTTTTGTGCTGAGATTTTCAGAAGCTATCCATTGTTTTAAACTGTAAGTATATGAAGTGTTCTCAGTAAGAGAACACGTCACCTATATTCTTTCTCTGAGTGCTACAACTAGTCATCAAGAACAGATCAAACAATAGCTATCAAAGTCTACAAAGATCAGGCTCTAAGGACGATGACGTATCTCAATGCTAATGCATTACTTTGATCTTAGGTGTGTAGGGTAACCTCTCGATCAATCTCAGCACGAAAACTCTCTAAATTGCAAAGTCTTCAAAATCGCATGGATTTAGAATTTGATTTTGATAAAATATTTTCCGAGAGGTTTTAGTCATAATTTCAATGAGTTTTGAACGATTTAAAAGTGTTTTGAGACAATGGAATGGTTCTTAAGTGTCAAAATATTAATTTTTCAAAAATCGGGCTATCCAACACTTTGCCAAAATCAAGTAATCTAGCACTTTGCCAAAATTTTTCAAAGGGCAATAGCGCACTACCAGCGTTGATAGCACGCTGATAGGTCAATAATCAAAAATCTATTTTTCTTGAAAATTGCCTACAACGTGCTATCCGTTTTGATAACTCGCTATAGAGCAGTTGCCGTGATCTTTCGATTTTTAGTAAAATGGGCAATAGCGTGCTATAGGCCTTGATTGCACGCTGTCGGAAAGTCTGAAAAACTCGAGCTCTCAGGTTTATGTATATATATCAACCTACAATAGTCCGCTATCAGTCATTAGAGAGCATGATACACAACCCAATAGCATGCTATCCACGTCAGAGTTAGAAATCTCACATTTCTAACGAGAAAAACGTGGGACCTTTCCAAAGTGTATTTCAAAGGAAGAAAGTCATGATTCTTGCATTGCCAATAAAAGCTTCGACCTGAATCAAAATAGCTATCAAAGTCTACAAAGATCAAGCTCTAAGGATGAAGACGTATCTCAATGCTATTGCCTTAGTTTGGCCTTAGGTGTGTAGGGTAACCTCTCGATCAATCTCAGCACGAAAACTCTCCAAATTCCAAAGTCTTCAAAATCACTTGGATGTAGTATTTGATTTTGACAAAATATTTTTCGAAAGGTTTTAAACATAATTTCAATGAGTTTTGAATGATTTAAAAGTGTTTTGAGACAATGGAATGGTTCTTAAGTGTTAAAATATTAATTTTTTTAAAATCGGGCCATCCAGCACTTTGCGAAAATTTTTTAAAATGCAATAACGCACTATCAGTGTTGATAGCACGCTGATAGGATTAAATAATCAAAATATATTTTTCTTGAAAATTGCCTACAGCGCTATCCCTTCTGATAACTTGCTATAGAGCAGTTGCCGTGATATTTCGATTTTTAGTAAAATGGGCAATAGCGTGCTATAGGCCTTGATTGCCCGCTATCGGAAAGTCTAAAACACTCGATCTCTCGGGTTTGTGTATATCGACCTGCAATAGTCCGCAATCTGTTATTAGAGAGCATGATAAACAACCCAATAGCATGGTATACTTGTCAGAGTTAGAAATCTCAAATTTCTGATGAGAAAAATGTGGGCCCTTTCCCTTGCTCGATTTTTCTATTCCTTGCACAGTTTTGACTGGGAGTCATAGCTGAAACATTCTCCACTAACACCTGGATGATTCCCATTGTGTCGCACGATCAAAACAACTTTATATTAAACAATGTTTTGATTTCAAATCATTTCCTACTCTCTTCCTCTTTAACATGCAACTGCTAATTTAATAAAACACCCATTCTGTAATTTTCAAAGACAACACACACGATTTTTGCAAGTTAGATTGAGCTTTCCAAAGAGTATTTCAAAAGAAAAAAATCGTGATTCTTGCATTGCCAATAAAAGCTTCGACCTGAATCAAAATTGCAAACTGTCTTGAAGATAACCTCATTTTATTCCTTTTGTGCTGAGATTTTCAGAAGCTATCCATTGTTATAAACTGTAGGTATATGAAGTGTTCTCAGTAAGAGAACACGTCACCTATATTCTTTCTCTGAGTGCTACAACTAATCATCAAGAACACATCAAACAATAGCTTTCGTAGTCTACAAAGATCGAGCTCTAAGAACGAAGACATATCTCAATGCTAATGCATTAGTTTGGTCTTAGGTGTGTAGGGTCACCTCTCGATCAATCTTAGCACGAAAACTCTCTAAATTACAAAGTCTTCAAAATCACTTGGATTTAGTATTTGATTTTGACAAAATGTTTTTCGAAAGGTTTTAATCATAATTTCAATGAGTTTTTAATGATTTAAAAGTGTTTTGAGACAATGGAATGGTTCTTAAGTGTTAGAATATTAATTTTTCCAAAGTCGAGCTATCCAGCACTTTGCCAAAAAAATTGAAAAGGCAATAGCGCACTATCATTGTTGATAGCACGCTGATAGGGTTGAATAATCAAAAATATATTTTTCTTGAAAATTGCCTACAACGCGCTATCCCTTCTGAAAATGTGCTATAGAGCAGTTGCCGTCATCTTTCAATTTTTAATAAAATGGGCAATAGCGTGCCATAGGCCTTGATTGCACGCTATCGGAAAGTCTAAAAAACTCGAGCTCTTGAGTTTGTGTATGTCGACCTGCAATAGTCCGCTATCCGTCATTAGAGAGCATGATACACAACCCAATAGCATGTTATCCATGTCAAAGTTAGAAATCTCACAATTCTAACGATAAAAACTTGGGCCCTTTCCCTTGCATTTTTTAAAATGCAATAACGCACTATCAGTGTTGATAGCACGCTGATAGGATTAAATAATCAAAATATATTTTTCTTGAAAATTGCCTACAGCGCTATCCCTTCTGATAACTTGCTATAGAGCAGTTGCCGTGATCTTTCGATTTTTAGTAAAATGGGCAATAGCGTGGTATAGGCCTTGATTGCCCGCTATCGGAAAGTCTAAAACACTCGATCTCTCGGGTTTGTGTATATTGACCTGCAATAGTCCGCAATCTGTCATTAGAGAGCATGATAAACAACCCAATAGCATGGTATCCATGTCTGAGTTAGAAATCTCAAATTTCTGATGAGAAAAACTTGGGCCCTTTCCCTTGCTCGATTTTTCTATTCCTTGCACAGTTTTGACTGGGAATCGTAGCTGAAACATTCTCCACTAACTACTGGATGATTCCCATTTTGTCGCATGATCAAAACAACTTTATATTAAACAATGTTTTGAATTCAAATCATTTCCTGTTCTCTTGCCCTTTAACCTCCAACTGCTAATTTAAAAAAAAACGCTTATTCTCTAATTTTCAAAGATACAACATACACGAATTTTGCAAGTTAGACTGAGCTTTCCAAAGATTATTTTAAAAGAAGAAAGTCGTGATTCTTCCATTGCCAATAAAAGCTTTGACCTGAATCAAAATTGCAAACTATCTTGAAGGTAACCTCATTTTATCCCTTTTGTGTTGAGATTTTCAGAAGCTATCCATTGTTTTAAACTATAGGTATATGAAGTGTTCTCAGTAAGAGAACAAGTCACCAATATTCTTTCTCTGAGTGCTACAGCTAATCATCAAGAACACATCAAACAATAGCTTTCAAAGTCTACAAAGATCAAGCTCTAAGAACGAAAACATATCTAAATGCTATTGCATTTGTTTGATCTTAGGTGTGTAGGGTCACCTCTCGATCAATCTCAGCACGAAAACTCTCTAAGTAGCAAAGTCTTCAAAATCACTTGGAATTTGTATTTGATTTTGACAAAATAATTTTTGAGAGGTTTTAATCATAATTTCAATGAGTTTCGAATGCTTTAAAAGTGTTTTGAGACAAAGGAATGATTCTTTAGTGTTAATATATTAATTTTTCCAAAATCGGGAATCCAGCACTTTGCCAAAAATTTTCAAAAGGGAATAGCGCACTATCAGTGTTGATAGCACGTTGATAGGGATGAATAATCAAAAATCTATTTTTTCTTGAAAATTGCCTACAGCGCTATCCCTTTTGATAACTCGCCATAGAGCAGTTGTCGTGGTCTTTCAATTTTTAGTAAAATGGGCAATAGGGTGCTATAGGCCTTGAGTGCACGCTATCGGAAAGTCTAAAAAATTCAAGCTTACGGGTTTGTGTATATCGACCTGCAATAGTCCGCTATCCGTCATTAGAGAGCATGATACACAACCAAATAGCATGCTATCCACTTCAGAGTTAGAAATCTCACAATTCTAACGAAAAAAATGAGGGCCCTTTCCCTTGCTCAATTTTTCTATTCCTTGCACAGTTTTGACTGGAAATCATAGCTGAAACATTCTCCACTAACACCTGGAGGATTCCCATTGTGTCACACGATCAAAACAACTTTATATTACACAATGTTTTGAATTCAAATCATTTCCTACTCTCTTGCACTTTAACCTGCAACTGTTATTTTAATAAACCACTCATTCTCTAATTTTCAAAGATACAACACACACGATCTTTGCAAGTTAGATTGAGCTTTCCAAAGAGTATTTAAAAAGAAGAAAGTCGTGATTCTTGCATTGCCAATAAAAGCATCGACCTGAATCAAAATTGCAAACGGTCGTGAAGATAACCTCATTTTATTCCTTTTGTGCTGAGATTTTCACAAGCTATCAATTGTTTTAAACTGTAGGTATATGAAGTGTTCTCCGAAAGAGAACGCGTCACCTATATTCTTTCTCTAAGTGTTACAACTAATCATCAAGAACACATCAAACAATAGCATTCAAAGTCAAAAAAGATCAAGCTCTAAGAACGAAGACATATCTCAATGCTAATGCATTAGTTTGATCGTAGGTGTGTAGGGTCACCTCTTGATCAATCTCAGCACGAAAACTCTCCAAATTGCAAAATCTTCATAATCACTTCGATTTAGTATTTGATTTTGACAAAATATCTTTCGTAAGGTTTTAATCATAATTTCAATAAATTTTGAATGATTTAAAGTGTTTTGAGACAATGGAATGGCTCTTAAGTGTTAAAATATTAATTTTTCCAAAATTGGGTTATCCAGCACTTTACCAAAAATTTTCAAAAGGCAATAGCGCACTATCAGTGTTGATAACACACTTATAGGGTTGAATAATCAAAAACATATTTTTCTTGAAAATTGCCTACAACGCGCTATCCCTTCTGATAACACGCAATAGAGCAGTTGCCGTGATCTTTCAATTTTTAGTAAAATGGGCAATAGCGTGTTATAGGCCTTGATTGCACGCTATCGGAAACTCTGAAGAACTCGACCTCTTGGGTTTGTGTCTATCGACCCACAATAGTCCGCTATCTGTCATTAGAGAGCATGATACACAACCCAATAGCATGCTATCCATGTCAGAGTTAGAAATCTCAAATTTCTAATAAGAAAAACGTGGGCCCTTTTCGTTGCTCGGTTTTTCTATTTCTAGCACTGTTTTGACTGGGAATCGTAGCTGAAACATTCTCCACTAACACTTGGATGATTCCCATTGTGTCGCACGATCAAAACAACTTTATATTAAACAATGTTTTGAATTCAAATCATTTCCTACTCTCTTGCTCTTTACCCTGCAACTGCTAATTTAACATTCTCTAATTTTTAATGAAACAACACACACGATTTTTGTAAGTTAGACTGAGCTTTCCAATGCGTATTTCAAAAGAAGAAAGTCGTGATTCTTGCATTGCCAATAAAACCTTCGACCTGAATAAAAATTGCAAATAGTCTTGATGAGAACCTCATTTTATCCCTTTTGTGCTGACATTTTCAGAAGCTATCCATTGTTTTAAACTGTAGGTATATGAAATGTTCTCTGTAAGAGAACACATCACCTATACTCTTTCTCTGAGTGCTACAACTAATCATCAAGAAAACATCAAACAATAGCTTTCAAAGTGTACAAAGATCAAGCTCTAAGAACGAAGACATATCTCAATGCTAATGCATTAGTTTGATCTTAGGTGTGTAGGGTAACCTCTCGATCAATCTCAGCACGAAGGAATGGTTCCTAAGTGTTAAAATATTAATTTTTCCAACACCGGGCAATCCAGCACTTTGCCAACAATTTTCAAAAGGCAATAGCGCACTATCAGTGTTGATAGCACACTGATAGGGTTGAATAATCAAAAATCTATTTTCCTGGAAAAATTGCCTACAACGCTATCCCTTTTGATAACTCGCCATAGAGCAGTTGCCGTGATCTTTCGATTTTTAGTAAAATGGGCAATTGCGTGTGCTATAGGCCTTGATTGCACGCTCTCGGAAAGTCTGAAAGATTCAAGCTCTCGGGTTTGTGTATATCGAACTGCAATTGTTCGCTATCCGTCATTAGAGAGCATGGTACACAACCCAATAGCATGCTATCCACGTCAGAGTTAGAAATCTCACAATTATAACGAGAAAAACGAGGGCCTTTTCCCTTGCTCGATTTTTCTATTCCTTGCATAGTTTTGACTGGGAATCGTAGCTGAAACATTCTCCACTAACACCTAGATGATTCCCAGTGTGTCGCACGGGTAAAACAACTTTAGATTAAACAACGTTTTGAATTCAAATCATTTCCTACTCTCTTGCACTTTAACCTGCAACTGCTAATTTAATAAAACACTCATTCTCTAATTCTCAAAGATACAACACACACGATTTTTGCAAGTTAGCCCAAGCTTTCCAAAGAGTATTTCAAAAGAAGAAAGTCATGTTTCGTGCATTGCCAATAAAAGCATCAACTAGAATCAAAATTGCAAACTGTCTTGAAGATAACCTCATTGTATAGCAAGTTCTTCATTTTATCCCTTTTGTGTTGAGATTTTCAGACGCTATCCATTGTTCTAAACTGTAGGCATATGAAGTGTTCTTAGAAAGAGAATACGTCACCTATATTCATTCTCTTAGTGCTACAACTAATCATTAAGAACACATCAAAAAATAGCTATCAAAGATTACAAAGATCAAGCTCTAAGAACAAAGAGATATCTCAATGCTAATGCGTTAGTTTGATCTTAGGTGTGTAGGGTAACCTCTCGCTCAATCTCAGCACGAAAACTCTCTAAATTGCAAGTGTTCAAAATCACTTGGATTTAGTATTTGATTTTGACAAAATATTTTCCCAAAGGTTTTAATCATAAGTTCAATGAGTTTTGAATGATTTAAAAGTGTTTTGAGAGAATGGAATGGTTCTTAAGTGTTAAAATTTTAGTTTTTCCAAAATCGGGGTATCCAGCACTTTGCCAAAAATTTCCAAGAGGCAATAGCGCACTATCAGTGTTGAAAGCACACTGATAGGGTAGAATAATCAAAAAAATATTTTTCTTGAAAATTTCCTACGGCGCGCTATCCCTTCTGATTACTCGCTATAGAGCAGTTACCGTGGTCTTTCGATTATTAGTAAAATGGGCAATAGCGTGCTATAGGCCTTGATTGCACGCTATCAGAAAGTCTGAAAAACTCGAGCTCTTGGGTTTGTGTATATCGACCTGCAATAGTCTGCTATCCGTCATTAGAGATACACAACCCAATAGCATGCTATCCATGTTAGAGTTAGAAATCTCAAATTTCTAATGAGAAATATGTGAGCCCTTTCCCTTGCTCGATTTTTCTATTCCTCACACTGTTTTGTCTGGGAATCGTAGCTGAAACATTCTCCACCGACACCTGGATGATTCCCATTGTGTCGCACGATCAAAACAACTTTATATTAAACAATGTTTTGAATTCAAATCATTTCCTACTCTCTTGCTCTTTAACCTCCAACTGCTAAATTAATAAAACACTCATTATCTAATTTTCAAAGATACAACACACCCGATTTTTGTAAGTTAGATTGAGCTTTCCAAAGAGTATTTCAAAAGAAGAAAGTCGTGATTCTTGCATTGCCAATAGAAGCTTCGACCTGAATCAAAATTGCAAACTGTCTTGAAGATAACCTCATTTTATCCCTTTTGTGCTGAGATTTTCAGAAGCTCTCCATTGTTTTAAACTGTAGGTATATGAAGTGTTCTCAGTAAGAGAACGCGTCACCTATATTCTTTCTCTGAGTGCTACAACTAATCATCAAGAACACATCAAACAATAGCTTTCAAAGTCTACAAAGATCAAGCTCTAAGAAAGAAGACATTTCTCAGTTCTAATGCTTTAGTTTGATCTTAGGTGTGTAGGGTCACCTCTCGATCAATCTCAGCATGAAAACTCTCTTAATTGCAAAGTCTTCAATATCACTTGGATTTAGTATTTTGATTTTGAAAAAATATTTTCCGAAAGGTTTTAATAATAATTTCAATGAGTTTTGAATGATTTAAAAGTGTTTTGAGACAATGGAATAGTTGTTAAGTGTTAAAATATTAATTTTTCCAAAATCGGTCTATCTAACACTTTGCCAAAAATTTAGAAAAGGCAATTGCGCACAATCAGTGTTGATAGCACGCTGATAGTGTTGAATAATCAAAAATACATTTTTCTTGAAAATTGCCTACAGCACGCTATCCCGTCTTATAACTCGCTATAGAGTAGTTGCCGTGATCTTTCCATTTTTAGTAAAATGGGCAATGGCGTGCTATAGGCCTTAATAGCTCGCTATCGGAAAGTCTGAAAAACTCGAGCTCTTGGGTTTGTGTATATCGACCTGCAATAGTCCGCTATTCGTTATTAGAGAGCATGATACACAACCCAATAGCATGCTATCCATCTCAGAGTTAGAAATCTCAAATTTCTAATGAGAAATACGTGGGCCCTTTCCCTTGCTCAATTTTTCTATTCCTTGCACAGTTTTGAGTGGGAATCGTAGCTGAAACATTCTTCACTAACACCTAAATGATTTCCATTGTGTCGCACGATCAAAACAACTTTATATTAAACAATGTTTTGAATTCAAATCATTTCCTACTCCCTTGCTCTTTAACCTGCAACTTCTAATTTAATAAAACCCTCATTCTCTAATTTTCAAAGATACAACACACACGATTTTTGTAAGTTAGACTGAGCTTTGCAAAGAGTATTTCGAAGGAAGAAAGTTGTGATTCTTGCATTGCCAATAAAAGCTTTGACCTGAATAAAAATTGCAAACTTTCTTGAAGATAACCTCATTTTATCCCTTTTGTGCTGAGATTTTCAGAAGCTATCCATTGTTTTAAACTGTAGGTATATGAAGTGTTCTCAGTAAGAGAACACGTCACCTATATTCTTTCTCTGAGTGCTACGACTAATCATCAAGAACACATCAAACAATAGCTTTCAAAGTCTACAAAGATCAAGCTCTAAGAACGAAGACATACCTCAATGCTAATGCATTAGTTTGATCTTAGGTGTGTAGGGTAACCTCTCGATCAATCTCAGCACGAAAACTCTCTAAATAGCAAAGTCTTCAAAATCACTTGGATTTAGTATTTGATTTTGACAAAATATTTTTTGAAAGGTTTTATTCATAATTTCAATGAGTTTCGAATGATTTAAAAGTGTTTTGAGACAAAGGAATGGTTCTTAAGTGTTAAAATATTAATTTTTCCAACATCGGGCAATCCAGCACAATGCCAAAAATTTTCAAAAGGCAATAGCGCACTATCAGTGTTCATAGCATGCTGATAGGGTTGAATAATCAAAAATCTATTTTTTTTCAAAATTGCCTACAGCGCTATCCCTTTTGATAACTCGCCATAGAGTAGTTGCCGTGACCTCTCAATTTTTAGTAAAATGGGCAATAGCGTGCTATCGGCCTTGATTGCACGCTATCGGAAAGTCTGAAAAATTCAAGCTCTCGGGTTTGTGTATATCGACCTACAATAGTCCGCTATTCGTCGTTAGAGAGCATGATACACAACCCAATAGCATGCTATCCACGTCAGAGTTAGAAATCTCACAATTCTAACGCGGGAAAAACGAGGGCCCTTTCTCTTGCTCGATTTTTCTATTCCTTGCACAGTTTTGACTGGGAATCGTAGCTGAAACATTCTCGACTAACACCTGGATGATTCCCAGTGTATCGCACGGGCAAAACAACTTTAGATTAAACAATGTTTTGAATTCAAATCATTCCCTACTCTCTTGCGCTTTATCCTGCAACTGCTAATTTAATAAAACACTCATTCTCCAATTTTCAAAGATACAACACACACGATTTTTGCAAGTTTGCCCGAGCTTTCCAAAGAGTATTTCTAAAGAAGAAAGTCATGTTTCATGCATTGCCAATAAACGCATCAACCATAATCAAAATTGTAAACTGTCTTGAAGATAACCTCATTGTTTAGCAAGTTCTTCACTTTGTCCCTTTTGTGTTGAGATTTTCAGAAGCTATCCATTGTTCTAAACTATAGGTATATGAAGTGTTCTTGGTAAGAGAACACGTCACCTATATTCTTTCTCTTAGTGCTACAACTAATCATTAAGAACACATCAAACAATAGCTATCAAAGATTACAAAGATCAAGCTCTAAGAACGAAGACATATCTCAATGCTAATGCATTAGTTTGATCTTAGGTGCGTAGGTTAACCTCTCACTCAATCTCAGCTCAATAACTCTCTAAATTGCAAGTTTTCAAAATCACTTGGATTTAGTACTTGATTTTGACAAAATATTTTCCGAAAGAGTTTTAATCATAAGTTCAATGAGTTTTTAATGATTTAAAAGTGTTTTGAGACAATGAAATGGTTCTTAATTGTTAAAATATTAATTTTTCCAAAATCGGGCAATCCAGCACTTTGCATAAAATTTTCAAAAGGCAATAGCGCACTATCAGTGTTGATAGCACGCTGATAGGGTTGAATAATCAAAAATATATTTTTCTTGAAAATTGCCTACAGCGCGCTATCCCTTCTGATAACTCGCTATTGAGCAGTTGTCGTGATCTTTCGATTTTTGGTAAAATGGGCAATAGCATGCTATAGGCCTTGATTGCACGCTATCAGAAAGTCTGAAAAACTCGAGATCTTGGGTTTGTGTATATCGACCTGCAATAGTCCGCTATCCGTCATTAGAGAGCATGGTATACAACCCAATAGCATGCTATCCATGTCAGAATTAGAAATCACAAATTTCTAAAGAGAAAAACTTGGGCCCTTTCCCTTGCTCAGTTTTTCTATTCCTTGCGCAGTTTTGACTAGGAATCGTAGCTGAAACATTCTCCACTAACACCTGGATGATTCCCATTGTGTCGCACGATCAAAACAACTTTATATTAAACAATGTTTTGAATTCAAATCATTACCTACTCTCTTGCTCTTTAACCTCCAACTGCTAATTTAATAAAACACTCATTCCCTAATTTTCAAATATACAACATACACGATTTTTGGAAGTTAGATTGAGCTTTCGAAAGAGTATTTTAAAAGAAGAAAGTCATGATTCTTGCATTGCCAATAAAAGCATCGACCAGAATCAAAATTGTAAACTGCCTTGAAGATAACCTCATTGTTTAGCAAGTTCTTCATTTTATTCCTTTTGTGTTGAGATTTTCAGAAGCTATCTTTTGTTTTAAACTGTAGGTATATGAAGTGTTCTCAGTACGAGAACACGTCACCTATATTCTTTCTCTTAGTGCTACAACTAATCATTAAGAACACATCAAACAATAGCTATCAAAGTCTACAAAGATCAAGCTGTAAGAACGAAGACATATCTCAATGCTAATGAATTAGTTTGATCTTAAGTGTGTAGGGTCACCTCTCGATCAATCTCAGCACGAAAACTCTCTAAATTACAAAATCTTCAAACTCACTTGGATTTAGTTTTTGATTTTGACAATATATTTTCCGAAAGGTTTTAATCATAATTTCAATGAGTTTGCAATGATTTAAAAGTGTTTTGAGACAATGGAATGGTTCTTAAGTGTTAAAACAATATTTTTTCCAAAATCGGGCTATCCAGCACTTTGCCAAAAAATTTTAAAAGACAATAGCGCACTATCAGTGTTGATAGCACACTGATAGGGTTGAATAATCAAAAATATATTTTTCTTGAAAATTGCCTACAGCGCGCTCTCCCTTCTGATAACTCGCTATAGAGCAGTTGTCGTGATCTTTCGATTTTTGGTAAAATGGGCAATAGCGTGCTATAGGCCTTGATTGCACGCTATCAGAAAGTCTGAAAACTCGAGATCTTGGGGTTGTGTATATCGACCTGCAATAGTCCGCTATCCGTCATTAGAGAGCATGATATACAACCCAATAGCATGCTATCCATGTCATAATTCGAAATCTCAAATTTCTAATGAGAAAAACTTGGGCCCTTTCCCTTGCTCAGTTTTTTTATTCCTTGCACAGTTTTGACTGGGAATCGTAGCTGAAACATTCTCCACTAACACCTGGATGATTCCCATTGTGTCGCACGATCAAAAAAACTTTATATTAAACAATGTTTTGAATTCAAATCATTTCCTACTCTCTTGCTCTTTAACCTCCAACTGCTAATTTAATAAAACACTCATTATCTAATTTTCAAAGATACAACATACACGATTTTTGCAAGTTAGATTGAGCTTTCCAAAGAGTATTTTAAAAGAAGAAAGTCGTGATTCTTGCATTGCCAATAAAAGCTTCGACCTGAATCAAAATTGCAAACTGTCTTAAAGATAAGCTCATTTTATCCCTCTTGGGCTCAGATTTTCAGAAGCTATCCATTGTTTTAGACTGTAGGTATATGAAGTGTTCTCAGTAGGAGAACGCGTCACTTATATTCTTTCTCTGAGTGCTACGACTAATTATCAAGAACACATCAAACAATAGCTTTCAAAGTCTACAAAGATCAAGCTCTAAGAACGAAGACATATCTCAATGCTAATGCATTAGTTTGATCTTAGGTGTTTAGGGTAACCTCTCGATCAATCTCAGCAAGAAAACTCTCTAAATAACAAAGTCTTCAAAATCACTTGGATTTAGTATTTGTTTTTGACAAAATATTTTCGGAAAGGTTTTAATCATAATTTCAATGTGTTTCGATTGATTTAAAAGTGTTTTGGAACAAAGGAATGGATCTTAAGTGTTAAAATATTAATGTTTTCAAAATCGGGCAAACCAGCACTTTGCCAAAAATTTTCAAAAGGCAATAGCGCACTATCAGTGTTGATAGCACGCTGCTAGGGTTGAATAATCAAAAATCTATTTTTTCTTTAAAATTGCCTACATTGCTATCCCTTTTGATAACTCGCCAGAGAGCAGTTGCAGTGATCTTTCGATTTTTAGTAAAATGGGCAATAGCGTGCTATAGGCCTTGATTTCACGCTATCGGAAAGTCTTAAAAATTCGAGCTCTCGGGTTTGTGTATATCGTCCTGTAATAGTCCGCTATTCGTCATTAGAGAGCATGATACACAACCCAAGAGCATGTTATCCATGCAGAGTTAGAAATCTCACAATTCTAACTAGAAAAACGAGGGCCCTTTCCCTTGCTCGATTTTTCTATTCCTTGCACAGTTTTGACTAGGAATCATAGCTAAAACATTCTCCACTAACACCTAGGTAATTCCCAATGTGTCGCACGGGCAAAACAACTTTAGATTAGACAACGTTATGAATTCAAATCATTTCTTACTCTCTTCCTCTTTAACCTGCAACTGCTAATTTAATAAAACACTCATTCTCTAATTTTAAAAGATACAACACACACGATTTTCGCAAGTCAGACTGAGCTTTTCAAAGTGTATTTCAAAAGAAAAAAGTCGTGATTCTTGCATTGCCAATAAAAGCTTCGACCTGAATCAAAATAGCTATCAAAGTCTACAAAGATCAAGCTCTAAGGATGAAGACGTATCTCAATGCTATTGCATTAGTTTGGTCTTAGGTGTGTAGGGTAACCTCTCGATCAATCTCAGCGCGAAAACTCTCCAAATTGCAAAGTCTTCAAAATCACTTGGATTTAGTATTTGATTTTGACAAAATATTTTCCGAAAGGTTTTAATCACAAGTTCAGTGAGTTTTGAATGATTTAAAAGTGTTTTGAGACAAGCCAATGGTTCTAAATTATTAAAATATTAATTTTTCCAAAATCGGGCTACCCAGCAGTTTGCCAAAAATTTTCAAAAGGAAATAGCGCACTATCAGTGTTGATAGCACGCTAATAGGGTTAAATAATCAAAAATATATTTTTCTTGAAAATTGCCTACAGCGCGCTATCTCTTCTAATAACTCGCTATAGAGCAGTTGTCGTGATCTTTCGATTTTTAGTAAAATGGGCAATATGCTATAAGCCTTGATTGCACGCTATCGAAAACTCTGAAAAACTCGAGCTTTTGGGTTTGTGCATATTGACCAGCAATAGTCCACTTTCCGTCATTAGAGATACACGACCCAATAGCATGTATCAATGTTAGAGTTAGAAATCTCAAATTTCTAATGAGAAATACATGAGCCCTTTCTCTTGCTCGATTTTTCTATTCCTTGCACAGTTTTTGACTGGGAATCGTAGCTGAAACATTCTCCACTAACACCTGGATGATTCCCATTGTGTCGCACGATCAAAACAACTTTATATTAAACAATGTTTTGAACTCAAATCATTTCCTATTCTCTTGCTCTTTAACCTGCAACTGCTAATTTAATAAAATACTCATTCTCTAATTTTCAAAAATACAACAATACACGCGATTTTGGCAAGTTATATTGAGCTTTCCAAAGAGTATTTCAAAAGAAGAAAGTCGTGATTCTTGCATTGCCAATAAAAGCTTCGAACTGAATCAAAATTGCAAACTTCCTTGAAGATAACCTCATTTTATCCCTTTTGTGCTGAGATTTTCAGAAGCTATCCATTATTTTAAACTGTAGGTATATGAAGTGTTCTCAGTAAGAGAACATGTCACCTATATTCTCTCTCTGAGTGCTACAACTAATCATCAAGAACACATCAAACAATACCTTTCAAAGTCTACAAAGATCAAGCTCTAAGAACGAAGACATATCTCAATGCTAATGCATTAGTTTGATCTTAGGTGTGTAGGGTCACCTCTCGAGCAATCTCAGCACGAAAACTCTCTAAATTGCAAAGTCTTCAAAATCACTTGGATTTAGTATTTGATTTTGACAAAATATTTTTGAAAGGTTTTAATCATAATTTCAATGAGTTTTGAATGATTTAAAAGTGTTTTGAGACAATGGAATGGTTCTTAAGTGTTAAAATATTAATTTTTCCAAAATCAGGCTGTCACGCCCCGGCCGCAGCTGCGAGGGCGGGCGCACCACCACGACCTCAGCGGTGTTGCGAATGCCAGCCATTATATATCCACAGTATTGTGTTCATTGGGGTCCACAGAACACTGCACGCACCCAACGACCTTTGCCCTTTCCCTATGCAGAACACTGCACAGTCCAATTGGCTCAATGGGTACTCAAGTTGCGAAATCTAACCTTATGAGGAAGAGGTTGCGAGTTCGAACTTGGGGGAGGCCCCTGGACTGTGCAGTGTTCTGCATAGGGAAAGGACAAAGGTCGTTGGGTGCGTGCAATGTTCTGTGGACCCCAATGAAGACAATACTGTGGATATATAATGGCTGGCGTTCGCCACACGGCTGAGGTCGTGGTGGTGCGCCAGCGCTCGCGGCTGCAGCCGGGGCGTGACAAAAAGTCCTTACAGGCTTACGTTCCAGAGACTGAGAGACAGGCTAAACAACTCGAGTTTTTGAATCTCGCACAGGGCACCATGTCAGTCAGGGAGTACGAGCTCAGATTTAGGCAGCTCGCAGTTTATGCCCCTGGGTTAGTTCAGACGCCGAGTGACAAGATTATGAGGTTTTCTTTGAACCTAAGGCCTGCGATCCGATAGGCCTTGTCTGTGACAAAGATGACTGATTTTACCACAGTGGTCCAGAGGGCCAAACAATACGAGTTGGCTGAGCGGGTTGATGGTATGTCTACACGGGCAACTCCAGGTGAACAGACTTCACAAGCAGAGTCTGGGGGACAGTTCTAGACTCCGTGGAAGAAGGGAAGATGGGAAAGGAAGAGAAAGTTTTATGGAAGAGCACAGTCTGATGGTGCTCAGAATAAGGCATTCCAGGTTCAGACTGGTATGATGGCCTCACCAGTGGTTTCCTCTCCTGTCCCGATTCTTATTCAGGCACCGAGTGCACCGAGACCCCCATTCCCACAGACTGCTGGCCGAGGCAGAGGTAGAGGCCGAGGAAGTTATTTGACGACATCTCAGACTGGGTCATTTGCGCCCAGGGCTCTGTTCTTATGTTTTCAATGTGGGCAGGCTGGGCATAGGAGGTCCGAGTGTCCGAATTTTCAGAGAGCTCAGGGATTTGTGTAGCAGTCCAGTGCCAGAGAGACAACGAAGGCAGCTTTTGAGCCAGACCGACAGCATCCAGGACTTTGGTGGAAGGTACTCTTATTATTTGTGGTACTTCTATGCATGCATTATTTAATGCTGGGTCTACATTATCATTCATATCTGGACGTATGGTAGATAGTTTGCACTTGACTCCCATTAGGGCTAGTACATGGTTAGTGGTGAATACTGTAGCTGGGGAAAGGATCTACCCGAACATGATCTGTAGCCAGTGTGTGGTTCAGATTGGTGATGTTGAGATGCCTATTGACTTTCGAGTCTTAGAGTTTTTAGAGTTTGATGCAATTCTAAGGATGGATTGGCTTGCGGCCTATCATGCAGTTGTCGACTGTTTCGCGAAGAGAATCATTTTTCAGGTCCCCGGACACCCAGTGTTTACACTACAGGGTAGAGCTTCAGACCAGACAGTCACAAGGGGTAGATTTGTGACTGATGGAGATAGGGAGATTTTGGCTGGGTTAGTGCCTGATGAGGAAAAGACTAGTGAGGCGATACTTGAGGATATTGCCATTGTTAGGGACTTTCCAGATGTGTTCCCTGCAGATCTTCCAGGATTACCACCGAAGCGAGAGATCGATTTCATTATTGAACTAGGCTCTGGCACAAAGCCTATCTCCATGGCACCATATAGAATGGCGCCAGCCGAGTTGAGAGAATTGCAGAAACAACTCGAGGAGTTATTGGCTAAGGGCTTTATTTGCCCGAGCGTGTCACCCTGGGGAGCTCCAGTTCTTTTTGTGAAAAAGAAAGATGGGAGCTTGCGGTTGTGCATCGACTATCGCCAATTGAACAGGGTGACCATCAAGAACAAATATTCTCTCCCAAGGATTGATGACTTGTTTGATCAGTTGAGGGGAGCGAGGCATTTTTCAAAGATTGATTTGCGCTCCTGGTATCATCAACTGAGGATCAGGGAGGAGGATGTGCCTAAGACAGCATTCAGAACCCACTATGGACATTATGAGTTCCTTGTGATGCCATTTGGTGTGACTAATGCACCGGCGATGTTCATGGACCTGATGCAGAGGGTCTTTAAGCAGTATCTAGATAAGTTTGTCATCGTCTTCATTGATGACATATTGGTGTATTCCAAGACTCGGGCTGAGCATTAGGAACATCTTAGAGTAACTTTGCAAACTCTGAGAGAGCATAGGCTATATGCAAAGCTGAGCAAGTGCGAGTTTTGGATCACCGAAGTGAAATTCTTAGGTCATGTGGTAAGTTCTGAGGGGATTTCAGTTGATCCGTCTAAGGTTGAAGCCATTATCAGTTGGCCTAGGCCTACCACAGCGACCGAGATCAGAAGCTTTCTTGCGTTAGCTGGTTACTATAGGAGATTCGTTCAGGGATTCTCTAAGATAGCTCTGCCTATGACTAGGCTCACCCAGAAAGATGTGTCCTATGTATGGACCGAGGAGTGTGAGAATGCCTTTTTAGAGCTGAAGAAAAGATTGACATCTACGCCAGTATTGATTTTGCCAGAGCCTGACCAGGAGTTGGTTATCTATACTGATGCCTCTCGTATCGGCTGGGGTTGCGTGTTGATGCAGAAGGATAGGGTCATTGCTTATGCATCGAGGCAATTGAAGGTGCATGAAAGAACTACCCTGTTCATGACTTAGAACTGGCCGCAGTGGTTTTTGCCTTGAAGATTTGGAGGCATTATCTCTATGGTGAGAGATTCACTTTGTATTCTGACCATAAGAGCCTCAAGTACTTGTTCTCTCATAAGGAATTGAACATGAGGCAGAGAAGGTGGTTAGAGCTCCTCAAAGACTATGATTTTACATTGGAATACCACCCAGGTAAAGCCAATGTAGTGGCTGATGCGTTGAGCAGGAAGTGGGTAGAGACAGTTATGGTAGCACGCCAGATGTCTCATGAGTGGAGACTACTTGAGGCGGCTACGGTTATGAGTATATGTGCTACCCCTTCAAATCAGATTGTGATATGTGCTCAAATGAGAGCTCAGCCTACACAAGTCCAGGAGGTAATTGACCAACAGAGACTTGACGTTGATTATGGGATATACAAGTCTTGGGCTGAGAGCAGTGATTTTACTAATTGGCACTTGTCATCTGATGGTGCCTTGAGATTTAGGGGACGTTTATGGGTTCCCGCAGATCCACGACTTAGACAGAATGTTCTCCAAGAGGCTCACAAATCTCATTATGCTATTCATCCTGGCGGAACCAAGATGTATCATGATATGAAAAGATTGTATTGGTGGCCCGACATGAAGAGAGAGATAGCTAAGTTCATTCAGAGGTGTGAGATCTGTCAAAGAGTCAAAGCTAAGCATTAGAGGCCTGGAGGGCAGATGCAACCGCTTTCCATTCTTGAGTGGAAATGGGAGCACGTCACTATGGACTTTGTTGTGGGATTACCCAACACCCCGAGAAGACATAATGTTGTTTGGGTTATTATTGATCGCTTGACCAAGTCCGCTCACTTTCTACCGGTGAACACTAGGGATTCTATGGACAAGCTGAGCAGACTCTATATGCGGGAGATAGTCAGATTACATGGGGTGCCAGTTTCGATTGTGTCAGATAGGGATCCGGGGTTAACATCGGTATTCTAGCAGGGGTTGCAGAGGGAGCTCGGCACTAGACTAGATCTCAGTACCGCTTTTCACCCCCAGACGGATGGCCAGTCTGAGAGGTTGATATCGATTTTAGAGGATATGCTTCGAGCTTGTGTCCTTGAGTCCAGTGGTAACTGGGAGGAGTACATACATCTGTGTGAGTTCGCGTACAACAACAGCTATCAGTCCAGTATTGGCATGGCTCCTTTTGAGGCATTGTATGGTCGACCCTGTAGATCTCCTATCTGTTGGACGGAGGTAGGAGATGTTGCGGTGATGGGACCCGAGTTTGTACATGAACACACAGAGAAGATTAAGAGGATCAAGCATAATATGAAGGTAACCCAAGACAGGCAGAAGAGTTACACTGATGCCAAGCGGAAGACCGTAGAGTTCGAGGTAGGTGACCAAGTTTTATTGAAGGTCTCACCTCAGAAGGGTCAAACTAGATTTGGGATAAAAGGCAAGCTCGCTCCAAGATTTATTGGGTCGTTCGAGGTTTTAGAACGAATTGGCCCCGTCGCTTACCGATTAGCCTTGCCACCTCAGTTAGCAGCAGTCCACAATGTCTTTCATGTGTCAATGTTGAGAGTGTACAAGAGTGATTTTGATCACGTCTTGGACTGGGGGAACATTGAACTGAGGCAAGATGAGACTTATGATGAGGAACCTATTCAGATACTTGACCGGAAGGTCCAGAGGTTATGTAACCGCGAGATTCCGATGGTTAAGGTGAGATGGCAGTTTCATGGCGAGGAGCAGGTTACTTGGGAGCGTGAGGACTACATGATGGAGCACTTTGCCGAGTTCATGGGCTTAGGTAATTTCTTAACCTTAAAACTTCGAGGACGAAGTTCATTCTAAAGTGGGTGTGATGTGACGCCCCGAAAAATTATTTCATCTAGCCCATAACCCAATTGCATTTTGCCCAAACTCTATGTGTTGCCTTGATATATTTGGTGTTTGTTTGATGGTTGTTTAATGTTTGTGTAGTTGATGCTTGATAATATATATAAATATGTGTATCATAAATTGTATATGGGTCATGTTAAATTAATGTATAATGTATATGTTATTATTTATGCATGGGCCCATTAAACCATGAATTGATATGGGTTAGGATTGATTGAATAAAAGGATAAATGAGAATGAAAATTTGGTGTATTAAATGGATTGAACATTTAAAATACATGGAAGCATGAGATTGGTTAAAATACATGTGGTTGGTATGGGTAGTATGAGACCAACACATGTAAAGGTTGGTGCATGAAAGTGGACAAGTGTCCCATGCCCACTTCTAGAATCCAAGAATGTGCTAGCAAATGAGGTGAGTGGAGGAGAGAATCCAAGAATGTGCTAGAAAATGAGAGAATCCAAGAATGTGCTAGAAAGTGAGGTGAGTGGAGGAGGGAATCAAGGAAGTGCTAGAAAGAGGTGAGTGGAGAGAAAGGAAAGAAGAAGAGAAAGGAAAGAAGAAGAGAAAGAAGGAGAGAGTTGCAGGAGGAAGATCCCCGCGACAATTTCATCAAAGAGGTGGATCTTTTGAATATATGGTCAGATTGAGTTCAAACTTTGTCAGCAAGTTCGTACCTTATGGTTATTCATTCTGGACGGTGGAGATCTTGATCAGAGGTTTCTTCTAAGAGCTCTAACCTCTCAAACAAAGCTGGTCGGAAAGTCTGGATTTCTTGCGCTCTTTCGATCAAAGTTCTAGATCTCCTTAATCTACCGTTAGATGGATGCAAAATTTGGATACGTAGTGTAGAACGGGTATATCTGGATTCCTAACGGTAGAGATCTTGATTACAAGTGTTTTCTAAGAGATATAACCTCTAAAACAAAGCTGGTCGGAAAGTCTGGATTTCTGGTGTCGTTTTGCTAAAACATGTAGATCTCCTGAATCTACCGTTGGATGGATATAAAATTTGGGTATGTAGTTTCTAAAGGATATTTCTGTATTCTGAACGGTAAAGATGTTTATGTGTTTATTATTTTCTGAGATATAGTCATCTGAGTTTGAGTATTTACAGCAGGAAAAGAGAAATTGTCTGATTAGAGACTTGTTCATCAAAGATACTTATCTTTTCGGTCCACCGTTGGATTGGGCTGATATTTGGACAGAGGGTTTGTTTCTTCACATACTTCAATCTGTACGGTTGAGTTTGTGATTACATATTTCTGTTGGTAGATTGATACATCTGAACAGAATAATACATGTGAAGAATTGGTAGGGTTGTTTGTATTAGACCTACATTTAGAATATGAACTTAGACCTTTCCAAATAGCTTGCATGTCAACTATGTTGACCTAGTTGCCATTGTTGATGAACCCATGATGCAAAATCAGTGATATACATGGCTGAACATGGTGACCTAGTGTAAATCGACAATATGGCCTAAGTATGGAAAATTTCATATTTTAGGGCTTTTGATGCTTTTGGCCTAGAATCATTGAATTGATGCAACTTATGTTTAATTAAGCATGATTAGGGTTGATTATGCTACTGATTTGGTGGTTGTGACCATATCATGGGTTAGGCCTACCTGTGATCAAGTGACCCAATTTGGGCATGTTTATGCCTAAAGGAATTGAAAATCAGTATTTTTGATTAATAGAATGGTTTATGTATGAGAACTATGCATTAGAGGCCTAAGTCATGTGATTTGAGTTGAGTGATGGGATTAGATGGGATTTAGACCTATTGTTTATATGTGGGCTGATTTAGGGTTGATGTGTAATGTCTATGTGATTGAGCATAGGAATTGATGTATGGTAGGATATTGATGTATGTTTCAGGATCTTGATTGGGTTGATTCGGTTTGGTGGTCGTGTGTGGTTAAATATTCTCGCGAGGCTTGGTTGTGAGTAGACTTCATTTATGATTATATCTTTTATGTCATCATATCACTTATATATTGTATGTTGAAAGCATGAATGTGTTCTAATGTTTTGAATGATGCATTGATTTGAGAAAACCTTATGACTTTGGTTAGGCCCATCTATCTGGCTTATAGGGGGACTTAACCTTGTCATAGGAGGGTTTTAGGAAAGGAAGAGATTGGGGTCAACGGTACGGTGAAATAGACGTGCACTAGTAACCCAAAATAAACATGATTGGGATCAACGGTACGGTGAAATAGACGTATACTAGTAACCCAATGCATGTGGAATGTGGATCCAAATTGATAAGCTTTTACTTGCATCAAACTTATTATAAATGTTTGATATCTATATTTTATGAGCTTTTAAATCATGCTACAAATTGACATGCATACATGATATTTATTGATGGGTATTGATAGCATATCTGAATTCTATTCACTGGGCACCGTTGGCTCACCCTCATTTTCCTCTTTCAGGTCCTTCTGTCCCGAATAAGGGACGTGACAAAAAGTACATGAGGCCTTTTTGTCACATCCCTTATTCGGCACAGAAGGACCTGAAAGAGGAAAATGAGGGTGAGCCAACGGTGCCCAGTGAATAGAATTCAGATATGCTATCAATACTCATCAATAAATATCATGTATGCATGTCAATGTGTAGCATGATTTAAAAGCTCATAACATATAGACATCAAACATTTATAATAAGTTCGATGCAAGTAAAAGCTTATCAATTTGGATCCACATTCCACATGCATTGGGTTACTAGTATACGTCTATTTCACCGTACCGTTGATCCCAATCATGTTTATTTTGGGTTACTAGTGCACGTCTATTTCACCGTACCGTTGATCCCAATCATGTTTATTTTGGGTTACTAGTGCACGTCTATTTCACCGTACCATTGATCCCAATCTCTTGCTCCTCCTCATGACACTGAGAAGTAGAAATACGAGCAACCATCACACATTTAAAACATTAACAAAGCCTCATAACTACCCATATCATATAATACACGCAGAAAATATGATAGTAAGGCTTTTAAGTTAGTTCCTTTAAGGTTTTTAATCACCTAAATCTCTCACCCAATTCCTAGGTCAAAGTCATCTAAGTCCAATACATAGACCAAATCTAGTAAAATCAGGCTCTTCCTCATAAGGTTAGATTTCGCAACTTGAGTATCCATTGAACCAATACATAAGGCCTTTTTGTCACGCCCCGGCCACAGCCGCGAGCGCGGGCGCACCACCACGACCTCAGCCGTGTGGCGACCCCAGCCGTTATATATCCACAGTATTGTCTTCATTGGGGTCCACAGAACACTGCACGCACCCAACGACCTTTGTCCTTTCCCTATGCAGAACACTGCACAGTCCAGGGGCCTCCCCCAAGTTCGAACTCGCAACCTCTTCCTCATAAGGTTAGATTTTGCAACTTGAGTATCCATTGAGGACAAAGGTCGTTGGGTGCGTGCAGTGTTCTGTGGACCCCAATGAAGACAACACTGTGGATATATAACGGCTAGGCGTTCGCTCCTGCTGCGGTGGGAGTGCGCCCGCGTCTGGGTAGGGGGCACGCTGTGCAACCCAGGACGTGACAAAAAGGCCTTATGTATACGTAAGGCCTTTTTGTGAAGCCCCGGTCGCGCCCGTGCTCGCGGCTGCGGCCGGGGCGTGACACAGGCTATCCGACACTTTGCCTAAAAATTTCAAAAGGTTATCACTATCAGTGTTGATAACACGCTGATAGGGTTGAATAATCAAAAATACATTTTTCTTGAAAATTGCCTACAGCGTGCTATCCCTTTTGATAACTCGCTATAGAGCAGTTGCCGTGATCTCTCGATTATTAGTAAAATGGGCAATAGCGTGCTATAGGCCTTGATTGCACGCTATCGGAAACTCTGAAAAACTCGAGCTCTTGGGTTTGTGCATATTGACCAGCAATAGTCCGCTATCCGTCATTAGAGATACACGACCCAATAGCATGCTATCCATGTTAGAGTTAGAAATCTAAAATTTCTAATGAGAAATACATGAGCTCTTTCCCTTGCTCGATTTTTTTATTCCTTGCACAGTTTTTGACTGGGAATCGTAGCTGAAACATTCTCCATTAACACCTGGATGATTCCCATTGTGTCGCACGATCAAAACAACTTTATATTAAACAATGTTTTGAATTCAAATCATTTCCTACTCTCTTGCTCTTTAACCTGCAACTGCTAATTTAATAAAACACACATTCTCTAATTTTCAAAGATACAACACACACGATTTTTGTAAGTTGGACTGAGCTTTCCAAAGAGTATTTTAAATGAAGAAAGTTGTGATTCTTGCATTGCCAATAAAAGCTTCGAACTGAATCAAAATTGCAAACTGTCTTGAAGATAACCTCATTTTATCCCTTTTGTGCTGAGATTTTCAGAAGCTATCCATTGTTTTAAACTGTAGGTATATGAAGTGTTCTCAGTAGGAGAACGCGTCACTTATATTCTTTCTCTGAGTGCTACGACTAATTATCAAGAACACATCAAACAATAGCTTTCAAAGTCTAGAAAGATCAAGCTCTAAGAACGAAACATATCTCAATGCTAATGCATTAGTTTGATCTTAGGTGTTTAGGGTAACCTCTCGATCAATCTCAGCAAGAAAACTCTCTAAATAACAAAGTCTTCAAAATCACTTGGATTTAGTATTTGATTTTCACAAAATATTTTTCGAAAGGTTTTAATCATAATTTCAATGAGTTTCGAATGATTTAAAAGTGTTTTAGGACAAAAGAATGGTTCTTAAGTGTTAAAATATTAATTTTTCCAAAATCGGGCAATCCCGCACTTTGCCAAAATTTTTCAAAAGGCAATAGCGCACTATCAGTGTTGATAGCACGCTGCTAGGGTTGAATTATCAAAAATCTATTTTTTCTTGAAAATATCCTACATCGCTATCCCTTTTGATAACTCGCCATAGAGCAGTTGCCGTGATCTTTCGATTTTTAGTAAAATGGGCAATAGCGTGCTATAGGCCTTGATTGCACGCTATCGGAAAGTCTTAAAAATTTGAGCTCTCGGGTTTGTGTATATCGACCTGCAATAGTCCGCTATCCGTCATTAGAGAGCATGATACACAACCCAATAGCATGTTATCCATGTTAGAGTTAGAAATCTCACAATTCTAACGAGAAAAATGAGTGCCCTTTCCCTTGCTCGATTTATCTCTTCCTTGCACAGTTTTGACTAGAAATCGTAGCTAAAACATTCTCCACTAACACCTAGATGATTCCCAATGTGTCTCACGGGCAAAACAACTTTAGATTAGACAACGTTTTGAATTCAAATCATTTCTTACTCTCTTGCTCTTTAACCTGCAACTGCTAATTTAATAAAACACTCATTCTCTAATTTTAAAAGATACAACACACACTATTTTCGCAAGTTAGTCCACAAAGATCAAGCTCTAAGGATGAAGACGTATCTCAATGCTATTGCATTAGTTTGGTCTTAGGTGTGTAGGGTAACCTCTTGATCAATCTCAGCGCGAAAACTCTCCAAATTGCAAAGTCTTCAAAATCACTTGGATTTAGTATTTGATTTTGACAAAATATTTTCCGAAAGATTTTAATAATAAGTTCAATGAGTTTTGAATGATTTAAAAGTGTTTTGCGACAATGGAATGGTTCTAAATTGTTAAAATATTAATTTTTCCAAAATCGGGCTACCTAGCACTTTGCCAAAAATTTTCAAAAGGAAATAGCGCACTATCAGTGTTGATAGCACGCTGATAGGGTTAAATAATCAAAAATATATTTTTCTTGAAAATTGCCTACAGCGCATTATCCCTTCTAATAACTCGCTATAGAGCAGTTGCCGTGATCTTTCGATTTCTAGTAAAATGGGCAATAGCGTGCTATAGGCCTTGATTGCACGCTATCGGAAACTCTGAAAAACTCGAGCTCTTGGGTTTGTGCATATTGACCAGCAATAGTCCGCTATCCGTCATTAGAGATACACGACCCAATAGCATGCTATCCGTGTTACAGTTAGAAATCTAAAATTTCTAATGAGAAATACGTGAGCCCTTTCCCTTGCTCGATTTTTTTATTCCTTGCACAGTTTTTGACTGGGAATCGTAGCTGAAACATTCTCCATTAACACCTGGATGATTCCCATTGTGTCGCACGATCAAAACAACTTTATATTAAACAATGTTTTGAATTCAAATCATTTCCTACTCTCTTGCTCTTTAACCTGCAACTGCTAATTTAATAAAACACTCATTCTCTAATTTTCAAAGATACAACAACACACACGATTTTGGCAAGTTAGATTGAGCTTTCCAAAGAGTATTTCAAAAGAAGAAAGTCGTGATTCTTGCATTGCCAATAGAAGCTTCGACTTGAATCAAAATTGGAAACTGTCTCTTGAAGATAACCTCATTTTATCCCTTTTGTGCTGAGATTTTCAGAAGCTATCCATTGTTTTAAACTGTAGGTATATGCAGTGTTCTTAGTAAGAGAACATGTCACCTATATTCTCTCTCTGAGTGCTACAACTAATCATCAAGAACCAATCAAACAATTGCTTTCAAAGTCTACAAAGATCAAACACTAAGAACGAAGACATATCTCAATGCTAATGCATTAGTTTGATCTTAGGTGCGTAGGGTCACCTCTCGAGCAATCTCAGCACGAAAACTCTCTAAATTGAAAAGTCTTCAAAATCACTTGGATTTAGTATTTGATTTTGACAAAATATTTTTTGAAAGGTTTTAATCATAATTTCAATGAGTTTTGAATGATTTAAAAGTGTTTTGAGACAATGGAATGGTTCTTAAGTGTTAAAATATTAATTTTTCCAAAATCGGGCTATCCAGCACTTTGCCAAAAAATTTCAAAAGGCTAGCACTATCATTGTTGATAGCACGCTAATAGGGTTGAATAATCAAAATTACATTTTTCTTGAAAATTGTCTACAGCGCGCTATCCCTTCTGATAACTCGCTATAGAGAAGTTGCCGTGATCTTTCGATTTTTAGTAAAATGGGCAATAACGTGCTATAGGCCTTGATTGCACGCTATCAGAAACTCTGAAAAACTCGAGCTCTTGGGTTTGTGTATATCGACCTGCAATAGTCCGCTATCCGTCATCTGAGAGCACGATACGCAACCCAATAGCATGCTATCCATGTCAGAGTTAGAAATCTCAAATTTCTAATGAGAAATACGTGGGCCCTTTCCATTGCTCGATTTTTATATTCTTTGCACAGTTTTGACTGCGAATTGTAGCTGAAACATTCTCCACTAACACCTGGATGATTCCCATTGTGTCGCACGATCAAAACAACTTTATATTAAACAATGTTTTGAATTCATATCATTTCCTACTATCGTGCTCTTTAACTTGCAACTGCTAATTTAATAAGACACGCATTCTGTAATTTTCAAAGATACAACACACACTATTTTTGCAAGTGAGACTGAGTTTTCCAAAGAGTATTTCAAAAGAAGAAAGTCGTGATTCTTGCATTGCCAATAAAACCTTCGATCTGAATAAAAATTGTAAACTGTCTTGAAGATAACCATGTTTTATTCCTTTTGTGCTGAGATTTGCAGAAGCTATCCATTGTTTTAAACTGTAGGTATATGAAGTGTTCTCAGTAAGAGAACATGTCACCTATATTCTCTCTCTCTGAGTGCTACAACTAATCATCAAGAACCAATCAAACAATAGCTTTCAAAGTCTAAAACGATCAAGCTCTAAGAACGAAGACATATCTCAATGCTAATGCATTAGTTTGATCTTAGGTGCGTATGGTCACCTCTCGAGCAATCTCAGCACGAAAACTCTCTAAATTGAAAAGTCTTCAAAATCACTTAGATTTAGTATTTAATTTTGACAAAATATTTTTTGAAAGGTTTTAATCATAATTTCAATGAGTTTTGAATGATTTAAAAGTGTTTTGAGACAATGGAATGGTTCTTAAGTGTTAAAATATTAATTTTTCCAAAATCGGGCTATCCAGCACTTTGCCAAAAAATTTCAAAAGGCTAGCACTATCAGTGTTGATAGCACGCTGATAGGGTTGAATAATCAAAATTACATTTTTCTTGAAAATTGTCTACAGCGCGCTATCCCTTCTGATAACTCGCTATAGAGAAGTTGCCGTGATCTTTCGATTTTTAGTAAAATGGGCAATAGCGTGCTATAGGCCTTGATTGCACGCTATCAGAAACTCTGAAAAACTCGAGCTCTTGGGTTTGTGTATATCGACCTGCAATAGTCCGTTATCCGTCATCTGAGAGCATGATACGCAACCCAATAACATGCTATCCATGTCAGAGTTAGAAATCTCAAATTTCTAATGAGAAATACGTGGGCCCTTTCCATTGCTCGATTTTTATATTCTTTGCACAGTTTTGACTGCGAATTGTAGCTGAAACAGTCTCCACTAACACCTGGATGATTCCCATTGTGTCGCACGATCAAAACAACTTTATATTAAACAATGTTTTGAATTCATATCATTTCCTACTATCGTGCTCTTTAACCTGCAACTGCAAATTTAATAAGACACTCATTCTGTAATTTTCAAAGATACAACACACACTATTTTTGCAAGTGAGACTGAGCTTTCCAAAGAGTATTTCAAAAGAAGAAAGTCGTGATTCTTGCATTGCCAATAAAACCTTCGATCTGAATAAAAATTGTAAACTGTCTTGAAGATAACCTTGTTTTATTCCTTTTGTGCTGAGATTTTCAGAAGCTATCCATTGTTTTAAACTGTAGGTATATGAAGTGTTCTCAATAAGAGAACACGTCACGTATATTATTTCTCTGAGTGCTACGACTAATCATCAAGAACACATCAAACAATAGCTTTCAAAGTCTAAAAAGATCAAGCTCTAAGAACGAAGACATATCTCAATGCTAATGCGTTAGTTTCATCTTAGGTGGGTAGGGTAACCTCCAATCAATCTAAGCACGAAAACTCTCTAAATAGCAAAGTCTTCAAAATCACTTGGATTTAGTATTTGATTTTGACAAAATATTTTTCGAAAGGTTTTAATCATAATTTCAATGAGTTTCGAATGACTTAAAAGTGTTTTGAGGCAAAAGAATGGTTCTTAAGTATTAAAATATTAAGTTTTCCAAAATTGGGCTATCCAGCACTTTGCCAAAAATTTTCAAAAGGCAATAGCGCACTATCAGTGTTGATACCACGCTGATAGGGTTGACTAATCAAAAATCTATTTTTTCTTGAAATTGCCTACAACGCTATCCCTATTGATAACTCGCCATAGAGCCGTTGCCGTGATCTTTCGATTTTTAGTAAAATAGGCAATAGCGTGCTATAGGCCTTGATTGCACGGTATCGGAAAGTCTGAAAAATTCGAGCTCTCGGGTTTGTGTATATCGAACTGCAATAGTCCGCTATCCGTCATTAGAGAGCATGATACACAACCCAATAGTATGCTATCCACGTCAGAGTTAGAAATCTAACAATTCTAACGAGAAAAACTTGGGCCCTTTCCCTTGCTCGATTTTTCTATTCCTTGCACAGTTTTGACTGGGAATCGTAGCTGAAACATTCTCCACTAACACCTGGATGATTCCCATTGTGTCGCACAATCAAAACAACTTTATATTAAACAATGTTTTGAATTCATATCATTTCCTACTATCGTGCTCTTTAACCTGCAACTGCAAATTTAATAAGACACTCATTCTGTAATTTTCAAAGATACAACACACACTATTTTTGCAAGTGAGACTGAGCTTTCCAAAGAGTATTTCAAAAGAAGAAAGTCGTGATTCTTGCATTGCCAATAAAACCTTCGATCTGAATAAAAATTGTAAACTGTCTTGAAGATAACCTTGTTTTATTCCTTTTGTGCTGAGATTTTCAGAAGCTATCCATTGTTTTAAACTGTAGGTATATGAAGTGTTCTCAATAAGAGAACACGTCACGTATATTATTTCTCTGAGTGCTACGACTAATCATCAAGAACACATCAAACAATAGCTTTCAGAGTTTAAAAAGATCAAGCTCTAAGAACGAAGACATATCTCAATGCTAATGCGTTAGTTTGATCTTAGGTGGGTAGGGTAACCTCCAATCAATCTAAGCACGAAAACTCTCTAAATAGCAAAGTCTTCAAAATCACTTGGATTTAGTATTTGATTTTGACAAAATATTTTTCGAAAGGTTTTAATCATAATTTCAATGAGTTTCGAATGACTTAATAGTGTTTTGAGGCAAAGGAATGGTTCTTAAGTATTAAAATATTAAGTTTTCCAAAATTGGGCTATCCAGCACTTTGCCAAAAATTTTCAAAAGGCAATAGCGCACTATCAGTGTTGATACCACGCTGATAGGGTTGACTAATCAAAAATCTATTTTTTCTTGAAATTTCCTACAACGCTATCCCTATTGATAACTCGCCATAGAGCAGTTGCCGTGATCTTTCTATTTTTAGTAAAATGGGCAATAGCGTGCTATAGGCCTTGATTGCACAGTATCGGAAAGTCTGAAAAATTCGAGCTCTCGGGTTTGTGTATATCGAACTGCAATTGTCCGCTATCCGTCATTAGAGAGCATGATACACAACCCAATAGTATGCTATCCACGTCAGAGTTAGAAATCTAGCAATTCTAACGAGAAAAACTTGGGCCCTTTCCCTTGCTCGATTTTTCTATTCCTTGCACAGTTTTGACTGGGAATCGTAGCTGAAACATTCTCCACTAACACCTGGATGATTCCCATTGTGTTGCACGATCAAAACAACTTTATATTAAACAATGTTTTGAATTCAAATCATTTCCTACTTTCTTGCTCTTTAACCTGCAACTGCTAATTTAATAAAACACACATTCTCTAATTTTCAAAGATACAACACACACGATTTTTGTAAGTTGGACTGAGCTTTCCAAAGAGTATTTTAAAAGAAGAAAGTCGTGATCTTGCATTGCCAATAAAAGCTTCGACCTGAATCAAAATTGCAAATTGTCTTGAAGATAACCTCATTTTATCTCTTTTGTGTTGAAATTTTCAAAAGCTATCCATTGTTTTAAACTGTAGGTATATGAAGTGTTCTCAGTAAGAAAACACATCAGCTATATTCTTCTCTGAGTGCTACGACTAATCATCAAAAACACATCAAACAATAGCTTTCAAAGTCTAGAAAGATCAATCTCTAAGAACGAAGACATATCTCAATGCTAATGCATTAGTTTGATCTTAGGTGGGTAGGGTAACATCTCAATCAATCTCAGCACGAAAACTCTCTAAATAGCAAAGTCTTCAAAATCACTTGGATTTAGTATTTGATTTTGACAAAATATTTTCCGAAAGGTTTTAATCATAATTTCAATGAGTTTCAAATGATTTAAAAGTGTTTTGAGACAATGGAATGGTTCTTAAGTGTTAAAATATTACTTTTTCCAAAATCGGGCTATCCAGCACTTTGCCAAAAATTTTCAAATGGCAATAGCACACTATCAGTGTTGATAGCACGCTGATAGGGTTGAATAATCAAAAATATATTTTTCTTGAAAATTGCCTACAGAGCGCTATCCCTTACGATAACTTGCTATAGAGCAGTTGCCGTGATCTTTCGATTCTTAGTAAAATCGGCAATAGCGTGCTATAGGCCTTGATTGCACGCTATACGAAAGTTTAAAAAACTCGAGCTCTTGGGTTTGTGTATATCAACCTGCAATAGTCCGCTATCCATCATTAGAGAGCATGATACACAACCCAATAGCATGCTATTCATGTCAGAGTTAGAAATCTCACAATTCTAACGATAAAAATATGGGCCCTTTCGCTTGCTCGATTTTTCTATTCCTTGCACTGTTTTGACTGGGAATCGTAGTTGAAACATTCTCCACTAACATCTGGATGATTCGTAGTGTGTCCCACGGGCAAAACAACTTTAGATTAAAAAACTTTTTGAATTCAAATCATTTCCTACTTTCTTACTCTTTAACCTCCAACTGCTAATTTAATAAAATACTCATTCTTTAATTTTCAAAGATGCAACACACACGATTTTTGCAAGTTAGCCTGAGCTTTCCAAAGAGTATTTCAAAAGAAGAAAGTCGTGATTCATGCATTGCCAATAAAAGCATCGACCTAAATCAAAATTGTAAACTGTCTTGAAGATAACCTCATTGTTTAGCAAGTTCTTCATTTTATCCCTTTTGTGCTGAGATTTTTAGAAGCTATCCATTGTTTTAAACTATAGGTATATGGAGCGTTCTTAGTAAGAGAACACGTCACCTATATTCTTTCTCTTAGTGCTACAACTAATCATTAAGAACACATCAAACAATAGCTATCAAAGATTACAAAGATCAAGCTCTAAGAACGAAGACATATCTCAATGCTAATGCATTAGTTTGATCTTAGGTGTGTAGGGTAACCTCTCGCTCAATCTCAGCACGAAAACTCTCTAAATTGCAAAGTCTTCAAAATCACTTGGATTTAGTATTTGATTTTGACAAAATATTTTCCGAAAGGTTTTAATCATAATTTCAATGAGTTTTGAATGATTTAAAAGTGTTTTGCGACAATGGAATGGTTCTTAAGTGTTAAAATATTAATTTTTCCAAAATCGTGCTATCAAGCACTTTGCCAAAAATTTTCAAAAGGCAATAGCGCACTATCAGTGTTGATAGCACGCAGATAGGGTTGAATAATCAATAATATATTTTTCTTGAAAATTGCCTACAGCGCTATCCCTTTTGATAACTCGCCATAGAGCAGTTGCCGTGATCTTTCAATTTTTAGTAAAATGGGCAATAGCGTGCTATAGCCCTTGATTGCACGCTATCGGAAAGTCTGAAAAACTCGAGCACTTGGGTTTGTGTATATCGACCTGCAATAGTTCGCTATCCGTCGTTAGAAAGCATGATACACAACCGAATAGCATGCTATCCATCTCAGAGTTAGAAATCTCAAATTTCTAATGAGGAATACGTGGGCCCTTTCCCTTGGCCGATTTTTCTATTCCTTGCACAGTTTTGACCGGGAATCGTAGCTGAAACATTATCCACTAACACCTAAATGATTTCCATTGTGTCGCACGATCAAAACAACTTTATATTAAACAATGTTTTGAATTCAAATCATTTCCTACTATCTTGCTCTTTAACCTACAACTGCTAATTTAATAAAACACTCATTCTGTAATTTTCAAAGATGCAACACACACTATTTTTGCAAGTTAGACTGAGCTTTCCAAAGAGTATTTCAAAAGAAGAAAGTTGTGATTCTCGCATTGCCAATAAAAGCTTCGATTTGAATCAAAATTGCAAACTGTCTTGAAGATAACCTCGTTTTGTCCGTTTTGTGCTGAGATTTTCAAAAGCTATCCATTGTTTTAAACTGTAGGTATATGAAGTGTTCTTAGTAAGAGAACACGTCACCTATATTCTTTCTCTGAGTGCTACAACTAATCATCAAGAACATATCAAACAATAGCTTTCAAAGTCTACAAAGAGCAAGCTCTAAGAACGAAGACACATCTCAAGGCTAATGCATTAGTTTGATCTTAGGTGTGTATGGTCACCTCTCGATCAATCTCAGCACGGAAACTCTCCAAATTGCAAAGTCTTCAAAATCACTTGGATTTAGTATTTGATTTTGACAAAATATTTTCCTAACGGTTTTAATCATAATTTCAATGAGTTTTGATTGATTTAAAAGTGTTTTGAGACAATGGAATGATTCTTAAGTCTTAAAATATTAATTTTTCCAAAATCGGGCTATCTAGCACTTTGCCAAAAATTTTCAAAAGGCAATAGCGCACTATCAGTGTTGATAGCATGCTGATAGGGTTGAATAATCAAAAATATATTTTTCTTGAAAATTGCCTATAGCGCGCTATCCCTTCTGATAAGTCGCTATAGAGCAATTGTCGTTATCTTTCGATTTTTAGTAAAATGGGCAAAAGCGTGCTATAGGCCTTGATTGCACGCTATCAGAAAGTAAGAAAAACTTGAGCACTTGGGTTTGTGTATATCGACCTCCAATAGTCCGCTATCCGTCATTAGAGAGCATGATACACAACCCAATAACATGCTATCCATGTCAGAGTTAGAAATCTCACAATTCTAACGATAAAAACTTGGGCCATTTCCCTTGCTCTATTTTTCTATTCCTTGCACAGTTCTGACTTGGAATCGTAGCTGAAACATTCTCCACTAACACATAGATGATTCTCCACTAACACCAAGATGATTTCTTGCACAGTTTCTATTCCTTGCACGATCAAAACAACTTTATATTAAGCAATGTTTTGAATTCAAATCATTTCCTACTCTGATGCAAACCAAGGACCAAATGATGCAAACCAAGGAGCCGGACAAGTTGATCATACACTTGGGAATGGAGCTGAATATGAACAAGTCCCATTGTCACTTCCAAGTGGTCCAATTACAAGACTTAGAGCCAAACGTTTCAAGGAAGCGCTAAATGGGCTAATCCAAGCGAATTGGGCTGATTCTAAGAAGACCAAGATGGGCTCAAATAATAATCAAGGCTTAGTCCATGTCATCAAAGCAATTGAACTTAGTCAAGCACACAAAACTTGACTAGCATCATTGAACTTTGTCAAGCACACAAAACTTGACTAGTATCATTGAACTTAGTCAAGCACACAAAATGTGACTAGCATCATTGAACTTAGTCAAGCACACAAAACTTGACTAGCATCATTGAACTTAGTCAAGCACACAAAATGTGACTAGCATCATTGAACTTAGTCAAGCACACAAAAATTGACTAGCATCATTGAACTTAGTCAAGCACACAAAATGTGACTAGCATCATTGAACTTGTCTTTAGTTATGACTTTTCCTATTCTTGGAGGGTTGTTCCAAGTATGTATAGATGGGTAGCTCAAATTTGAATGATATATGATGTTTTCAGATCAAGTTAATCTTTTGAGGTCTTGTGTCCTCTTTGTTCTTAAAAGAACTCTTGAACTTATCAAGTTAATCTTGTGGCGTTGAAACAACCAAACTTATCACCTTGATTGTTGAATCTTGGTGTGGCGTTTTCAATCCTTCGTAGTCTTGGTTTTCTTCTGGTTAGGTGACGGGTCAAGGCTCAACCAATCTTGTCTACACGATCTTGGGGTTCTAATCCATCATTGTTATTGGGTTTCATCACAATTGTTGGTGAAGTTCATATCATTTGGTATCAGAGATTTGGTTCTAAGATAAGTTTGACTATCTTTTATATTCATTGTTTTATTTCCTATTCCCTGTTGTAGAGAAAAAAAATTGTCAAAAAAAGAAAAAATGAAGAAAAGTGATTACAGTAAGAAAATTTCCTCTTTTCAGGTTTCTCACCTTATTCATGTTCTTGATCCTGTTGTAAAAAAAAAAGAAAAAAAAGATAAGAAAAGTGATTCCAGTAAGAAAAATTTCCTCTTTTCAATCTTGTTTCTCACCATATTCATGTTCTTGATCTTTTGATGAGTTTTGGTTGTTTCTCATTATTGAATTGCTGCTAAGATTATTTTGAATTAGTTTCTTGAAGTTTGATTAAGAACTACAGAAGACACAAAAGAGTGGAAAAAGACAAGAGTGTGTGAGACCATAAGAGGGTAAAAGCCGTTTAGAGTGAAAACACGAGTGCGAGTGTATCAAATTCTTGAGTGAAACATGTGAGGGAGTGCTTGTGAGGATTCTAACCTTGTTTTGCAGATTTTAAATTTGTCCAATAATCAAGAAGAAGATACAACCGAAGAAGTTCGACAACATGCAGTTCCGCACCTCCAAATGCAAGCGTTGTTAGGGGAGATGAGGCGTATGTTGAGGGATGAATTAGAACCTATTCACGAGAGGTTGGACAGGGTAGAAGCAGGAACTCCTAGGGAACATCAACAAGACATCTGCAATAGGCAGCAAGGTGGGCGTGTCCCATGGCGGAATGTTGAGGAAGAGGCCGAGTTGAACCAGTTTGATGAGCCATATTTGAACCGGGGCAGGTTTAAGCGTGGGAATGGGAATCGAGAAGCTTGGATGGGTAGGCCTTGGAGAGATAATGATTTAGGAAACATAAAGATTAAAATCCCATCTTTTCAAGGTAAAAGTGATCTTGAAGTTTATTTGGAGTGGGAAACTAAAATGGAGATGGTGTTTGATTGTCACAACTACTCGGAGATAAAGAAGGTTGTTGGCTGCAATTGAATTCACCGATTATGCCATTGTTTGGTGGGATCAATTACTGATTAATAGGAAAAGGAATAGAGAGCCACTCGTGGACACTTGGGAGGAGATGAAAATGCTTATGAGGAAGCGTTTTGTACCCAACCACTATTATAGGGGATTGTATCAAAAGTTGCAGAGGTTATATCAAGGTTCCAAAAGTGTGGAGGCATATTACAAGAAGATGGAAGTAGCTATGATCCGGGCTAATGTAGAAGAGGACCGGGAAGCCACCATGGCTAGGTTTTTGCACGGCTTAAATCATGAGATTGCGGACATAGTCGAGATGCAACACTATGTTGAGTTGACAGATATGGTGCATCAAGCCATAAAGGTGGAGGAACAGTTCAAATGAAAAGGATTGGTTAGAAGGGGACACCCTATGGCTACCACCAGCCCGTGGAAGACAGCTCAAAAAAGGGACGAGCAGCTACAAAATAAACCAAAATTTGAACCCTCTAAGAATGCCAAACCAACTGCCGCCGCTACTTCAGGTAACACTAAAACTTCAGGTTCTAAAACACGTGATATTAAGTGTTTTAAATGTCAGGGGCGGGGACACATAGCCAGCCAGTGTGTAAACAAAAGGGTGATGGCGATAAATGCCCAAGGAGAGCTCGAGTCAGAGAATGAGGAAGAAGTAGATGATGACGACATGCCACCTTTGGAGGATGCCGAGGATGATGAGCAAAGTTCTGAGGTTGGAGATTTATTGGTAGCAAGGCGAGTTCTCAATGTGCAGGTTAAGGAGGAAGAAAGTAACCAAAGGGAGAACTTGTTTCATACTCGGTGCTTTGTAAACAACAAAGTTTGCAGTGTTATTATCGATGGAGGAAGTTGCACAAACGTAGCCAGCACTTATTTGGTGGAGAAATTGGCCTTAACTACCTTGAAACATCCTCACCCTTATCGGCTTCAGTGGCGAAATGAATGTGGCGAAATCAAGGTGACAAGGCAAGTGATGGTGGCATTATCCATTGGTAAATATGAGGATGAGGTGCTTTGTGATGTGGTTCCTATGCATGCATGCCATTTATTGTTGGGAAGACCATGGCAGTATGATAAGAGGGCTAAGCATGATGGATTCACAAATAGGCATTCTTTCACTCATAAAGGGCAGCCTATTATTCTTGTGCCATTGGCTCCAAAACAAGTCAGGGAGGACCAATTAAAGTTACAAAGCTCAAATGAAAAAAAGAAAGAAAAAGAAATGAAGGCCGAAATTGAGAAAAAAAAGACAGAAAAACATTGATCAGAGAGAAAAAGAAAGAAAGGGGATTTCAGCCATAGTGAGAGCACGAGAGGAAAAAATCAATTGCATTGCAAAAAAAAGTGAGATCAAGAGAGCATTATTTTCACACCAGCCCCTTATTGTACTCATGTACAAGGAGGCTATTTTATGTACTAATGATCTCGTCGGTGCTTTGCCGAGCGTTATTGTTTCTCTTTTGCGGGAGTTTGAAGATGTCCTTCCCGAAGAAGTACCTTATGGATTACCTCCAATCCGAGGGATTGAACATCAAATTTTTTTCATACCAGGTGCATCAATTCCAAACCGACCTGCTTATAGGAGTAATCCCGAGGATACAAAGGAACTCCAAAGGCAAGTTGGTGAATTATTGGAGAAGGGGTATGTGCGTGAAAGCATGAGTCCTTGTGCAGTTCCGGTGCTATTAGTTCCTAAGAAGGATGGAACATGGAGGATGTGTGTTGATTGCTGAGCCATCAACAGCATAACTGTGACGCCCCGAAAATTATTTCATCTAGCCCATAACCCAATTGCATTTTTGCCAAACTCTATGTGTTGTCTTGATATGTTTGGTGTTTGTTTGATGATTGTTTAATGTTTGTATAGTTGATGCTTGATAATGTATATAAATATATGTATCATAAATTGTATATGAGTCATGTTAAATTAAAGTATAATGCATATGTTATGATTTATGCATGGGCTCATTAAACCATGAATTGATATGGGTTAGGATTGATTGAATAAAAGGATAAATGAGAATGAAAATTTGGTGTATTAAATGGATTGGACATTTGAAATACATGGAAGCATGAAATTGGTTAAAGTACATGTGGTTGGTATGGGTAGTATGAGACTAACACATGTGAAGGTTGGTGCATGAAAGTGGACAAGTGTCCCATGCCCTCAAGGAAGTGCTAGAATGAGTGGAGGGAATCAAGGAGAGAATCAAGGAGGAAAACAAGGAGGAAAACAAGGAGAGAATCAAGGAGAGAATCAAGGAGGAAAACAAGGAGAGAATCAAGGAGGAAAACAAGGAGGAAAATAAGGAGAGAATCAATGAGAGAATCAAGGAGGAAAACAAGGAGAGAATCAAGGAAGGAATCAAGGAATTGCTAGAAAGAGGTGAGTGGAGAGAAAGGAAAGAAGAAGAGAAAGAAAAGAAGAGAAAAGAAAGAAAAGAAGAGAAAAGAAAGAAGAAGAGAAGGAAGGAGAGAGTTGCAGGAGGAAGATCCCTGCAACGTTTTCATCAAAGAATATACGGTCAGATTGAGCCCAAATTTTATCAGCACGTTCCTAGCTAATGGTTCTTCATTCTGGTCGGTGGAGATCTTGATCAAAGGTTTCTTCTAAGAGATCTAACCTCTCAAACAAAGCTGGTCGGAAAGTCTGGATTTCTCGCACCATTTCGCTCAAACTTATAGATCTCCTAAATCAACCGTTAGCTGGCTATCAAACTTGGGTATGTAGTTTAAGACTGATATTTCTACATTCTGAACGGTGGAGATCTTGATCAGTGGTTTCTTGTAAGAGATCTAACCTCTCAAACAAAGCTGGTCGGAAAGTCTGGATTTCTCGCACCATTTTGCTCAAACTTATAGATCGCCTAAATCTACCGTTAGATGGCTATCGAATTTCGGTATGTAGTTTAAGACTGATATTTCTACATTCTGAACGGTGGAGATGTGTGTACGTTTAGTATTCTGTGTGATATAGCCATCTGAGTTTGGATATTTGCAGCAGGAAAGGAGAAACTGTCTGATTAGATACTTGTTCATCAAAGATACATATATTTTCGGTCCACCGTTGGATTGGGCTGATATTTGGACAGAAGGTTTTTTTCTTCACATAATTCAATATGTACGGTTGATTTTGTGATTATATAGTTCTATTGGTAGATTAATACATCTGAACAGAATATTAAATGAAGAATTGGTAAGGTGCTTGTATTAGACCTAAATTTAGAATATGAACTTAGACATTTCCAAATAGCTTGCATGTCAACTATGTTGACCTAGTTGCCATTGTTGATGAACCTATGATGCAAAATCAGTGATATACATGGCTGAACATGGTGACCTAGTGTAAATCGGCAATATGGCCTAAGTATGAAAATTTTCACATTTTGGGGCTTTTGATGCTTTTGGCCTAGAATCATTGAATTGATGCAACTTATGGTTAATTAAGCATGATTAGGGTTGATTATGCTACTGATTTGGTAGTTATGACCATATCATGAGTTAGGCCTACTTGTGATCAAGTGACCCAATTTGGGCATGTTTATGCCTAAGGAATTGAAAATCAGTATTTTTGATTAATAGAATGGTTTATGATTGAGAACTATGCATTAGAGGCCTAAGTCATGTGATTTGAGTTGAGTGATTGGATTAGATGGGATTTAGACCTATTGTTTATATGTGGGCTGATTTAGGGTTGATGTGTAATGTCTATGTGATTGAGCATAGGAATTGATGTATGGTAGGATATTGATGTATGTTTCAGGATCTTGATTGGGTTGATTCGGTTTGGTGGTCGTGTGAGGTTAAATACTCTCGCGAGGCTTGGTTGTGAGTAGATTTCATTTATGATTATATCTTTTATGTCATCATATCACTTATATATATTGTATCTTGAAAGCATGAATGTGTTCTAATGTTTTGAATGATGCATTGATTTGAGAAAACCTTATCCCTTTGGTTGGACCCATCTATCTGGCTAATAGGGGGACTTAACCTTGTCATAAGAGGGTTTTAGGAAAGAAAATGATTGGGATCAACGGCAGGGTGAAATAGACGTGTACTAGTAACCCAAATAAACATGATTGGGATCAACGGCACGGTGAAATAGACGTGTACTAGTAACCCAAGGCATATGGAATGTGGATCCAAATTGATAAACTTTTACTTGCATCGAACTTATTATAAATGCTTGATATCTATATGTTATGAGCTTTTAATCATGCTACACATTGACATGCATACATGGTTTTTATTGATGAGTATTGATAGCATATTTGAATTATATTCACTGGGCATCGTTGGCTCACCCTCATTTTCCTCTTTCAGGTCCTTCTGTCCCGAATAAGGGCAAAGGAGTAGTCATATCTTGAGGAACTTGCCTGCGAGAGAATCCAAGGCCTCGATGTGAGTTGAGAGGCATTTTGATTGAATTGTGTTTTAAATTATGTACTATATTTTGGTTTATGTAATTATAACACTTACCACATTGTAGTATGGGTGAGTTGGGACTTGTTAGATAGACTATGTGGGCATATGACGGTTTTATTTGTACCCAAAATTTTGGACTTTATGAGTATGTCAATTTTAATGGACTGTAAGGATTATGATTATTATTTATGGTTCATTTCTTTATGGATTATCTCTTGTCTTAGATGATTAATAAGGTGGGTAGTTTTGTTTAATACCTTTTGATATCATATCGTTGTTTGGGATAAGGCTTGTTGGGTCTCAACCACCTCACGGGAGTTGAGGAGTGGTCGGAGATGCCTACGCCGGGCGTCCGGCCCCGGCATTCCGCACGCATTCCCTGCGGGGTTGGTGGTCCGGGGTGCGGGGTCGCCACAGTTGGTATCAGAGCCTGATTGTACTAGGTTTGGTTTATGTATTGGACTTAGATGACTTTGACCTAGGAATTGGGTGAGAGATTTAGGTGATTAAAAAGCTTAAAGGAACTAACTTAAAAGTCTTACTATCATATTTTCTGCGTGTATTATATGATATGGGCAGTTATGAGGTTTTGTTAATGTTTTAAATGTGTGATGGTTGCTCGTATTTCTACTTCTCAGCGTCATGAGGAGGAGCGAGAGATTGGGACAGCCACGCACAGGGCCATCCGATGATGACCGGATAGGGAGGATGGAGGAGATCATTCAGGCACAGACTTCACAGATACAGGCCTTAGTGCAACAGGTTGAGGCTATTGCTCGACAGTCACCTCAAACAATACCTCAGGAGGCGGGCACTAGTGGGGCCGAGGCTAGTGGAGCTGTAGAGGCAGCAAGACCTCAAATGGCTGTACCTCAGCCTATGCCTACACCTGCTCCTAATGTTGTGGAGAACCCCACTGATCGGCGGATCAGATTGCTAGAGAAGTTCATGAAGCTAAAGCCTAAGGAATTCACTGGTGAGGTTGACTTGAAGAAGGCCGAAGATTGGCTGAAGAATGTCGAGAAGATCAGTCGCTCCTTAGAGCTTGATGAGGAGTCTCAGGTTCTATGTGCTGCTCACACACTGGAGAGTGATGCAGAGGACTGGTGGCTTTCAGTGTTGGATACACAGGGGACAGTGAAGAGTTGGGACACCTTCAAACTGTTGTTCTTACAGGCTTACGTTCCAGAGACTGAAAGACAGGCTAAGCAACTCGAGTTTTTGAATCTCGCACAGGGCACCATGTCAGTTAGGGAGTACGAGCTCAGATTTAGGCAGCTCGCAGTTTATGCTCCTGGGTTAGTTCAGACACCGAGTGATAAGATTATGAGGTTCTCTTTGAACCTAAGGCCTGCGATTCGACAGGCCTTGTCTGTAACGAAGATGACTGATTTTGCCACAGTGGTCCAGAGGGCCAAACAGTATGAGTTGGCTGAGCGGGTTGATGGTATGTCTACACGGGCAGCTCCGGGTATACAGACTTCACAGGCAGAGTCCGGGGGACAGTGCCAAACTCCATGGAAGAAGGGTAAATGGGGAAATAAGAAAAAGTTTTATGGAGGAGCACAGTCCGAGGGTGCTCAGAGTAAGGCATCCCAGGTTCAGACTGGTATGATGGCCTCACCAGTGGTTTCCTCTCCTGTCCCGATTCCTATTCAGGCACTGAGTGCACCGAGACCCCCATTCCCACAGACTGCTGGCCGAGGCAGAGGTAGAGGCCGAGGAAGTTATGTGACGACATCTCAGACTGGGTCATTTGCGCCCAGGGCTCCATTCTTATGTTTTCATTGTGGGCAGGCTGGGCATAGGAAGTTAGAGTGTCCAAATTTTCAGAGAGCTCAGGGATTTGTGCAGCAGTCCAGCGCCAGAGAGACAGCGAAGGCAGCTACTGAGCTAGACCCGACAGCATCCAGGACTTTGATGGAAGGTACTCTTATTATTTGTGGTACTTCTATGCATGTATTATTTGATGCTGGGCCTACATTATCATTCATATCTGGACATATGGTAGATAATTTGCATTTGACTCCCATTAGGGCTAGTACGTGGTTAGTGGTGAGTACTGTAGCTGGAGAGAGGATCTACCCGAATATGATCTGTAGCCAGTGTGTGGTTCTGATTGGTGATGTTGAGATGCCTATTGACTTTCAAGTCCTAGAGTTTTTAGAGTTTGATGCAATTCTAGGGATGGATTGGCTCGCAGCATATCATGCAGTTGTCGATCGTTTCGCAAAGAGAATTATTTTTCAAATTCCCGGACACCCAGTGTTTACACTACAGGGTAGAGCTTCAGACCAGACAGTCACAAGGGGTAGATTTGTGACTGATGGAGATAGGGAAATCTTGGCTGGGTTAGTGCCTGATGAAAAAGAGACTAGTGAGGTGATAATTGAGGATATTGCCATTGTTAGGGACTTTCAAGATGTGTTCCCTGCGGATCTTCCAGGATTACCACCGAAGCGAGAGATCGATTTCATTATTGAACTAGTCCCTGGCACGAAGCCTATCTCCATGGCACCATATAGAATGGCGCCAGCCGAGTTGAAAGAGTTGCAGAAACAGCTTGAGAAGTTATTGGCTAAAGGCTTTATTTGCCCGAGTGTGTCACCCTGGGGAGCTCCAGTTCTTTTTGTGAAAAAGAAAGATGGGAGCTTGCGGTTATTCATCGACTATCGCCAATTGAATAGGGTGACCATCAAGAACAAATATCCTCTCCCAAGGATTGATGACTTGTTTGATCAGTTGAGGGGAGCGAAGTATTTTTCGAAGATTGATTTGCGCTCCGGGTATCATCAACTGAGGATCAGGGAGGAAGATGTGCCTAAGACAACATTCAGAACCCGTTATGGACATTATGAGTTCCTTGTGATGCCATTTGGTGTGACTAATGCACCGGCGATGTTCATGGACCTGATGCAGAGGGTCTTTAGGCAGTATCTGGATAAGTTTGTCATCGTCTTCATTGATGACATATTGGTGTATTCCAAGACTCAGGCTGAGCATGAAGAACACCTTAGAGTGACCTTGCAAACTCTGAGAGAGCATAGGCTATATGCAAAGCTGAGCAAGTGCGAGTTTTGGATCACCGAAGTGAAGTTCTTTGGTCATATGGTGAGTTCTGAGGGGATTTCAGTTGATCCGTCTAAGGTTGAAGCCATTATCAGTTGGCCTAGGCCTACCACAGTGACCGAGATCAGAAGCTTTCTTGGGTTAGCAGGTTACTATAGGAGATTCGTTCAGGGATTCTCCAAGATAGCTACGCCTATGACTAGGCTCACCTAGAAAGATGTGTCCTTTGTATGGACCGAGGTGTGTGAGAATGCCTTTTTAGAGTTGAAGAAAAGATTGACATCTACGCCAGTGCTGATTTTGCCAGAGCCTGATCAGGAGTTAGTTATCTATACTGATGCCTCTCGTATCGGCTTGGGTTGTGTGTTGATGCAGAAGGATAGGGTCATTGCTTATGCATCGAGGCAGTTGAAGGTGCATGAAAAGAACTACCCTGTTCATGACTTAGAACTGGCCGCAGTGGTTTTTGCTTTGAAGATTTGGAGGCATTATCTCTATGGTGAGAGATTCACTTTGTATTCTGACCATAAGAGCCTCAAGTACTTGTTCTCTCAGAAGGAATTGAACATGAGGCAGAGAAGGTGCTTAAAGCTCCTCAAAGACTATGATTTTACATTGGAATACCACCCAGGTAAAGCCAATGTAGTGGCTGATGCATTGAGCAGGAAGCTGGTAGAGACAGTTATGGTAACACACCAGATGTCTCATGAGTGGAGACTACTTGAGGCGGCTACGGTTATGAGTATATGTGCTACCCCTTCAGATCAGATTGTGATATGTGCTCAAATGAGAGCTCAGCCTACACAAGTCCAGAAGGTAATTGACCAACAGAGACTTGACGTTGATTATGGGATATACAAGTCTTGGGCTGAGAGCAGTGATTTTACTGATTGGCACTTGTCATCTGATGGTGCCTTGAGATTTAGGGGACATTTATGGGTTCCCACAGATCCAAGACTTAGACAGAGTGTTCTCCAAGAGGCTCACAGATCTCATTATGCTATTCATCCTGGCGGAACCAAGATGTATCATGATATGAAAAGAATGTATTGGTGGCCCGACATGAAGAGAGAAATAGCTCAATTCATTCAGAGGTGTGAGATCTGTCAAAGAGTCAAAGCTGAGCATCAGAGGCCTGGAGGGCAGATGCAACCGCTTGCCATTCCTGAGTGGAAATGGGAGCATGTCACTATGGACTTTGTTGTGGGATTACCCAACACCCCGATGAGACATAATGTTGTTTGGGTTATTATTGATCGCTTGACCAAGTCCGCTCACTTTCTACCGGTGAACACTAGGGATTCTATGGACAAGCTGAGCAGACTCTATATGCAGGAGATAGTCAGATTACATGGAGTGCCTGTTTCGATTGTGTCAGATAGGGATCCGAGGTTTACATCGGTATTCTGGCAGGGGTTGCAGAGGCAGCTCGGCACTAGACTAGATCTCAGTACCGCTTTTCACCCCCAGACGGATGGCCAGTCTGAGAGGTTGATATCGATTTTAGAGGATATGCTTCGAGCTTGTGTCCTTGAGTCCAGTGGTAACTGGGAGGAGTACATACATCTGTGTGAGTTCGCGTACAACAACAGCTATCAGTCCAGTATTGGCATGGCTCCTTTTGAGGCATTGTATGGTCGACCCTGTAGATCTCCTATCTGTTGGACGGAGGTAGGAGATGTTGCGGTGATGGGACCCGAGTTTGTACATGAACACACAGAGAAGATTAAGAGGATCAAGCATAATATGAAGGTAACCCAAGACAGGCAGAAGAGTTACACTGATGCCAAGCGGAAGACCGTAGAGTTCGAGGTAGGTGACCAAGTTTTATTGAAGGTCTCACCTCAGAAGGGTCAAACTAGATTTGGGATAAACGGCAAGCTCGCTCCGAGATTTATTGGGCCATTCGAGGTTTTAGAACGAATTGGCCCCGTCGCTTACCGATTAGCCTTGCCACCTCAGTTAGCAGCAGTCCACAATGTTTTTCATGTGTCAATGCTGAGAGCGTACAAGAGTGATTTTGATCACGTCTTGGACTGGAGGAACATTGAACTGAGGCAAGATGGGACTTATGATGAGGAACCTATTCAGATACTTGACCGGAAGGTCCAGAGGTTACGTAACCGCGAGATTCATGGGCTTAGGTAATTCTTAACCATAAAACTTCGAGGACGAAGTTCATTCTAAGGTGGGTGTGATGTGACGCCCCGAAAATTATTTCATCTAGCCCATAACCCAATTGCATTTTTGCCAAACTCTATGTGTTGTCTTGATATGTTTGGTGTTTGTTTGATGATTGTTTAATGTTTGTATAGTTGATGCTTGATAATGTATATAAATATATGTATCATAAATTGTATATGAGTCATGTTAAATTAAAGTATAATTCATATGTTATGATTTATGCATGGGCTCATTAAACCATGAATTGATATGGGTTAGGATTGATTGAATAAAAGGATAAATGAGAATGAAAATTTGGTGTATTAAATGGATTGGACATTTAAAATACATGGAAGCATGAAATTGGTTAAAGTACATGTGGTTGGTATGGGTAGTATGAGACTAACACATGTGAAGGTTGGTGCATGAAAGTGGACAAGTGTCCCATGCCCTCAAGGAAGTGCTAGAATGAGTTGAGGGAATCAAGGAGAGAATCAAGGAGGAAAACAAGGAGGAAAACAAGGAGAGAATCAATGAGAGAATCAAGGAGGAAAACAAGGAGAGAATCAATGAGAGAATCAAGGAGGGAATCAAGGAATTGCTAGAAAGAGGTGAGTGGAGAGAAAGGAAAGAAGAAGAGAAAGAAAAGAAGAGAAAAGAAAGAAAAGAAGAGAAAGGAAAGAAGAAGAGAAGGAAGGAGAGAGTTGCAGAGGAAGATCCATGCGACGTTTCCATCCAAGAGATAGATCTTTGGAATATACGGTCAGATTGAGCTCAAATTTTATCAGCACGTTCCTAGCTTATGGTTCTCCATTCTGGTCGGTGGCGATCTTGATCAGAGGTTTATTTCAAGAGATCTAACCTCTCAAACAAAGCTGGTCGGAAAGTCTGAATTTCTCGCACCATTTCGCTCAAACTTATAGATCGCCTAAATCTACCGTTAGATGGCTATCACATTTTGGTATGTAGTTTACGACTGATATTTCTACATTCTGAACGGTGGCGATGTGTATACGTTTATTATTTGGTGTGATATAGCCATCTGAGTTTGGGTATTTGTAGCAGGAAAGGAGAAACTGTCTTATTAGATACTTGTTCATCAAAGATACATATATTTTCGGTCCACCGTTGGATTGGGCTGATATTTGGACAGAAGGTGTTTTTCTTCATATACTTCAATATGTACGGTTGATTTTGTGATTACATATTTCTATTGGTAGATTAATACATCTCAACAGAATATTAAATGAAGAATTGGTAAGGTGCTTGTATTAGACCTAAATTTAGAATATGAACTTAGACATTTCCAAATAGCTTGCAAGTCAACTATGTTGACCTAGTTGCCATTGTTGATGAACCTATGATGCAAAATCAGTGATATACATGGCTGAACATGGTGACCTAGTGTAAATCGGCAATATGGCCTAAGTATGAAAATTCTCACATTTTGGGGCTTTTGATGCTTTTGGCCTAGAATCATTGAATTGATGCAACTTATGGTTAATTAAGCATGATTAGGGTTGATTATGCTACTGATTTGGTAGTTATGACCATATCATGAGTTAGGCCTACTTGTGATCAAGTGACCCAATTTGGGCATGTTTATGCCTAAGGAATTGAAAATCAGTATTTTTGATTAATAGAATGGTTTATGATTGAGAACTATGCATTAGAGGCCTAAGTCATGTGATTTGAGTTGAGTGATGGGATTAGATGGGATTTAGACCTATTGTTTATATGTGGGCTGATTTAGGGTTGATGTGTAATGTCTATGTGATTGAGCATAGGAATTGACGTATGGTAGGATATTGATGTATGTTTCAGGATCTTGATTGGGTTGATTCGGTTTGGTGGTCGTGTGTGGTTAAATACTCTCGCGAGGCTTGGTTGTGAGTAGACTTCATTTATGATTATATCTTTTATGTCATCATATCACTTAAATATATTGTATCTTGAAAGCATGAATGTGTTCTAATGTTTTGAATGATGCATTGATTTGAGAAAACCTTATCACTTTGGTTGGACCCATCTATCTGGCTAATAGGGGGACTTAACCTTGTCATAAGAGGGTTTTAGGAAAGAAAATGATTGGGATCAACGGCACGGTGAAATAGACGTGTACTAGTAACCCAAATAAAAATGATTGGGATCAACGGCAGGGTGAAATAGACGTGACTAGTAACCCAAATAAACATGATTGGGATCAACGGCACGGTGAAATAGACGTGTACTAGTAACCCAAGGCATATGGAATGTGGACCCAACTTGATAAACTTTTACTTGCATCGAACTTATTATAAATGCTTGATATCTATATGTTATGAGCTTTTAATCATGCTACACATTGACATGCATACATGGTTTTTATTGATGAGTATTGATAGCATATTTGAATTCTATTCACTGGGCATCGTTGGCTCACCTTCATTTTCCTCTTTCAGGTCCTTCTGTCCCGAATAAGGGCAAAGGAGTAGTCATATCTTGAGGGACTTGCCTGCGAGAGAATCCAAGGCCTCGATGTGAGTTGAGAGGCATTTTAATTGAATTGTGTTTTAAATTATGAAGTACTATATTTTGGTTTATGTAATTATAACACTTACCACATTATAGTATGGGTGAGTTGGGACTTGTTAGGTAGACTATGTGGGCATATGACGGTTTTATTTGTACCCACAATTTTGTACTTTATGAGTATGTCAATTTTAATGGACTGTAAGGATTATGATTATTATTTATGGTTCATTTCTTTATGGATTATCTCTTGTCTTAGATGATTAATACGGTGGGTAGTTTTGTTTAATACCTTTTGATATCATATCGTTGTTTGGGATAAGGCTTGTAGGGTCTCAACCACCTCACGTGAGTTGAGGAGTGGTCGGAGATGCCTACGCCGGGCGTCCGGCCCCGACATTCCGCACGCATTCCCTGCGGGGTTGGTGGTCCGGGGTGTGGGGTCGCCACAATAACGGTAAAGTATCGTCATCCCATTCCTAGATTAGATGATATGCTGGATGAATTGCATGGTTCTTGTGTCTTTACAAAAATTGATCTTAAGAGTGGATATCATCAGATTAGGATGAAGGAAGGTGATGAATGGAAAACTGCTTTTAAGACTAAATATGGTTTGTATGAGTGGTTAGTGATGCCTTTCGGTTTAACTAATGCTCCGAGCACATTTATGCGGTTAATAAACCATGTTTTGCGTGCATTTATTGGCAGATTTGTCGTTGTGTATTTTGATGATATCCTAATTTATAGGAAAAACTTGGATGAACATGTAATGCATTTGAAATATGTTTTGGAAATTCTAAGGAAAGAAAAGTTGTTTGCTAATCTCAAGAAGTGCACCTTTTGCACAGATAAACTTGTGTTTCTTGGTTTTGTTGTTAGTAAGGGAGGAATTGAGGTGGACGAGGAAAAGGTTAAGGCAATCCAAGAGTGGCCAACGCCTACAACAATCAGCCAAGTGAGGAGTTTCCACGACTTAGCTAGCTTCTATAGACGGTTTGTGCATGATTTTAGTAGCTTAGCCTCACCTCTTACTGAAGTCATCAAGAAAAATGTTCCGTTTAAGTGGGGGAAAGAACAAGAAAAGGCATTTAATCTGATCAAAGAAAAGTTAACTAATGCACCTTTGCTTGTTTTACCTAACTTTGCTAAAACTTTTGAAATTGAGTGTGATGCTTCAGGTATAGGTATTGGAGCTGTTTTGATGCAAGAAGGTCATCCAGTTGCTTATTTCAGTGAAAAGTTGAGTGGGGCAGCCCTAAATTACCCTACTTATGATAAGGAGATGTACGCCTTGATAAGGGCTTTGGAAAATTGGCAGCACTATCTATGGCCAAAGGAATTCGTGATTCACATAGATCATGAATCTTTGAAGCATTTGAAAGGACAACAAAAGTTGAACAGACGCCATGCCAAGTGGGTGGAATTCATTGAAACATTTCCTTATGTGATTAGATACAAGCAAGGTAAGGAAAATGTGGTGGCTGATGCATTGTCCCGAAGGTATGCTTTACTTTCCATTTTAGATACAAAATTGCTTGGTTTTGAATACATTAAGGATTTGTATGCACAAGATTCTGATTTTGGTGAAGTGTTCAATGCATGTGAAAAAGTGGCGTTTGGTAAGTTTTATAGGCATGATGGATTTTTGTTTCGGGAAAATAAAATGTGTGTGCCTATGTGTTCTTTGCGTGAATTGTTTGTGAGAGAAGCTCAGGGTGGTGGTTTGATGGGTCATTTTGGTATAGCTAAGACATTAGGAATTTTGCATGATCATTTTTTTTGGCCTCATATGAAACGTGATGTGGAAAGAATCTGTGCAAAGTGTATCAAGTGTAAATAGGCCAAGTCTAAATTGAAACCCTATGGTTTGTACACCCCTTTGCCAATACCTAGTGAACCTTGGACTGATATTTCTATGGATTTTGTTTTGGGATTACCTAGGACTAAGAGGGGGAGAGATTCAGTTTTTGTGGTGGTAGATAGATTTTCCAAGATGGCACACTTCATTGCATGTCATAAAACTGATGATGCATCACATATAGCTGATTTGTTCTTCAAAGAAATTGTTAGGTTACATGGCATGCCTAGGACCATTGTTTCTGATAGGGATGCACAATTTTTGAGTTACTTTTGGAAGACTTTGTGGGGAAAGTTGGGAACCAAGTTATTGTTTTCTACTACTGGTCATCCACAAATGGATGGTCAAACTGAAGTAGTGAATAGAACTTTGTCTTCTTTGTTACGTGTTATCATTACAAAGAACTTGAAACATGGGAAGATTGTTTGCCACATGTTGAATTTGCTTATAATTGAAGTATTCATTCTGCAACTAAATTTTCACCATTTGAAATAGTTTATGGTTTTAACCCATTGTCACCCTTGGATTTAACGTCTTTACCTTTGAGTGACCGTGTAAACTTAGATGGCAAAAAGAAGGCAGAATTTGTAAAGATGATTCATGAAAAGGCACGACTGCACATTGAAAGGAGGACTAACCAATATGTCCAACAAGCCAACAAGGGACGCAAGAAGGTAGTTTTTGAACCCGGAGATTGGGTTTGGTTGCATCTAAGGAAAGACCATTTTCCGGAGAAACGACGTTCAAAACTCCTACTCAAGAGGGGGAGAATGATGCAAACCAAGGACCAAATGATGCAAACCAAGGAGCTGGACAAGTTGATCATACACTTGGGAATGGAGCTGAATATGGACAAGACCCATTGTCACTTCCAAGTGGTCCAATTACAAGACTTAGAGCCAAACGTTTCAAGGAAGCGCTAAATGGGCTAATCCAAGCGAATTGGGCTGATTCTAAGAAGACCAAGATGGGCTCAAATAATAATCAAGGCTTAGTCCATGTCATCAAAGCAATTGAACTTAGTCAAGCACACAAAACTTGACTAGCATCATTGAACTTAGTCAAGCACACAAAACTTGACTAGTATCATTGAACTTAGTCAAGCACACAAAATGTGACTAGCATCATTGAACTTAGTCAAGCACACAAAACTTGACTAGCGTCATTGAACTTAGTCAAGCACACAAAATGTGACTAGCATCATTGAACTTAGTCATCAAGCACACAAAATGTGACTAGCATCATTGAACTTGTCTTTAGTTATGACTTTTCCTAGTCTTGGAGGGTTGTTCCAAGTATGTATAGATGGGTAGCTCAAATTTGAATGATCAAGAACACATCAAACAATAGCTATAATAGTCTACAAAGATCTAGCTCTAAGGACGAAGACATATCTCAATGCTAATGCATTAGTTTGATCTTAGGTGAGTAGGGTAACCTCTCGATCAATCTCAGCAAGAAAACTCTCTAAATAACAAAGTCTTCAAAAGCACTTCGATTTAGTATTTGATTTTGACAGAATACTTTCCGAAAGGTTTTAATCATAATTTCAATGAGTTTTGAATGATTTAAAAGTGTTTTGAGACAATGGAATGGTTCTTAAGTGTTAAATGTTATTTTTTCCAAAATCGAGCTATCCTGCACTTTGCCAAAAATTTTCAAAAGGCAATAGCGCACTGTCAGAGTTGATAGCACGCTAATAGGGTTGAGTAATCAAAAATATATTTTTCTTGAAAATTTCCTACAGCGCTATCCCTTTTGATAACTCGCCATAGAGCAGTTGCCGTGATCTTTCGATTTTTAGTAAAATGGGCAATAACGTGCTATAGGCCTTGATTGAACGCTATCGGAAAGTATGAAAAACTCGAGCTCTTGGGTTTGTGTATATCGACATGCAATAGTCCGCTATCCGTCATTAGAGAGCATGATACACAACCCAATAGCATGCTATCCATGTCAGAGTTTGAAATCTCACAATTCTAACAATAAAAACTTGGGCCCTTTCCCTTGCTTGATTTTTCTATTCCTTGCACAGTTTTGACCGGGAATCGTAGCTGAAACAATGTTTTGAATTCAAATCATTTCCTACTCTCTTGAACTTTAACCTGCAACTGCTAATTTAATAAAACACTCATTCTCTAAGTTTCAAAGATACAACATACACGATTTTTAAAAGTTAGACTGAGCTTTCCAAAGAGTATTTCAAAAGAAGAAAGTCGTGATTCTTGCATTGCCAATAAAAGCATCGACCTGAATCAAAATTGCAAACTGTCTTGAAGATAACGCCATTTTATCCCTTTTGTGCTGAGATTTTCAGAAGCTATCCATTGTTTTAAACCGTAGGTATATGAAGTGTTCTCAGTAAGAGTGTACGTCACCTATATTCTTTGTCTGAGTGCTACAACTAATCATCAAGAAAACATCAAACAATAGCTATAACAGTCAACAAAGATCTAGCTCTAAGGACGAAGACATATCTCAATGCTAATGCATTAGTTTGATCTTAGGTGAGTAGGGTAACCTCTCGATCAATCTCAGCACGAAAACTCTCTAAATTGCAAAGTCGTCAAACTCGCTTGGATTTAGTATTTGATTTTGACAAAATATTTTCCGAAATGTTTTAATCATAATTTCAATGAGTTTTGAATGATTTAAAAGTGTTTTGAGACAATGGAATGGTTGTTAAGCGTTAAAATATTAATTTTTCCAAAATGGGGCTATCCAGCACTTTGCCAAAAATTTTCAAATGGCAATAGCGCACAATCAGTGTTGATAGCACGCGGATAGGGTTGAATAATCAAAAATATATTTTTCTTGAAAATTGCCTACAACGCGCTATCCCTTCTAATAATCACTATATAACAGTTGCCCTGATCTTTCGATTTTTAGTAAAATGGGCAATAGCGTGCTATAAGCCTTGATTGCACGCTATCGGAAAGTCTAAAAAACTTGAGCTCTTGGGTTTGTGTATATCGACCTGCAATAGTCCGCTATCCGTCATTAGAGAGCATGATACACAACCCAATAGCATGCTATCCATGTCAGAGTTAGAAATCTCAAATTTCTAATGAGAAAAACGTGGGCCCTTTCCCTTGCTCGATTTTTCTATTCCTTGCACAGTTCTGATTGGGAATCGTAGCTGAAACATTGTCCACTAACCCCATGATAATTCCCATTGTGTCGCACGATCAAAACAACTTTATATTAAACAATGTTTTGAATTCAAATCATTTCCTACTCTCTTGCTCCATAACCTGCAACAGCTAATTTAATAAAAACACTCATTCTCTAATTTTCAAAGATACAACACACACGATTTTTGCAACTTAGCGTGAGCTTTCCAAAGAGTATTTCAAAAGAAGAAAGTCGTGATTCTTGCATTGCCAATAAAAGCTTCGACCGAATCAAAATTGGAAACTGTCTTGAAGATAACCTCATTTTATCCCTTTTGTGCTGAGATTTTCAGAAGCTATCCATTGTTTTAAACTGTAGGTATGTGAAGCATTCTCATTAAGAGTGTACGTCACCTATATTTTTTGTCTGAGTGCTACAACTAATCATCAAGAACACATCAAACAATAGCTATAATAGTCTACAAAGATCTAGCTCTAAGGACGAAGACATATCTCAATGCTAATGCACAACGTGCTATATGCCTTGATTGCACGCTATCGGAAAGTCTAAAAAACTCGAGCTCTTGGGTTTGTGTATATCGACCTGCAATAGTCCCCTATCCGTCATTAGAGAGCATGATACACAACCCAATAGCATGCTATCCATGTCAGAGTTACAAATCTCAAATTTCTAATGCAAAAAAATTGGCCCTTTCCCTTGCTCGATTTTTCTATTCCTTGCAAAGTTCTGACAGGGAATCGTAGCTGAAACATTCTCCACGAACACCAGAATGATTCCCGGTGTATCGCACTGGCAAAACAACTTTAGATTAAACAACGTTTTGAATTCAAATCATTTCCTACTCTCTCGCTCTTTAACCTGCAACTGCTAATTTAATAGAACACTCATTCTCTAATTTAAATTATATACAACACACACGATTTTTGCCAGTTTGCCTAAGCTTTCCAAAGAGAATTTCAAAAGAAGAAAGTCGTGAATCTTGCATTGCCAATAAAAGCTTCGACCGAATCAAAATTGCAGACTGTCTTGAAGATAACCTCATTTTATCCCTTTTGTGCTGAGATTTTCAGAAGCTATCCATTGTTTTAAACTTTAGGTATATGAAGTGTTCTCAGTAAGAGTGTACGTCACCTATATTCCTTGTCTGAGTGCTACAACTAATCATCAAGATCACATCAAACAATAGCTATAATAGTCTACAAAGATCTAGCTCTAAGAACGAAGACATATCTCAATGCTAATGCATTAGTTTGATCTTAGGTGAGTAGGGTAACCTCTCGATCAATCTCAGCACGAAAACTCTCTAAATTGCAAAGTCTTCAAACTCGCTTGGATTTAGTATTTGATTTTGACAAAATATTTTCCGAAAGGTTTTAATCATATTTTCAATGAGTTTTGAATGATTTAAAAGTGTTTTGAGACAATGGAATGGTTGTTAAGCGTTAAAATATTAATTTTTCCAAAATCGGGCTATCCAGCACTTTGCCAAAAATTTTCAAATGGCAATAGCGCACTATCAGTGTTGATAGCACGCTGATAGGGTTGAATAATCAAAAATATATTTTTCTTGAAAATTGCCTACAACGCGCTATCCCTTCTGATAACTCACTATATAGCAGTTGCCCTGATCTTTCGATTTTTAGTAAAATGGGCAATAGCGTGCTATAAGCCTTGATTCCACGCTATCGGAAAGTCTAAAAAACTTGAGCTCTTGGGTTTGTGTATATCGACCTGCAATAGTCCGCTATCCGTCATTAGTGAGCATGATACACAACCCAATAGCATGCTATCCATGTCAGAGTTAGAAATCTCAAATTTCTAATGAGAAAAACGTGGGCCCTTTCCCTTGCTCGATTTTTCTATTCCTTGCACAGTTCTGATTGGGAATCGTAGCTGAAACATTGTCCACTAACCCCATGATAATTCCCATTGTGTCGCACGATCAAAACAGCTTTATATTAAACAATGTTTTGAATTCAAATCATTTCCTACTCTCTTGCTCCTTAACCTGCAACAGCTAATTTAATAAAAACACTCATTCTCTAATTTTCAAAGATACAACACACACGATTTTTGCAACTTAGCGTGAGCTTTCCAAAGAGTATTTCAAAAGAAGAAAATCGTGATTCTTGCATTGCCAATAAAAGCTTCGACCGAATCAAAATTGGAAACTGTCTTGAAGATAACCTCATTTTATCCCTTTTGTGCTGAGATTTTCAGAAGCTATCCATTGTTTTAAACTGTAGATATGTGAAGCGTTCTCAATAAGAGTGTACGTCACCTATATTTTTTGTCTGAGTGCTACAACTAATCATCAAGAACACATCAAACAATAGCTATAATAGTCTACAAAGATCTAGCTCTAAGGACGAAGACATATCTCAATGCTAATGCATTAGTTTGATCTTAGGTGAGTAGGGTAACCTCTCGATCAATCTCAGCACGAAAACTCTCTACATTGCAAAGTCTTCAAAATCACTTGGATTTAGTATTTAATTTTGACAAAATATTTTCCGAAAGGGTTTAATCAAAATTTCAATAAGTTCTGAATGGTTTAAAAGTGTTTTGAGATAATGGATTGGTTCTTAAGTGTTAAAATATTAATTTTTCCAAAATCGGGCTATCCAGCACTTTGCCAAAAATTTTCAAAAGGCAATAGTGCGCTATCAATGTTGATAGCACGCTGATAGGGTTGAATAATCCAAAATATATTTTTCTTGAAAATTGCTTACAACGCGCTATCCCTTCTGATAACTCGCTATACAGCAGATGCCGTGATCTGTCGATTTTTAGTAAAATGGGCAATAGCGTGCTTTAGGCCTTGATTGCACGCTATTGGAAAGTCTAAAAAACTCGAGCTCTTGGGTTTGTGTATATCGACCTGCAATAGTCCGCTATCCGTCATTAGAGAGCATGATACACAACCCAATAGCATGCTATCCATGTCAGAGTTACAAATCTCAAATTTCTAATGAGAAAAAAATTGGCCCTTTCCCTTGCTCGATTTTTCTATTCCTTGCAAAGTTCTGACAGGGAATCGTAGCTGAAACATTCTCCACGAACACCAGAATGATTCCCGGTGTATCGCACTGGCAAAACAACTTTAGATTAAACAACGTTTTGAATTCAAATCATTTCCTACTCTCTCGCTCTTTAACCTGCAACTGCTAATTTAATAGAACACTCATTCTCTAATTTAAATTATATACAACACACACGATTTTTGCCAGTTTGCCTAAGCTTTCCAAAGAGAATTTCAAAAGAAGAAAGTCGTGAATCTTGCATTGCCAATAAAAGCTTCGACCGAATCAAAATTGCAGACTGTCTTGAAGATAACCTCATTTTATCCCTTTTGTGCTGAGATTTTCAGAAGCTATCCATTGTTTTAAACTTTAGGTATATGAAGTGTTCTCAGTAAGAGTGTACGTCACCTATATTCCTTGTCTGAGTGCTACAACTAATCATCAAGATCACATCAAACAATAGCTATAATAGTCTACAAAGATCTAGCTCTAAGAACGAAGACATATCTCAATGCTAATGCATTAGTTTGATCTTAGGTGAGTAGGGTAACCTCTCGATCAATCTCAGCACGAAAACTCTCTAAATTGCAAAGTCTTCAAACTCGCTTGGATTTAGTATTTGATTTTGACAAAATATTTTCCGAAAGGTTTTAATCATAATTTCAATGAGTTTTGAATGATTTAAAAGTGTTTTGAGACAATGGAATGGTTGTTAAGCGTTAAAATATTAATTTTTTCAAAATCGGGCTATCCAGCACTTTGCCAAAAATTTTCAAATGGCAATAGCGCACTATCAGTGTTGATAGCACGCTGATAGGGTTGAATAATCAAAAATATATTTTTCTTGAAAATTGCCTACAACGCGCTATCCCTTCTGATAACTCACTATATAGCAGTTGTCCTGATCTTTCGATTTTTAGTAAAATGGGCAATAGCGTGCTATAAGCCTTGATTGCACGCTATCGGAAAGTCTAAAAAACTCGAGCTCTTGGGTTTGTGTATATCGGCCTGCAATAGTCCGCTATCCGTCATTAGTGAGCATGATACACAACCCAATAGCATGCTATCCATGTCAGAGTTAGAAATCTCAAATTTCTAATGAGAAAAACGTGGGCCCTTTCCCTTGCTCGATTTTTCTATTCCTTGCACAGTTCTGATTGGGAATCGTAGCTGAAACATTGTCCACTAACCCCATGATAATTCCCATTGTGTCGCACGATCAAAACAGCTTTATATTAAACAATGTTTTGAATTCAAATCATTTCCTACTCTCTTGCTCCTTAACCTGCAACAGCTAATTTAATAAAAACACTCATTCTCTAATTTTCAAAGATACAACACACACGATTTTTGCAACTTAGCGTGAGCTTTCCAAAGAGTATTTCAAAAGAAGAAAATCGTGATTCTTGCATTGCCAATAAAAGCTTCGACCGAATCAAAATTGGAAACTGTCTTGAAGATAACCTCATTTTATCCCTTTTGTGCTGAGATTTTCAGAAGCTATCCATTGTTTTAAACTGTAGGTATGTGAAGCGTTCTCAATAAGAGTGTACGTCACCTATATTTTTTGTCTGAGTGCTACAACTAATCATCAAGAACACATCAAACAATAGCTATAATAGTCTACAAAGATCTAGCTCTAAGGACGAAGACATATCTCAATGCTAATGCATTAGTTTGATCTTAGGTGAGTAGGGTAACTTCTCGATCAATCTCAGCACGAAAACTCTTTACATTGCAAAGTCTTCAAACTCGCTTGGATTTAGTATTTGATTTTGACAAAATATTTTCCGAAAGGTTTTAATCATAATTTCAATGAGTTTTGAATGATTTAAAAGTGTTTTGAGACAATGGAATGGTTGTTAAGCGTTAAAATATTAATTTTTCCAAAATCGGGCTATCCAGCACTTTGCCAAAAATTTTCAAATGGCAATAGCGCACTATCAGTGTTGATAGCACGCTGATAGGGTTGAATAATCAAAAATATATTTTTCTTGAAAATTGCCTACACGCGCTATCCCTTCTGATAACTCGCTATATAGCAGTTGCCCTGATCTTTCGATTTTTAGTAAAATGGGCAATAGCGTGCTATAGGCCTTGATTGCACGCTATCGGAAAGTCTAAAAAACTCGAGCTCTTGGGTTTGTGTATATCGACCTGCAATAGTCCGCTATCCGTCATTAGTGAGCATGATACACAACCCAATAGCATGCTATCCATGTCAGAGTTACAAATCTCAAATTTCTAATGAGAAAAAAATTGGCCCTTTCCCTTGCTCGATTTCTCTATTCCTTGCAAAGTTCTGACTGGGAATCGTAGCTGAAACATTCTCCACGAACACCAGAATGATTCCCGGTGTATCGCACTGGCAAAACAACTTTAGATTAAACAACGTTTTGAATTCAAATCATTTCCTACTCTCTTGCTCTTTAACCTGCAACTGCTAATTTAATAGAACACTCATTCTCTGATTTAAATTATATACAACACACACGATTTTTGCCAGTTTGCCTAAGCTTTCCAAAGAGAATTTCAAAAGAAGAAAGTCGTGAATCTTGCATTGCCAATAAAAGCTTCGACCGAATCAAAATTGCAGACTGTCTTGAAGATAACCTCATTTTATCCCTTTTGTGCTGAGATTTTCAGAAGCTATCCATTGTTTTAAACTTTAGGTATATGAAGTGTTCTCAGTAAGAGTGTACGTCACCTATATTCCTTGTCTGAGTGCTACAACTAATCATCAAGATCACATCAAACAATAGCTATAATAGTCTACAAAGATCTAGCTCTAAGAACGAAGACATATCTCAATGCTAATGCATTAGTTTGATCTTAGGTGAGTAGGGTAACCTCTCGATCAATCTCAGCACGAAAACTCTCTAAATTGCAAAGTCTTCAAACTCGCTTGGATTTAGTATTTGATTTTGACAAAATATTTTCCGAAAGGTTTTAATCATAATTTCAATGAGTTTTGAATGATTTAAAAGTGTTCTGAGACAATGGAATGGTTTTTAAGCGTTAAAATATTAATTTTTCCCAAATCGGGCTATCCAGCACTTTGCCAAAAATTTTCAAATGGCAATAGCGCACTATCAGTGTTGATAGCACGCTGATAGGGTTGAATAATCAAAAATATATTTTTCTTGAAAATTGCCTACAACGCGCTATCCCTTCTGATAACTCACTATATAGCAGTTGCCCTGATCTTTCGATTTTTAGTAAAATGGGCAATAGCGTGCTATAAGCCTTGATTGCACGCTATCGGAAATTCTAAAAAACTTGAGCTCTTGGGTTTGTGTATATCGACCTACAATAGTCCGCTATCCGTCATTAGTGAGCATGATACACAACCCAATAGCATGCTATCCATGTCAGAGTTAGAAATCTCAAATTTCTAAAGAGAAAAACGTGGGCCCTTTCCCTTGCTCGATTTTTCTATTCCTTGCACAGTTCTGATTGGGAATCGTAGCTGAAACATTGTCCACTAACCCCATGATAATTCCCATTGTGTCGCACGATCAAAACAACTTTATATTAAACAATGTTTTGAATTCAAATCATTTCCTACTCTCTTGCTCTTTAACCTGCAACAGCTAATATAATAAAAACACTCATTCTCTAATTTTCAAAGATACAACACACACGATTTTTGCAACTTAGCGTGAGCTTTCCAAAGAGTATTTCAAAAGAAGAAAGTCGTGATTCTTGCATTGCCAATAAAAGCTTCGACCGAATCAAAATTGGAAACTGTCTTGAAGATAACCTCATTTTATCCCTTTTGTGCTGAGATTTTCAGAAGCTATCCATTGTTTTAAACTGTAGGTATGTGAAGCGTTCTCTGTAAGAGTGTACGTCACCTATATTTTTTGTCTGAGTGCTACAACTAATCATCAAGAACACATCAAACAATAGCTATAATAGTCTACAAAGATCTAGCTCTAAGGACGAAGACATATCTCAATGCTAATGCATTAGTTTGATCTTAGGTGAGTAGGGTAACCTCTCGATCAATCTCAGCACGAAAACTCTGTAAATTGCAAAGTCTTCAAAATCACTTGGATTTAGTATTTAATTTTGACAAAATATTTTTCGAAAGGGTTTAATCAAAATTTCAATAAGTTCTGAATGGTTTAAAAGTGTTTTGAGTTAATGGATTGGTTCTTAAGTGTTAAAATATTAATTTTTCCAAAATCGGGCTATCCAGCACTTTGCCAAAAATTTTTAAAAGGCAATAGCGCGCTATCAGTGTTGATAGCACGCTGATAGGGTTGAATAATCAAAAATATATTTTTCTTGAAAATTGCTTACAACGCGTTATCCCTTCTGATAACTCGCTATACTACAGATGCCGTGATCTGTCGATTTTTAGTAAAATGGGCAATAGCGTGCTATAGGCCTTGATTGCACGCTATCGGAAAGTCTAAAAAACTCGAGCTCTTGGGTTTGTGGATATCGACCTGCAATAGTCCGCTATCCGTCATTAGAGAGCATGATACACAACCCAATAGCATGCTATCCATGTCAGAGTTAGAAATCTCAAATTTCTAAAGAGAAAAACATTGGCCCTTTCCCTTGCTCGATTTTTCTATTCCTTGCAAAGTTCTGACTGGGAATCGTAGCTGAAACAAACACAAGAATGATTCCCGGTGTATCGCACGGGCAAAACAACTTTAGATTAAACAACGTTTTGAATTCAAATCATTTCCTACTCTCTTGCTCTTTTACCTGCAACTGCTAATTTAATAAAACACTCATTCTCTAATGTAAATTATATACAACACACACGATTTTTGCCAGTTTGCCTAAGCTTTCCAAAGAGAATTTCGAAAGAAGAAAGTCGTGAATCTTGCATTGCCAATAAAAGCTTCGACGGAATCAAAATTGCAGACTGTCTTGAAGATAACCTCATTTATCCCTTTTGTGCTGAGATTTTCAGAAGCTATCCATTGTTTTAAACTGTAGGTATATGAAGTGTTCTCAGTAAGAGTGTACGTCACCTATATTCCTTGTCTGAGTGCTACAACTAATCATCAAGAACACATCAAACAATAGCTATAATAGTCTACAAAGATCTAGCTCTAAGGACGAAGACATATCTCAATCCTAATGCATTAGTTTGATCTTAGGTGAGTAGGGAAACCTCTCGATCAATCTCAGCACAAAAACTCTCTACATTGCAAAGTCTTCAAAATCACTTGGATTTAGTATTTAATTTTGACAAAATATTTTCCGAAAGGTTTTAATCAAAATTTCAATGAGTTTTGAATGGTTTAAAAGTGTTTGGAGACAATGGATTGGTTCTTAAGTGTTAAAATATTAATTTTTCCAAAATTGGGCTATCCAGTCCTTTGCCAAAAATTTTCAAAAGGCAATAGCGCACTATCAGGGTTGATAGCACGCTGATAGGGTTGAATAATCAAAAATATATTTTTCTTGAAAATTGCTTACAACGCGCTATCCCTTCTGATAACTCGCTATAGAGCAGATGTCGTGATCTGTCGATTATTAGTAAAATGGGCAATAACGTGCTATAGGCCTTGATTGCACGCTATCGGAAAGTCTAAAAAACTCGAGCTCTTGGGTTTGTGTATATCGACTTGCAATAGTCCGCTATCCGTCATTAGAGAGCATGATACACAACCCAATAGCATGCTATCCATGTCAGAGTTACAAATCTCAAATTTCTAATGCAAAAAAATTGGCCCTTTCCCTTGCTCGATTTTTCTATTCCTTGCAAAGTTCTGACAGGGAATCGTAGCTGAAACATTCTCCACGAACACCAGAATGATTCCCGGTGTATCGCACTGGCAAAACAACTTTAGATTAAACAACGTTTTGAATTCAAATCATTTCCTACTCTCTTGCTCTTTAACCTGCAACTGCTAATTTAATAGAACACTCATTCTCTAATTTAAATTATATACAACACACACGATTTTTGCCAGTTTGCCTAAGCTTTCCAAAGAGAATTTCAAAAGAAGAAAGTCGTGAATCTTGCATTGCCAATAAAAGCTTCGACCGAATCAAAATTGCAGACTGTCTTGAAGATAACCTCATTTTATCCCTTTTGTGCTGAGATTTTCAGAAGCTATCCATTGTTTTAAACTTTAGGTATATGAAGTGTTCTCAGTAAGAGTGTACGTCACCTATATTCCTTGTCTGAGTGCTACAACTTATCATCAAGATCACGTCAAACAATAGCTATAATAGTCTACAAAGATGTAGCTCTAAGAACGAAGACATATCTCAATGCTAATGCATTAGTTTGGTCTTAGGTGAGTAGGGTAACCTCTCGATCAATCTCAGCACGAAAACTCTCTAAATTGCAAAGTCTTCAAAATCACTTGGATTTAGTATTTGATTTTGACAAAATATTTTCCGAAAGGTTTTAATCATAATTTCAATGAGTTTTGAATGATTTAAAAGTGTTTTGAGACAATGGAATGGTTCTTAAGTGTTAAAATATTAATTTTTCCAAAATTGGGCTATCCAGCACGTTGCCAAAAATTTTGAAAAGGCAATAGCGCACTATCAGTGTAGCACACGTGCCTTTAGGTGACGTCATTTTGACCCGTAGTGTACCCATATACGTATTCGTATACGTATGTGTATATGTATTTTGATGCTCGAAGTACGTAAGTTTGAGTGTCTTTGCATGATTTTAGGTCATAAAGGGTACGCATGAAATTTCGGAACCATCTGTGACCCGTTCGACGTCAAAACATTTCAAAAATGGTGTTTTGGATCAAGTGGAGCTTTCTATTTCTGTCACAACTTAAATCAATGGTTTGATCTCCTAGATCCGTTGTCTGATTGGGCTGAAATCTTGTCAGCTCATTCTTATATGATAGATCTTCATTATGGTCGGTGAAGATCTTAATTGGAGTTACCTAATTTGAGTTATAAGACCCAAAACACTGTTTCACGGATTCTGGGACTTTCTTACGCAGTTTTGATCAAACAGATAGATCTCACAATCCCACCGTTGGATTGATCCTTAAGTTTACCAGAATGTTGATAACGTACTCATTCAACGTTTTAACAGTTAAGATGTTAATGTCGTGTGTATTTTGCAAGAAATGGACTATCTAAATGCAAGTATTGTAACAGGAAAACTGGGTCTTGATAGTTTTGACAACTTTTAGTTGTGGGCCTAAGCTTATCTATTTAAGCAACCAAAACGTGATTTTAGGCTCATTTGCTCATTTCTCAGCCAGAAAAGAGAGAAAGGTGCTGGAGAGGAGAAAAGGAGAGGAAAGTTAGGGTTTGGTGGTTTCTTGCTCAAGGACACCTTAAGGTTTGTATTTTTCCTCCATTTCTTCCTTGAATCTCTCTATTAGTTGCATGATAGCTTTATTTTGAGCATGAGGGTTTCATTTTGATGCATGCATTGTGATGAACCTTGGATGGGTGGAAGACCAAAGTTGAGTTGAGTCTTGCATATCACATATGTGTGATTAGAGAGTGTAAGGAGTACACTAATGGTGAAAGCCCCAATTTCTAGCAAGAAATTGGAAGGTTTAGTTCAAATGACCTAAACTTAGTTTATGGCCTTAGACTTTTTCAAAATGTTTGCATGTCAACTATGTTGATCTAGTGGCCATTGTGGATAATTCCATGTTGCAAGATCAGTAAAATTCATGGTTGAACATGGTGGCCTAGTGTAAAATTGGCAATAGGGCATATGTATGAAAATTTCAAGATTTTATATCAAGAGCATCAAAAGCCCAAATCTGGAAATTTTCATACATATGCCCTATCGCCAATTTTACACTAGGCCACCATGTTCAACCATGAATTTTACTGATCTTGCAACATGGAATCATCCACAGTGGCCAACATAGTTGACATGCAAACATTTTGAAAAATTCTAAGGCCATAAACTAAATTTAGGTCATTTGAACTAAACCTTCCAATTTCTTGCTAGAAATTGGGGCTTTCACCATTAGTGTACTCCTTACACTCTCTAATCACACATATGTGATATGCAAGACTCAACTCCAACTTTGGTCTTCCACCCATCCAAGGTTCATCACAATGCATGCATCAAAATGAAACCCTCATGCTCAAAATAAAGCTATCATGCAACTAATAAAGAGATTCAAGGAAGAAATGGAGGAAAAATACAAACCTTAAGGTGTTCTTGAGCAAGAAACAACCAACCCTAACTTTCCTCTCCTTTTCTCCTCTCCAGCACCTTTCTCTCTTTTCTGGCTGAGAAATGAGCAAATGAGCCTAAAATCACGTTTTGGTTGCTTAAATAGATAAGCTTAGGCCCACAACTAAAAGTTGTCAAAACTATCAAAAACCCAGTTTTCCTGTTACGATACTTCCATTTAGATAGTCCTTTTCTTTCAAAATACGGACGACTTTAACACCTTAACCGTTCAAACGTTGAATGAGTAAGTTATCAACATTCTGGTAAACTTTAGGATCAATCCAACAGTGGGATTGTGAGATCTATCTGTTTGATCAAAACTGCGTAAGAAAATCCCAGAATCCGTGAAACAGTGTTTTGGGTCTTATAACTCAAATTAGGTAACTCCAATTAAGATCTTCACCGTTCATAATGAAGATCTATTATATAAGAATGAGCTGACAAGATTTCAGCCCAATCAGACAACGGATCTAGGAGATCAAACCATTGATTTAAGTTGTGACAGAAATAGAAAGCTCCACTGGATCCAAAACACCATTTTTGAAATGTTTTGACGTCGAACGGGTCTCCGATGGTTCCGAAATTTCATGCGTACCCTTTATGACCTAAAATCATGCAAAGACACTCAAACTTATGTACTTCGAGCATCAAAATACATATACACATACGTATACGAATACGTACGGGTACACTATGGGTCAAAATGACGTCACCTAAAGGCACGGGTGCTACAACTCTCCCCAAATAGGGAATATTTTTTGTCCTCAAAAATAAAAGCAAGAGAACTAACCTCAGTCGGTAAAGAGGTCAGGGAATTTCTCCCTCATCTGGTCCTCGCCCTCCCAGGTTTGCTCTTCATTATCGTGGAATTGCCATCTGACGCGCACAAGCGGGATTTCCTTATTTCTCAATTTCTGAACCCTACGAGCCATAATATGAATAGGCAACTCCTCATAAGTCGTATCCTCCCCAACTTGCAGATGACTCACATCAAGCACATGAGCTGGATCGGGATAAGACTCCTTCAATGGATCTTCATTAAACTTCCTCAGCATCGATACGTGGAATACATCATGAACACCCTCGTGCTGAGAAGGTAGAGCCAACCTGTACGCTACTGGTCCAATCCTCTCAACAATCCGGAATGGCCCAATAAACCTAGGGGCAAGTTTCCCACTAACACCGAACCTCATCTGTCCTTTGAGTGGCGAGACCTTAAGCAAAACTAGATCTCTCACAGCAAACTCTAACGGCCGATGCCGGTTATCATAATAACTTTTTTGCCTGTCCTGAGCTGACTTCAGCCTCTGCCGAATCAGCTTAACTTTCTTAGTCTGCTCAACAACTGCATCAGAGCCCCATAGCTGCGTATCACCCACCTCGTACCAACAAGTTGGAGATCTACAGGGTCTTCCATACAAAGCCTCATACGGTGCCATATCGATGCTAGCCTGATAACTGTTGTTGTAAGCAAATTCACACAAGGGAAAATGCTCACCCCAACCACCACCAAACTCTAAAATGCAAGACCTGAGCATATCCTCCAGCATCTGAATCACTCTCTCGGACTGACCGTCCGTCTGAGGATGAAATGCTGTACTAAGTCGGAGGCAGGTCCCAAATCGAGTCTGCAAGGCCTGCCAAAACCTCGATGTAAATCGTGGATCTCGATCCGACACGATAGACAAGGGCACTCCATGCAATCTCACGATCTCTCTCACATATAATCTGCTCGGTCTATCCACAGAGTCCCTGGCGCTCATAGGAAGGAAGTGCGCACTCTTGGTCAATCTATCTACCACAACCCAAATGGCATCAAATCTGCCCTGAGACCTCGGCAATCCCATGATGAAATCCATTGTGATGTGTTCCCATTTCCACTCGGGTATGGGCAATGGTTGCATCTGACCTCAAGGCTTTCGGTGTTCAGCCTTAACCTGCTGACACACCTCACATCTCTGCACATACTCAGCAATACTCTTCTTCATCCCGTGCCACCATACAGATCTCTTCATGTCATGGTACATCTTGGTAGCCCCTGGATGAACAGTATACTGAGACCTGTGAGCCTCTCGAAGTATCTCAGCACGCAACTCAGCATCATATGGGATCCATAGTCTCCCTCTATACCGCAAGACATCATCTGGACCAATCTGCCAATCGGCCTAGTCAACACTGTCTGCGTATCCACGGTACATGTCATAATCTGGACAATATTCCTGTAAATATCTAACCCTCGGAATATGGGCATCCGCAAGCTGCACGTGCATCTGAGCACATATCTCAGTAAGTGGTGCGTTTGAGAGTATACTCATCATAGTCACTCTCTCAAGTAAATGCCACTGCTGGGCCATCTGAAAAGCAACCACCTGAGTCCCTGCTCTCCTACGGCTCAAAGCATCAGCCACAACATTGGTTTTGCCAGGATGATACTGCAAAGAGAAATCATAATCCTTTAGTAACTCGAACCATCTCCTATGCCGCATATTCAGCTCCTTCTGATCAAAGAGGTACTTCAAACTCTTGTGATCGGAAAACAAAGTGAACCTCTAACCATAAAGGTAATGCCTCCATAGCTTCAGTGCAAATACAATAGCGGCCAGCTCCAAATCATGCACAGGGTAGTTCTACTCATGCACCTTAAGCTGTCTAGATGCATATGCAACCACTCGACCCTCCTGCATCAGTACACATCCCAGACCTAAGAATGATGCATCAGTATAAATTACCAACTCTTTCCCAGGCTCTGGAAGAATCAACACTGGAGCTGTAGTTAACCTCTTTTTCAACTCACTGAAAGCTCTCTCACAGGCATCCGTCCACGTGAAGGCCACGTTCTTCTGAGTCAGCTTAGTCATCGGCACGGATATCTTGGAAAAGTCCTTCACGAACTTCCTGTAATAGCCAGCCAAACCTAGAAAGCTACGAATCTTGGTCACTGTGGTAGGTCTTGGCCAATCAATGATTGCCTCAACCTTAGCAGAATCAACAGAAATACCCTCCGCACTAACCACATGACCCAAGAATTTCACCTCAGTCATCCAGAAATCACACTTGCTCAGCTTGGCATACAGCCTATGCTCCAACAATGTCTGCAAAGTAACTCTGAGATGACGTTCATGATCCTCTCTCGTCTTAGAGTAGACTAGGATATCATCGATGAAGACTATAATGAATTGGTCAAGGTACGACCTGAACACTTTCTGCATCAGATCCATGAACATTGCTGGTGCATTAGTCAACCCGAAGGGCATCACCAAAAACTCGTAATGTCCATACCTCGTCCGAAAGGCAGTTTTCGGCACATCCTCATCTCTTATCCTCAACTGATGGTACCCAGACCTCAAGTCAATCTTCGAAAAGAACTTGGCCCCAATCAATTGGTTAAACAAGTCATCAATACGAGGAAGTGGATATTTGTTCTTCACAGTCACCTTATTCAGTTGACGGTAGTCTATACACAAACGAAGACTCCCATCTTTTTTCTTAACGAACAACACAGGCGCTCCCCAAGGTGACATGCTAGGAGAAATAAATCCCTTGTCCATCAGCTCATCAAGCTGGGCTCTGAGTTCATTCAACTCTTTCGGTGCCATACGATACGGTGGAATGAAAATGGGTTTAGTCCCGGGCATCAACTCAATGATAAAGTCTACCTCTCGCCTAGGCGGCAAGCCAGGCAACTCATCAGGAAAGACCTCTGGGTACTCGCAGACTATAGGAATGTCTGCTAGCTGAATACCCTGACTCACATCATCCACTAGCGTCAAACTCGCCATCGTAGCAACCTCATCATCAGTGGCTAATCTACCCTAGGTAGGTGGTCTCGATGCAGTCCTGCCTCGAAAGACGAAGACTGGCTCTCCGGGTATTTGAAAGATAACCCTCTTGCTGAAGCAATCAATGTGAGCGTGATACGCTGCCAACCAATCCATACCCAAAATGGCATCAAACTCTAGGAACTATAAGACTCTAAGGTCAACAGACATCTCATGGTCCTCGAATCTCACAATGCATCCCACACATACCATATTAGGGTAAATTCTCTCACCGGCCGCCGTACTCAAAATCAACGGCGTACTAGTCCTAACAGTAGGCAATCTCAATCTATCTACTACACCACCAGAAATAAATGACAGAGTAGAACCAGCATCAATCAAGACATACATCAAAGAAATGCAAATGCTGATTGTACCTTCTATTAGTTGCTTGCTAGCCTCGGGATCTGCCTTTGTAACAGCTCTGGCCTGCTCTCTGGTAGGTGCAGCTGTAGATCTAAATTGACCAAAAGGCATCCTCTGTGGACATTGGTTCCTCTTATGCCCTGGAGCCCCGCAACCATAACACACAATCGGCCATGGTGTTCTAGGTGCAGAAGATACAGCCTGCGACCTGGTTCTGGTTGACTGCTGTCTACCAGATCTGACAAAACTCTGTTGTTGCTGCTGGGATTGACTAGAAATCTGAACACTGTGGCCCGCAGCTGGTGGTACCATTGATACTGGAACGGAGGCTACAGATGCCTCATATCCACTGCCGTTGAATCTTGGCCTCTTATTGCGTCGGCCTCTCCTGCCATTGAAATATTGTGCCTCTGACCCTGCCTGTTGAGTCTGAACTGGGTTTAGTCCCGGGCATCAACTCAATGATAAAGTCTACCTCTCGCCTAGGCGGCAAGCCAGGTAACTCATCATGCAAAGACACTCAAACTTACGTACTTTGAGCATCAAAATACATATACACATACGTATACGAATACATATACGGGTACACTATGGGGCAAAATGACGTCCCCTAAAGGCACGGGTGCTACAACTCTCCCCAACTTAGGAATATTTTTTGTCCTCAAAAATAAAAGCAAGAGAACTAACCTCAGTCGGTAAAGAGGTCGGGGAATTTCTCCCTCATCTGGTCCCCGCGCTCCCAGGTTTGCTCTTCATTATCTTGGAATTGCCATCTGACGCGCACAAGCGGGATTTCCTTATTTCTCAATCTCTGATACCATAGTTGTCACAACCCACTATACGTGACGTCATGACCGGCACGTGAACCTCCGAGTATACCCTCCGTCGGTATACCCGACGTCTCGTCAGCCTAAAATACATATACGAGTCCCCAAAAAGAAATGAAAGTACATCATTAACAACCAACTATCATGATCATAATGAAATAAAATATTACTTCTCCAAAGTTTTACAAACATAAAATTCCAGAGTCTTCAAAATGATACAAAACCCAACACATCCCAACTGTGTTAAATATACAATTACTAGGTGTTATCATGTACATAATTATCAAAATACAAAACTAAATGTACAACACCTACATGAAACACAAACAAGGGATGCAACTTACATCAATGGTTTGATCTCCTAGATCCGTTGTCTGATTGGGCTGAAATTTTGTCAGCTCATGAATCTCTCTATTAGTTGCATGAAAGCTTTATTTTGAGCATGAGGGTTTCATTTTGATGCATGCATTGTGATGAACCTTGGATGGGTGGAAGACCAAAGTTGGAGTTGAGTCTTGCATATCACATATGTGTGATTAGAGAGTGTAAGGAGTACACTAATGGTGAAAGCCCCAATTTCTAGCAAGAAATTGGAAGGTTTAGTTCAAATGACCTAAACTTAGTTTATGGCCTTAGACTTTTTCAAAATGTTTGCATGTCAACTATGTTGATCTAGTGGCCATTGTGGATGATTCCATGTTGCAAGACCAGTAAAATTCATGGTTGAACATGGTGGCCTAGTGTAAAATTGGCAATAGGGCATATGTATGAAAATTTCCAGATTTGGGGCTTTTGATGCTCTTGATATAAAATCTGGAAAATTATGCAATGTAGGTCTAATTGGACATGATTAGAGTTGTTTGATGATTGAATTCAGTGGGTTCGCATAATAAATACCCTAAGATTGACTAATTTTGATCTAGGCTAAGTATTTGGTAATTTTGCATGTAATTTGGGGATTTTGCCCAAATTGGGAGTTTTCACCCAAAGCAAGTCAATTTGTGAAATTGACTTGGGGATTGTTTAATTGGACCCAAATTAAGTAGAATCATGGGTTTAAAATGTTAAGACCTATGTTAAATTGATATGACTTAGTTCATTTTGACCTTATGTTTTATGTTGGCCTAATTGGGGATTTTGGCCAAGACTTAGTCAATTGATGAAATTGACTTGATGTATAGTCTAATTGACCCTAATTATAATTGAATTTCATGTATATTAGTGGTTGGATCATAGGATCACCCTATTACATTCAATTTAGGTCAATCTTAGTTAATTGAGTCTAAATGATCAAGTTGGGCAATATGGAAATTGGCTCAAGGGGGTAATAAATTTAGAATCTAATTGACTTTAGATTGGGTTTGAACATGGGGTTTTGACACACTTTATGACTGATTGTCAGTTGTGTGAACCATGTTATTTCCAGGTCTTGTGATTGATCTTGAACCCGTTTAGTCAATTGGAGTGTTTTGGCAATTGGATTGGCTAGACTTAGCCAATCAAGAGTGAGTGTTCTTTTACTTTTGGATTATTTATATGTGGCATTGTAGTATAGAAATGTTTTAAATACTTATGTATGATGGTATGCATGTTTTAATATTCCATGAAATTCATTTGAGCATAATTCATTGGGATGACAATTTGGGTTGAGGCCCCTAGTTGGAATTTCCTCTTTTTGGGAATTCTCGTAAGTCTAGCGGCGATCCCAGTTGTGTACCTGGCAGAGGGTTTTATGCCTTGTGTATGGGTAGGTTAGTTTAAATTAATCCTACGTGCTGCACAACCCCATAAACCCTATTAGAATACGAGTATTGTGTGTGTGTTCGGGCGCTGTGCGTCGCGCACCAGGCCTTGAAACCCCCATACTCAGGAGGTGTTAGGATTGCATGAGCATGACTACAAAATGTTATGCATCGTCTTATGTATGACTTGATGCATTATGTTAGCATGTATGTAATATATTTCGTCATCATGATATTTCGATTGTTTTATGATCTTACCATGTTTTATAAATGCACGTATATGCCACTTGTAAATAACATTCACTGAGTTGGCTGTAGCTCACACCTCACCATCTTCTTTCAGGATCTGATAGAAAAGGAAAAGGGAAGGCTTGACTGCGAAGCATCCCTTGTTTTTGTTTCATGTAGGTGTTGTACATTTAGTTTTGTATTTTGATAATTATGTACATGATAACACCTAGTAATTGTATATTTAACACATAGTTGGGATGTGTTGGGTTTTGTATCATTTTGAAGACTCTGGAATTTTATGTTTGTAAAACATTGGAGAAGTAATATTTTATTTCATTATGATCATGATAGTTGGTTGTTAATGATGTACTTTCATTTCTTTTTGGGGATTCGTATATGTATTTTAGGCTGACGGGACGTCGGGTGTACCGACGGAGGGTATACTCGGAGGTTCTCGTGCCGGTCATGACGTCACGTATAGTGGGTCGTGACAATCAGTGTTGATAGCACGCTGATAGGGTTGAATAATCAAAAATTTATTTTTCTTGAAAATTGCCTACAGCTCACTATCCCTTCTGATAACTCGCTATAGAGCAGTTGCCGTGATCTTTCGATTTTTAGTAAAATGGCCAATAGTGTGCTATAGGCCTTGATTCCACGCTATCGGAAAGTCTAAAAGACTCGAGCTTTTGGGTTCGTGTATATCGACCTGCAATAGTCCGCTATCCGTCGTTAGAGAGCATGATACACAACCCAATAGCATGCTATCCATGTCAGAGTTAGAAATCTCAAATTTCTAATGAGAAAAACATGGGCCCTCCCCCTTGCTCGATTTTTCTATTCCTTGCACAGTTCTGACTGGGAATCGTAGTTGAAACATTCTCCACTAACCCCAGGATAATTCCCATTGTGTCGCATGATCAAAACAACTTTATATTAAACAATGTTTTGAATTCAAATCATTTCCTACTCTCTTGCTTTTTAACCTGCAACTACTAATTTAATAAAACACTCATTCTCTAATTTTTAAAGATACAATACACACAATTTTTGCAAGTTAGACTGAGCTTTCCAAAGAATATTTCAAAAGAAGAAAGTCGTGATTCTTGCATTGCCAATAAAAGCTTCGGCCGAATCAAAATTGCAAACTTTCTTGAAGATAACCTCATTTTATCCCTTTTGTGCTGAGATTTTCAGAAGCTATCCATTGTTTTAAACTGTAGGTATATAAAGTGTTCTCAGTAAGAGTGTACGTCACCTATATTCTTTGTCTTAGTGCTACAACTAATCATCAAGAACACATCAAACAATAGCTATAATAGTCTACAAAGATCTAGCTCTAAGGACAAAGACATATCTCAATGCTAATGCATTTGTTTGATCTTAAATGCGTAGGGTAACCTCTCGATCAATCTCAGCACGAAAACTGTCTAAATTGCAAAGTCTTCAAAACCACTTGGATTTAGTATTTAATTTTGACAAAATATTTTCCGAAAGGTTTTAATCATAATTTCAATGAGTTTTGAATGTTTTAAAAGTGTTTTGATACAATGGATTGGTTCTTAAGTGTTAAAATATTAATTTTTCCAAAATCGGGCTATCCATTACTTTACCAAAAATTTTCAAAAGGCAATAGCGCACTATCAGTGTTGATAACACGCTGATAGGGATGAATAATCAAAAATATATTTTTCTTGAAAATTGCCTACAGCGCGCTATCCCTTCTGATAACTCGTTATAGAGCAGTTGCCGTGATCTTTTGATTTTTAGTAAAATGGGCAATTGCGTGCTATAGGCTTTGATTGCACGCTATCGGAAAGTGTAAAAAACTCGAGCTCCTGGGTTTGTGTATATCGACCAGCAATAGTCCACTATCCGTCATTAGAGACCATGATACACAACCCAAATAGGATGCTATCCATGTCAGAATTAGAAATCTCAAATTTATACTGAGAAAATCGTGGGCCCTTTCCATTGCTCGATTTTTCTATTCCTTGCAAAGTTCTGACTGGGAATCGTAGCTGAAACATTGTCCACTAACACTAGGATGATTCCGGTGTGTCGCACGGGCAAAACAACTTTAGATTAAACAACGTTTTGAATTCAAATCATTTCCTACTCTCTTGCTCTTTAACCTGCAACTACTAATTTAATAAAACACTCATTCTCTAATTTTCAAATATACAACACACACGATTTTTGCAAGTTAGCCTAAGCTTTCCAAAGAGAATTTCAAAAGAAGAAAGTCGTAAATCTTGCATTGCCAATAAAAGTTTCGACCGAATCAAAGATTCAGACTGTCTGGAAGATAACTCATTTTATCCCTTTTGTGCTGAGATTTTCAGAAGCTATCCATTGTTTTAAACTGTAGGTATATGAAGTGTTCTCAGTAAGAGAACACATCACCTATATTCTTTATCTGAGTGCTACAACTAATTATCAAGAACACATCAAACAATAGCTATAATAGTCTACAAAGATGTAGCTCTAAGGACGAAGACATATCTCAATGCTAATGCATTAGTTTGATCTTAGGTGTGTAGGGTAACCTCTCGATCAATCTCAGCACGAACACTCTCTAAATTGCAAAGTCTTCAAAATCACTTGGATTTAGTATTTGATTTTGACAAAATATTTTCTGAAAGGTTTTAATCATAATTTCAATGAGTTTTGAATGATTTAAAAGTTTTTTGAGACAATGGAATGGTTATTAAGTGTTAAAATATTAATTTTTCCAAAATCGGGCTATGCAGCACTTTGCCAAAATTTTTCAAAAGGCAATAGCGCACTATCAGTGTTGATAGCACGCGGATAGGGTTGAATAATCAAAAATATATTTTTCTTGAAAATTGCCTACAGCGCGCTATCCCTTCTGATAACTCGCTATAGAGCAGTTGCCGTGATCTTTCGATTTTTAGTAAAATGGGCAATAGCGTGCTGTAGGTCTTGATTGCACGCTATCGGAAAGTCTAAAAAACTCGAGCTCTTGGGTTTGTGTATATCGATCTGCAATAGTCCACTATCCGTCATTAGACAGCATGATACACAACCAAATACCATGGTGTCCATGTCAGAGTTAGAAATCTCAGAATTCTAACGATAAAAATTGGGGCCCTTTCCCATGCTCGATTTTTCTATTCCTTGCAGAGTTTTGACTGGGAATCGTAGCTGAAACATTCTCCACTAACCCTAGGATGATTCCTATTGTGTCATACGATCAAAACAACTTTATATTAAACAATGTTTTCAATTCAAATCATTTCCTACTCTCTTGCTCTTTAACCTGCAAGTGCTAATTTAATAAAACACTCATTCTCTAATTTTCAACGATACAACACACTCGATTTTTGCAAGTTAGCCTGAGCTTTCCAAAGCGTATTTCAAAAGAAGAAAGTTGTGATTCTTGCATTGCCAACAAAAGCTTCGACCGAATCAAAATTGCAAACTTTCTTGAAGATAACCTCATTTTATCCCTTTTGTGCTGATATTTCCAGAAGCTATCCAATGTTTTAAACTGTAGGTATATGAAGTGTTCTCAGTAAGAGTGTACGTCACCTATATTTTTTGTCTGAGTGCTACAACTAATCATCAAGAACACATCAAACAATAGCTATAATAGTCTATAAAGATCTAGCTCTAAGGACGAAGACATATCTCAATGCTAATGCATTAGTTTGATCTTAAGTGCGTAGGGTAACCTCCGATCAATCTCAGCACGAAAACTCTCTAATTTGCAAAGTCTTGAAAATCACTTGGATTTAGTATTTAATTTTAACAAAAATTTTTCCAAAAGGTTTTAATCATAATTTCAATGAGTTTTGAATGTTTTCAAAGTGTTTTTAGACAATGGATTTGTTCTTAAGTGTTAAAATATTAATTTTTCCAAAATCGGGCTATCCTGCACTTTGCCAAAAATTTTCAAAAGGCAATAGAGCACTATCAGTGCTGATAGCACGCGGATGGGGTTGAATAATCAAAAATATATTTTTCTTGAAAATTGCCTACAGCGCGCTATCCCTTCTGATAACTCGCTTTAGAGCAGTTGCCGTGATCTTTCGATTTTTAGTAAAATGGGCAATAGCGTGCTGTAGGTCTTCATTGCACGCTATCGGAAAGTCTAAAAAACTCGAGCTCTTGGGTTTGTGTATATCGATCTGCAATAGTCCACTATCCGTCATTAGACAGCATGATACACAACCAAATAGCATGGTGTCCATGTCAGAGTTAGAAATCTAAGAATTCTAAGGATACAAACTGGGGCCCTTTCCCTTGCTCGATTTTTCTATTCCTTGCGGAGTTTTGACTGGCAATCGTAGCTGAAACATTCTCCACTGACCCCAGGATGATTCCCATTGTGTCGCACGATCAAAACAACTTTATATTAAACAATGATTTGAATTCAAATCATTTTTTACTCTCTTGCTCTTTAACCTGCAACTACTATTTTAATAAAACACTCATTCTCTAATTTTCAACGATACAACACACTCGATTTTTGCAAATTAGCCTGAGCTTTCCAAAGCATATTTCAAAAGAAGAATGTCGTGATTCTTGCATTGCCAACAAAAGCTTCGACCGAATCAAAATTTCAAATTGTCTTGAAGATAACCTCATTTTATCCCTTTTGTGCTGAGATTTTCAGAAGCTATGCAGTGTTTTAAACTGTAGGTATATGAAATGTACTTAGTAAGAGTGTACATCACCAATATTCTTTGTCTGAGTGCTACAACGAATAATCAAGAACACATCAAACAATAGCTATAATAGTCTACAAAGATCTAGTCTTAAGGACGAAGACATATCTCAATGCTAATGCATTAGTTTGATCTTAAGTGCGTAGGGTAACCTCTCGATCAATCTCAGCACGAAAACTCTCTAAATTACAAAGTCTTCAAAATCACTTGGATTTAGTATTTAATTTTGACAAAGTATTTTTTGAAAGGTCTTTATAATAATTTCAATGAGTTTTGAATGTTTTAAAAGTGTTTTGAGACAATGGATTGGTTCTTAAGTGTTAAAATATTAATTTTTCCAAAATCGGGTTATCCAGCACTTGATAGCACGCTGATAGGTATGAATAATCAAAAATATATTTTTCTTGAAAATTGCCTACAGCGCGCTATCCCTTCTGATAACTCGTTATAGAGCAGTTGTCGTAATCTTTTGATTTTTAGTAAAATGGGCAATAGCGTGCTATAGGCTTTGATTGCACGCTATCGAAAAGTCTAAAAAACTCGAGCTCTTGGGTTTGTGTATATCGATCTGCAATAGTCCACTATCCGTCATTAGATTTAGTATTTGAATTTGACAAAATATTTTCTGAAAGGTTTTAATCATAATTTCAATGAGTTTTGAATGTTTTAAAAGTGTTTTCAGACAATGGATTGGTTCTTTAGTGTTAAAATATTAATTTGTCCAAAATCGGGCTATCCATCACTTTGCCAAAAATTTTCAAAAGGCAATAGCGCACTATCAGTGTTGATAGCACGCTAATAGGGTTGAATAATCAAAAATATATTTTTCTTGAAAATTGCCTACAGCGCGCTATCCCTTCTGATAACTCGCTATAGAGCAGTTGCCGTGATCTTTCGATTTTTAGTAAAATGGGCAATAGCGTGCTGTAGGTCTTGATTGCACGCTATCGAAAAGTCTAAAAAACTCGAGCTCTTGGGTTTGTGTATATCGATCTGCAATAGTCCACTATCCGTCATTAGATTTAGTATTTGAATTTGACAAAATATTTTCCGAAAGGTTTTAATCATAATTTCAATGAGTTTTGAATGTTTTAAAAGTGTTTTCAGACAATGGATTGGTTCTTTAGTGTTAAAATATTAATTTGTCCAAAATCGGGCTATCCATCACTTTGCCAAAAATTTTCAAAAGGCAATAGCGCACTATCAGTGTTGATAGCACGCTAATAGGGTTGAATAATCAAACATATATTTTTCTTGAAAATTGCCTACAGCACGCTAGCCCTTCTGATAACTCGCTATAGAGCAGTTGCCGTGATCTTTCGATTTTTAGTAAAATGGGCAATAGCGTGCTATAGGCCTTGATTGCACACTATCGGAAAGTTTAAAAAACTCGAGCTCTGGGGCTTTTGTATATCGACCTGCAATAGTCCGCTATCCGTCATTAGAGAGGATGATACAAAAAAAAATAGCATGGTATCCATGTCAGAGTTAGAAATCTCAGAATTCTAACGATAAAAACTGGGGCCCTTTCCCTTGCTCGATTTTTCTATTGCTTGCAGAGTTTTGACTGGGAATCGTAGCTGAAACATTCTCAACTAACCCCAGGATGATTCCCATTGTGTCGCACGATCAAAATAACTTTATATTAAACAATGTTTTGAATTCAAATCATTTCCTACTCTCTTTCCCTTTAACCTGCAACTGCTAATTTAATAAGAAGAAAAGAAGAAAACAATGTTTTTAGTAAACTGCTAGTTAGCCTGAGCTTTCCAAAGCGTATTTCAAAAGAAGAAAATCGTGATTCTTGCATTGCCAACAAAAGCTTCGACCGAATCAAATTTGCAAACTGTCTTGAAGATAACCTCATTTTATCCCTTTGGTGCTGAGATTTTCAGAAGCTATCCAGTGTCTTAAACTGTAGGTATATGAAGTGTTCTCAGTAAGAGTGTACGTCACCTATATTCTTTGTCTGAGTGCTAGAACAAATCATCAAGAACACATCAAACAATAGCTACAATAGTCTACAAAGATCTAGCTCTAAGGACGAAGACATATCTCAATGCTAATGCATTAGTTTGAACTTACGTGTGTAGGGTAACCTCTCGATCAATCTCAGCACGAAAACTCTCTAAATTTCAAAGTCTTCAAAATCACTTAGATTTAGTATTTGATTTTGACAAAATATTTTCCCAAAGGTTTTAATCATAATTTCAATGAGTTTTGAATGATTTAAAAGTGTTTTGAGACAATGGAATGGTTCTTAAGCGTTAAAATATTAATTTTTTCAAAATCGGGCTATCCAGCAGTTTGCCAAAATTTTTCAAAAGGCAATAGCGCACTATCAGTGTTGATAGCACGCGGATAGGGTTGAATAATCAAAAATATATTTTTCTTGAAAATTGCCTACAGCGCGCTATCCCTTCTGATAACTCGCAATAGAGCATTGCGGTGATCTTTCGATTTGTAGTAAAATGGGCAATAGCGTGCTATAGGCCTTGATTGCACGATATCGAAAAGTCTAAAAAACTCGAGCTCTTGGGTTTGTGTATATCGATCTGTAATAATCCGCTATCCGTCATTAGAGAGCATGATACACAACCCAACAGCATGGTCTCAGAGTTAGAAATCTCAAAATTCTAATGAGAAAAACATGGGCCCTTTCCCTTGCTCGATTTTTCTATTCCTTGCACAGTTCTGACTGCGAATCGTAGCTGAAACATTCTCCACTGACCCTGGGATGATTCCCATTGTGTCGCACGATCAAAACAACTTTATATTAAACAATGATTTCAATTCAAATCATTTTCTACTCTCTTGCTCTTTAACCTGCAACTACTATTTTAATAAAACACTCATTCTCTACTTTTCAACGATACAACACACTCGATTTATGCAAATTAGCCTGAGCTTTCCAAAGCGTATTTCAAAAGAAGAAAGTCGTGATTCTTGCATTGCCAACAAAAGCTTCGACCGAATCAAAATTGCAAACTTTCTTGAAGATAACCTCATTTTATCCCTTTTGTGCTGAGATTTTCAGAAGCTATCCAATGTTTTAAACTGTAGGTATATGAAGTGTTCTCAGTAAGAGTGTACGTCACCTATATTCTTTGTCTGAGTGCTACAACTAATCATCAAGAACACATCAAACAATAGCTATAATAGTCTATAAAGATCTAGCTCTAAGGACGAAGACATATCTCAATGCTAATGCATTAGTTTGATCTTAAGTGCGTAGGGTAATCTCCGATCAATCTCAGCACGAAAACTCTCTAATTTGCAAAGTCTTGAAAATCACTTGGATTTAGTATTTAATTTTAACAAAATTTTTTCCAAAAGGTTTTAATCATAATTTCAATGAGTTTTGAATGTTTTCAAAGTGTTTTTAGACAATGGATTTGTTCTTAAGTGTTAAAATATTAATTTTTCCAAAATCGGGCTATCCTGCACTTTGCCAAAAATCTTCAAAAGGCAATAGAGCACTATCAGTGCTGATAGCACGCGGATAGGGTTGAATAATCAAAAATATATTTTTCTTGAAAATTGCCTACAGCGCGCTATCCCTTCTGATAACTCGCTATAGAGCAGTTGCCGTGATCTTTCAATTTTTTGTAAAATGGGCAATAGCGTGCTGTAGGTCTTGATTGCACGCTATCGGAAAGTCTAAAAAACTCGAGCTCTTGGGTTTGTGTATATCGATCTGCAATAGTCCACTATCCGTCATTAGACAGCATGATACACAACCAAATAGCATGGTATCCATGTCAGAGTTAGAAATCTAAGAATTCTAATGATAAAAAATGGGGCCCTTTCCCTTGCTCGATTTTTCTATTCCTTGCAGAGTTTTGACTGGGAAACGTAGCTGAAACATTCTCCACTAACCCCAGGATGATTCCCATTGTGTCGCACGATCAAAACAACTTTATATTAAACAATGTTTTGAATTCAAATCATTTTCTACTCTCTTGCTCTTTAACCTGCAACTACTATTTTAATAAAACACTCATTCTCTAATTTTCAACGATACAACACACTCGATTTTTGCAAATTAGCCTGAGCTTTCCAAAGCATATTTCAAAAGAAGAAAGTCGTGATTCTTGCATTGCCAACAAAAGCTTCGACCGAATCAAAATTGCAAATTGTCTTGAAGATAACCTCATTTTATCCCTTTTGTGCTGAGATTTTCAGAAGCTATGCAGTGTTTTTAACTGTAGGTATATGAAATGTTCTTAGTAAGAGTGTACGTCACCTATATTCTTTGTCTGAGTGCTACAACGAATAATCAAGAACACATCAAACAATAGCTATAATAGTCTACAAAGATCTAGTCTTAAGGACGAAGACATATCTCAATGCTAATGCATTAGTTTGATCTTAAGTGCGTAGGGTAAGCTCTCGATCAATCTCAGCACGAAAACTCTCTAAATTGCAAAGTCTTCAAAATCACTTGGATTTAGTATTTAATTTTGACAAAGTATTTTCTGAAAGGTCTTAATAATAATTTCAATGAGTTTTGAATGTTTTAAAAGTGTTTTGAGACAATGGATTGGTTCTTAAGTGTTAAAATATTAATTTTTCCAAAATCGGGCTATCCAGCACTTTGCCAAAAATTTTCAAAAGGCAATAGCGCACTATCAGTATTGATAGCGCGCTGATAGGGATGAATAATCAAAAATATATTTTTCTTGAAAATTGCCTACAGCGCGCTATCCCTTCTGATAACTCGTTATAGAGCAGTTGCCGTGATCTTTTGATTTTTAGTAAAATGGGCAATAGCGTGCTATAGGCTTTGATTGCACGCTATCGGAAAGTGTAAAAAACTCGAGCTCCTGGGTTTGTGTATATCGACCAGCAATAGTCCACTATCCGTCATTAGAGAGCATGATACACAACCCAAATAGGATGCTATCCATGTCAGAATTAGAAATCTCAAATTTATACTGAGAAAATCGCGGGCCCTTTCCATTGCTCGATTTTTCTATTCCTTGCAAATTTCTGACTGGGAATCGTAGCTGAAACATTCTCCACTAACACCAGGATGATTCCCGGTGTGTCGCACGGGCAAAACAACTTTAGATTAAACAACGTTTTGAATTCAAATCATTTCCTACTTTCTTGCTCATTAACCTGCAACTACTAATTTAATAAAACACTCATTCTCTAATTTTCAAATATACAACACACACGATTTTTGCAAGTTAGCCTAAGCTTTCCAAAGAGAATTTCAAAAGAAGAAAGTCGTAAATCTTGCATTGCCAATAAAAGTTTCGACCGAATCAAAATTGCAAACTGTCTGGATGATAACCTCATTTTATCCCTTTTGTGCAGAGATTTTTAAAAGCTATCCATTGTTTTAAACCGTAGGTATGTGAAGTGTTCTCAGTAAGAGTGTACGTCACCTATATTCCTTGTCTGAGTGCTACAACTAATTATCAAGAACACATCAAACAATAGCTATAATAGTCTACAAAGATCTAGCTGTAAGGACGAAGACATATCTCAATGCTAATGCATTAGTTTGATCTTAGGTGTGTAGGGTAATCTCTCGATCAATCTCAGCAGGAAAACTCTCTAAATTGCAAAGTCTTAAAAATCACTTGGATTTAGTATTTGATTTTGACAAAATATTTTCCGAAAGGTTTTAATCATAATTTCAATGAGTTTTGAATGATTTAAAAGTGTTTTGAGACAATGGATTGGTTCTTAAGTGTTAAAATATTAATTTTTCCAAAATCGGGCTATCCAGCACTTTGCCAACATTTTTCAAAAGGCAATAGCGCACTATCGGTGTTGATAGCACGCTGATAGGGTTGAATAATCAAAAATATATTTTTCTTAAAAATTTCCTACAGCGCGCTATCCCTTCTGATAACTCGCTATAGAGCAGTTGCCGTGATCTTTCGATTTTTAGTAAAAAGGGCAATAACGTGCTATAGGCCTTGATTGCACGCTATCGTAAAGTCTAAAAAACTCGAGCTCTTGGGTTTGTGTATATCAACCTGCAATAGTCCGCTATCCGTTATTAGAGAGCATGATACACAACCCAATAGCATGGTATCCATGTCAGAGTTAGAAATCTCAGAATTCTAACGATAAAAATTGGGGCCCTTTCCCATGCTCGATTTTTCTATTCCTTGCACAGTTCTGACTGCGAATCGTAGCTGAAACATTCTCCACTGACCCTGGGATGATTCCCATTGTGTCGCACGATCAAAACAACTTTATATTAAACAATGATTTCAATTCAAATCATTTTCTACTCTCTTGCTCTTTAACCTGCAACTGCTATTTTAATAAAACACTCATTCTCTACTTTTCAACGATACAACACACTCGATTTATGCAAATTAGCCTGAGCTTTCCAAAGCGTATTTCAAAAGAAGAAAGTCGTGATTCTTGCATTGCCAACAAAAGCTTCGACCGAATCAAAATTGCAAACTTTCTTGAAGATAACCTCATTTTATCCCTTTTGTGCTGAGATTTTCAGAAGCTATCCAATGTTTTAAACTGTAGGTATATGAAGTGTTCTCAGTAAGAGTGTACGTCACCTATATTCTTTGTCTGAGTGCTACAACTAATCATCAAGAACACATCAAACAATAGCTATAATAGTCTATAAAGATCTAGCTCTAAGGACGAAGACATATCTCAATGCTAATGCATTAGTTTGATCTTAAGTGCGTAGGGTAACCTCCGATCAATCTCAGCACGAAAACTCTCTAATTTGCAAAGTCTTGAAAATCACTTGGATTTAGTATTTAATTTTAACAAAATTTTTTCCAAAAGGTTTTAATCATAATTTCAATGGGTTTTGAATGTTTTCAAAGTGTTTTTAGACAATGGATTTGTTCTTAAGTGTTAAAATATTAATTTTTCCAAAATCGGGCTATCTTGCACTTTGCCAAAAATTTTAAAAAGGCAATAGAGCATTATCAGTGCTGATAGCACGCGGATAGGGTTGAATAATCAAAAATATATTTTTCTTGAAAATTGCCTACAGCGCTATCCCTTCTGATAACTCGCTATAGAGCAGTTGCCGTGATCTTTCGATTTTTAGTAAAATGGGCAATAGCGTGCTGTAGGTCTTGATTGTACGCTATCGGAAAGTCTAAAAAACTCGAGCTCTTGGGTTTGTGTATATCGATCTGCAATAGTCCACTATCCGTCATTAGACAGCATGATACACAACCAAATAGCATGGTATCCATGTCAGAGTTAGAAATCTAAGAATTCTAATGATAAAAACTGGGGCCCTTTCCCTTGCTCGATTTTTCTATTCCTTGCAGAGTTTTGACTGGGAATCGTAGTTGAAACATTCTCCACTAACCCCAGGATGATTTCCATTGTGTCGCATGATCAAAACAACTTTATATTAAACAATGTTTTGAATTCAAATCATTTTCTACTCTCTTGCTCTTTAACCTGCAACTACTATTTTAATAAAACACTCATTATCTAATTTTCAACGATACAACACACTCAATTTTTGCAAATTAGCCTGAGCTTTCCAAAGCATATTTCAAAAGAAGAAAGTCGTGATTCTTGCATTGCCAACAAAAGCTTCGACCGAATCAAAATTACAAACTTTCTCGAAGATAACCTCATTTTATCCCTTTTGTGCTGAGATTTTCAGAAGCTATCCACTGTTTTAAACTGTAGGTATATGAAGTGTTCTCAGTAAGAGTGTACGTCACCTATATTCTTTGTCTGTGTGCTACAACTAATCATCAAGAACACATCAAACAATAGCTATAATAGCCTACAAAGATCTAGCTCTAAGTACGAAGACATATCTCAATGCTAATGCATTAGTTTGATCTTAGGTGAGTTGGGTAAGCTCTCGATCCATCTCAGCACGAAAACTCTCTAAATTGCAAAGTGTTCAAAATCACTTAGATTTAGTATTTGATTTTGACAAAATATTTTCCGAAAGGTTTTAACCATAATTTCAATGAGTTTTGAATGATTTAAAAGTGTTTTGAGACAATGGAATGGTTCTTAAGCGTTAAAATCTTAATTTTTTCAAAATCGGGCTATCCAGCACTTTGCCAAAAATTTTCAAAAGGCAATAGCGCACTATCAGTGTTGATAGCACGCGGATAGGGTTGAATAATCAAAAATATATTTTTCTTGAAAATTGCCTACAGCGCGCTATCCCTTCTGATAACTCGCTATAGAGCAGTTGTCGTGATCTTTCGATTTTTAGTAAAATGGGCAATAGCGTGCTGTAGGTTTTGATTGCACGCTATCGGAAAGTCTAAAAAACTCGAGCTCTTGGGTTTGTGTATATCGATCTGCAATAGTCCACTATCCGCCATTAGATTTAGTATTTGAATTTGACAACATATTTTTCGAAAGGTTTTAATCATAATTTCAATGAGTTTTGAATGTTTTAAAAGTGTTTTCAGGCAATGGATTGGTTCTTTAGTGTTAAAATATTAATTTGTCCAAAATCGGGCTATCCAGCAGTTTGCCAAAAATTTTCAAAAGGCAATAGCGCACTATCAGTGTTGATAGCACGCGGATAGGGTTGAATAGTCAAAAATATATTTTTATTGAAAATTGCCTACAGCGCGCTATCCCTTCTGATAACTCGCAATAGACCATTGCCGTGATCTTTCGATTTGTAGTAAAATGGGCAATAGCGTGCTATAGGCCTTGATTGCACGATATCGAAAAGTCAAAAAAACTCGAGCTCTTGGGTTTGTGTATATCGATCTGCAATAATCCGCTATCCGTCATTAGAGAGCATGATACACAACCCAACAGCATGGTCTCAGAGTTAGAAATCTCAAAATTCTAATGAGAAAAACATGGGCCCTTTCGCTTGGTCGATTTTTCTATTCCTTGCACAGTTCTGACTGGGAATCGTAGCTGAAACATTCTCCACTGACCCCAGGATGATTCCCATTGTGTCGCACGATCAAAACAACTTTATATTAAACAATGATTTGAATTCAAATCATTTTCTACTCTCTTGCTCTTTAACCTTCAACTACTATTTTAATAAAACACTCATTCTCTAATTTTCAACGATACAACACACTCGATTTATGCAAATTAGCCTGAGCTTTCCAAAGCGTATTTCAAAAGAAGAAAGTCGTGATTCTTGGATTGCCAACAAAAGCTTCGACCGAATCAAAATTGCAAACTTTCTTGAAGATAACCTCATTTTATCCCTTTTGTGCTGAGATTTTCAGAAGCTATCCAATGTTTTAAATTGTAGGTATATGAAGTGTTCTCAGTAAGAGTGTACGTCACCTATGTTCTTTGTCTGAGTGCTACAACTAATCATCAAGAACACATCAAACAATAGCTATAATAGTCTATAAAGATCTAGCTCTAAGGACGAAGACATATCTCAATGCTAATGCATTAGTTTGATCTTAAGTGCGTAGGGTAACCTCCGATCAATCTCAGCACGAAAACTCTCTAATTTGCAAAGTCTTGAAAATCACTTGGATTTAGTATTTAATTTTGACAAAATATTTTTCGAAAGCTTTTAATCATAATTTCAATGAGTTTTGAATGTTTTCAAAGTGTTTTGAGACAATGGATTTGTTCTTAAGTGTTAAAATATTAATTTTTCCAAAATCGTGCTATCCAGCACTTTGCCAAAAATTTTCAAAAGGCAATAGCGCACTATCAGTGTTGATGGCACGCTGATAGGGTTGAATAACCAAAAATATATTTTTCTTGAAAATTGCCTACAGCGCGCTTTCCCTTCTGATAACTCTCTATAGAGCAGCTGCCGTGATCTTCCGATTTTTAGTAAAATGGGCAATAGTGTGCTATAGGCCTTGATTGCACGCTATCGGAAAGTCTAAAAAACTCGAGCTCTTAGGTTTTTGTATATCGATCTGCAATAGTCCGCTTTCCGTCATTAGAGAGCATGATACACAACCAAATAGCATGGTATCCATGTCAGAGTTAGAAATCTCAGAATTCTAACGATAAAAACTGGGGCCCTTTCCCTTTCTCGATTTTTCTATTCCTTGCAGAGTTTTGACAGGGAATCGTAGCTCAAACATTCTCCACTAACCCCAGGATGATTCCCATTGTGTCGCACGATGAAAACAACTTTATATTAAACAAAGTTTTGAATTCAAATCATTTCCTACTCTCTTTCTCTTTAACCTGCAACTGCTAATTTAATAAACACTCATTCTCTAATTTTCAACGACGCAACACATTCGATTTTTGCAAGTTAGATTGAGCTTTCCAAAGCATATTTCAAAAGAAGAAAATCGTGATTCTTGCATTGCCAACAAAAGCTTCGACCGAATCAAAATTGCAAACTGTCTTGAAGATAACCTCATTATATCCCTTTTGTGCCGAGATTTTCAGAAGCTATCCTGTGGTTTAAACTGTAGGTATATGAAGTGGTCTCAGTAAGAGTGTACGTCACCTATATTCTTTGTGTGGGTGCTACAACTAATCATCAAGAACACATCAAACAATAGCTACAATAGTCTACAAAGATCTAGCTCTAAGGACGAAGACATATCTCAATGCTAATACATTAGTTTGATCTTAGGTGTGTAGGGTAACCTCTCGATCAATCTCAGCACGAAAACTCTCTAAATTGCAAAGTCTTCAAAATCACTAAGATTTATATTTGATTTTGACAAAATATTTTCCGAAAGGTTTTAATCATAATTTCAATGAGTTTTGAATGATTTAAAAGTGTGTTGAGACAATGGAATGGTTCTTAAGCGTTAAAATATTAATTTTTTCAAAATCGGGATATCCAGCAGTTTGCCAAAAATTTTCAACAGGCAATAGCGCACTATCAGTGTTGATAGCACGCGGATAGGGTTGAATAATCAAAAATATATTTTTCTTGAAAATTGCGCTATCCTTTCTGATAACTCGCTATAGAGCAGTTGCCGTGATTTTTTGATTTTTAGTAAAATGGGCAATAACGTGCTATAGGCCTTGATTGCACGCTATCGGAAAGTCTAAAAAACTCGAGCTCTTGGTTTTTGTATATCGACCTGCAATAGTCCGCTGTCCGTCATTAGAGAGCGTGATACACAACCAAATAGCATGGTATCCATGTCAGAGTTAGAAATCTCAGAATTCTAACGATAAAAACTGGGGCCTTTTCCCTTGCTCGATTTTTCTATTCCTTGCAGAGTTTTGACTGGGAATCGTAGCTGAAACATTCTCCACTAACCCCAGGATGATTCCCATTGTGTCGCACGATCAAAACAACTTTATATTAAACAATGTTTTGAATTCAAATTATTTCCTACTCACTTGCTCTTTAACCTGCAACTGCTAATTTAATAAAACACTCATTCTCTAATTTTCAACGATACAACACATTCGATTTTTGCAAGTTAGCCCGAGCTTTCCAAAGCGTATTTCAAAAGAAGAAAATCGTGATTCTTGCATTGCCAACAAAAGCTTCGACCAAATCAAATTTGCAAACTGTCTTGAAGATAACTTCATTTTATCCCTTTTGTGCTGAGATTTTCAGAAGCTATCCAGTGTCTTAAACTGTAGGTATATGAAGTGTTCTCAGTAAGAGTGTACGTCACCTATATTCTTTGTCTGAGTGCTACAACTAATCATCAAGAACACATCTAACAATAGCTACAATAGTCTACAAAGATCTAGCTCTAAGGACGAAGACATATCTCAATGCTAATGCATTAGTTTGATCTTAGGTATGTAGGGTAACCTCTCGATCAATCTCAGCACGAAAACTCTCTAAATTGTAAAGTCTTCAAAATCACTGAGATTTCCTATTTGATTTTGACAAAATATGTTCCGAAAGGTTTTAATCATAATTTCAATGAGTTTTGAATGATTTAAAAGTGTTTTGAGACAATAGAATGGTTCTTAAGCGTTAAAATATTAATTTTTTCAAAATCGGGCTATCCAGCCCTTTGCCAAAATTTTTCAAAAGGCAATAGCACTTTCAGTGTTGATAGCACGCAGATAGGGTTGAATAATCAAAAATATATTTTTCTTGAAAATTTCCTACAACGCGCTATCCCTTCTGATAACTCGCTATATAGCAGTTGCCGGGATCTTTCGATTTTTAGTAAACTGGGCAATAGCGTGCTATAGGCCTTGATTGCACGCTATCGGAAAGTCTAACAAACTCGAGCTCTTGGGTTTGTGTATATCGATCTGCAATAGTCCGCTATCCGTTATTAGAGAGCATGATACACAACCCAATAGCATGCTCTCAGAGTTAGAAATCTCAAAATTCTAATGAGAAAAACATGGGCCCTTTAACCTGCTCGATTTTTCTATTCCTTGCACGGTTCTGACTGGGAATCGTAGCTGAAACATTCTCGACTACCACCAGGATGATTTCCATTGTGTCGCACTATCAAAACAACTTTATAATAAACAATGTTTTGAATTCAAATCATTTCCCACTCTCTTGCTCTTTAACCTGCAACTGCTAATTTAATAAAACACTCATTCTCTAATTTTCAAAGATACAACACACACGATTTTTGCAAGTTAGCCTGAGCTTTCCAAAGAGTATTTCAAAAGAAGAAAGTCGTGATTCTTGAATTACCAATAAAAGCTTCGACCGAATCAAAATTGCAAACTTTCTTGAAGATAACCTCATTTTATCCCTTTTGTGCTGAGATTTTCAGAAGCTATCCATTGTTTTAAACTGTAGGTATATGAAGTGTTCTCAGTAAGAGTGTACGTCACCTATATTCTTTGTCTGAGTGCTACAACTAATCATCAAGAACACATCAAACAATAGCTATAATAGTCTACAAAGATCTAGCTCTAAGGACGAAGACATATCTCAATGCTAATGCATTAGTTTGATCTTAAATGCGTAGGGTAACCTCTCGAACAATCTCAGCACGAAAACTCTCTAAATTGCAAAGTCTTTAAAATCACTTGGATTTAGTATTTAATTTTGACAAAATATTTTTCGAAAGGTTTTAATCAAAATTTCAATGAGTTTTGAATGTTTTAAAAGTGTTTTGAGACAATGGATTGGTTCTTAAGTGTTAAAATATTACTTTTTCCAAAATCGGGCTATCCAGCACTTTGCCAAAAATTTTCAAAAGGCAATAGCGCACTATCAGTGTTGATAGCACGCGGATAGGGTTGAATAATTAAAAATATATTTTTCTTTAAAATTGCCTACAGCGCGCTATCCCGTCTAATAACTCGCTATAGAGCAGTTGCCGTGATCTTCCAATTTTTAGTAAAATGGGCAATAGCGTGCTATAGGCCTCGATTGCACGCTATCGGAAAGTCCAAAAACTCGAGCTCTTGGGTTTGTGTATATCGATCTGCAATAGTCCGCTATCCGTCCTTAGAGAGCATGATACACAACCCAATAGCATGCTCTCAGAGTTAGAAATCTCAAAATTCTAATGAGAAAAACTGTAGGTATATGAAGTGTTCTCAGTAAGAGTGTACGTCACCTATATTCTTTGTGTGAGTGCTACAACTAATCATCAAGAACACATCAAACAATAGCTACAATAGTCTACAAAGATCTAGCTCTAAGGACGAAGACATATCTCAATGCTAATGCATTAGTTTGATCTTAAATGCGTAGGGTAACCTCTCGAACAATCTCAGCACGAAAACTCTCTAAATTGCAAAGTCTTCAAAATCACTAAGATTTATATTTGATTTTGACAAAATATTTTCCGAAAGGTTTTAATCATAATTTCAATGAGTTTTGAATGATTTAAAAGTGTGTTGAGACAATGGAATGGTTCTTAAGCGTTAAAATAATAATTTTTTCAAAATCGGGATATCCAGCAGTTTGCCAAAAATTTTCAACAGGCAATAGCGCACTATCAGTGTTGATAGCACGCGGATAGGGTTGAATAATCAAAAATATATTTTTCTTGAAAATTGCGCTATCCTTTCTGATAACTCGCTATAGAGCAGTTGCCGTGATTTTTTGATTTTTAGTAAAATGGGCAATAACGTGCTATAGGCCTTGATTGCACGCTATCGGAAAGTCTAAAAAACTCGAGCTCTTGGTTTTTGTATATCGACCTGCAATAGTCCGCTGTCCGTCATTAGAGAGCGTGATACACAACCAAATAGCATGGTATCCATGTCAGAGTTAGAAATCTCAGAATTCTAACGATAAAAACTGGGGCCTTTTCCCTTGCTCGATTTTTCTATTCCTTGCAGAGTTTTGACTGGGAATCGTAGCTGAAACATTCTCCACTAACCCCAGGATGATTCCCATTGTGTCGCACGATCAAAACAACTTTATATTAAACAATGTTTTGAATTCAAATTATTTCCTACTCACTTGCTCTTTAACCTGCAACTGCTAATTTAATAAAACACTCATTCTCTAATTTTCAACGATAAAACACATTCGATTTTTGCAAGTTAGCCTGAGCTTTCCAAAGCGTATTTCAAAAGAAGAAAATCGTGATTCTTGCATTGCCAACAAAAGCTTCGACCAAATCAAATTTGCAAACTGTCTTGAAGATAACTTCATTTTATCCCTTTTGTGCTGAGATTTTCAGAAGCTATCCAGTGTCTTAAACTGTAGGTATATGAAGTGTTCTCAGTAAGAGTGTACGTCACCTATATTCTTTGTCTGAGTGCTACAACTAATCATCAAGAACACATCTAACAATAGCTACAATAGTCTACAAAGATCTAGCTCTAAGGACGAAGACATATCTCAATGCTAATGCATTAGTTTGATCTTAGGTATGTAGGGTAACCTCTCGATCAATCTCAGCACGAAAACTCTCTAAATTGTAAAGTCTTCAAAATCACTGAGATTTACTATTTGATTTTGACAAAATATGTTCCAAAAGGTTTTAATCATAATTTCAATGAGTTTTGAATGATTTAAAAGTGTTTTGAGACAATAGAATGGTTCTTAAGCGTTAAAATATTAATTTTTTCAAAATCGGGCTATCCAGCCCTTTGCCAAAATTTTTCAAAAGGCAATAGCACTTTCAGTGTTGATAGCACGCAGATAGGGTTGAATAATCAAAAATATATTTTTCTTGAAAATTTCCTACAACGCGCTATCCCTTCTGATAACTCGCTATATAGCAGTTGCCGGGATCTTTCGATTTTTAGTAAACTGGGCAATAGCGTGCTATAGGCCTTGATTGCACGCTATCAGAAAGTCTAACAAACTCGAGCTCTTGGGTTTGTGTATATCGATCTGCAATAGTCCGCTATCCGTTATTAGAGAGCATGATACACAACCCAATAGCATGCTCTCAGAGTTAGAAATCTCAAAATTCTAATGAGAAAAACATGGGCCCTTTAACCTGCTCGATTTTTCTATTCCTTGCACGGTTCTGACTGGGAATCGTAGCTGAAACATTCTCGACTACCACCAGGATGATTTCCATTGTGTCGCACTATCAAAACAACTTTATAATAAACAATGTTTTGAATTCAAATCATTTCCCACTCTCTTGCTCTTTAACCTGCAACTGCTAATTTAATAAAACACTCATTCTCTAATTTTCAAAGATACAACACACACGATTTTTGCAAGTTAGCCTGAGCTTTCCAAAGAGTATTTCAAAAGAAGAAAGTCGTGATTCTTGCATTGCCAATAAAAGCTTCGACCGAATCAAAATTGCAAACTTTCTTGAAGATAACCTCATTTTATCCCTTTTGTGCTGAGATTTTCAGAAGCTATCCATTGTTTTAAACTGTAGGTATATGAAGTGTTCTCAGTAAGAGTGTACGTCACCTATATTCTTTGTCTGAGTGCTACAACTAATCATCAAGAACACATCAAACAATAGCTATAATAGTCTACAAAGATCTAGCTCTAAGGACGAAGACATATCTCAATGCTAATGCATTAGTTTGATCTTAAATGCGTAGGGTAACCTCTCGAACAATCTCAGCACGAAAACTCTCTAAATTGCAAAGTCTTTAAAATCACTTGGATTTAGTATTTAATTTTGACAAAATATTTTTCGAAAGGTTTTAATCAAAATTTCAATGAGTTTTGAATGTTTTAAAAGTGTTTTGAGACAATGGATTGGTTCTTAAGTGTTAAAATATTACTTTTTCCAAAATCGGGCTATCCAGCACTTTGCCAAAAATTTTCAAAAGGCAATAGCGCACTATCAGTGTTGATAGCACGCGGATAGGGTTGAATAATTAAAAATATATTTTTCTTTAAAATTGCCTACAGCGCGCTATCCCGTCTAATAACTCGCTATAGAGCAGTTGCCGTGATCTTCCAATTTTTAGTAAAATGGGCAATAGCGTGCTATAGGCCTCGATTGCACGCTATCGGAAAGTCCAAAAACTCGAGCTCTTGGGTTTGTGTATATCGATCTGCAATAGTCCGCTATCCGTCATTTGAGAGCATGATACACAACCCAATAGCATGCTCTCAGAGTTAGAAATCTCAAAATTCTAATGAGAAAAACTGTAGGTATATGAAGTGTTCTCAGTAAGAGTGTACGTCACCTATATTCTTTGTGTGAGTGCTACAACTAATCATCAAGAACACATCAAACAATAGCTACAATAGTCTACAAAGATCTAGCTCTAAGGACGAAGACATATATCAATGCTAATACATTAGTCTGATCTTAGGTGTGTAGGGTAACCTCTCGATCAATCTGTGCACGAAAACTCTCTAAATTGCAAAGTCTTCAAAATCACTAAGATTTATATTTGATTTTGACAAAATATTTTCCGAACGGTTTTAATCATAATTTCAATGAGTTTTGAATGATTTAAAAGTGTGTTGAGACAATGGAATGGTTCTTAAGCGTTAAAATATTAATTTTTTCAAAATCGGGATATCCAGCAGTTTGCCAAAAATTTTCAAAAGGCAATAGCGCACTATCAGTGTTGATAGCACGGTAATTGGGTTGAATAATCAAACATATATTTTTCTTGAAAATTGCCTACAGCGCGCTATCCGTTCTGATAACTCGCTACAGAGCAGTTGCCGTGATCTTTCGATTTTTAGTAAAATGGGCAATGGCGTGCTATAGGCCTTGATTGCACGCTGTCGGAAAGTCTAAAAACTTGAGCTCCTGGGTTTTTGTATATCGACCTGCAATAGTCCGCTATCCGTCATTAGAGAGCATGATACACAACCAAATAGCATGGTATCAATGTCAGAGTTAGAAATCTCAGAATTCTAACGATAAAAACTGTGGCCCTTTCCCTTGCTCAATTTTTCTATTCCTTGCAGAGTTTTTACTGGGAATCGTAGCTTAAACATTCTCCACTAACCCCAGGATGATTCCCATTGTGTCGCACGATCAGAACAACTTTATATTGAACAATCTTTTGAATTCAAATCATTTCCTACTCTCTTGCTCTTTAACCTGCAACTGCTAATTTAATAAAACACTCATTCTCTAATTTTCAACGATACAACACATTCGATTTTTGCAAGTTAGCCTGAGCTTTCCAAAGAGTATTTCGAAAGAAGAAAGTCGTGATTCTTGCATTGCCAATAAAAGCTTCGCCCGAATCAAAATTGCAAACTTTCTTGAAGATAACCTCATTTTATCCCTTTTGTGCTGAGATTTTCAGAAGCTATCCATTGTTTTAAACTGTAGGTATATGAAGTGTTCTCAGTAAGAGTGTACGTCACCTTTATTCTTTTTCTGAGTGCTACAACTAATCATCAAGAACACATCAAACAATAGCTACAATAGTCTACAAAGATCTAGCTCTAAGGACGAAGACATATCTCAATGCTAATGCATTAGTTTGATCTTAGGTGTGTAGGGTAACCTCTCGATCAATCTCAGCACGAAAACTCTCTAAATTGCAATGTCTTCAAAATCACTTAGACTTAGTATTTGATTTTGACAAAATATTTTCCGAAAGGTTTTAATCATGATTTCAATGAGTTTTGAATGATTTAAAAGTGTTTTGAGACAATGGAATGGTTCTTAAGCGTTAAAATATTAATTTTTTCAAAATCGGGCTATCCAGCACTTTGCCAAAAAATTTCAAAAGTCAATAGCGCACTATCAGTGTTGATACCACCCTAATTGGGTTGAATAAGCAAAAATATATTTTTCTTGAAAATTGCCTACAGCGCGCTATCCCTTCTGATAACTCGCTATAGAGCAGTTGCCGTGATCTTTCGATTTTTAGTAAAATGTGCAATAGCGTGCTATAGGCCTTGATTGCACGCTATCGGAAAGTCTAAAAAGCTCGAGCTCTTAGGTTTTTGTATATCGACCTGCAATAGTCCGCTATCCGTCGTTAGAGAGCATGATACACAACCAAATAGCATGATATCCATGCTAGAGTTAGAAATCTCAGAATTCTAACGATAAAAACTGGGGCCCTTTCCCTTCCTCGATTATTCTATTCCTTGCAGAGTTTTGACTGGGAATCGTAGCTTAAACATTCTCCACTAACCCCAGGATGATTCCCATTGTGTCGCACGATCAAAACAACTTTATATTACACAATGTTTTAAATTCAAATCATTTCCTACTCTCTTGCTCTTTAACCTGCAACTGCTAATTTAATAAAACACTCATTCTCTAATTTTCAACGATACAACACATTCGATTTTTGCAAGTTAGCCTGAGCTTTCCAAAGCGTATTTGAAAAGAAGAAAATCGTGATTCTTGCATTGCCAACAAAAGCTTCGACCGAATCAAAATTGCAAACTATCTTGAAGATAACTTCATTTTATCCCTTTTGTGCTGAGATTTTCAGAAGCTATCCAGTGTTTTAAACAGTAGGTATATGAAGTGTTCTCAGTAAGAGTGTACGTCAGCTATATTCTTTGTCTGAGTGCTACAACTAATCATCAAGAACACATCAAACAATAGCTACAATAGTCTACGAAGATCTAGCTCTAAGGACGAAGACATATCTCAACGCTAATGCATTAGTTTGATCTTAGGTGTGTAGGGTAACCTCTCGATTAATCTCAGCACGAAAACTCTCTAAATTGCAAAGTCTTCAAAATCACTTAAAATTAGTATTTGATTTTGACAAAATATTTTCCGAAAGGTTTTAATCATAATTTCAATGAGTTTTGAATGATTTAAAAGTGTTTTGAGACAATGGAATGGTTCTTAAGCGTTAAAATATTAATTTTTTCAAAATCGGGCTATCCAGCACTTTGCCAAAAATTTTCAAAAGGCAATAGCGCACTATCAGTGTTGATAGCACGCGGATAGGGTTGAATAATTAAAAATATATTTTTCTTTAAAATTGCCTACAGCGCGCTATCCCGTCTAATAACTCGCTATAGAGCAGTTGCCGTGATCTTCCAATTTTTAATAAAATGGGCAATAGCGTGCTATAGGCCTCGATTGCACGCTATCGGAAAGTCCAAAAGCTCGAGCTCTTGGGTTTGTGTATATCGATCTGCAATAGTCCGCTATCTGTCATTAGAGAGCATGATACACAACCCAATAGCATGCTCTCAGAGTTAGAAATCTCAAAATTCTAATGAGAAAAACATGGGCCCCTTCCCCTGCTCGATTTTTCTATTCCTTTCACAGTTTTGACTGGGAATCGTAGCTGAAACATTCTCCACTAACCCCAGGATGATTCCCATTGTGTCGCACGATCAAAACAACTTTATATTAAACAATGTTTTGTATTCAAATCATTTCCTACTCTCTTGCTCTTTAACCTGCAAGTGCTAATTTAATAAAACACTGTCACACCCCGCCCGGACGCGCCTAAACCGGCGGTACACTCACGGACGGGGCGCGCATTTGGATCAATCATAATGGTAATAACAGAGTGCGCAGCGGAAATACAGTACACAGTACAAATCTGATTTCATATAATTCAGAATACTTTTGTACATAAAATGGTCTAGGGAAGATACTCCCAAAATCCCCAATGAATCATACAAAGGGTACACAAATGTGGGCCCCATAACCTGCACCCAGTCCACCCTAATTTCCTGTGAAAGATTTGATAATATTGGAGTGAGCTTAACCGGCGGTACACTCACGGACGGGGCGCGCATTTGGAACAATCCTAATGGTAATAACAGAGTGCGCAGCGGAAATACAGTACACAGTACAAATCTGATTTCATATAATTCAGAATACTTTTGTACATAAAATGGTCTAGGGAACATACTCCCAAAATCCCCAATGAATCATACAAAGGGTACAAAATGTGGGCCCCATAACCTGCACCCAGTCCACCCTAATTTCCTGTGAAAGATTTGATAATATTGGAGTGAGCTTAACGCGCTCAGTGGGTAAATAGTGCATGAGTATAACAATTAATAAAGCCTACTTCAATATCAAATATCTTAAATTACACATGTGAGCATCATAATCAATCAATATGAATGTATGCATGACACCGTCACGTATTAATGGTTTGATGAGCGTACATCGCCTGAATTCATGTACAGGAACGATGCTCTGAATTCACGTACTGATGTCCCTCCCCGGGTGTAGCCGGGTTCTCATGTACGTCCTTCTCCAGAGAAATATAATGAATAGTGAGCAATGCTTCTAACTATTCTATGAGTCATAAACCATATACGTCCCTAGGTGGTGATATGTATGATGCCAATGCATGAACTGGTCTAGTCTACTAGTCTGGTCTTTCTTGACATTTAGACTGACTTTAGCAACGTCTAGTGAACCTTATCAGGGTCGGTATCACGACGTGCAAAGTTATAACATTCAGGTCATAACATTATTGACATAATGCAGTGTAAATGAATAGTAGACATAATAATAATTGAATGTAAACTTTAATAAAAGTTATAAAACACGCAAACCTATGTTTCGTTCCCCACCTTCAGATCTGGTGCTTTTCTCAGGACAGAACTTCGTTGCACCGCTTTCAGATCTGGCGCTTTCTTCCGGGCAGAATTTTGTTGCACCGCACTGAGAGTCTCGATTAGAGAGTCTCAAAAACTAAAAACTTAGAATGCGTGGAAAGGAGAAGAAAAATCACAAGAGAAGGTGATTTGGTGTGAGAAATGAGAAATGAGGAGGTTCTTATATAGAGATTTTTGCGCCTGAACGTTCTGGCAGGCGCCTGAACGTTCTGGCAGGAGCCTGAACGTTCTGGCAGGGCGCCTGAACGTTCTGGCATGGCGCCTGAACGTTCTGGCAGGCGCCTGAACGTTCTGGCAGGGCGCCTGAACGTTCTGGCAGGGCGCCTGAACGTTCTGGCAGGGCGCCTGAACGTTCTGGCAGGCGCCTGAACGTTCTGGCATGGCGCCTGAACGTTCTGGCAGGCGCCTGAACGTTCTGGCATAGCGCCTGAACGTTCTGGCATAGCGCCTGAACGTTCTGGCAGGCGCCTGAACGTTCGGGCGTTGCCCAAATTGTAAAAATTTCAAATAGTAATTTAATTTTTTTTTTTTTTATTTTTTATTTTTTTGTGAAATACTGGGTATTACACTCTACCCCCCTTAAAGGGATTTCGCCCTTGAAATCAAGTCAAGGAGTGATGGGGGTGGTCGGCTTGAGAAGTAGCCGCAGGCTGTGAATGAGGCCATTGCATGTGTGCAATACGCTATTCATTGATATTATTTTCAGACAGCTGGTAGTTATTGAAGTGAAACAATGTATCAAGATAGGTGTAAACAATGTTTCATCCTGATCTTGATAAGTGAAAATAATACAACGTATCACTTCATCAGTTGGTACGAGAAAACAATTGAGGGAATTTTTGTTTAATTGTTGATTCTAGTTCCCATGTTGCTTCCTCTACGCGTGGTGATCCCAGAGCACTTTCACAAGTGGGATGCTACGGCGCCGAAGTTCTTGAGTTTTTCTATCTAAAATCTGGATTGCTTTCTCCTGGTACGTATTTCCTTCCTCAACCCGAACCTCGACTAAAGGGATGATATGCGAAGGATCAGGACGATACTTGCGAAGCATAGATACGTGAAAAACGTCATGAACCTTAGGCATGGATGATGGAAGGGACAGACGATAAGCAAGTTTGCCAATACGTTCAATGATCAGAAATGGACCGATATATCGCGGGGAGAGCTTGCCTTTGATCCCAAAGCGTTTGACACCTCTTGTGGGCTGGACTTTCAGAAAAACAAAGTCCCCCTTATCAAATTCTAGAGGTTGTCGCCGCTTGTCAGCATAGCTCTTCTGTCGACTTTGTGCAACACGAAGCCGTTCCTTTACGAGTGCGATCTTTTCAGAAGTCTCTTGTACTAGTTCAGGGCCTAACTGCGATCGATCTGCCATGTCTAACCAGCATATCGGAGATCTGCAAGGCCGACCATAGAGAGCCTCGTATGGTGCCATGCCGATACTAGCTTGGTAGCTGTTGTTGTATGCAAACTCAACTAGATGCAAATACTTGGCCCATCCGTCATGAAAGTCTAAAATGCAGCATCGTAACATGTCTTCTAAGATTTGGATAAGCCGCTCGGACTGCCCATCAGTCTGAGGGTGGAAGGCTGTGCTCATAGTGATCTTAGAACCCATTCTATTTTGGAAACTTTGCCAAAAGTTGGATGTGAATCGAGGGTCTCGATCAGAGACGATCGTGAGTGGTATGCCATGAAGGCGTACGATCACTTTTTCATAGAGTGCGGCAAGTTTGGCGGGATTATCCGTGAACTTTATTGGCAAGAAGTGTGCCGACTTTGTAAGTCGGTCAATGATGACCCAGATAGCATCTTGCCCTTTATTATTTCGAGGTAAGGCTGTAACAAAATCTATTGCGATGTTCTCCCATTTCCATTCTCCAATAGGTAACGGTTGGAGAAGGCCAGAGGGAAGTCTTCGTTCGACCTTAACTTGCTGGCAAACAAGACATCGGGCAACGAAGTCTGCAATTGCCGTCTTCATTCCAGAAAACCAGAATTGTCGCTTGACATCCTGGTACATCTTGTCACCCCCAGGATGCATAGCGTATCTTGAACAGTGCATCTAGTAAGTACGTCTTTCCGAACCTCGGGATCGTGCGGAAGACAAAGACGTTTTTTATAGAAAATGGCTCCGTTGTCAGAGACTGACCAATGAGGAAGGTCTTGCCCGCTGAGTAGAAGTTCTCGTTTTTCTATTAACATAGGGTCATTGGCTTGAGTAGCTGAAATCTTGCGAACGAGGTCAGAGGTAGCTGATAATTGAGAGAGTCGTGGGCTTGGTCCCTCTATGTTCAGTTGTAGGTTAAAGTTCTCCAACTCTGTAGCCAACTTTCCCCTTTCATAGTTAAGAGTGCAAGCAACATAAGATTTTCTACTCAGGGCATCAGCCACAACATTGGCCTTTCCGGGATGGTACTGGAGTTGAAAGTCATAATCTTTCAAGAATTCCAACCATCGTCTTTGGCGGAGGTTTAGGTCTCGCTGAGTGTATATGTACTTAAGACTCTTGTGATCCGAGAAGACCTCGAACCGTTCACCGTAGAGGTAATGACGCCATAATTTCAGTGCAAACACAACAGCTGCAAGTTCCAAGTCATGAGTTGGGTAATTACCCTCATGAATCTTCAGTTGTCTGGACGCATAGGCAACCACTTGGCCTTCTTGCATTAGTACGGCACCTAAGCCTTGGAGAGAGGCGTCGGTGTATAATGAAAATCCAATTGCATTTCTTGGAGTGATAAGTACAGGTGCTGTCGTGAGGCGTTTCTTCAATTCCTGAAATGATGCTTCACAGGCGGAATTCCAAATAAAGCGCACGTCTTTTCGAGTGAGCTTGGTCATAGGTTCAGCAATCTTTGAGAAGTCCTTGATCAAGCGTCTGTAATAGCCAGCCAAACCAAGAAAACTCCTAATCTGAGTAACAGTGGTAGGCTGCTTCCAGTTTAAGACGACTTCAACCTTAGAAGGGTCGACCTCAATGCCATTGCCTGAAACCACATGGCCGAGGAATTGAACTCTCTGCGCCCAAAATTCGCACTTACTCAACTTTGCATACAGTTGGTGTCTTTGTAAGGTCTGGAGGACGATCTTCAAATGTAGTTTATGGTCGTCATCGGTTGAGGAATATATCAAGATGTCGTCCACAAAAACCACCACAAATCGGTCTAAGTATAACCTGAATATGCGATTCATCAAATCCATGAATGCTGCAGGGGCATTTGTTAGACCGAATGGCATAACTAAGAACTCGTAATGGCCGTACCGAGTTCTGAACGCTATTTTGGTGATGTCCGACGCTCGGATCCGGAGTTGGTGATAACCGGACCGTAAATCAATCTTAGAGAAGTATTTGGCATCTCTAAGTTGGTCGAACAAGTCATCGATCCTGGGCAACGGATATCTGTTCTTGATGGTGACGTTATTCAACTTGCGATAGTCGATGCAAAGTCGTAACGAACCATCCTTTTTGCGAACAAACAGAACTGGAGCGCCCCAGGGTGATGAACTCTTTCGGATGAAGCCATTACTCTCTAATTCCTTAAGTGGTTTGTCTAATTCGACCAGTTCAACATTTGACATTCTGTATGGTGGAATTGAGATAGGCCCTGTCCCAGGTATGAGGTTGATCTCAAAATCGAATTCCCTAACAGGAGGTAGACCAGGAAGGTCATTAAGAAAAACTGTTGGGAATTCAGATACGACTGGAACATCGTGTACTTCGGGAGGGTACAGAGCTGGTGATTTCATTGTCGTTTCCAAGAGACAACGCTCGAAGTTGTGACTTGAGAAGGGCAACTGTTGATTTGTGGATCCATTGTCTTGTTCCCTGAATCTTGACAAATTCTCCTGTAGGCAAAGTTAACTGAACTTGCTTGTTCATACAGTCGATCTTTGCATTCAGTGGTGCCAGCCAGTCCATGCCGAGGATGATGTCGAAGTCTTCAAAATCCATGACAAAAAGATCGGCATATATTATCTGGTCAGACATTCGAAGCTCACATCGAGAGCACTGCAAATTCACGTCAGTACCCGATCCGAATGGGGATGTGACATGGAGTGTGATGTTTGTGGGTTCAGGATGCAGGCCTAAATGTCTTACCAATGCTGATGATATAAAAGAATACGTAGCACCTGAATCAAACAAAACATGCACCATGGTATTGAACAAAGGAAAGGTACCTTCGACGACATTATTGTCTGGGAGGGGTTGGTGAGCGATGGCATATGCTCTGCCCTGATTCCGTGGACCCTGGTTCGGCTGGGTCTGCCTGGGTTGGGCATTAGCAGCAGGTGGTGCTTGTTGGACTGGAATAGCAGGAATAGGTTGCTGAAGGTGCGGACAAAGATGTTTGACATGGCCCTTCTGGCCGCAGTTGTAACAAGTTGGCCTGTACTGCTGATGGTTTTGCTGGCCATTCTGATTATTGTGCTGGCCTTGTTGATTGTGGTGTCGGCCACCACTTCTGCCATTTCTGTTGCTACGGCCACCTCGTCCATAACGACCGCCACGGCCATGATTTCGGAAACCCTGGTGGTTAGAGTTAAAAGGTTCAGTCGCAGGTGTTGTGCCTGCATTCGTCGAAACCGGGGCTGGGAGGGCTGGGTTTTGATTGTAGTAGGGCTTTTTCCTGTTGCCCTGTTGTGAGCCTTGTGGGGAAAATTGTGCAGGTCGTTTGCCCTTATTCATTCGCTGTTCTTGTAAGAGCTTCTCTTGTTCAAAGCTCATGGCCTTGTCAACAACCTCCTTGTAAATCTTGATGTCCAAGATCGATAAGGCTTGCCGAATGTCATGGCGAAGGCCATTATAAAATTTCTCGGACTTATCTCGCTCCGTTGAGATGGTGGAGAGAGAGTAGACAGATAATTCTTTGAATTTTCCAGCATATTCTCTGACGGTCATGGTGCCCTGATATAACTTAGCAAATTCCTGGCGCTTCTGCTTTGTCACCGCACTGGGAAAATACTCATCAATAAACATTGACTCAAACTGTTGCCAAGTCATATCTGCTATATTGACCCGTGGGTCTTCTTTCACTGTGAGCCACCATTTGTTTGCTCCACCAACAAGTTGGTAAGTTGCTAGTGGAATTTTGCGAGTCTCATCGACTCCCATTGCATCAAGAGCCTTCTTGGACTCATCTAACCACTTTTGCACCTCATCAGGATCAATGGTGCCATCGAAAGTAAGAGGTTGTAGTCGCTTGTATTTAGTAATCTGATCGGTTTGAGCTTCCGACCCAAATTTTATAGGTGCTTGTACCGTGGCAACCTGACTGGCTGTAGTCTCACGAACAGCAGTTTGAACAGTGACCTTCATTGCCTCAACAAATCCAGCGAAGAAGGTTTCAATGCTTGAAGGCATGGCAAAGGGTGCGGGTGGTGGTGGTATTGCCTGCCCAGATGTAGTGGCAGTGTCGGGTGTGGCCTGTGCTGTTGTCGGAGGCGGCGGTTCCTGAATCTCAGGAGGTGCCTCAACTGTGGGACGAACAGTACGTGGCCTTCCTCTCTTCCTGGTTTGCATTTTCTCACTGGCAAGGAGAAAAGAAAACCAAGATTAAGAAACTGTAGGTAAGTATAATGTTGTAGTATGCTCAGCAACAATTTCGAGAGTACTGTAATATTAAAATCACTTATTTTTCTAAGTAGAGTGTAAAGTTGTTGTTGAGGAATCAAAGAATCTTATATATCTCGTAAGTGTGGCCATGGTGTAAAAACAAACAAGGTGAGAATGTTTATATAATAAGTAGAAAACGTTGCAAGTATTTAAAATGATTTTGTTTTGGTGTTCGTGAACATACATATATTTCATTGAAAATCCATACGAGTCATAAGAATTCTAAGATGTGCCTCGGTAAATATCCTAATCTAACGTTCTATCGCAATCTTATGCATTCATATGCTTACTCTTAGTCTGTTCGATTATTATCCAAGTTCATATGTCCCATACCACATGAATTTAGTAATAAGGGTGTCAACCAAGTTAAGTTGTATGAACACGGTCTCTAAAAACATTGGCTGAATAGAAGTTCACTAATAGTATCGTCCAAATTTACTCGTCCTATACCGTGTAAACTTAGTGATAATATTAGTAATGCAACTGTCTCCAAATGTTTCTTTTCACACAAGGTCATGGGTTTTCTTACTTCCACATTTTATTGAGTATCATCCAATTTTGTTGTGTCCCATACCACTCCAAAATTAGTGATACAAAAGAAAGAATGGTTGTAAGTCGGTCCACCAAAGATAGTCTTAAACAAAACATTTCATTCATATATAATAGAAAAATTTACATTGCCAGTAATCAATTTTGACGTTCTTGCCTACCACCATTTCTTCGAGATCTACTGTTAGGTACAGAATGACTACTAACAGAAGGTTGAGAGTTTGCCCGCTCTGCGTTGGGGTTTTGCAAATGAGTTAATACAAGATTGTGGCTCTCTTTCAGTGCAGCAATATTGGATGCCATTTCATCTAACCGTTCAAGTAGGTTAGTCGGTTGTCCCATTGGTGGTTGATAGGGTGGTTGTCTCGTAGGTGAAGGGTAGGCCATAGGCATTTGAGGAAAGTATTGGTTGTATGGGTGATTCATAGGTGGAACGTAGTTGTATTGATTGTGCGGAGATCCCCTAACCGGAACCCCTTGGATAATTTGGTTTGTTTGGGATGAAAAAGTTGGAAACAATGGGCTCATTGGAATGTTTGGTCCTCCAAGATTTGGTGAGGCCCAGTACTGTTGTTGTTGGTTTACAGCAACTTGTGGAACGGGCTGATACTGTACCGCAGAAGGTGGAAATCTTTGGTACGAAGTGTTGCCTTGAGTTGGCACGTTCCAAGTTGGTGGATTTGCTTGTGGACCTTGTCTATCATGACTTTGTAGTGGCGAATTTAGTGTGGCATATAATTCTTCATCAGTAAGTGGTGGATCAATTGGATCAGTATTCAGGGCTGGGTTTGATGTAGGATTGGGATTTGAATCATTTTTTGGGCCGTCAGTGACAGGCATCTTGCGTCGACATTTGCGAAGGCAACGCCCGTGCTTGTCCCTCATTCTTTCGGCAGTTCTGTTTGCCGTGCCGAATACCTCTTCGTCAGTTACCCCTCCACTTGTGCCATATGTCTTGAAGATAGAGGATGCGGTAACTGGTTCAGTGATCAGCTTTGACGTTCCATCGAAAGTGTCAACGTTTGCCGCGGAAAGCATCCTCATAATCAAGACTCCGTAACCGAGGAATTCCTTCGTTAAAGGGTTTTGAATTACCGTTAACATTTGTTGGATGATGATGTGTGGTAGGGACACCTTTATTTTCTTCTCTATGCAATACAACACAAGGAGTTGGGCCCTTGACATAGTGCCCCTAGTGCCCCTTTCTGGCAAGATGTTGCCGTATACAATCTTTCCGAGGCCGACAAGAGATGGCTTAAGATGATTGTTTGGGAGGTTGGTGTATGTTGATTGGGTGTATGGCTTCATAGAAAGATCTGACCAAGTTGTAAGAGACTTGACCCTCAACGTTGGTTATATTTAACCAATCCAGTGTTGCGAGTTTGTCATGAAGAATTGGACGGAGGCGGAGATCGCTATTGTCGATGCTCCTCATGGTCACAATCTCTCTTTTGGACAATTCCGTTAGTCTAGTGGGAATTGGTTCCCTACTAGTAGAAGTTGTTCCCTCCCTTGAGGTCATTATTTTGCTGAAAGGAAAATAAATTTGTGTGAAAGACACAAAATATATTCCAAATATTTTTAAGAGTTATGCCTTGTCTTCTAGACATTATTTTCGAGTTTTCTGTTGATATTTATGCCATCATGACATTTTTTTCTTCATTAGTTATTTGATGCATATATGTCATATTCACCTATGAATGTATAGACATATCTCATCATAATTATATATATAGTTTTTATAAAGCAACTATATATATATATATATTTGAAATTTAGACTATATTAAAAATCATATATAGTTATTTTTAATCTTAACTATATAGAAGTCATATATATATATAGTTTTAGATATATCAAATGAATTAAATTTTTTTTTTTTTTTTTTTGAATAAATAATTTTCGAAAAATAAATTATTTTCGATTTTTTTTTTTTTTTTGAATAAATAATTTTCGAAAAATAAATTATTTTCGATTTTTTTTTTTTTTTTTTTTTACGTACCTCATATACACTAATGTATATAGATACATATATTCAGTAATAACTACACATATAGTTTCTAATAAATTATGACTATATGTATATTTAAATCAACTATAGTTTCTTCTCCTAATTTGGTGGACTTGGGCGGGCCGTGGACCGTACGCTCTGATACCATTAAATGTCACACCCCGCCCGGACGCGCCTAAACCGGCGGTACACTCACGGACGGGGCGCGCATTTGGAACAATCATAATGGTAATAACAGAGTGCGCAGCGGAAATACAGTACACAGTACAAATCTGATTTCATATAATTCAGAATACTTTTGTACATAAAATGGTATAGGGAACATACTCCCAATATCCCCAATGAATCATACAAAGGGTACAAAATGTGGGCCCCATAACCTGCACCCAGTCCACCCTAATTTCCTGTGAAAGATTTGATAATATTGGAGTGAGCTTAACGCGCTCAGTGGGTAAATAGTGCATGAGTATAACAATTAATAAAGCCTACTTCAATATCAAATATCTTAAATTACACATGTGAGCATCATAATCAATCAATATGAATGTATGCATGACACCGTCACGTATTAATGGTTTGATGAGCGTACATCGCCTGAATTCATGTACAGGAACGATGCTCTGAATTCACGTACTGATGTCCCTCCCCGGGTGTAGCCGGGTTCTCATGTACGTCCTTCTCCAGAGAAATATAATGAATAGTGAGCAATGCTTCTAACTATTCTATGAGTCATAAACCATATACGTCCCTAGGTGGTGATATGTATGATGCCAATGCATGAACTGGTCTAGTCTACTAGTCTGGTCTTTCTTGACATTTAGACTGACTTTAGCAACGTCTAGTGAACCTTATCAAGGTCGGTATCACGACGTGCAAAGTTATAACATTCAGGTCATAACATTATTGACATAATGCAGTGTAAATGAATAGTAGACATAATAATAATTGAATGTAAACTTTAATAAAAGTTATAAAATACGCAAACCTATGTTTCGTTCCCCACCTTCAGATCTGGCGCTTTTCTCCGGACAGAACTTCGTTGCACCGCTTTCAGATCTGGCGCTTTCTTCCGGGTAGAATTTTGTTGCACCGCACCGAGAGTCTCGATTAGAGAGTCTCAAAAACTAAAACTTAGAATGCGTGGAAAGGAGAAGAAAAATCACAAGAGAAGGTGATTTGGTGTGAGAAATGAGAAATGAGGAGGTTTCTTATATAGAGATTTTTGCGCCTGAACGTTCTAGCAGGGCGCCTGAACGTTCTGGCATGGCGCCTGAACGTTCTGGCAGGCGCCTGAACGTTCTGGCAGGCGCCTGAACGTTCTGGCAGGGCGCCTGAACGTTCTGGCATGGCGCCTGAACGTTCTGGCAGGCGCCTGAACGTTCTGCCAGGCGCCTGAACGTTCTGGCATAGCGCCTGAACGTTCTGGCAGGCGCCTGAACGTTCGGGCGTTGCCCAAATAGTAAAAATTTCAAATAGTAATTTAATTTTTTTTTTTTTTTTTTTTTTTTTTTGTGAAATACTGGGTATTACAACACTCATTCTCTAATTTTCGACGATACAACACATTCGATTTTTGCAAGTTAGCCTGAGCTTTCCAAAGAGTATTTCAAAAGAAGAAAGTCGTGATTCTTGCATTGCCAATAAAAGCTTCCCCCAAATCAAAATTGCAAACTTTCTTGAAGATAACCTCATTTTATCCCTTTTGTGCTGAGATTTTCAGAAGCTATCCATTGTTTTAAACTGTAGGTATATGAAGTGTTCTCAGTAAGAGTGTACGTCACCTATATTCTTTTTCTGAGTGCTACAACTAATCATCAAGAACACATCAAACAATAGCTACAATAGTCTACAAAGATCTAGCTCTAAGGACGAAGACATATCTCAATGCTAACGCATTAGTTTGATCTTAGGTGTGTAGGGTAACCTCTCGATCAATCTCAGCACGAAAACTCTCCAAATTGCAAAGTCTTCAAAATCACTTAGACTTAGTATTTGATTTTGACAAAATATTTTCCGAAAGGTTTTAATCATGATTTCAATGAGTTTTGAATGTTTTAAAAGTGTTTTGAGACAATGGAATGGTTCTTAAGCGTTAAAATATTAATTTTTTCAAAATCGGGCTATCCAGCACTTTGCCAAAAATTTTCAAAAGGCAATAGCGCACTATCAGTTTTGATAGCACGCTAATTGGGTTGAATAATCAAAAATATATTTTTCTTGAAAATTGCCTACAGCGCGCTATCCCTTCTGATAACTCGCTATAGAGCAGTTGCCGTGATCTTTCGATTTTTAGTAACATGGGCAATAGCGTGCTATAGGCCTTGATTACACGCTATCGGAAAGTCTAAAAAACTCGAGCTCTTAGGTTTTTGTATATCGACCTGCAATAGTCCGCTATCCGTCGTTAGAGAGCATGATACACAACCAAATAGCATGATATCCATGTCAGAGTTAGAAATCTCAGAATTCTAACGATAAAAACTGGGGCCCTTTCCCTTGCTCGATTTTTCTATTCCTTGCAGAGTTTTGACTGGGAATCGTAGCTTAAACATTCTCCACTAACCCCAGGATGATTCCCATTGTGTAGCACAATCAAAACTACTTTATATTACACAATGTTTTGAATTCAAATCATTTCCTACTCTCTTGCTCTTTAACCTGCAACTGCTAATTTAATAAAACACTCATTCTCTAATTTTCAACGATACAACACATTCGATTTTTGCAAGTTAGCCTGAGCTTTCCAAAGCGTATTTGAAAAGAAGAAAATCGTGATTCTTGCATTGCAATCAAAAGCTTCGACCGAATCAAAATTGCAAACTGTCTTGAAGATAACTTCATTTTATCCCTTTTGTGCTGAGATTTTCAGAAGCTATCCAGTGTTTTAAACTGTAGGTATATGAAGTGTTCTCAGTAAGAGTGTACGTCACCTATATTCTTTGCCTAAGTGCTACAACTAATCATCAAGAACACATCAAACAATAGCTATAATAGTTTACAAAGATCTAGCTCTAAGGACGAAGACATATCTCAATGCTAATGCATTAGTTTGATCTTAAGTGCGTAGGGTAACTACTCGATCAATCTCAGCACGAAAATTCTCTAAATTGCAAAGTCTTCAAAATCACTTGGATTTAGTATTTGATTATGACAAAATATTTTCCGAAAGGTTTTAATAATAATTTCAATGAGTTTTGAATGATTTAAAAGTGTTTTGAGACAATGGAATGGTTCTTAAGCGTTAAAATATTAATTTTTTCAAAATCGGGCTATCCAGCACTTTGCCAAAAAATTTCAAAAGGCAAAAGCGCACTATCAGTGTTGATAGCACGCGGATAGGGTTGAATAATTAAAAATATATTTTTCTTTAAAATTGCCTACAACGCGCTATGCCGTCTAATAACTCACTATAGAGCAGTTGCCGTGATCTTTCGATTTTTAGTAAAATGGGCAATAGCGTGCTATAGGCCTTGATTGCACGCTATCGGAAAGTCCAAAAACTCGAGCTCTTTGGTTTTTGTATATCGATCTGCAATAGTCCACTATCCGTCATTAAAGAGTACACAACCCAATAGCATGCTCTCAGAGTTAGAAATCTCAAAATTCTAATGAGAAAAACATGGGCCCTTTCCCCTGCTCGATTTTTCTATTCCTTGCACAGTTCTGACTGGGAATCGTAGCTGAAACATTCTCCACTAACACCAGGATGATTCCCATTGTGTCGCACGATCAAAACAACTTTATATTAAACAATGTTTTGAATTCAAATCATTTCATACTCTCTTGCTCTTTAGCCTGCAACTGCTAATTTAATAAAACACTCATTCTCTAATTTTCAACGATACAACACATTCGATTTTTGCAAGTTAGCCTGAGCTTTCCAAAGCGTATTTCAAAAGAAGAAAATCGCGATTCTTGCATTGCCAACAAAAGCTTCGACCGAATCAAAATTGCAAACTGTCTTGAAGATAACTTCATTTTATCCCTTTTGTGCTGAGATTTTCAGAAGCTATCCAGTGTTTTAAACTGTAGGTATATGAAGCATTCTCAGTAAGAGTGTACGTCACCTATATTCTTTGTCTGAGTGCTACAACTAATCATCAAGAACACATCAAACAATAGCTACAATAGTCTACAAAGATCTAGCTCTAAGGACGAAGACATATCTCAATGCTAATGCATTAGTTTGATCTTAGGTGTGTAGGGTAACCTCTCAATCAATCTCAGCACGAAAACTCTCTAAATTGCAAAGTCTTCAAAATCACTTAAAATTAGTATTTGATTTTGACAAAATATTTTCCGAAAGGTTTTAATCATAATTTCAATGAGTTTTGAATGATTTAAAAGTGTTTTGAGACAATGGAATGGTTCTTAAGCGTTAAAATATTAATTTTTTCAAAATCGGGCTATCCAGCACTTTGCCAAAAATTTTCAAAAGGCAATAGCGCACTATCAGTGTTGATAGCACGCGGATAGGGTTGAATAATTAAAAATATATTTTTCTTCAAAATTGCCTACAGCGTGCTATCCCGTCTAATAACTCGCTATAGAGCAGTTGCCGTGATCTTTCGATTTTTAGTAAAATGGGCAATAGCGTGCTATAGGCCTTGATTGCACGCTATCGGAAAGTCCAAAAACTCGAGCTCTTGGGTTTGTGTATATCGATCTGCAATAGTCCGCTATCCGTCATTAGAGAGCATGATACACAACCCAATAGCATGCTCTCAGAGTTAGAAATCTCAAAATTCTAATGAGAAAAACATGGGCCCTTTCCCCTGCTCGATTTTTCTATTCCTTGCACAGTTCTGACTGGGAATCGTAGCTGAAACATTCTCCACTAACACCAGGATGATTCCCATTGTGTCGCACGATCAAAACAACTTTATATTAAACAATGTTTTGAATTCAAATCATTTCCTACTCTCTTGCTCTTTAACCTGTAACTGCTAATTTAATAAACACTCATTCTCTAATTTTCAAAGAGACAAAACACACGATTTTTGCAAGTTAGCCAGAGCTTTCCAAAGAGTATTTCAAAAGAAGAAAGTTGTGATTCTTGCATTGCCAATAAAAGCTTCGACCGAATCAAAATTGCAAACTTTCTTGAAGATAACCTCATTTTATCCCTTTTGTGCTGAAATTTTCAGAAGCTATCCAGTGTCTTAAACTGTAAGTATATGAAGTGTTCTCAGTAAGAGTGTACGTCACCTATATTCTTTGTTTGAGTGCTACAACTAATCATCAAGAACACGTCAAACGATAGCTATAATAGTTTACAAAGATCTAGCTCTAAGGACGAAGACATATCTCGATGCTAATGCATTAGTTTGATCTTAAGTGCATAGGGTAACCTCTCGATCAATCTCAGCACGAAAATTCTCTAAATTGCAAAGTCTTCAAAATCACTTGGATTTAGTATTTGATTTTGACAAAATATTTTCCGAAAGGTTTTAATAATAATTTCAATGAGTTTTGAATGATTTAAAAGTGTTTTGAGACAATGGAATGGTTCTTTAGCGTTAAAATATTAATTTTTTCAAAATCCGGCTATCTAGCACTTTGCCAAAAATTTTCAAAAGGCAAAAGCGCACTATCAGTGTTGATAGCACGCTGATAGGGTTGAATAATCAAAAATATATTTTTCTTGAAAATTGCCTACAGCGCGCTATCCCTTCTGATAACTCGCTATAGAGCAGTTGTCGTGATCTTTCGATTTTTTGTAAAATGGGCAATAGCGTGCTATAGGGCTTGATTACACGCTATCGGAAAGTCTAAAAAACTTGAGCTCTTGGGTTTGTGCATATCGACCTGCAATAGTCAGCTATCCGTCATTAGAGAGCATGATATACACAACCCAATAGCATGCTATCCATGTCAGAGTAAGAAATCTCAAATTTCTAATGAAAAAAATGTGGGCCCTTTCCCTTGCTCGATTTCTCTATTCCTTGGACAGTTCTGACTGGGAATCGTAGGTGAAACATTTTCCACTAACCACAGGATAATTGCCATTGTGTCGCACGATCAAAACAACTTTATATTAAACAATGTTTTGAATTCCAATCATTTCCTACTCTCTTGCTCTTTAACCTGCAACTGCTAATTTAATAAAACACTCATTCTCTAATTTTCAAAGATACAACACACACGATTTTTGCAAGTTAGCCTGAGCTTTCCGAACAGTATTTCATAGGAAGAAAATCGTTATTCTTGCATTGTCAATAAAAGCTTCGACCGAATCAAAACTGCAAACTGTCTTGAAGATAACCTCATTTTATCCCTTTTGTGTTGAGATTTTCAGAAGCTATCCATTGTTTTAAACTATAGGTATATGAAGTGTTCTCAGTAAGAGTGTACGTCCCTTATATTCTTTGTCTGAGCGCTACAACTAATCTTCAACAACACATCAAACAATAGCTATAATAGTCTATAAAGATCTAGCTATAGGGATGAAGACATATCTCAATGCTAATGCATTAGTTTGATCTTAAGTGCGTAGGGTAACCTCTCGATCAATCTCAGCACGAAAACTCTCTAAATTGCAAAATCTTCAAAATCACTTGGATTTAGTATTTAATTTTGACAAAATATTTTCCGAAAGGTTTTAATCAAAATTTCAATGAGTTTTGAATGGTTTAAAAGTGTTTTGAGACAATGGATTGGTTCTTAAGTGTTAAAATACTAATTTTTCCAAAATCGGGCTATCCAGCACTTTGCCAAAAATTTTCAAAAGGCAATAGTGCACTATCAGTGTTGATAGCACACTGATAGGGTTGAATAATCAAAAATATATTTTTCTTGAAAATTTCCTACAACGCGCTATCCCTTCTGATAACTCGCTATAGAGCATATGCCATGATCTTTCGATTTTTAGAAAAATGGGCAATAGCGTGCTATAGGCCTTGATTGCATGCATTCGGAAAGTCTAAAAAACTTGAGCTCTTGGGTTTGTGTATATCGATCTGCAATAGTCCGCTATCCGTCATTAGAGAGCATGATACACAACTCAATAGCATGCTCTCAGAGTTAGAAATCTCAAAATTCTAATGAGAAAAACATGGGCCCTTTCCCTTGCTCGATTTTTCTATGCCTTGCACAGTTCTGACTGGGAATCGTAGCTGAAACATTCTCCACTAACACCAGGATGATTCCCATTGTGTCGCACGATCAAAACAACTTTATATTAAAGAATGTTTTGAATTTAAATCATTTCCCACTCTCTGGCTCTTTAACCCGCAACTGCTAATTTAATAAAACACTCATTCTCTATTTTTTAAAGATACAACACACACGATTTTTGCAAGTTAGCCTGAGCTTTCCAAAGAGTATTTCAAAAGAAGAAAGTCGGGATTCTTGCATTCCCAATAAAAGCTTCGACCGAATCAAAATTGCAAACTTTCTTGAAGATAACCTCATTTTATCCCTTTTGTGCTGACATTTTCAGAAGCTATCCATTGTTTTAAACTGTAGGTCTATGAAGTGTTCTCAGTAAGAGTGTACGTCACCTATATTCTTTGTCTGAGTGCTACAACTAATCATTAAGAACACATCAAACAATAGCTATAATAGTCTACAAAGATCTAGCTCTAAGGACGAAGACATATCTCAATGCTAATGCATTAGTTTGATCTTAAGTGTGTAGGGTAACCTCTTGATCAATCTCAGCACGAAAACTCTCTAAATTGCAAAGTTTTCAAAATCACTTGGATTTAGTATTTAATTTTGACAAAATATTTTTCGAAAGGTTTTAATCAAAATTTCAATGAGTTTGGAATGGTTTAAAAGTGTTTTGAGACAATGGATTGGTTCTTAAGTGTTAAAATACTAATTTTTCCAAAATCGGGCTATCCAGCACTTTGCCAAAAAATCTCAAAAGGAAATAGTGCACTATCAGTGTTGATAGCACGCTGATAGGGTTGAATAATCAAAAATATATTTTTCTTGAAAATTGCCTACAACGCGCTATCCCTTCTGATAACTCGCTATAGAGCAGATGCCCTGATCTTTCGATTTTTAGTAAAATGGGCAATAGCGTGCTATAGGCCTTGATTGCACGCATTTGGAAAGTCTAAAAAACTCGAGCTCTTGGGTTTGTGTATATCGATCTGCAATAGTCCGCTATCCGTCATTAAAGAGCATGATACACAACCCAATAACATGCTCTCCAAGTTAGAAATCTCAAAATTCTGATGAGAAAAACATGGGCCCTTTCCCTTGCTCGATTTTTCTATTCCTTACACAGTTCTGACTGGGAATCGTCACTGAAACATTCTCCACTAACGCCAGGATGATTCCCATTGTGTCGCACGATCAAAACAACTTTATATTAAACAATGTTTTGAATTTAAATCATTTCCCACTCTCTTGCTCTTTAACCCGCAACTGCTAATTTAATAAAACACTCATTCTCTAATTTACAAAGATACAACACACACGATTTTTGCAAGTTAGCCTGAGCTTTCCAATGAGTATTTCAAAAGAAGAAAGTCGTGATTCTTGAATTGCCAATAAAAGCTTCGACCGAATCAAAATTGCAAACTTTCTAGAAGATAACCTCATTTTATCCCTTTTGTGCTGAGATTTTCAGAAGCTATCGATTGTTGTAAACTGTAGGTATATGGAGTGTTCTCAGTAAGAGTGTACGTCACCTATATTCTTTGTGTGAGTGCTATAACTAATTATCAAGAACACATCAAACAATAGCTATAATAGTCTACAAAAATCTAGCTCTAAGGACGAAGGCATATCTCAATGCTAATGCATTAGTTTGATCTTAAGTGCGTAGGGTAACCTCTCGAACAATCTCAGCACGAAAACTCTCTAAATTGCAAAGTCTTTAAAATCACTTGGATTTAGTATTTAATTTTGACAAAATATTTTCCGAAAGGTTTTAATCAAAATTTCAATGAGTTTTGAATGGTTTATTTTGAGACAATGGATTGGTTCTTAAGTGTTAAAATACTAATTTTTCCAAAATCGGGCTATCCAGCACTTTGCCAAAAATTTTCAAAAGGCAATAGTGCACTATCAGTGTTGATAGCACGCTGATAGGGTTGAATAATCAAAAATATATTTTTCTTGAAAATTTCCTACAACGCGCTATCCCTTCTGATAACTCGCTATAGAGCAGATGCCATGATCTTTCGATTTTTAGTAAAATGGGCAATAGCGTGCTATAGGCCTTGATTGCATGCATTCGGAAAGTCTGAAAAATTCGAGCTCTCGGGTTTGTGTATATCGAACTGCAATAGTCCGCTATCCGTCATTAGAGAGCATGATACACAACCCAATAGTATGCTATCCACGTCAGAGTTAGAAATCTAACAATTCTAACGAGAAAAACTTGGGCTCTTTCCCTTGCTCGATTTTTCTATGCCTTGCACAGTTTTGACTGGGAATCGTAGCTGAAACATTCTCCACTAACACCTGGATGATTCCCATTATGTCGCACGATCAAAACAACTTTATATTAAACAATGTTTTGAATTCAAATCATTTCCTACTTTCTTGCTCTTTAACCTGCAACTGCTAATTTAATAAAACACACATTCTCTAATTTTCAAAGATACAACACACACGATTTTTGTAAGTTGGACTGAGCTTTCCAAAGAGTATTTTAAAAGAAGAAAGTTGTGATTCTTGCATTGCCAATAAAAGCTTCGACCTGAATCAAAATTGCAAACTGTCTTGAAGATAACCTCATTTTATCCCTTTTGTGTTGAAATTTTCAAAAGCTATCCATTGTTTTAAACTGTAGGTATATGAAGTGTTCTCAGTAAGAGAACACATCAGCTATTTTCTTCTCTGAGTGCTACGACTAATCATCAAGAACACATCAAACAATTGCTTTCAAAGTCTAGAAAGATCTAACTCTAAGAACGAAGAAATATCTCAATGCTAATGCATTAGTTTGATCTTAGGTGGGTAGGGTAACCTCTCAATCAATCTCAGCACGAAAACTCTCTAAATAGCAAAGTCTTCAAAATCAGTTGGATTTAGTATTTGATTTTGACAAAATATTTTCCGAAAGGTTTTAATCATAATTTCAATGAGTTTCAAATGATTTAAAAGTGTTTTGAGACAATGGAATGGTTCTTAAGTGTTAAAATATTACTTTTTCCAAAATCGGGCTATCCAACACTTTCCCAAAAATTTTCAAAAGGCAATAGCGCACTATCAGTGTTGATAGCACGCTGATAGGGTTGAATAATCAAAAATATATTTTTCTTGAAAATCGCCTACAGAGCGCTATCCCTTATGATAACTCGCTATAGAACAGTTGCCGTGATCTTTCGATTCTTAGTAAAATCGGCAATAGCATGCTATAGGCCTTGATTGCACGCTATAAGAAAGTTTGAAAAACTCGAGCTCTTGGGTTTGTGTATATCGACCTGCAATTGTCCGCTATCTGTCATTAGAGAGCATGATACACAACCCAATAGTATGCTATCCACGTCAGAGTTAGAAATCTAACAATTCTAACGAGAAAAACTTGGGCCCTTTCCCTTGCTCGATTTTTCTATTCCTTGCACAGTTTTGAGTGGGAATTGTAGCTGAAACATTCTCCACTAACACCTGGATGATTCCCATTGTGTCGCACGATCAAAAAAACTTTATATTAAACAATGTTTTGAATTCAAATCATTTCCTACTCTCTTGCTCTTTAACCTCCAACTGCTAATTTAATAAAACACACATTCTCTAATTTTCAAAGATACAACACACACGATTTTTGTAAGTTGGACTGAGCTTTCCAAAGAGTATTTTAAAAGAAGAAAATCGTGATTCTTGCATTGCCAATAAAAGCTTCAAGCTGAATCTAAATTGCAAACTGTCTTGAAGATAACCTCATTTTATCCCTTTTGTGTTAAAATTTTCAAAAGCTATCCATTGTTTTAAACTGTAGGTATATGAAGTGTTCTTAGTAAGAGAACACATCACCTATATTCTTTCTCTGAGTGCTACGACTAATCATCAAGAACACATCAAACAATAGCTTTCAAAGTCTAGAAAGATCAAGCTCTAAGAACGAAGACATATCTCAATGCTAATGCATTAGTTTGATCTTAGGTGGGTAGGGTAACATTTCAATCAATCTCAGAACCGAAACTCTCTAAATAGCAAAGTCTTCAAAATCACTTGGATTTAGTATTTGATTTTGACAAAATATTTTCCGAAAGGTTTTAATCATAATTTCCATGAGTTTCAAATGATTTAGAAGTGTTTTGAGACAATGGAATGGTTCTTAAGTGTTAAAATATTAATTTTTTCAAAATCGGGTTATCCAACACTTTCCCAAAAATTTTCAAAAGGCAATAGCGCACTATCAATGTTGATAGCACGCTGATAGGGTTGAATAATCAAAAATATATTTTTCTTGTAAATTGCCTACAGAGCGCTATCCCTTACTATAACTTGCTATAGAGCAGTTGCTGTGATCTTTCGATTCTTAGTAAAATCGGCAATAGCGTGCTATAGGCCTTGATTGCACGCTATAAGAAAGTTTAAAAAACTCGAGCTCTTGGGTTTGTGTATCGATACCTGCAATAGTCCGCTATCCGTCATTAGAGAGCATGATACACAACCCAATAGCATGCTATTCATGTCTGAGTTAGAAATCTCACAATTCAAACGATAAAAACTTGGGCCATTTCCCTTGCTCGATTTTTCTATTCCTTACACTGTTTTGACTGGGAATCGTAGCTGAAACATTTTCCACTAACATCTGGATGATTCGTAGTGTGTCCCACGGGCAAAACAACTTTAGATTAAAAAACTTTTTGAATTCAAATCATTTCCTACTTTCTTGCTCTTTAACCTGCAACTGCTAATTTAATAAAATACTCATTCTTTAATTTTCAAAGATGCAACACACACGATTTTTGCAAGTTAGCCTGAGCTTTCCAAAGAGTATTTCAAAAGAAGAAAGTCGTGATTCATGCATTGCCAATAAAAGCATCGACCAAAATCAAAATTGGAAACTGTCTTGAAGATAACCTCATTGTTTAGCAAGTTCTTCATTTTATCCCTTTTGTGGTGAGATTTTTAGAAGTTATCCATTGTTTTAAACTGTAGGTATATGAAACGTTCTTAGTAAGAGAACACGTCACCTATATTCTTTCTCTTAGTGCTACAACTAATCATTAAGAACACATCAAACAATAGCTATCAAAGATTACAAAGATCAAGCTCTAAGAACGAAGACATATCTCAATGCTAATGCATTAGTTTGATCTTAGGTGTGTAGGGTAACCCCTCGCTCAATCTCAGCACGAAAACTCTCTAAATTGCAAAGTCTTCAAAATCACTTGGATTTAGTATTTGATTTTGACAAAATATTTTCCGAAAGTTTTTAATCATAATTTCAATGAGTTTTGAATGATTTAAAAGTGTTTTGCGACAATGGAATGGTTCTTAAGTGTTAAAATATTAATTTTTCCAAAATCGGGCTATCAAGCACTTTGCCAAAAATTTTCAATAGGCAATAGCGCACTATCAGTGTTGATAGCACGCTGATAGGGTTGACTAATCAAAAATATATTTTTCTTGAAAATTGCCTACAGCGTTATCCCTTTTGATAACTCGCCATAGAGCAGTTGCCGTGATCTTTCGATTTTTAGTAAAACGGGCAATGGCGTGCTATAGCCCTTGATTGCACGCTATCGGAAAGTCTGAAAAACTCGAGCTCTTGGGTTTGTGTATATCGACCTGCAATAGTTCGCTATCCTTCATTAGAGAGCATGATACACAACCGAATAGCATGCTAACCATCTCAGAGTTTGAAATCTCAAATTTCTAATGAGAAATACGTGGGCCCTTTCCCTTGCTCGATTTTTCTATTCCTTGCACAGTTTTGACCGGGAATCGTAGCTGAAACATTATCCACTAACACCTAAATGATTTCCATTGTGTCGCACGATCAAAACAACTTTATATTAAACAATATTTTGAATTCAAATTATTTCCTACTATCTTGCTCTTTCACCTACAACTGCTAATTTAAAAAAACACTCATTCTGTAATTTTCAAAGATACAACACACACTATTTTTGCAAGTTAGACTGAGCTTTCCAAAGAGTATTTCAAAAGAAGAAAGTCGTGATTCTCGCATTGCCAATAAAAGCTTCGATTTGAATCAAAATTGCAAACTGTCTTGAAGATAACCTCAATTTGTCCGTTTTGTGCTGAGATTTTCAAAAGCTATCCATTGTTTTAAACTGTAGGTATATGAAGTGTTCTCAGTAAGAGAACACGTCACCTATATTCTTTCTCTGAGTGCTACAACTAATCATCAAGAACACATCAAACAATAGCTTTCAAAGTCTACAAAGAGCAAGCTCTAAGAACGAAGACACATCTCAATGCTAATGCATTAGTTTGATCTTAGGTGTGTATGGTCACCTCTCGATCAATCTCAGCACGGAAACTCTCTAAATTGCAAAGTCTTCAAAATCACTTGGATTTAGTATTTGATTTTGACAAAATACTTTCCGAACAGTTTTAATCATAATTTCAATGAGTTTTGATTGATTTAAAAGTGTTTTGAGACAATGGAATAATTCTTAAGTCTTAAAATATTAATTTTTCCAAAATCGGGCTATCCAGCACTTTGCCAAAAATTTTCAAAAGGCAATATCGCACTATCAGTGTTGATAGCACGCTGATAGGGTTGAATAATCAAAAATATATTTTTCTTGAAAATTGCCTATAGCGCGCTATCCCTTCTGATAACTCGCTATAGAGCAATTGCCGTGATCTTTCGATTTTTAGTAAAATGGGCAATAGCGTGCTATAGGCCTTGATTGCACGCTATCAGAAAGTCAGAAAAACTTGAGCTCTTGGGTTTGTGTATATCGACCTCCAATAGTCCGCTATCCGTCATTAGAGAGCATGATACACAACCCAATAGCATGCTATCCATGTCAGAGTTAGAAATCTCACAATTCTAACGATAAAAACTTGGGCCCTTTCCCTTGCTTGATTTTTTTATTCCTTGCACAGTTTTGACTTGGAATCGTAGCTGAAACATTCTCCACTAACACCTAGATGATTCTCCACTAACACCAAGATGATTTCTTGCACAGTTTCTATTCCTTGCGCGATCAAAACAACTTTATATTAAACAATGTTTTGAATTCAAATCATTTCCTACTCTGATGCAAACCAAGGACCAAATGATGCAAACCAAGGAGCTGGACAAGTTGATCGTACACTTGGGAATGGAGCTGAATATGGACAAGTCCCATTGTCACTTCCAAGTGGTCCAATTACAAGACTTAGAGCTAAACGCTTCAAGGAAGCGCTAAATGGGCTAATCCAAGCGAATTGGGATGATTCTAAGAAGACCAAGATGGACTCAAATAATAATCAAAGCTTAGTCCATGTCATCAAAGCAATTGAACTTAGTCAAGCACACAACTCTTGACTAGCATAATTGAACTTAGTCAAGCACACAAAACTTGACTAGTATCATTGAACTTAGTCAAGCACACAAAATGTGACTAGCATCATTGAACTTAGTCAAGCACACAAAACTTGACTAGCATCATTGAACTTAGTCAAGCACACAAAATGTGACTAGCATCATTGAACTTAGTCAAGCACACAAAAATTGACTAGCATCATTGAACTTAGTCAAGCACACAAAATGTGACTAGCATCATTGAACTTGTCTTTAGTTATGACTTTTCCTATTCTTGGAGGGTTGTTCCAAGTATGTATAGATGGGTAGCTCAAATTTGAATGATATATGATGTTTTCAGATCAAGTTAATCTTTTGAGGTCTTGTGTCCTCTTTGTTCTTAAAAGAACTCTTGAACTTATCAAGTTATTCTTGTGGCGTTGAAACAACCAAACTTATCACCTTGATTGTTGAATCTTGGTGTGGCGTTTTCAATCCTTCGTAGTCTTGGTTTTCATCTGGTTAGGTGACGGGTCAAGGCTCAACCAATCTTGTCTACACGATCTTGGGGTTCTAATCCATCATTGTTATTGGGTTTCATCACAATTGTTGGTGATGTTCATATCATTTGGTATCAGAGATTTGGTTCTAAGATAAGTTTGACTATCTTTTATATTCATTGTTTTATATCCTATTCCCTGCTGTAGAGAAAAAAAAATTGTCAAAAAAAGAAAAAAAAGAAGAAAAGTGATTACAGTAAGAAAATTTCCTATTTTCAGGTTTCTCACCTTATTCATGTTCTTGATCCTGTTGTAAAAAAAAAAGAAAAAAAAGAAAAGAAAAGTGATTCCAGTAAGAAAAATTTCCTCTTTTCAATCTTGTTTCTCACCATATTCATGTTCTTGATCTTTTGATGAGTTTTGGTTGTTTCTCATTATTGAATTGCTGCTAAGATTATTTTGAATTAGTTTCTTGAAATTTGATTAAGAACTACAGAAGACACAAAAGAGTGGAAAAAGGCAAGAGTGTGTGAGACCATAAGAGGGTAAAAGCCGTTTAGAGTGAAAACACGAGTGCGAGTTTATCAAATTCTTGAGTGAAACATGTGAGGGAGTCCTTGTGAGGATTCTAACCTTGTTTTGCAGATTTTAAATATGTCCAATAATCAAGAAGAAGATACAACCGAAGAAGTTGACAACATGCAGTTCCGCACCTCCAAATGCAAGCGTTGTTAGGGGAGATGAGGCGTATGTTGAGGGATGAATTAGAACCTATTCACGAGAGGTTGGACAGGGTAGAAGAGGGAACTCCTAGGGAACAACAACAAGACATCTGCAATAGGCAGCAAGGTGGGCGTGTTCAGTGGCGGAATGTTGAGGAAGAGGCCGAGTTGAACCAGTTTGATGAGCCATATTTGAACCGGGGCAGGTTTAAGGGTGGGAATGGGAATCGAGAAGCTTGGATGGGTAGGCCTTGGAGAGATAATGATTTAGGAAACATAAAGATTAAAATCCCATCTTTTCAAGGTAAAAGTGATCCTGAAGTTTATTTGGAGTGGGAAACTAAAATGGAGATGGTGTTTGATTGTCATAACTACTCGGAGATAAAGAAGGTTGTTGGCTGCAATTGAATTCACCGATTATGCCATTGTTTGGTGGGATCAATTACTGATTAATAGGAGAAGAAATAGAGAGCCACTCGTGGACACTTGGGAGGAGATGAAAATGCTTATGAGGAAGCGTTTTGTACCCAACCACTATTATAGGGGATTGTATCAAAAGTTGCAGAGGTTATATCAAGGTTCCAAGAGTGTGGAGGCATATTACAAGAAGATGGAAGTAGCTATGATCCGGGCTAATGTAGAAGAGGACCGGGAAGCCACCATGGCTAGGTTTTTGCACGGCTTAAATCATGAGATTGTGGACATAGTCGAGATGCAACACTATGTTGAGTTGACAGATATGGTGCATCAAGCCATAAAGGTGGAGGAACAGTTCAAATGAAAAGGATTGGGTAGGAGGGGACACCCTATGGCTACCACCAGCCCATGGAAGACAGCTCAAAAAAGGGACGAGCAGCTACAAAATAAACCAAAATTTGAACCCTCTAAGAATGCCAAACCAACTGCCACCGCTACTTCAGGTAACACTAAAACTTCAGGTTCTAAAACACGTGATATTAAGTGTTTTAAATGTCAGGGGCGGGGACACATAGCCAGCCAGTATGTAAACAAAAGGGTGATGGTGATAAATGCCCAAGGAGAGCTTGAGTCGAAGAATGAGGAAGTAGTAGATGATGCCGACATGCCACCTTTGGAGGATGCCGAGGATGATGAGCAAAGTTCTGAGGTTGGAGATTTATTGGTAGCAAGGCGAGTTCTCAATGTGCAGGTTAAGGAGGAAGAAAGTAACCAAAGGGAGAACTTGTTTCATACTCGGTGCTTTGTAAACAACAAAGTTTGCAGTGTTATTATCGATGGAGGAAGTTGCACAAACGTAGCCAGCACTTATTTGGTGGAGAAATTGGCCTTAACTACCTTGAAACATCCTCACCCTTATCGGCTTCAGTGGCTGAATGAATGTGGCGCAATCAAGGTGACAAGGCAAGTGATGGTGGCATTATCCATTGGTAAATATGAGGATGAGGTGCTTTGTGATGTGGTTCCTATGCATGCATGCCATTTATTGTTGGGAAGACCATGGCAGTATGATAAGAGGGCTAAGCATGATGGATTCACAAATAGGCATTCTTTCACTCATAAAGGGCAGCCTATTATTCTTGTGCCATTGACTCCAAAACAAGTCAGGGAGGACCAATTAAAGTTACAAAGCTCAAATGAAAAAAAGAAAGAAAAAGAAATGAAGGCCGAAATTGAGAAAAAAAAGAGAGAAAAACATTGATCAGAGAGAAAAAGAAAGAAAGGGGATTTCAGCCATAGTGAGAGCAAGAGAGGAAAAATTCAATTGCATTGCAAAAAAAAGTGAGATCAAGAGAGCATTATTTTCACACCAGCCCCTTATTGTACTCATGTACAAGGAGGCTCTTTTATGTACTAATGATCTCGTCGGTGCTTTGCCGAGCGTTATTGTTTCTCTTTTGCGGGAGTTTGAAGATGTCCTTCCTGAAGAAGTACCTTATGGATTACCTCCAATCCGAGGGATTGAACATCAAATTGTTTTCATACCAGGTGCATCAATTCCAAACCGACCTGCTTATAGGAGTAATCCTGAGGATACAAAGGAACTCCAAAGGCAAGTTGGTGAATTATTGGAGAAGGGGTATGTGCGTGAAAGCATGAGTCCTTGTGCAGTTCCGGTGCTGTTAGTTCCTAAGAAGGATGGAACATGGTGGATGTGTGTTGATTGTTGAGCCATCAACAGCATAACGGTAAAGTATCGTCATCCCATTCCTAGATTAGATGATATGCTGGATGAATTGCATGGTTCTTGTGTCTTTACAAAAATTGATCTTAAGAGTGGATATCATCAGATTAGGATGAAGGAAGGTGATGAATGGAAAACTGCTTTTAAGACTAAATATGGTTTGTATGAGTGGTTAGTGATGCCTTTCGGTTTAACTAATGCTCCGAGCACATTTATGCGTTTAATGAACCATGTTTTGCGTGCATTTATTGGCAGATTTGTCGTTGTGTATTTTGATGATATCCTAATTTATAGCAAAAACTTGGAAGAACATGTAATGCATTTGAAATATGTTTTGGAAATTCTAAGGAAAGAAAAGTTGTTTTTTGGCCTCATATGAAACGTGATGTGGAAAGAATCTGTGCAAAGTGTATCAAGTGTAAATAGGCCAAGTCTAAATTGAAACCCCATGGTTTGTACACCCCTTTGCCAATACCTAGTGAACCTTGGACTGATATTTCTATGGATTTTGTTTTGGGATTACCTAGGACTAAGAGGGGGAGAGATTCAGTTTTTGTGGTGGTAGATAGATTTTCCAAGATGGCACACTTCATTGCATGTCATAAAACTGATGATGCATCACATATAGCTGATTTGTTCTTCAAAGAAATTTAGGTTACATGGCATGCCTAGGACCATTGTTTCTGATAGGGATGCACGATTTTTGAGTTACTTTTGGAAGACTTTGTGGGGAAAGTTGGGAACCAAGTTATTGTTTTCTACTACTGGTCATCCACAAATGGATGGTCAAACTGAAGTAGTGAATAGAACTTTGTCTTCTTTGTTACGTGTTATCATTACAAAGAACTTGAAACATGGGAAGATTGTTTGCCACATGTTGAATTTGCTTATAATTGAAGTATTCATTCTGCAACTAAATTTTCACCATTTGAAATAGTTTATGGTTTTAACCCATTGTCACCCTTGGATTTAACGTCTTTACCTTTGAGTGACCGTGTAAGCTTAGATGGCAAAAAGAAGGCAGAATTTGTAAAGATGATTCATGAAAAGGCACGGCTGCACATTGAAAGGAGGACTAACCAATATGTCCAACAAGCCAACAAGGGACGCAAGAAGGTAGTTTTTGAACTCGGAGATTGGGTTTTGTTGCATTTAAGGAAGGACCATTTTCCAGAGAAACGGCGTTCAAAACTCCTACTCAAGAGGGGGAGAATGATGCAAACCAAGGACCAAATGATGCAAACCAAGGAGCTGGACAAGTTGATCATACACTTGGGAATGGAGCTGAATATGGACAAGTCCCATTGTCACTTCCAAGTGGTCCAATTACAAGACTTAGAGCCAAACGTTTCAAGGAAGCGCTAAATGGGCTAATCCAAGCGAATTGGGCTGATTCTAAAAAGACCAAGATGGGCTCAAATAATAATCAAGGCTTAGTCCATGTCATCAAAGCAATTGAACTTAGTCAAGCACACAAAACTTGACTAGCATCATTGAACTTAGTCAAGCACACAAAACTTGACTAGTATCATTGAACTTAGTGAAGCACACAAAATGTGACTAGCATCATTGAACTTAGTCAAGCACACAAAACTTGACTAGCATCATTGAACTTAGTCAAGCACACAAAATGTGACTAGCATCATTGAACTTAGTCATCAAGCACACAAAATGTGACTAGCATCATTGAACTTGTCTTTAGTTATGACTTTTCCTAGTCTTGGAGGGTTGTTCCAAGTATATATAGATGGGTAGCTCAAATTTTAATGATATATGATGTTTTCAAATCAAGTTAATCTTTTGAGGTCTTGTGTCCTCTTTGTTCTTAAAAGAACTCTTGAACTTATCAAGTTAATCTTGTGGCGTTCAAACAACCAAACTTATCACCTTGATTGTTGAATCTTGGTGTGGCGTTTTCAATCCTTCATAGTCTTGGTTTTCATCTGGTTAGGTGACGGGTCAAGGCTCAACCAATCTTGTCTACACGATCTTGGGGTTCTAATCCATCATTGTTATTGGGTTTCATCACAATTGTTGGTGAAGTTCATATCATACTCTCTTGCACTTTAACCTGCAACTGCTAATTTAATAAAACACTCATTCTCTAATTTTCAAAGATACAACATACACAATTTTTGCAAGGTAGACTAAGCTTTCCAAAGAGTATTTTAAAAGAAGAAAGCTGTGATTCTTGCATTGCCAATAAAAGCTTCGACCTGAATCAAAATTGCAAAATGTCTTGAAGATAACCTCATTTTATCCCTTTTGTGCTGAGATTTTTAGAAGCTATCCATTGTTTTAAACTGTAGGTATATGAAGGGTTCTCAGTAAGAGAACACGTCACCTATATTCTTTCTCTGAGTGCTACGATTAATCATCAAGAACACATCAAACAATAGCTTTCAAAGTCTGCAAATATCAAACTCTAAGAACGAAGACATATCTCAATGCTAATGCATTAGTTTCATCTTAGGTGTGTAAGGTAACTTCTCGATCAATCTCAGCAAGAAAACTCTCTAAATAACAAAGTCTTCAAAATCACTTCGATTTAGTATTTGATTTTGGCAGAAGACTTTCCGAAAGGTTTTAATCATAATTTCAATGAGTATTGAATGATTTAAAAGTGTTTTGAGACAATGGAAAGGTTCTTAAGTGTTAAATGTTATTTTTTCCAAAATCGAGCTATCCTGCACTTTGCCAAAAATTTTCAAAAGGCAATAGCGCACTGTCAGTGTTGATAGCACGCTAATAGGGTTGAGCAATCAAAAATATATTTTTCTTGAAAATTGCCTACAGCGCTATCCCTTTTGATACCTCGCCACAGAGCAGTTGCCGTGATCTTTCGATTTTTAATAAAATGGGCAATAACGTGCTATAGCCCTTGATTGAACGCTATCGGAAAGTCTGAAAAACTCGAGCTCTTGGGTTTGTGTATATCGACATGCAATAGCCCGCTATCCGTCATTAGAGAGCATGATACACAACCCAAGAGCATGCTATCCATGTCAGAGTTAGAAATCTCACAATTCTAACGATAAAAACTTGGGCCCTTTCCCTTGCTTCATTTTTCTATTCCTTGCACAGTTTTGGCTGGGAATCGTAGCTGAAACATTCTCCACTAACACCTGGATGATTCCCATTGTGTCGCACGATCAAAACAACTTTATATTAAACAATGTTTTGAATTCAAATCATTTCCTACTCTCTTGAACTTTAACCTACAACTGCTAATTTAATAAAACACTCATTCTCTAATTTTCAAAGATACAACATACGCGATTTTTGCAAGTTAGACTGAGCTTTCCAAAGGGTATTTTAAAAGAAGAAAGTCGTGATTCTTGCATTGCCAATAAAAGCTTCGACCTGAATCAAAATTGCAAACTGTCTTGAAGATAACATCATTTTATCCCTTTTGTGCTGAGATTTTCAGAAGTTATCCATTGTTTTAAACTGTAGGTATATAAAGTGTTCTCAGTAAGAGAACGCGTCACCTATATTCTTTCTCTGAGTGCTACGACTAATCATCAAGAACATATCAAACAATAGCTTTCAAAGTCTACAAAGATCATGCTCTAAGAACAAAGACATATCTCAATGCTAATGCATTAGTTTTATCTTAGCTGTGTACGGTCATCTCTCGATCAATCTCAACACGAAAACTATCTAAATTGTAAAGTCTTCAAAATCACTTGGATTTAGTATTTTATTTTGACAAAATATTCTCCGAAAGGTTTTAATCATAATTTCAATGAGTTTTGATTGATTTAAAAGTGTTTTGAGACAATGGATGGTTCTTAAGTCTAAAAATATTACTTTTTCCAAAATCGGGCTATCCAGCACTTTGCCAAAAAATTTCAAAAGGAAATAGCGCACTATCAGTGTTGATAACACGCTGATGGGATTGAATAATCAAAAATATATTTTTCTTGAAAATTGCCTACAACGCGCTATCCCTTCTGATAACTCATTATAGAGTAGTTGTCGTGATCTTTCGATTTTAAGTAAAAAGGGCAATAGCGTGCTATAGGCCTTGATTGCACGCTATCAGAAAGTCAGAAAAACTCGAGCTCTTGGGTTTGTGTATATCGACCTGCAATAGTCCACTATCCGTCATTAGAGAGCATGATACACAACCCAATAGCATGCTATCCATGTCAGAGTTAGAAATCTCACAATTCTAACGATAAAAACTTGGGCCGTTTCCCTTGCTTGATTTTTCTATTCCTTGCACAGTTTTGACTGGGAATCGTAGCTGAAACATTCTCCACTAACACCTGGATGATTCCCATTGTGTCGCACGATCAAAACAACTTTATATTAAACAATGTTTTCAATTCAAATCATTTCCTACTCTCTTGAACTTTAACCTACAACTGCTAATTTAATAAAACACTCATTCTCTAATTTTCAAAGATACAACATACGCGATTTTTGCAAGTTAGACTGAGCTTTCCAAAGGGTATTTTAAAAGAAGAAAGTCGTGATTCTTGCATTGCCAATAAAAGCTTCGACCTGAATCAAAATTGCAAACTGTCTTGAAGATAACATCATTTTATCCCTTTTGTGCTGAGATTTTCAGAAGCTATCCATTGTTTTAAACTGTAGGTATATAAAGTGTTCTCAGTAAGAGAACGCGTCACCTATATTCTTTCTCTGAGTGCTACGACTAATCATCAAGAACATAACAAACAATAGCTTTCAAAGTCTACAAAGGTCAAGCTCTAAGAACAAAGACATATCTCAATGCTAATGCATTAGTTTTATATTAGGTGTGTAGGGTAACATCTCGATCAATCTCAGCAAGAACACTCTGTAAATAACAAAGTCTTCAAAATCACTTGGATTTAGTATTTAATTTTGACAAAATATTTTTCGGAAGGTTTTAATCTAAATTTCAATGAGTTTTGAATGATTTAAAAGTGTTTTGAGGCAATGGAATGGTTCTTAAGTGTTAAAATATTAATTTTTCCAGAATAGTCCGCTAACCGCATTAGAGAGCATGACACACAACCCAATAGCATGCTATCCATGTCAGAGTTAGAAATCTCAAATTTCTAATGAGAAAAACATTGGCCCTTTTCCCTTGCTCGATTTTTCTATTCCTTGCACAGTTCTGACTGGGAATCATAGCTGAAACATTCTCCACTAACACCAGGATGATTCCCGGTGTGTCGCACGGGCAAAACAACTTTAGATTTAACAACGTTTTGAATTCAAATCATTTCCTACTCTCTTGCTCTTTAACCAGCAACTGCTAATTTATTAAAACACTCATTCTCTAATTTTCAAAGATACAACACACACGATTTTTGCAAGTTAGCCTGAGCTTTCCAAAGCGTATTTCAAAAGAAGAAAGTTGTGAATCTTGCATTGCCAATAAAAGCTTCGACCGAATCAAATTGCAGACTGTCTTGAAGATAACCTCATTTTATTCCTTTTGTGCTGAGAGATTCAGAGCTATCCATTGTTTTAAACTATAAGTATATGAAGTGTTTTCAGTAAGAGTGTACGTCACCTATATTCCTTGTCTAAGTGCTACAACTAATCATCAAGAACACATCAAACAATAGCTATAATAGTCTACAAAGATCTAGCTCTAAGGACGAAGACATATCTCAAAGCTAATGCATTAGTTTGATCTTAGGTGTGTAGGGTAACCACTCGATCAATCTTAGCACGAAAACTCTCTAAATTGCAAAGTCTTCAAAATCACTTGGATTTAGTACTTGATTTTGACAAAATATTTTTCGAATGGTTTTAATCATAATTTCAATGCGTTTTGAATGATTTAAAATTGTTTTGAGACAATGGAATGGTTCTTAAGCGTTAAAATATTAATTTTCTCAAAATCGGGCTATCCAACACTTTGCCAAAAATTTTGAAAAGGCAATAGCGCACTATCAGTGTTGATAGCACGCTGATAAAGTTGAATAATCAAAAATATATTTTTCTTGAAAATTGCCTACAACTCCCTATCCCTTCTGATAACTCGCTATAGAGCAGTTGTCGTGATCTTTCGATTTTTAGTAAAATGGGCAGTAGGTGCTATAGGCCTTGATTCCACGCTATCGGAAAGTCTAAAAAACTCGAGCTCTTGTGTTTGTGTATATCGACTTGCAATAGCCCGATATCCGTCATTAGAGAGCATGATAAACAACCTAATAGCAGGCTATCCATGTGAGAGTTAGAAATCTGAAATTTCTAATAAGAATAACGGGGGCCCTTTCACTTGCTCAATTTTTCAATTCCTTGCACAGTTCTGACTTGGAATCATAGCTGCAACATTCTCCACTAACACCTGGATGATTTCCATTGTGTCGCACGATCAAAACAACTTTATATTAAACAATGTTTTGAATTCAAAACACTCATTTAATAAAACACTCATTCTCTAATTTTCAATGATACAACACACACGATTTTTGAAAGTTAGACTGAGCTTTCCAAAGAGTATTTTAAAAGAAGAAAGTCGTGATTCTTGCATTGCCAATAAAAGCTTCGACCTAAATCAAAATTGCAAACTGTCTTGAAGATAACCTCATTTTATCCCTTTTGTGCTGAGATTTTCAGAAGCTATCCATTGTTTTAAACTGTAGGTATATGAAGTGTTCTCAGTAAGAAGGTATGTCACCTATATTCTTTGTCTGAGTGCAACAACTAATCATCAAGAACACATCAAATAATAGCTATAATAGTCTACAAAGATCTAGCTCTAAGGACGAAGACATATCTCAATGCTAATGCATTAGTTTGATCTTAGGTGAGTAAGGTAACCTCTCGATCAATCTCAGCACGAAAACTCTCTAGATTGCAAAGTCTTCAAAATCACTTGGATTTAGTATTTGATTTTGACAAAATATTTTCCGAAAGGTTTTAATCATAATTTCAATGAGTTTTGAATGATTTAAAAGTGTTTTGAGACAATGGAATTGTTCGTAAGCGTTAAAATATTAATTTTTTCAAAATCGGGCTATCCACCACTTTGCCAAAAATTTTGAAAAGGCAATAGCGCACTATCAGTGTTGATAGCACGCTGATAGGGTTGAATAATCAAAAATATATTTTTCTTGAAAATTGCCTACAGCGCGCTATCCCTTCTGATAACTCGCTATATAGCAGTTGCCGTGGTCTTTCGATTTTTAGTAAAATGGCAATAGCGTGCTGTAGGCCTTGATTGCACGCTATCGGAAAGACTAAAAAATAAGAGCTCTTGGGTTTGTGTATATCGACCTGCAATAGTCCGCTATCCGTCATTAGAGAGCATGATACACAACCCAATAGCATGCTATCCATGTCAGAGTTAGAAATCTCAAATTTCTAATGAGAAAAACATTGGCCCTTCTCTCTTGCTCGATTTTTCTATTCCTTGCACAGTTCTGACAAAGGAATCATAGCTGAAACATTCTCCACTAACACCTGGATGATTCCCATTGTGTCGCACGATCAAAACAACTTTTATACTAAACAATGTTTTGAATTCAAATCATTTCCTACTCTCTTGCTCTTTAACCTGCAACTGCTAATTTAATAAAACACTCATTCTCTAATTTTCAAAGATACAACATACACGATTTTTAAAAGTTAGACTGAGCTTTCCAAAGAGTATTTTAAAAGAAGAAAGTCGTGATTCTTGCATTGCCAATAAAAGCTTCGACCTAAATCAAAATTGCAAACTGTATTGAAGATAACCTCATTTTATCCCTTTTGTTCTGAGATTTTCAGAAGCTATCCATTGTTTTAAACTGTAAGTATATGAAGTGTTCTCAGTAAGAGTGTTCGTCACCTATATTCTTTGTCTGAGTGCTACAACTAATCATCAAGAACACATCAAATAATAGCTATAATAGTCTACAAAAATCTAGCTCTAAGGACGAAGACATATCTCAATGCTAATGCATTAGTTTGATCTTAGGTGAGTAGGGTAACCTCTCGATCAATCTCAGCACGAAAACTCTCTAAATTGCAAAGTCTTCAAAATCACTTGGATTTAGTATTTGATTTTGACAAAATATTTTCCGAAAGGTTTTAATAATAATTTCAATGAGTTTTGAATGATTTAAAAGTGTTTTGAGACAATGGAATGGTTCTTTAGCGTTAAAATATTAATTTTTTCAAAATCGAGCTATCCAGCACTTTGCCAAAATTTTTGAAAAGGCAATAGCGCACTATCAGTGTTGATAGCACGCTGATAGGGTTGAATAATCAAAAATATATTTTTCTTGAAAATTGCCTGCAACTCGCTATCCTTTCTGATAACTCGCTATATAGCAGTTGCCGTGATCTTTCGATTTTTAGTAAAATGGGCAATAGCGTGCTATAAGCTTTGATTGCACGCTATCGGAAAGTCTAAAAAACTTGAGCTCTTGGGTTTGTGTATATCGACCTGCAATAGTCCGCTATCCGTTGTTAGAGAGCATGATACACAACCCAATAGCATGCTATCCATGTCAGAGTTAGAAATCTCAAATTTCTAATGAGAAAAACGTGGGCCCTTTCCCTTGCTCGATTTTTCTATTCCTTGCACAGTTTTGATTGGGAATCGTAGCTGAAACATTGTCCACTAACCCCATGATAATTCCCATTGTGTCGCATGATCAAAACAACTTTATATTAAACAATGTTTTGAATTGAAATCATTTCCTACTCTCTTGCTCTTTAACCTGCAACAGCTAATTTAATAAAACACTCATTCTCTAATTTTCAAAGATACAACACACACGATTTTTGCAACTTAGCGTGAGCTTACCAAAGAGTATTTCAAAAGAAGAAAGTCGTGATTCTTGCATTGCCAATAAAAGCTTCGACCGAATCAAAATTGGAAACTGTCTTGTAGATAACCTCATTTTATCCCTTTTGTGCTGAGATTTTCAGAAGCTATCCATTGTTTTAAACTGTAGGTATGTGAAGCGTTCTCAGTAAGAGTGTACGTCACCTATATTTTTTGTCTGAGTGCTACAACTAATCATCAAGAACACATCAAACAATAGCTATAATAGTCTACAAAAATCTAGCTCTAAGGACGAAGACATATCTCAATGCTAATGCATTAGTTTGATCTTAGGTGAGTAGGGTAACCTCTCGATCAATCTCAGCACGAAAACTCTCTAAATTGCAAAGTCTTCAAAATCACTTGGATTTAGTATTTGATTTTGACAAAATATTTTCCGAAAGGTTTTAATAATAATTTCAATGAGTTTTGAATGATTTAAAAGTGTTTTGAGACAATGGAATGGTTCTTTAGCGTTAAAATATTAATTTTTTCAAAATCGAGCTATCCAGCACTTTGCCAAAATTTTTGAAAAGGCAATAGCGCACTATCAGTGTTGATAGCACGCTGATAGGGTTGAATAATCAAAAATATATTTTTCTTGAAAATTGCCTGCAACTCGCTATCCTTTCTGATAACTCGCTATATAGCAGTTGCCGTGATCTTTCGATTTTTAGTAAAATGGGCAATAGCGTGCTATAAGCTTTGATTGCACGCTATCGGAAAGTCTAAAAAACTTGAGCTCTTGGGTTTGTGTATATCGACCTGCAATAGTCCGCTATCCGTTGTTAGAGAGCATGATACACAACCCAATAGCATGCTATCCATGTCAGAGTTAGAAATCTCAAATTTCTAATGAAAAAACGTGGGCCCTTTCCCTTGCTCGATTTTTCTATTCCTTGCACAGTTTTGATTGGGAATCGTAGCTGAAACATTGTCCACTAACCCCATGATAATTCCCATTGTGTCGCACGATCAAAACAACTTTTATATTAAACAATGTTTTGAATTCAAATCATTTCCTACTCTCTTGCTCTTTAACCTGCAACTGCTAATTTAATAAAACACTCATTCTCTAATTTTCAAAGATACAACATACACGATTTTTAAAAGTTAGACTGAGCTTTCCAAAGAGTATTTTAAAAGAAGAAAGTCGTGATTCTTGCATTGCCAATAAAAGCTTCGACCTAAATCAAAATTGCAAACTGTATTGAAGATAACCTCATTTTATCCCTTTTGTTCTGAGATTTTCAGAAGCTATCCATTGTTTTAAACTGCAAGTATATGAAGTGTTCTCAGTAAGAGTGTACGTCACCTATATTCTTTGTCTGAGTGCTACAACTAATCATCAAGAACACATCAAATAATAGCTATAATAGTCTACAAAAATCTAGCTCTAAGGACGAAGACATATCTCAATGCTAATGCATTAGTTTGATCTTAGGTGAGTAGGGTAACCTCTCGATCAATCTCAGCACGAAAACTCTCTAAATTGCAAAGTCTTCAAAATCACTTGGATTTAGTATTTGATTTTGACAAAATATTTTCCGAAAGGTTTTAATCATAATTTCAATGAGTTTTGAATGATTTAAAAGTGTTTTGAGACAATGGAATGGTTCTTAAGCGTTAAAATATTAATTTTTTCAAAATCGAGCTATCCAGCACTTTGCCAAAATTTTTGAAAAGGCAATAGCGCACTATCAGTGTTGATAGCACGCTGATAGGGTTGAATAATGAAAAATATATTTTTCTTGAAAATTGCCTGCAACTCGCTATCCTTTCTGATAACTCGCTATATAGCAGTTGCCGTGATCTTTCGATTTTTAGTAAAATGGGCAATAGCGTGCTATAAGCTTTGATTGCACGCTATCGGAAAGTTTAAAAAACTTGAGCTCTTGGGTTTGTGTATATCGACCTGCAATAGTCCGCTATCCGTTGTTAGAGAGCATGATACACAACCCAATAGCATGCTATCCATGTCAGAGTTAGAAATCTCAAATTTCTAATGAGAAAAACGTGGGCCCTTTCCCTTGCTCGATTTTTCTATTCCTTGCACAGTTTTGATTGGGAATCGTAGCTGAAACATTGTCCACTAACCCCATGATAATTCCCATTGTGTCGCATGATCAAAACAACTTTATATTAAACAATGTTTTGAATTGAAATCATTTCCTACTCTCTTGCTCTTTAACCTGCAACAGCTAATTTAATAAAACACTCATTCTCTAATTTTCAAAGATACAACACACACGATTTTTGCAACTTAGCGTGAGCTTACCAAAGAGTATTTCAAAAGAAGAAAGTCGTGATTCTTGCATTGCCAATAAAAGCTTCGACCGAATCAAAATTGGAAACTGTCTTGTAGATAACCTCATTTTATCCCTTTTGTGCTGAGATTTTCAGAAGCTATCCATTGTTTTAAACTGTAGGTATGTGAAGCGTTCTCAGTAAGAGTGTACGTCACCTATATTTTTTGTCTGAGTGCTACAACTAATCATCAAGAACACATCAAACAATAGCTATAATAGTCTACAAAGATCTAGCTCTAAGGACGAAGACATATCTCAATGCTAATGCATTAGTTTGATCTTAGGTGAGTAGGGTAACCTCTCGATCAATCTCAGCACGAAAACTCTCTAAATTGCAAAGTCTTCAAAATCACTTGGATTTAGTATTTGATTTTGACAAAATATTTTCCGAAAGGTTTTAATCATAATTTCAATGAGTTTTGAATGATTTAAAAGTGTTTTGAGACAATGGAATGGTTCTTAAGCGTTAAAATATTAATTTTTTCAAAATCGAGCTATCCAGCACTTTGCCAAAATTTTTGAAAAGGCAATAGCGCACTATCAGTGTTGATAGCACGCTGATAGGGTTGAATAATCAAAAATATATTTTTCTTGAAAATTGCCTGCAACTCGCTATCCCTTCTGATAACTTGCAATATAGCAGTTGCCGTGATCTTTCGATTTTTAGTAAAATGGGCAATAGCGTGCTATAAGCTTTGATTGCACGCTATCGGAAAGTCTAAAAAACTTGAGCTCTTGGGTTTGTGTATATCGACCTGCAATAGTCCGCTATCCGTTGTTAGAGAGCATGATACACAACCCAATAGCATGCTATCCATATCAGAGTTAGAAATCTCAAATTTCTAATGAGAAAAACGTGGGCCCTTTCCCTTGCTCGATTTTTCTATTCCTTGCACAGTTTTGATTGGGAATCGTAGCTGAAACATTGTCCACTAACCCCATGATAATTCCCATTGTGTCGCATGATCAAAACAACTTTATATTAAACAATGTTTTGAATTGAAATCATTTCCTACTCTCTTGCTCTTTAACCTGCAACAGCTAATTTAATAAAACACTCATTCTCTAATTTTCAAAGATACAACACACACGATTTTTGCAACTTAGCGTGAGCTTACCAAAGAGTATTTCAAAAGAAGAAAGTCGTGATTCTTGCATTGCCAATAAAAGCTTCGACCGAATCAAAATTGGAAACTGTCTTGTAGATAACCTCATTTTATCCCTTTTGTGCTGAGATTTTCAGAAGCTATCCATTGTTTTAAACTGTAGGTATGTGAAGCGTTCTCAGTAAGAGTGTACGTCACCTATATTTTTTGTCTGAGTGCTACAACTAATCATCAAGAACACATCAAACAATAGCTATAATAGTCTACAAAGATCTAGCTCTAAGGACGAAGACATATCTCAATGCTAATGCATTAGTTTGATCTTAGGTGAGTAGGGTAACCTCTCGATCAATCTCAGCACGAAAACTCTCTAAATTGCAAAGTCTTCAAAATCACTTGGATTTAGTATTTGATTTTGACAAAATATTTTCCGAAAGGTTTTAATCATAATTTCAATGAGTTTTGAATGATTTAAAAGTGTTTTGAGACAATGGAATGGTTCTTAAGCGTTAAAATATTAATTTTTTCAAAATCGAGCTATCCAGCACTTTGCCAAAATTTTTGAAAAGGCAATAGCGCACTATCAGTGTTGATAGCACGCTGATAGGGTTGAATAATCAAAAATATATTTTTCTTGAAAATTGCCTGCAACTCGCTATCCTTTCTGATAACTCGCTATATAGCAGTTGCCGTGATCTTTCGATTTTTAGTAAAATGGGCAATAGCGTGCTATAAGCTTTGATTGCACGCTATCGGAAAGTCTAAAAAACTTGAGCTCTTGGGTTTGTGTATATCGACCTGCAATAGTCCGCTATCCGTTGTTAGAGAGCATGATACACAACCCAATAGCATGCTATCCATGTCAGAGTTAGAAATCTCAAATTTCTAATGAAAAAACGTGGGCCCTTTCCCTTGCTCGATTTTTCTATTCCTTGCACAGTTTTGATTGGGAATCGTAGCTGAAACATTGTCCACTAACCCCATGATAATTCCCATTGTGTCGCACGATCAAAACAACTTTTATATTAAACAATGTTTTGAATTCAAATCATTTCCTACTCTCTTGCTCTTTAACCTGCAACTGCTAATTTAATAAAACACTCATTCTCTAATTTTCAAAGATACAACATACACGATTTTTAAAAGTTAGACTGAGCTTTCCAAAGAGTATTTTAAAAGAAGAAAGTCGTGATTCTTGCATTGCCAATAAAAGCTTCGACCTAAATCAAAATTGCAAACTGTATTGAAGATAACCTCATTTTATCCCTTTTGTTCTGAGATTTTCAGAAGCTATCCATTGTTTTAAACTGCAAGTATATGAAGTGTTCTCAGTAAGAGTGTACGTCACCTATATTCTTTGTCTGAGTGCTACAACTAATCATCAAGAACACATCAAATAATAGCTATAATAGTCTACAAAAATCTAGCTCTAAGGACGAAGACATATCTCAATGCTAATGCATTAGTTTGATCTTAGGTGAGTAGGGTAACCTCTCGATCAATCTCAGCACGAAAACTCTCTAAATTGCAAAGTCTTCAAAATCACTTGGATTTAGTATTTGATTTTGACAAAATATTTTCCGAAAGGTTTTAATCATAATTTCAATGAGTTTTGAATGATTTAAAAGTGTTTTGAGACAATGGAATGGTTCTTAAGCGTTAAAATATTAATTTTTTCAAAATCGAGCTATCCAGCACTTTGCCAAAATTTTTGAAAAGGCAATAGCGCACTATCAGTGTTGATAGCACGCTGATAGGGTTGAATAATGAAAAATATATTTTTCTTGAAAATTGCCTGCAACTCGCTATCCTTTCTGATAACTCGCTATATAGCAGTTGCCGTGATCTTTCGATTTTTAGTAAAATGGGCAATAGCGTGCTATAAGCTTTGATTGCACGCTATCGGAAAGTTTAAAAAACTTGAGCTCTTGGGTTTGTGTATATCGACCTGCAATAGTCCGCTATCCGTTGTTAGAGAGCATGATACACAACCCAATAGCATGCTATCCATGTCAGAGTTAGAAATCTCAAATTTCTAATGAGAAAAACGTGGGCCCTTTCCCTTGCTCGATTTTTCTATTCCTTGCACAGTTTTGATTGGGAATCGTAGCTGAAACATTGTCCACTAACCCCATGATAATTCCCATTGTGTCGCATGATCAAAACAACTTTATATTAAACAATGTTTTGAATTGAAATCATTTCCTACTCTCTTGCTCTTTAACCTGCAACAGCTAATTTAATAAAACACTCATTCTCTAATTTTCAAAGATACAACACACACGATTTTTGCAACTTAGCGTGAGCTTACCAAAGAGTATTTCAAAAGAAGAAAGTCGTGATTCTTGCATTGCCAATAAAAGCTTCGACCGAATCAAAATTGGAAACTGTCTTGTAGATAACCTCATTTTATCCCTTTTGTGCTGAGATTTTCAGAAGCTATCCATTGTTTTAAACTGTAGGTATGTGAAGCGTTCTCAGTAAGAGTGTACGTCACCTATATTTTTTGTCTGAGTGCTACAACTAATCATCAAGAACACATCAAACAATAGCTATAATAGTCTACAAAGATCTAGCTCTAAGGACGAAGACATATCTCAATGCTAATGCATTAGTTTGATCTTAGGTGAGTAGGGTAACCTCTCGATCAATCTCAGCACGAAAACTCTCTAAATTGCAAAGTCTTCAAAATCACTTGGATTTAGTATTTGATTTTGACAAAATATTTTCCGAAAGGTTTTAATCATAATTTCAATGAGTTTTGAATGATTTCAAAGTGTTTTGAGACAATGGAATGGTTCTTAAGCGTTAAAATATTAATTTTTTCAAAATCGAGCTATCCAGCACTTTGCCAAAATTTTTGAAAAGGCAATAGCGCACTATCAGTGTTGATAGCACGCTGATAGGGTTGAATAATCAAAAATATATTTTTCTTGAAAATTGCCTGCAACTCGCTATCCCTTCTGATAACTTGCTATATAGCAGTTGCCGTGATCTTTCGATTTTTAGTAAAATGGGCAATAGCGTGCTATAAGCTTTGATTGCACGCTATCGGAAAGTCTAAAAAACTTGAGCTCTTGGGTTTGTGTATATCGACCTGCAATAGTCCGCTATCCGTTGTTATAGAGCATGATACACAACCCAATAGCATGCTATCCATATCAGAGTTAGAAATCTCAAATTTCTAAGGAGAAAAACGTGGGCCCTTTCCCTTGCTCGATTTTTCTATTCCTTGCGCAGTTTTGATTGGGAATCGTAGCTGAAACATTGTCCACTAACCCCATGATAATTCCCATTGTGTCGCATGATCAAAACAACTTTATATTAAACAATGTTTTGAATTGAAATCATTTCCTACTCTCTTGCTCTTTAACCTGCAACAGCTAATTTAATAAAACACTCATTCTCTAATTTTCAAAGATACAACACACACGATTTTTGCAACTTAGCGTGAGCTTACCAAAGAGTATTTCAAAAGAAGAAAGTCGTGATTCTTGCATTGCCAATAAAAGCTTCGACCGAATCAAAATTGGAAACTGTCTTGTAGATAACCTCATTTTATCCCTTTTGTGCTGAGATTTTCAGAAGCTATCCATTGTTTTAAACTGTAGGTATGTGAAGCGTTCTCAGTAAGAGTGTACGTCACCTATATTTTTTGTCTGAGTGCTACAACTAATCATCAAGAACACATCAAACAATAGCTATAATAGTCTACAAAGATCTAGCTCTAAGGACGAAGACATATCTCAATGCTAATGCATTAGTTTGATCTTAGGTGAGTAGGGTAACCTCTCGATCAATCTCAGCACGAAAACTCTCTAAATTGCAAAGTCTTCAAAATCACTTGGATTTAGTATTTGATTTTGACAAAATATTTTCCGAAATGTTTTAATCATAATTTCAATGAGTTTTGAATGATTTAAAAGTGTTTTGAGACAATGGAATGGTTCTTAAGCGTTAAAATATTAATTTTTTCAAAATCGAGCTATCCAGCACTTTGCCAAAAATTTTGAAAAGGCAATAGCGCACTATCAGTGTTGATAGCACGCTGATAGGGTTGATTAATCAAAAATATATTTTTCTTGAAAATTGCCTGAAACTCGCTATCCCTTCTGATAACTCGCTATATAGCAGTTGCCGTGATCTTTCGATTTTTAGTAAAATGGGCTATAGCGTGCTATAAGCTTTGATTGCACGCTATCGGAAAGTCTAAAAAACTTGAGCTCTTGGGTTTGTGTATATCGACCTGCAATACTCCGCTATCCGTTGTTAGAGAGCATGATACACAACCCAATAGCATGCTATCCATGTCAGAGTTAGAAATCTCAAATTTCTAATGAGAAAAACGTGGGCCCTTTCCCTTGCTCGATTTTTCTATTCCTTGCACAGTTTTGATTGGGAATCGTAGCTGAAACATTGTCCACTAACCCCATGATAATTCCCATTGTGTCGCATGATCAAAACAACTTTATATTAAACAATGTTTTGAATTGAAATCATTTCCTACTCTCTTGCTCTTTAACCTGCAACAGCTAATTGAATAAAACACTCATTCTCTAATTTTCAAAGATACAACGCACACGATTTTTGCAACTTAGCGTGAGCTTACCAAAGAGTATTTCAAAAGAAGAAAGTCGTGATTCTTGCATTGCCAATAAAAGCTTCGACCGAATCAAAATTGGAAACTGTCTTGTAGATAACCTCATTTTATCCCTTTTGTGCTGAGATTTTCAGAAGCTATACATTGTTTTAAACTGTAGGTATGTGAAGCGTTCTCAGTAAGAGTGTACGTCACCTATATTTTTTGTCTGAGTGCTACAACTAATCATCAAGAACACATCAAACAATAGCTATAATAGTCTACAAAGATCTAGCTCTAAGGACGAAGACATATCTCAATGCTAATGCATTAGTTTGATCTTAGGTGAGTAGGGTAACCTCTCGATCAATCTCAGCACGAAAACTCTCTAAATTGCAAAGTCTTCAAAATCACTTGGATTTAGTATTTGATTTTGACAAAATATTTTCCGAAAGGTTTTAATCATAATTTCAATGAGTTTTGAATGATTTAAAAGTGTTTTGAGACAATGGAATGGTTCTTAAGCGTTAAAATATTAATTTTTTCAAAATCGAGCTATCCAGCACTTTGCCAAAAATTTTGAAAAGGCAATAGCGCACTATCAGTGTTGATAGCACGCTGATAGGGTTGAATAATCAAAAATATATTTTTCTTGAAAATTGCCTGAAACTCGCTATCCCTTCTGATAACTCGCTATATAGCAGTTGCCGTGATCTTTCGATTTTTAGTAAAATGGGCAATAGCGTGCTATAAGCTTTGATTGCACGCTATCGGAAAGTCTAAAAAACTTGAGCTCTTGGGTTTGTGTATATCGACCTGCAATAGTCCGCTATCAGTTGTTAGAGAGCATGATACACAACCCAATAGCATGCTATCCATGTCAGAGTTAGAAATCTCAAATTTCTAATGAGAAAAACGTGGGCCCTTTCCCTTGCTCGATTTTTCTATTCCTTGCACAGTTCTGATTGGGAATCGTAGCTGAAACATTGTCCACTAACCCCATGATAATTCCCATTGTGTCGCATGATCAAAACAACTTTATATTAAACAATGTTTTGAATTGAAATCATTTCCTACTCTCTTGCTCTTTAACCTGCAACAGCTAATTTAATAAAACACTCATTCTCTTATTTTCAAAGATACAACACACACGATTTTTGCAACTTAGCGTGAGCTTACCAAAGAGTATTTCAAAAGAAGAAAGTCGTGATTCTTGCATTGCCAATAAAAGCTTCGACCGAATCAAAATTGGAAACTGTCTTGTAGATAACCTCATTTTATCCCTTTTGTGCTGAGATTTTCAGAAGCTATCCATTGTTTTAAACTGTAGGTATGTGAAGCGTTCTCAGTAAGAGTGTGCGTCACCTATATTTTTTGTCTGAGTGCTACAACTAATCATCAAGAACACATCAAACAATAGCTATAATAGTCTACAAAGATCTAGCTCTAAGGACGAAGACATATCTCAATGCTAATGCATTAGTTTGATCTTAGGTGAGTAGGGTAACCTCTCGATCAATCTCAGCACGAAAACTCTCTAAATTGCAAAGTCTTCAAAATCACTTGGATTTAGTATTTGATTTTGACAAAATATTTTCCGAAATGTTTTAATCATAATTTCAATGAGTTTTGAATGATTTAAAAGTGTTTTGAGACAATGGAATGGTTCTTAAGCGTTAAAATATTAATTTTTTCAAAATCGAGCTATCCAGCACTTTGCCAAAAATTTTGAAAAGGCAATAGCGCACTATCAGTGTTGATAGCACGCTGATAGGGTTGATTAATCAAAAATATATTTTTCTTGAAAATTGCCTGAAACTCGCTATCCCTTCTGATAACTCGCTATATAGCAGTTGCCGTGATCTTTCGATTTTTAGTAAAATGGGCTATAGCGTGCTATAAGCTTTGATTGCACGCTATCGGAAAGTCTAAAAAACTTGAGCTCTTGGGTTTGTGTATATCGACCTGCAATACTCCGCTATCCGTTGTTAGAGAGCATGATACACAACCCAATAGCATGCTATCCATGTCAGAGTTAGAAATCTCAAATTTCTAATGAGAAAAACGTGGGCCCTTTCCCTTGCTCGATTTTTCTATTCCTTGCACAGTTTTGATTGGGAATCGTAGCTGAAACATTGTCCACTAACCCCATGATAATTCCCATTGTGTCGCATGATCAAAACAACTTTATATTAAACAATGTTTTGAATTGAAATCATTTCCTACTCTCTTGCTCTTTAACCTGCAACAGCTAATTGAATAAAACACTCATTCTCTAATTTTCAAAGATACAACGCACACGATTTTTGCAACTTAGCGTGAGCTTACCAAAGAGTATTTCAAAAGAAGAAAGTCGTGATTCTTGCATTGCCAATAAAAGCTTCGACCGAATCAAAATTGGAAACTGTCTTGTAGATAACCTCATTTTATCCCTTTTGTGCTGAGATTTTCAGAAGCTATACATTGTTTTAAACTGTAGGTATGTGAAGCGTTCTCAGTAAGAGTGTACGTCACCTATATTTTTTGTCTGAGTGCTACAACTAATCATCAAGAACACATCAAACAATAGCTATAATAGTCTACAAAGATCTAGCTCTAAGGACGAAGACATATCTCAATGCTAATGCATTAGTTTGATCTTAGGTGAGTAGGGTAACCTCTCGATCAATCTCAGCACGAAAACTCTCTAAATTGCAAAGTCTTCAAAATCACTTGGATTTAGTATTTGATTTTGACAAAATATTTTCCGAAAGGTTTTAATCATAATTTCAATGAGTTTTGAATGATTTAAAAGTGTTTTGAGACAATGGAATGGTTCTTAAGCGTTAAAATATTAATTTTTTCAAAATCGAGCTATCCAGCACTTTGCCAAAAATTTTGAAAAGGCAATAGCGCACTATCAGTGTTGATAGCACGCTGATAGGGTTGAATAATCAAAAATATATTTTTCTTGAAAATTGCCTGAAACTCGCTATCCCTTCTGATAACTCGCTATATAGCAGTTGCCGTGATCTTTCGATTTTTAGTAAAATGGGCAATAGCGTGCTATAAGCTTTGATTGCACGCTATCGGAAAGTCTAAAAAACTTGAGCTCTTGGGTTTGTGTATATCGACCTGCAATAGTCCGCTATCAGTTGTTAGAGAGCATGATACACAACCCAATAGCATGCTATCCATGTCAGAGTTAGAAATCTCAAATTTCTAATGAGAAAAACGTGGGCCCTTTCCCTTGCTCGATTTTTCTATTCCTTGCACAGTTCTGATTGGGAATCGTAGCTGAAACATTGTCCACTAACCCCATGATAATTCCCATTGTGTCGCATGATCAAAACAACTTTATATTAAACAATGTTTTGAATTGAAATCATTTCCTACTCTCTTGCTCTTTAACCTGCAACAGCTAATTTAATAAAACACTCATTCTCTTATTTTCAAAGATACAACACACACGATTTTTGCAACTTAGCGTGAGCTTACCAAAGAGTATTTCAAAAGAAGAAAGTCGTGATTCTTGCATTGCCAATAAAAGCTTCGACCGAATCAAAATTGGAAACTGTCTTGTAGATAACCTCATTTTATCCCTTTTGTGCTGAGATTTTCAGAAGCTATCCATTGTTTTAAACTGTAGGTATGTGAAGCGTTCTCAGTAAGAGTGTGCGTCACCTATATTTTTTGTCTGAGTGCTACAACTAATCATCAAGAACACATCAAACAATAGCTATAATAGTCTACAAAGATCTAGCTCTAAGGACGAAGACATATCTCAATGCTAATGCATTAGTTTGATCTTAGGTGAGTAGGGTAACCTCTCGATCAATCTCAGCACGAAGACTCTCTAAATTGCAATGTCTTCAAAATCACTTGGATTTAGTATTTAATTTTGACAAAATATTTTCCGAAAGGTTTTAATCAAAATTTCAATAAGTTTTGAATGGTTTAAAAGTGTTTTGAGACAATGGATTGGTTCTTAAGGGTTAAAATATTAATTTTTCCAAAATCGGGCTATCCAGCACTTTGCCAAAAATTTTCAAAAGGCAATAGCGCACTATCATTGTTGATAGCACGCTGATAGGGTTGAATAATCAAAAATATTTTTTTCTTGAAAATTGCTTACAACCCGCTATCCCTTCTGATAACTCGCTATAGAGCAGATGTCGTGATCTGTCGATTTTTAGTAAAATGGGCAATAGCGTGCTATAGGCCTTGATTGCACGCTATCGGAAAGTCTAAAAAACTCGAGCTCTTGGGTTTGTTGTGTATATCGACCTGCAATAGTCCGCTATCCGTCATTAGAGAGCATGATACACAACCCTATAGCATGTTATTCATGTCAGAGTAAGAAATCTCAAATTTCTAATGAGGAAAACATTGGCCCTTTCCCTTGCTCGATTTTTTTATTCCTTGCAAAGTTCTGACTGGGAATCGTAGCTGAAACATTCTCCACTAACACCTGGATGATTCCCATTGTGTCGCACGATCAAAACAACTTTTATATTAAACAATGTTTTAAATTCAAATCATTTCCTACTCTCTTGCTCTTTAACATGCAACTACTAATTTAATAAAACACTCATTCTCTAATTTTCAAAGATACAACATACACGATTTTTAAAAGTTAGACTGAGCTTTCCAAAGAGTATTTTAAAAGAAGAAAGTCGTGATTCTTGCATTGCCAATAAAAGCTTCGACCTAAATCAAAATTGCAAACTGTATTGAAGATAACCTCATTTTATCCCTTTTGTTCTGAGATTTTCAGAAGCTATCCATTGTTTTAAACTGTAAGTATATGAAGTGTTCTCAGTAAGAGTGTACGTCACCTATATTCTTTGTCTGAGTGCTACAACTAATCATCAAGAACACATCAAATAATAGCTATAATAGTCTACAAAGATCTAGCTCTAAGGACGAAGACATATCTCAATGCTAATGCATTAGTTTGATCTTAGGTGAGTAGGGTAACCTCTCGATCAATCTCAGCACGAAAACTCTCTAAATTGCAAAGTCTTCAAAATCACTTGGATTTAGTATTTGATTTTGACAAAATATTTTCCGAAAGGTTTTAATCAAAATTTCAATGAGTTTTGAATGATTTAAAAGTGTTTTGAGACAATGGAATGGTTCTTAAGCGTTAAAATATTAATTTTTTCAAAATCGAGCTATCCAGCACTTTGCCAAAAATTTTGAAAAGGCAATAGCGCACTATCAGTGTTGATAGCACGCTGATAGGGTTGAATAATCAAAAATATATTTTTCTTGAAAATTGCCTGCAACTCGCTATCCCTTCTGATAACTCGCTATATAGCAGTTGCCGTGATCTTTCGATTTTTAGTAAAATGGGCAATAGCGTGCTATAAGCTTTGATTGCACGCTATCGAAAAGTCTAAAAAACTTGAGCTCTTGGGTTTGTGTATATCGACCTGCAATAGTCCGCTATCCGTTATTAGAGACCATGATACACAACCCAATAGCATGCTATCCATGTCAGAGTTAGAAATCTCAAATTTCTAATGAGAAAAACGTGGGCCCTTTCCCTTTCTCGATTTTTCTATTCCTTGCACAGTTCTGATTGGGAATCGTAGCTGAAACATTGTCCACTAACCCCATGATAATTCCCATTGTGTCGCATGATCAATACAACTTTATATTAAACAATGTTTTGAATTGAAATCATTTCCTACTCTCTTGCTCTTTAACCTGCAACAGCTAATTTAATAAAACACTCATTCTCTACTTTTCAAAGATACAACACACACGATTTTTGCAACTTAGCGTGAGCTTTCCAAAGAGTATTTCAAAAAAAGAAAGTCGTGATTCTTGCATTGCCAATAAAAGCTTCGACCGAATCAAAATTGGAAATTGTCTTGAAGATAACCTCATTTTATACCTTTTGTGCTGAGATTTTCAGAAGCTATCCATTGTTTTAAACTGTAGGTATGTGAAGCGTTCTCAGTAAGAGTGTACGTCACCTATATTTTTTGTCTGAGTGCTACAACTAATCATCAAGAACACATCAAACAATAGCTATAATAGTCTACAAAGATCTAGCTCTAAGGACGAAGACATATCTCAATGCTAATGCATTAGTTTGATCTTAGGTGAGTAGGGTAACCTCTCGATCAATCTCAGCACGAAAACTCTCTAAATTGCAAAGTCTTCAAAATCACTTGGATTTAGTATTTGATTTTGACAAAATATTTTCCGAAAGGTTTTAATCATAATTTCAATGAGTTTTGAATGATTTAAAAGTGTTTTGAGACAATGGAATGGTTCTTAAGCGTTAAAATATTAATTTTTTCAAAATCGAGCTATCCAGCACTTTGCCAAAAATTTTGAAAAGGCAATAGCGCACTATCAGCGTTGATAGCACGCTGATAGGGTTGAATAATCAAAAATATATTTTTCTTGAAAATTGCCTGCAACTCGCTATCCCTTCTGATAACTCGCTATATAGCAGTTGCCGTGATCTTTCGATTTTTAGTAAAATGGGCAATAGCGTGCTATAAGCTTTGATTGCACGCTATCGGAAAGTCTAAAAAACTTGAGCTCTTGGGTTTGTGTATATCGACCTGCAATAGTCCGCTATCAGTTGTTAGAGAGCATGATACACAACCCAATAGCATGCTATCCATGTCAGAGTTAGAAATCTCAAATTTCTAATGAGAAAAACGTGGGCCCTTTCCCTTGCTCGATTTTTCTATTCCTTGCACAGTTCTGATTGGGAATCGTAGCTGAAACATTGTCCACTAACCCCATGATAATTCCCATTGTGTCGCATGATCAAAACAACTTTATATTAAACAATGTTTTGAATTGAAATCATTTCCTACTCTCTTGCTCTTTAACCTGCAACAGCTAATTTAATAAAACACTCATTCTCTTATTTTCAAAGATACAACACACACGATTTTTGCAACTTAGCGTGAGCTTACCAAAGAGTATTTCAAAAGAAGAAAGTCGTGATTCTTGCATTGCCAATAAAAGCTTCGACCGAATCAAAATTGGAAACTGTCTTGTAGATAACCTCATTTTATCCCTTTTGTGCTGAGATTTTCAGAAGCTATCCATTGTTTTAAACTGTAGGTATGTGAAGCGTTCTCAGTAAGAGTGTACGTCACCTATATTTTTTGTCTGAGTGCTACAACTAATCATCAAGAACACATCAAACAATAGCTATAATAGTCTACAAAGATCTAGCTCTAAGGACGAAGACATATCTCAATGCTAATGCATTAGTTTGATCTTAGGTGAGTAGGGTAACCTCTCGATCAATCTCAGCACGAAAACTCTCTAAATTGCAAAGTCTTCAAAATCACTTGGATTTAGTATTTGATTTTGACAAAATATTTTCCGAAAGGTTTTAATCAAAATTTCAATGAGTTTTGAATGATTTAAAAGTGTTTTGAGACAATGGAATGGTTCTTAAGCGTTAAAATATTAATTTTTTCAAAATCGAGCTATCCAGCACTTTGCCAAAAATTTTGAAAAGGCAATAGCGCACTATCAGTGTTGATAGCACGCTGATAGGGTTGAATAATCAAAAATATATTTTTCTTGAAAATTGCCTGCAACTCGCTATCCCTTCTGATAACTCGCTATATAGCAGTTGCCGTGATCTTTCGATTTTTAGTAAAATGGGCAATAGCGTGCTATAAGCTTTGATTGCACGCTATCGGAAAGTCTAAAAAACTTGAGCTCTTGGGTTTGTGTATATCGACCTGCAATAGTCCGCTATCAGTTGTTAGAGAGCATGATACACAACCCAATAGCATGCTATCCATGTCAGAGTTAGAAATCTCAAATTTCTAATGAGAAAAACGTGGGCCCTTTCCCTTGCTCGATTTTTCTATTCCTTGCACAGTTCTGATTGGGAATCGTAGCTGAAACATTGTCCACTAACCCCATGATAATTCCCATTGTGTCGCATGATCAAAACAACTTTATATTAAACAATGTTTTGAATTGAAATCATTTCCTACTCTCTTGCTCTTTAACCTGCAACAGCTAATTTAATAAAACACTCATTCTCTTATTTTCAAAGATACAACACACACGATTTTTGCAACTTAGCGTGAGCTTACCAAAGAGTATTTCAAAAGAAGAAAGTCGTGATTCTTGCATTGCCAATAAAAGCTTCGACCGAATCAAAATTGGAAACTGTCTTGTAGATAACCTCATTTTATCCCTTTTGTGCTGAGATTTTCAGAAGCTATCCATTGTTTTAAACTGTAGGTATGTGAAGCGTTCTCAGTAAGAGTGTACGTCACCTATATTTTTTGTCTGAGTGCTACAACTAATCATCAAGAACACATCAAACAATAGCTATAATAGTCTACAAAGATCTAGCTCTAAGGACGAAGACATATCTCAATGCTAATGCATTAGTTTGATCTTAGGTGAGTAGGGTAACCTCTCGATCAATCTCAGCACGAAAACTCTCTAAATTGCAAAGTCTTCAAAATCACTTGGATTTAGTATTTGATTTTGACAAAATATTTTCCGAAAGGTTTTAATCAAAATTTCAATGAGTTTTGAATGATTTAAAAGTGTTTTGAGACAATGGAATGGTTCTTAAGCGTTAAAATATTAATTTTTTCAAAATCGAGCTATCCAGCACTTTGCCAAAAATTTTGAAAAGGCAATAGCGCACTATCAGTGTTGATAGCACGCTGATAGGGTTGAATAATCAAAAATATATTTTTCTTGAAAATTGCCTGCAACTCGCTATCCCTTCTGATAACTCGCTATATAGCAGTTGCCGTGATCTTTCGATTTTTAGTAAAATGGGCAATAGCGTGCTATAAGCTTTGATTGCACGCTATCGGAAAGTCTAAAAAACTTGAGCTCTTGGGATTGTGTATATCGACCTGCAATAGTCCGCTATCAGTTGTTAGAGAGCATGATACACAACCCAATAGCATGCTATCCATGTCAGAGTTAGAAATCTCAAATTTCTAATGAGAAAAACGTGGGCCCTTTCCCTTGCTCGATTTTTCTATTCCTTGCACAGTTCTGATTGGGAATCGTAGCTGAAACATTGTCCACTAACCCCATGATAATTCCCATTGTGTCGCATGATCAAAACAACTTTATATTAAACAATGTTTTGAATTGAAATCATTTCCTACTCTCTTGCTCTTTAACCTGCAACAGCTAATTTAATAAAACACTCATTCTCTAATTTTCAAAGATACAACACACACGATTTTTGCAACTTAGCGTGAGCTTACCAAAGAGTATTTCAAAAGAAGAAAGTCGTGATTCTTGCATTGCCAATAAAAGCTTCGACCGAATCAAAATTGGAAACTGTCTTGTAGATAACCTCATTTTATCCCTTTTGTGCTGAGATTTTCAGAAGCTATCCATTGTTTTAAACTGTAGGTATGTGAAGCGTTCTCAGTAAGAGTGTACGTCACCTATATTTTTTGTCTGAATGCTACAACTAATCATCAAGATCACATCAAACAATAGCTATAATAGTCTACAAAGATCTAGCTCTAAGGACGAAGACATATCTCAATGATAATGCATTAGTTTGATCTTAGGTGAGTAGGGTAACCTCTCGATCAATCTCAGCACGAAAACTCTCTAAATTGCAATGTCTTCAAAATCACTTGGATTTAGTATTTAATTTTGACAAAATATTTTCCGAAAGGTTTTAATCAAAATTTCAATAAGTTTTGAATGGTTTAAAAGTGTTTTGAGACAATGGATTGGTTCTTAAGGGTTAAAATATTAATTTTTCCAAAATCGGGCTATCCAGCACTTTGCCAAAAATTTTCAAAAGGCAATAGCGCACTATCATTGTTGATAGCACGCTGATAGGGTTGAATAATCAAAAATATTTTTTTCTTGAAAATTGCTTACAACCCGCTATCCCTTCTGATAACTCGCTATAGAGCAGATGCCGTGATCTGTCGATTTTTAGTAAAATGGGCAATAGCGTGCTATAGGCCTTGATTGCACGCTATCGGAAAGTCTAAAAAACTCGAGCTCTTGGGTTTGTTGTGTATATCGACCTGCAATAGTCCGCTATCCGTCATTAGAGAGCATGATACACAACCCTATAGCATGCTATTCATGTCAGAGTAAGAAATCTCAAATTTCTAATGAGGAAAACATTGGCCCTTTCCCTTGCTCGATTTTTTTATTCCTTGCAAAGTTCTGACTGGGAATCGTAGCTGAAACATTCTCCACTAACACCTGGATGATTCCCATTGTGTCGCACGATCAAAACAACTTTTATATTAAACAATGTTTTAAATTCAAATCATTTCCTACTCTCTTGCTCTTTAACATGCAACTGCTAATTTAATAAAACACTCATTCTCTAATTTTCAAAGATACAACATACACGATTTTTAAAAGTTAGACTGAGCTTTCCAAAGAGTATTTTAAAAGAAGAAAGTCGTGATTCTTGCATTGCCAATAAAAGCTTCGACCTAAATCAAAATTGCAAACTGTATTGAAGATAACCTCATTTTATCCCTTTTGTTCTGAGATTTTCAGAAGCTATCCATTGTTTTAAACTGTAAGTATATGAAGTGTTCTCAGTAAGAGTGTACGTCACCTATATTCTTTGTCTGAGTGCTACAACTAATCATCAAGAACACATCAAATAATAGCTATAATAGTCTACAAAGATCTAGCTCTAAGGACGAAGACATATCTCAATGCTAATGCATTAGTTTGATCTTAGGTGAGTAGGGTAACCTCTCGATCAATCTCAGCACGAAAACTCTCTAAATTGCAAAGTCTTCAAAATCACTTGGATTTAGTATTTGATTTTGACAAAATATTTTCCGAAAGGTTTTAATCAAAATTTCAATGAGTTTTGAATGATTTAAAAGTGTTTTGAGACGATGGAATGGTTCTTAAGCGTTAAAATATTAATTTTTTCAAAATCGAGCTATCCAGCACTTTGCCAAAAATTTTGAAAAGGCAATAGCGCACTATCAGTGTTGATAGCACGCTGATAGGGTTGAATAATCAAAAATATATTTTTCTTGAAAATTGCCTGCAACTCGCTATCCCTTCTGATAACTCGCTATATAGCAGTTGCCGTGATCTTTCGATTTTTAGTAAAATGGGCAATAGCGTGCTATAAGCTTTGATTGCACGCTATCGAAAAGTCTAAAAAACTTGAGCTCTTGGGTTTGTGTATATCGACCTGCAATAGTCCGCTATCCGTTATTAGAGACCATGATACACAACCCAATAGCATGCTATCCATGTCAGAGTTAGAAATCTCAAATTTCTAATGAGAAAAACGTGGGCCCTTTCCCTTTCTCGATTTTTCTATTCCTTGCACAGTTCTGATTGGGAATCGTAGCTGAAACATTGTCCACTAACCCCATGATAATTCCCATTGTGTCGCATGATCAAAACAACTTTATATTAAACAATGTTTTGAATGGAAATCATTTCCTACTCTCTTGCTCTTTAACCTGCAACAGCTAATTTAATAAAACACTCATTCTCTACTTTTCAAAGATACAACACACACGATTTTTGCAACTTAGCGTGAGCTTTCCAAAGAGTATTTCAAAAAAAGAAAGTCGTGATTCTTGCATTGCCAATAAAAGCTTCGACCGAATCAAAATTGGAAATTGTCTTGAAGATAACCTCATTTTATCCCTTTTGTGCTGAGATTTTCAGAAGCTATCCATTGTTTTAAACTGTAGGTATGTGAAGCGTTCTCAGTAAGAGTGTACGTCACCTATATTTTTTGTCTGAGTGCTACAACTAATCATCAAGAACACATCAAACAATAGCTATAATAGTCTACAAAGATCTAGCTCTAAGGACGAAGACATATCTCAATGATAATGCATTCGTTTGATCTTAGGTGAGTAGGGTAACCTCTCGATCAATCTCAGCACGAAAACTCTCTAAATTGCAAAGTCTTCAAAATCACTTGGATTTAGTATTTAATTTGACAAAATATTTTTCGAAAGGTTTTAATCAAAATTTCAATAAGTTTTGAATGGTTTAAAAGTGTTTTGAGACAATGGATTGGTTCTTAAGGGTTAAAATATTAATTTTTCCAAAATCGGGCTATCCAGCACTTTGCCAAAAAATTTTAAAAGGCAATAGCGCACTATCATTGTTGATAGCACGCTGATAGGGTTGAATAATCAAAAATATTTTTTTCTTGAAAATTGCTTACAACGCGCTATCCCTTCTGATAACTCGCAATAGAGCAGATGCCGTGATCTGTCGATTTTTAGTAAAATGGGCAATAGCGTGGTATAGGCCTTGATTGCACGCTATCGGAAAGTCTAAAAAACTCGAGCTCTTGGGTTTGTGTATATCGACCTGCAATAGTCCGCTATCCGTCATTAGAGAGCATGATACACAACCTAATAGCATGCTATCCATGTCAAAGTTAGAAATCTCAAATTTCTAATGAGAAAAACATTGGCCCTTTCCCTTGCTCGATTTTTCTTTTCCTTGCAAAGTTCTGACTGGGAATCGTAGCTGAAACATTCTCCAAGAAAACCAGAATGATTCCCGGTGTATCGCACGGGAAAAACAACTTTAGATTAAACAACGTTTTGAATTCAAATCATTTCCTACTCTCTTGCTCTTTAACCTGCAACTGCTAATTTAATAAAACACTTATTCTCTAATTTAAATTATATACAACACACACGATTTTTGCCTGTTTGCCTAAGCTTTCCAAAGAGAATTTCAAAAGAAGAAAGTCGTGAATCTTACATTGCCAATAAAAGCTTCGAACGAATCAAAATTGCAGACTGTCTTGAAGATAACCTCATTTTATCCCTTTTGTGCTGAGATTTTCAGAAGCTATCCATTATTTTAAACTTTAGGTATATGAAGTGTTCTCAGTAAGAGTGTACGTCACCTATATTCCTTGTCTGAGTGCTACAACTAATCATCAAGAACACATCAAACAATAGCTATAATAGTCTACAAAGATCTAGCTCTAAGGACGAAGACATATCTCAATGCTAATGCATTAGTTTGATCTTAGGTGAGTAGGGTAACCTCTCGATCAATCTCAGCACGAAAACTCTCTAAATTGCAAAGTCTTCAAAATCACTTGGATTTAGTATTTGATTTTGACAAAATATTTTCCGAAAGGTTTTAATCATAATTTCATTGAGTTTTGAATGATTTAAAAGTGTTTTGAGACAATGGAATGGTTCTTAAGTGTTAAAATATAAATTTTTCCAAAATCGGGCTATCCAGCACTTTGCCAAAAATTTTGAAAAGGCAATAGCGCACTATCAGTGTAGCACCCGTGCCTTTAGGTACGTCATTTTGACCCGTAGTGTACCCGTATACGTATTCGTATACGTATGTGTATATGTATTTTGATGCTCGAAGTACGTAAGTTTGAGTGTCTTTGCATGATTTTAGGTCATAAAGGGTACGCATGAAATTTCGGAACCATCGGAGACCCGTTCGACGTCAAAACATTCAAAAATGGTGTTTTGGATCCAGTGGAGCTTTCTATTTCTGTCACAACTTAAATCAATGGTTTGATCTCCTAGATCCGTTGTCTGATTGGGCTGAAATCTTGTCAGCTCATTCTTATATAATAGATCTTCATTATGAAAGGTGAAGATCTTAATTGGAGTTACCTAATTTGAGTTATAAGACCCAAAACACTGTTTCACGGATTCTGGGATTTTCTTACGCAGTTTTGATCAAACAGATAGATCTCACAATCCCACCGTTGGATTGATCCTAAAGTTTACCAGAATGTTGATAACGTACTCATTCAACCTGCAACAGCTAATTTAAATCATTTCCTACTCTCTTGCTCTTTAACCTGCAACAGCTAATTTAATAAAACACTAATTCTCTAATTTTCAAAGATACAACACACACGATTTTTGCAACTTAGCGTGAGCTTACCAAAGAGTATTTCAAAAGAAGAAAGTCGTGATTCTTGCATTGCCAATAAAAGCTTCGACCGAATCAAAATTGGAAACTGTCTTGTAGATAACCTCATTTTATCCCTTTTGTGCTGAGATTTTCAGAAGCTATCCATTGTTTTAAACTGTAGGTATGTGAAGCGTTCTCAGTAAGAGTGTACGTCACCTATATTTTTTGTCTGAATGCTACAACTAATCATCAAGATCACATCAAACAATAGCTATAATAGTCTACAAAGATCTAGCTCTAAGGACGAAGACATATCTCAATGATAATGCATTAGTTTGATCTTAGGTGAGTAGGGTAACCTCTTGATCAATCTCAGCACGAAAACTCTCTAAATTGCAATGTCTTCAAAATCACTTGGATTTAGTATTTAATTTTGACAAAATATTTTCCGAAAGGTTTTAATCAAAATTTCAATAAGTTTTGAATGGTTTAAAAGTGTTTTGAGACAATGGATTGGTTCTTAAGGGTTAAAATATTAATTTTTCCAAAATCGGGCTATCCAGCACTTTGCCAAAAATTTTCAAAAGGCAATAGCGCACTATCATTGTTGATAGCACGCTGATAGGGTTGAATAATCAAAAATATTTTTTTCTTGAAAATTGCTTACAACCCGCTATCCCTTCTGATAACTCGCTATAGAGCAGATGCCGTGATCTGTCGATTTTTAGTAAAATGGGCAATAGCGTGCTATAGGCCTTGATTGCACGCTATCGGAAAGTCTAAAAAACTCGAGCTCTTGGGTTTGTTGTGTATATCGACCTGCAATAGTCCGCTATCCGTCATTAGAGAGCATGATACACAACCCTATAGCATGCTATTCATGTCAGAGTAAGAAATCTCAAATTTCTAATGAGGAAAACATTGGCCCTTTCCCTTGCTCGATTTTTTTATTCCTTGCAAAGTTCTGACTGGGAATCGTAGCTGAAACATTCTCCACTAACACCTGGATGATTCCCATTGTGTCGCACGATCAAAACAACTTTTATATTAAACAATGTTTTAAATTCAAATCATTTCCTACTCTCTTGCTCTTTAACATGCAACTGCTAATTTAATAAAACACTCATTCTCTAATTTTCAAAGATACAACATACACGATTTTTAAAAGTTAGACTGTGCTTTCCAAAGAGTATTTTAAAAGAAGAAAGTCGTGATTCTTGCATTGCCAATAAAAGCTTCGACCTAAATCAAAATTGCAAACTGTATTGAAGATAACCTCATTTTATCCCTTTTGTGCTGAGATTTTCAGAAGCTATCCATTGTTTTAAACTGTAGGTATGTGAAGCGTTCTCAGTAAGAGTGTACGTCACCTATATTTTTTGTCTGAGTGCTACAACTAATCATCAAGAACACATCAAACAATAGCTATAATAGTCTACAAAGATCTAGCTCTAAGGACGAAGACATATCTCAATGATAATGCATTCGTTTGATCTTAGGTGAGTAGGGTAACCTCTCGATCAATCTCAGCACGAAAACTCTCTAAATTGCAAAGTCTTCAAAATCACTTGGATTTAGTATTTAATTTGACAAAATATTTTCCGAAAGGTTTTAATCAAAATTTCAATAAGTTTTGAATGGTTTAAAAGTGTTTTGAGACAATGGATTGGTTCTTAAGGGTTAAAATATTAATTTTTCCAAAATCGGGCTATCCAGCACTTTGCCAAAAAATTTTAAAAGGCAATAGCGCACTATCATTGTTGATAGCACGCTGATAGGGTTGAATAATCAAAAATATTTTTTTCTTGAAAATTGCTTACAACGCGCTATCCCTTCTGATAACTCGCAATAGAGCAGATGCCGTGATCTGTCGATTTTTAGTAAAATGGGCAATAGCGTGGTATAGGCCTTGATTGCACGCTATCGGAAAGTCTAAAAAACTCGAGCTCTTGGGTTTGTGTATATCGACCTGCAATAGTCCGCTATCCGTCATTAGAGAGCATGATACACAACCTAATAGCATGCTATCCATGTCAAAGTTAGAAATCTCAAATTTCTAATGAGAAAAACATTGGCCCTTTCCCTTGCTCGATTTTTCTTTTCCTTGCAAAGTTCTGACTGGGAATCGTAGCTGAAACATTCTCCAAGAAAACCAGAATGATTCCCGGTGTATCGCACGGGAAAAACAACTTTAGATTAAACAACGTTTTGAATTCAAATCATTTCCTACTCTCTTGCTCTTTAACCTGCAACTGCTAATTTAATAAAACACTCATTCTCTAATTTAAATTATATACAACACACACGATTTTTGCCTGTTTGCCTAAGCTTTCCAAAGAGAATTTCAAAAGAAGAAAGTCGTGAATCTTACATTGCCAATAAAAGCTTCGAACGAATCAAAATTGCAGACTGTCTTGAAGATAACCTCATTTTATCCCTTTTGTGCTGAGATTTTCAGAAGCTATCCATTATTTTAAACTTTAGGTATATGAAGTGTTCTCAGTAAGAGTGTACGTCACCTATATTCCTTGTCTGAGTGCTACAACTAATCATCAAGAACACATCAAACAATAGCTATAATAGTCTACAAAGATCTAGCTCTAAGGACGAAGACATATCTCAATGCTAATGCATTAGTTTGATCTTAGGTGAGTAGGGTAACCTCTCGATCAATCTCAGCACGAAAACTCTCTAAATTGCAAAGTCTTCAAAATCACTTGGATTTAGTATTTGATTTTGACAAAATATTTTCCGAAAGGTTTTAATCATAATTTCATTGAGTTTTGAATGATTTAAAAGTGTTTTGAGACAATGGAATGGTTCTTAAGTGTTAAAATATAAATTTTTCCAAAATCGGGCTATCCAGCACTTTGCCAAAAATTTTGAAAAGGCAATAGCGCACTATCAGTGTAGCACCCGTGCCTTTAGGTACGTCATTTTGACCCGTAGTGTACCCGTATACGTATTCGTATACGTATGTGTATATGTATTTTGATGCTCGAAGTACGTAAGTTTGAGTGTCTTTGCATGATTTTAGGTCATAAAGGGTACGCATGAAATTTCGGAACCATCGGAGACCCGTTCGACGTCAAAACATTCAAAAATGGTGTTTTGGATCCTGTGGAGCTTTCTATTTCTGTCACAACTTAAATCAATGGTTTGATCTCCTAGATCCGTTGTCTGATTGGGCTGAAATCTTGTCAGCTCATTCTTATATAATAGATCTTCATTATGAAAGGTGAAGATCTTAATTGGAGTTACCTAATTTGAGTTATAAGACCCAAAACACTGTTTCACGGATTCTGGGATTTTCTTACGCAGTTTTGATCAAACAGATAGATCTCACAATCCCACCGTTGGATTGATCCTAAAGTTTACCAGAATGTTGATAACGTACTCATTCAACGTTTTAACAGTTCAGATGTTAAAGTCGTGTGTATTTTGCAAGAAATGGACTATCTAAATGCAAGTATTGTAACAGGAAAACTGGGTTTTTGATAGTTTTGACAACTTTTAGTTGTGGGCCTAAGCTTATCTATTTAAGCAACCAAAACCTGATTTTAGGCTCTTTTGCTCATTTCTCAGCCAGAAAAGAGAGAAAGGTGCTGGAGAGGAGAAAAGGAGAGGAAAGTTAGGGTTTGGTGGTTTCTTGCTCAAGAACACCTTAAGGTTTGTATTTTTCCTCCATTTCTTCCTTGAATCTCTCTATTAGTTGCATGATAGCTTTATTTTGAGCATGAGGGTTTCATTTTGATGCATGCATTGTGATGAACCTTGGATGGGTGGAAGACCAAAGTTGGAGTTGAGTCTTGCATATCACATATGTGTGATTAGAGAGTGTAAGGAGTACACTAATGGTGAAAGCCCCAATTTCTAGCAAGAAATTGGAAGGTTTAGTTCAAATGACCTAAACTTAGTTTATGGCCTTGGACTTTTTCAAAATGTTTGCATGTCAACTATGTTGATCTAGTGGCCATTGTGGATAATTCCATGTTGCAAGATCAGTAAAATTCATGGTTGAACATGGTGGCCTAGTGTAAAATTGGCAATAGGGCATATGTATGAAAATTTCCAGATTTTATATCAAGAGCATCAAAAGCCCCAAATCTGGAAATTTTCATACATATGCCCTATCGCCAATTTTACACTAGGCCACCATGTTCAACCATGAATTTTACTGATCTTGCAACATGGAATCATCCACAGTGGCCAACATAGTTGACATGCAAACATTTTGAAAAATTCTAAGGCCATAAACTAAATTTAGGTCATTTGAACTAAATCTTCCAATTTCTTGCTAGAAATTGGGGCTTTCACCATTAGTGTACTCCTTACACTCTCTAATCACACATATGTGATATGCAAGACTCAACTCCAACTTTGGTCTTCCACCCATCCAAGGTTCATCACAATGCATGCATCAAAATGAAACCCTCATGCTCAAAATAAAGCTATCATGCAACTAATAGAGAGATTCAAGGAAGAAATGAAGGAAAAATACAAACCTTAAGGTGTTCTTGAGCAAGAAACAACCAAACCCTAACTTTCCTCTCCTTTTCTCCTCTCCAGCACCTTTCTCTCTTTTCTGGCTGAGAAATGAGCAAATGAGCCTAAAATCACGTTTTGGTTGCTTAAATAGATAAGCTTAGGCCCACAACTAAAAGTTGTCAAAACTATCAAAAACCCAGTTTTCCTGTTACAATACTTGCATTTAGATAGTCCTTTTCTTTCAAAATACGAACGACTTTAACACCTTTACCGTTCAAACGTTGAATGAGTAAGTTATCAACATTCTGGTAAACTTTAGGATCAATCCAACGGTGGGATTGTGAGATCTATCTGTTTGATCAAAACTGCGTAAGAAAATCCCAGAATCCGTGAAACAGTGTTTTGGGTCTTATAACTCAAATTAGGTAACTCCAATTAAGATCTTCACCGTTCATAATGAAGATCTATCATATAAGAATGAGCTGACAAGATCTCAGCCCAATCAGACAACGAATCTAGGCGATCAAACGATTGATGTAAGTTGTGACAGAAATAGAAAGCTCCACAGGATCCAAAACACCATTTTTGAAATGTTTTGATGTCGAACGGGTCTCCGATGGTTCCGAAATTTCATGCGTACCCTTTATGACCTAAAATCATGCAAAGACACTCAAACTTACGTACTTCGAGCATCAAAATACATATACACATACGTAAACGAATACGTACGGGTACACTATGGGTCAAAATGACGTCACCTAAAGGCACGGGTGCTACAACTCTCCCCAACTTAGGAATATTTTTTGTCCTCAAAAATAAAAGCAAGAGAACTAACCTCAGTCGGTAAAGAGGTCAGGGAATTTCTCCCTCATCTGGTCCTCGCGCTCCCAGGTTTGCTCTTCATTATCGTTGAATTGCCATCTGACGCGCACAAGCGGGATTTCCTTATTTCTCAATTTCTGAACCCTACGAGCCATAATATGAATAGGCAACTCCTCATAAGTCGTATCCTCCCCAACTTGCAGATGACTCACATCAAGCACATGAGCTGGATCGGGATAAGACTCCTTCAATGGATCTTCATTAAACTTCCTCAGCATCGATACGTGGAATACATCATGAACACCCTCGAGCTGAGAAGGTAGAGCCAACCTGTACGTTACTGGTCCAATCCTCTCAACAATCCGGAATGGCCCAATAAACCTAGGGGCAAGTTTCCCACTAACACCGAACCTCATCTGTCCTTTGAGTGGCGAGACCTTAAGCAAAACTAGATCTCTCACAGCAAACTCTAACGGCCGATGCCGGTTATCATAATAAATTTTTTGCCTGTCCTGAGCTGACTTCAGCCTCTGCCGAATCAGCTTAACTTTCTCAGTCTGCTCAACAACTGCATCAGGGCCCGATAGCTGCGTATCACCCACCTCGTACCAACAAGCTGGAGATCTACAGGGTCTTCCATACAAAACCTCATACGGTGCCATACCGATGCTAGCCTGATAACTGTTGTTGTAAGCAAATTCACACAAGGGCAAATGCTCACCCCAACCACCACCAAACTCTAAAATGCAAGACCTGAGCATATCCTCCAGCATCTGAATCACTCTCTCGGACTGACCGTCCGTCTGAGGATGAAATGCTGTACTGAGTCGGAGGCGGGTCCCAAATCGAGTCTGCAAGGCCTGCCAAAACCTCAATGTAAATCGTGGATCTCGATCCGACATGATAGACAAGGGCACTCCATGCAATCTCACGATCTCTCTCACATATAATCTGCTCGGTCTATCCACAGAGTCCCTGGCGCTCATAGGAAGGAAGTGCGCACTCTTGGTCAATCTATCTACCACAACCCAAATGGCATCAAATCTGCCCTGAGTCCTCGGCAATCCCATGATGAAATCCATTTTGATGTGTTCCCATTTCCACTCGGGTATGGGCAATGGTTGCATCTGACCTCAAGGCTTTCGGTGTTCAGCCTTAACCTGCTGACACACCTCACATCTCTGCACATATTCAGCAATACTCTTCTCCATCCCGTGCCACCATACAGATCTCTTCATGTCATGGTACATCGTGGTAGCCCCTGGATGAACAGTATACTGAGACCTGTGAGCCTCTCGAAGTATCTCAGCACGCAACTCAGCATCATATGGGATTCATAGTCTCCCTCTATACCGTAAGACATCATCTGGACCAATCTGCCAATCGGCCTAGTCAACACTGTCTGCGTATCCACGGTACATGTCATAATCTGGACAATGTTCCTGTAAATATCTAACCCTCGGAATATGGGCATCCGCAAGCTGCACGTGCATCTGAGCACATATCTCAGTAAGTGGTGCGTTTGAGAGTATACTCATCATAGTCACTCTCTCAAGTAAATGCCACTGCTGGGCCATCTGAAAAGCAACCACCTGAGTCCCTGCTCTCCTACGGCTCAAAGCATCAGCCACAACATTGGCTTTGCCAGGATGATACTGCAAAGAGAAATCATAATCCTTTAGTAACTCGAACCATCTCCTCTGCCGCATATTCAGCTCCTTCTGATCAAAGAGGTACTTCAAACTCTTGTGATCGAAAAACAAAGTGAACCTCTCACCATAAAGGTAATGCCTCCATAGCTTCAGTGCAAATACAATAGCGGCCAGCTCCAAATCATGCACAGGGTAGTTCTGCTCATGCACCTTAAGCTGTCTAGATGCATATGCAACCACTCGACCCTCCTGCATCAGTACACATCCCAGACCTAAGAGTGATGCATCAGTATAAATTACCAACTCTTTCCCAGGCTCTGGAAGAATCAACACTGGAGCTGTAGTTAACCTCTTTTTCAACTCACTGAAAGCTCTCTCACAGGCATCCGTCCACGTGAAGGCCACGTTCTTCTGAGTCAGCTTAGTCCTCAGCGCGGATATCTTGGAAAAGTCCTTCACGAACTTCCTGTAATAGCCAGCCAAACCCAGAAAGCTACGAATCTCGGTCACTGTGGTAGGTCTTGGCCAATCAATGATTGCCTCAACCTTAGCAGAATCAACAGAAATACCCTCTGCACTAACCACATGATCCAAGAATTTCACCTCAGTCATCCAGAAATCACACTTGCTCAGCTTGGCATACAGCCTATGCTCCAACAATGTCTGCAAAGTAACTCTGAGATGACGTTCATGATCCTCTCTTGTCTTAGAATAGACTAGGATATCATCGATGAAGACTATAATGAACTGGTCAAGGTACGGCCTGAACACTTTCTGCATCAGATCCATGAACATTGCTGGTGCATTAGTCAACCCGAAGGGCATCACCAAAAACTCGTAATGTCCATACCTCGTCCAAAAGGCAGTTTTCGGCACATCCTCATCTCTTATCCTCAACTGATGGTACCCAGACCTCAAGTCAATCTTCGAAAAGAACTTGGCCCCAATCAATTGGACAAACAAGTCATCAATACGAGGAAGTGGATATTTGTTTTTCACAGTCACCTTATTCAGTTGTTGGTAGTCTATACACAAACGAAGACTCCCATTTTTTTCTTAACGAACAATACAGGCGCTCCCCAAGGTGACATGCTAGGAGAAATAAATCCCTTGTCCATCAGCTCATCAAGCTGGGCTCTGAGTTCATTCAACTCTTTCGGTGCCATACGATACGGTGGAATGAAAATGGGTTTAGTCCCGGGCATCAACTCAATGATAAAGTCTACCTCTCGCCTTGGCGGCAAGCCAGGTAACTCATCAGGAAAGACCTCTGGGTACTCGCAGACTATAGGAATGTCTGCTAGCTGAATACCCTGACTCACATCATCCACTGGCGTCAAACTCGCCATCGTAGCAACCTCATCATCAGTGGCTAATCTACCCTGGGTAGGTGGTCTCGATGCAGTCCTGCCTCGAAAGACGAAGACTGGCTCTCCGAGTATTTGAAAGATAACCCTCTTGCCGAAGCAATCAATGTGAGCATGATACGCTGCCAGCCAATCCATACCCAAAATGGCATCAAACTCTAGGAACTCTAAGACTCTAAGGTCAACAGACATCTCATGGTCCTCGAATCTCACAATGCATCCCACACATACCATATTAGGGTAAATTCTCTCACCGGCCTCCGTACTCAAAATCAACGGCGTACTAGTCCTAACAGTAGACAATCTCAATCTATCTACTACACCACCAGAAATAAATGACAGAATAGAACCAGCATCAATCAAGACATACATCAAAGAAATGCAAATGTTGATTGTACCTTCTATTAGTTGCTTGCTAGCCTCGGGATCTGCCTGCGTAACAGCTCTGGCCTGCTCTCTGGTAGGTGCAGCTGTAGATCTAAATTGACCAAAAGGCATCCTCTGTGGACATTGGTTCCTCTTATGCCCTGGAGCCCCGCAACCATAACACACAATCGGCCACGGTGTTCTAGGTGCAGAAGATACAGCCTGCGACCTGGTTCCGGTTGTCTGCTGTCTACCAGATCTGACAAAACTCGGTTGTTGCTGCTGGGATCGACTAGAAATCTGAACACTGTGGCCCGCAGCTGGTGGTACCACTGATACTGGAGCGGAGGCTACAGATGCCTCATATCCACTGCCGTTGAATCTTGGCCTCTTATTGCGTCGGCCTCTCCTGCCACTGAAATACTGTGCCTCTGACCCTGCCTGTTGAGTCTGAACTGGGTTTAGTCCCGGGCATCAACTCAATGATAAAGTCTACCTCTCGCCTAGGCGGCAAGCCAGGTAACTCATCATGCAAAGACACTCAAACTTACGTACTTTGAACATCAAAATACATATACACATACGCATACGAATACGTATACGGGTACACTATGGGTCAAAATGACGTCACCTAAAGGCACGGGTGCTACAACTCTCCCCAACCTAGGAATATTTTTTGTCCTAAAAAATAAAAGCAAGAGAACTAACCTCAGTCGGTAAAGAGGTCGGGGAATTTCTCCCTCATCTGGTCCTCGCGCTCCCAGGTTTGCTCTTCATTATCTTGGAATTGCCATCTGACGCGCACAAGCGGGATTTCCTTATTTCTCAATCTCTGATACCATAGTTGTCACGACCCACTATACGTGACGTCATGACCGGCACGTGAACCTCCGAGTATACCCTCCGTCGGTACACCCGACGTCCCGTCAGCCTAAAATACATATACGAATCCCCAAAAAGAAATGAAAGTACATCATTTACAACCAACTATCATGATCATAATGAAATAAAATATTACTTCTCCAAAGTTTTACAAACATAAAATTCCAGAGTCTTCAAAATGATACAAAACCCAACACATCCCAACTATGTGTTAAATATACAATTACTAGGTGGTATCATGTACATAATTATCAAAATACAAAACTAAATGTACAACACCTACATGAAACAAAAACAAGGGATGCAACTTACATCAATGGTTTGATCTCCTAGATCCGTTGTCTGATTGGGCTGAAATTTTGTCAGCTCATGAATCTCTCTATTAGTTGCATGATAGCTTTATTTTGAGCATGAGGGTTTCATTTTGATGCATGCATTGTGATGAACCTTGGATGGGTGGAAGACCAAAGTTGGAGTTGAGTCTTGCATATCACATATGTGTGATTAGAGAGTATAAGGAGTACACTAATGGTGAAAGCCCCAATTTCTAGCAAGAAATTGGAAGGTTTAGTTCAAATGACCTAAACTTAGTTTATGGCCTTAGACTTTTTCAAAATGTTTGCATGTCAACTATGTTGATCTAGTGGCCATTGTGGATGATTCCATGTTGCAAGATCAGTAAAATTCATGGTTGAACATGGTGGCCTAGTGTAAAATTGGCAATAGGGCATATGTATGAAAATTTCCAGATTTGGGGCTTTTGATGCTCTTGATATAAAATTTGGAAAATTATGCAATGTAGGTCTAATTGGACATGATTAGAGTTGTTTGATGATTGAATTCAGTGGGTTCGCATAATGAATACCCTAAGATTGACTAATTTTGATCTAGGCTAAGTATTTGGTAATTTTGCATGTAATTTGGGGATTTTGCCCAAATTGGGAGTTTTCACCCAAAGCAAGTCAATTTGTGAAATTGACTTGGGGATTGTTTAATTGGACCCAAATTAAGTAGAATCATGGGTTTAAAATGTTAAGACCTATGTTAAATTGATGTGACTTAGTTCATTTTGACCTTATGTTTTATATTGGCCTAATTGGGGATTTTGACCAAGACTTAGTCAATTGATGAAATTGACTTGATGTATAGTCTAATTGACCCTAATTATAATTGAATTTCATGTATATTAGTGGTTGGATCATAGGATCACCCTATTACATTCAATTTAGGTCAATCTTAGTTAATTGAGTCTAAATGATCAAGTTGGGCAATATGAAAATTGGCTCAAGGGGGTAATAAATTTAGAATCAAATTGACTTTAGATTGGGTTTGAACATGGGGTTTTGACACACTTTATGACTGATTGTCAGTTGTGTGAAACATGTTATTTCCAGGTCTTGTGATTGATCTTGAACCCGTTTAGTCAATTGGATTGGCTAGACTTAGCCAATCAAGAGTGAGTGAGTGTTAAAGGGTTTTGATTTCTTTTAGTTTTAGTATTTTCTGACTTTATGTCAATACTTAAAAAGGAAAAAAAAAAATCTTAGTATTCAAATTAGGGCTGGCAGAATAATTTGGGACCTGTTGTTCGTTTTATTTGGCCCATTTTAAAACGAGTTTGGACATTGTATGTTATAAAAGTGGGTTGGGTATTTTCATATTCGTTTTAGAAGTAGGCCAAGTACGGGTGTTGTTAAAAGGGCAAACCCGATTTACCCGATATATATATATATATATATGAGGAAAAAATATGAATAAATTTCATAAGTCTAGCGGCGATCCCAGTTGTATAGCTAGCAGAGGGTTTTATGCCTTGTGTATGAGTAGGTTAGTTTAAATTAATCCTACGTGCTGCACAACCCCATAAACCCTATTAGAATACGAGTATTGTGTGTGTGTTCGGGCGCTGTGTGTCGCGCACCAGGCCTTGAAACCCCCATACTCAGGAGGTGTTAGGATTGCATGAGCATGACTACAAAATGTTATGCATCGTCTTATGTATGACTCGATGCATTATGTTAGCATGTATGTAATATATTTCGTCATCATGATATTTCAATTGTTTTATGATCTTACCATGTTTTATAAATGCACGTATATGCCACTTGTAAATAACATTCACTGAGCTGGCTGTAGCTCACACCTCACCATCTTCTTTCAGGATCTGATAGAAAAGGAAAAGGGAAGGCTTGACTGCGAAGCATCCCTTGTTTTTGTTTCATGTAGGTGTTGTGCATTTCGTTTTGTATTTTGATAATTATGTACATGATAACACCTAGTAATTGTATATTTAACACATAGTTGGGATGTGTTGGGTTTTGTATCATTTTGAAGACTCTGGAATTTTATGTTTGTAAAACTTTGGAGAAGTAATATTTTATTTCATTATGATCATGATAGTTGGTTGTTAATGATGTACTTTCATTTCTTTTTGGGGATTCGTATATGTATTTTAGGCTGACGGGACGTCGGGTGTACCGACGGAGGGTATACTCGGAGGTTCCCGTGCCGGTCATGACGTCACGTATAGTGGGTCGTGACAATCAGTGTTGATAGCACGCTGATAGGGTTGAATAATCAAAAATTTATTTTTCTTGAAAATTCCCTCCAACTCGCTATCCCTTATGATAACTCGCTATATAGCAGTTGCCGTGATATTTCAATTTTTAGTAAAATGGGCAATAGTGTGCTATAGGCCTTGATTCCACACTATCGAAAAGTCTAAAAGACTCGAGCTTTTGGGTTTGTGTATATCGACCTGCAATAGTCCGCTATCCGTCATTAGAGAGCATGATACACAACCCAATAGCATGCTATCCATGTCAGAGTTAGAAATCTCAAATTTCTAATGAGAAAAACATGGGCCCTCTCCCTTGCTCGATTTTTCTATTCCTTGCACAGTTCTGACTGGGAATCGTAGCTGAAACATTCTCCACTAACCCCAGGATAATTCCCATTGTGTCGCATGATCAAAACAACTTTATATTAAACAATGTTTTGAATTCAAATCATTTCCTACTCTCTTGTTTTTTAACCTGCAACTACTAATTTAATAAAACACTCATTCTCTAATTTTCAAAAATACAACACACACGATTTTTGCAAGTTAGCCTGAGCTTTCCAAAAAGAATTTCAAAAGAAGAAAGTCGTGATTCTTGCATTGCCAATAAAAGCTTCGGCCGAATCAAAATTGCAAACTGTCTTGAAGATAACCTCATTTTATCCCTTTTGTGCTGAGATTTTCAGAAGCTATACATTGTTTTAAACTGTAGGTATATAAAGTGTTCTCAGTAAGAGTGTACGTCACCTATATTCTTTGTCTTTGTGCTACAACTAATCATCAAGAACACATCAAACAATAGCTATAATAGTCTACAAAGATCTAGCTCTAAGGACAAAGACATATCTCAATGCTAATGCATTAGTTTGATCTTAAGTGCGTAGGGTAACCTCTCGGTCAATCTCAGCACGAAAACTGTCTAAATTGCAAAGTCTTCAAAATCACTTGGATTTAGTATTTAATTTTGACAAAATATTTTCCAAAAGGTTTTAATCATAATTTCAATGAGTTTTGAATGTTTTAAAAGTGTTTTGAGACAATGGATTGGTTCTTAAGTGTTAAAATATTAATTTTTCCAAAATCGGGCTATCCAGCACTTTACCAAAAATTTTCAAAAGGCAATAGCGCACTCTCAGTGTTGATAACACGCTGATAGGGTTGAATAATCAAAAATATATTTTTCTTGAAAATTTCCGACAACGCGCTATCCCTTCTGATAACTCGCTATGGAGCAGATGCCGTGATCTTTCGATTTTTAGTAAAATGGGCAATAGCGTGCTATAGGCCTTGATTGCACGCTATCAGAAAGTCTAAAAAACTCGAGCTCTTGGGTGTGTGTATATCGACCTGCAATAGTCCGCTATCCGTCATTAGAGAGCATGATACACAACCCAATAGGATGTTATCCATGTCAGAGTTAGAAATCTCAAATTTCTAATGAGAAAAACGTGGGCCCTTTCCCTTGCTCGATTTTTCTATTCCTTGCAAAGTTCTGACTGGGAATCGTAGCTGAAACATTCTCCACTAACACCAGAATGATTCCCGGTGTGTCGCACGGGCAAAACAACTTTAGATTAAACAACGTTTTGAATTCAAATCATTTCCTACTCTCTTGCTCTTTAACCTGCAACTGCTAATTTAATAAAACACTCATTCTCTAATTTAAATTATATACAACACACACGATTTTTGCAAGTTAGCCTAAGCTTTCCAAAGAGAATTTCAAAAGAAAAAAGTCGTAAATCTTGCATTGCCAATAAAAGTTTCGACCGAATCAAAATTTCAGACTGTCTTGAAGATAACCTCATTTTATCCCTTTTGTGCTGAGATACAACACACACGATTTTTGCAAGTTAGCCTGAGCTTTCCAAATCATATTTCAAAAGTAGAAAGTCGTGATTCTTGCATTGCCAACAAAAGCTTCGACCGAATCAAAATTGCAAATTGTCTTGAAGATAACCTCATTTTATCCCTTTTGTGCTGAGATTTTCAGAAGCTATCAATTGTTTTAAACTGTACGTATATGAAGTGTTCTCAGTAAGAGTGTACGTCACCTATATTCCTTGTCTGAGTGCTACAACTAAGCATCAAGAACACATCAAACAATAGCTATAATAGTCTACAAAGATCTAGTCCTAAGGACGAAGACATATCTCAATGCTAATGCATTAGTTTGATCTTAAGTGCGTAGGGTAACCTCTCGATCATTCTCAGCACGAAAACTCTATAAATTGCAAAGTTTTCAAAATCACTTGGATTTAGTATTTAATTTTGACAAAATATTTTCTGAAAGGTTTTAATCATAATTTCAATGAGTTTTGAATGTTTTAAAAGTGTTTTGAGACAATGGATTGGTTCTTAAGTGTTAAAATATTAATTTTTCCAAAATCGGCTATCCAGCACTTTGCCAAAAATTTTCAAAAGGCAATAGCGCACTTTCAGTATTGATATCACGCTGATAGGGTTGAATAATCAAAAATATATTTTCTTGAAAATTGCCTACAGCGCGCTATCCCTTCTGATAACTCGCTATAGAGCAGTTGCCGTGATCTTTTGATTTTAAGTAAAATGGGCAATAGCGTGCTATAGGCTTTGATTGCACGCTATCGGAAAGTGTAAAAAACTCGAGCTCCTGGGTTTGTGTATATCGACCAGCAATAGTCCACTATCCATCGTTAGAGAGCATGAGACACAACCCAAATAGGATGCTATCCATGTCAGAATTAGAAATCTCAAATTTCTACTGAGAAAAACGTGGGCCCTTTCCATGGCTCGATTTTTCTATTCCTTGCAAAGTTCTTACTAGGAATCGTAGCTGAAACATTCTCCACTAACACCAGGATGATTCTAGGTGTGTCGCACGGGCAAAACAACTTTAGATTAAACAACGTTTTGAATTCAAATAATTTCCTACTCTCTTGCTCTTTAACCTGCAACTACTAATTTAATAAAACACTCATTCTCTAATTTTCAAATATACAACACACATGATTTTTGCAAGTTAGCCTAAGCTTTCAAAAGAGAATTTCAAAAGAAGAAAGTCATAAATCTTGCATTGCCAATAAAAGTTTCGACCGAATCAAAATTGCAAACTATCTGGAAGATAACCTCATTTTATCCCTTTTGTGCTGAGATTTTCAGAAGCTATCCTGTGTTTTAAACTGTAGGTATATGAAGTGTTCTCAGTAAGAGTGTATGTCACCTATATTCTTTGTCTGAGTGCTACAACTAATCATCAAGAACACATCAAACAATAGCTATAATAGTCTATAAGGACCTAGCTATAAGGACGAAGACATATCTCAATGCTAATGCATTAGTTTGATCTTAGGTGCGTAGGGTAACCTCCGATCAATCTCAGCACGAAAGCTCTCTAAATTGCAAAGTCTTGAAAATCACTTGGATTTAGTATTTAATTTTAACAAAATATTTTCCAAAAGGTTTTAATCATAATTTCAATAAGTTTTGAATGTTTTCAAAGTGTTTTGAGACAATGGATTTGTTCTTGAGTGTTAAAATATTAATTTTTCCAAAATCAGGCTATCCTGCACTTTGCCAAAAATTTTCAAAAGGCAATAGAACACTATCAGTGTTGATAGCACGCTGATAGCGTTGAATAATCAAAAATATATTTTTCTTGAAAATTGCCTACAGCGCGCTAACCCTTCTGATAACTCGCTATAGAGCAGTTGCCGTAATCTTTCGATTTTTAGTAAAATGGGCAATAGCGTGCTATAAGCCTTGATTGCACGCTATCGGAAAGTCTAAAAAACTCGAGCTCTTGGGTTTGTGTATATCAACCTGCAATAGTTTGCTATCCGTCATTAGAGAGCATGATACACAACCCAATAGCATGGTATCCACGTCAGAGTTAGAAATCTCAGAATTCTAACAATGAAAACTTGGGCCCTTTCCCTTGCTCGATTTTTCTATTCCATGCAGAGTTTTGACTGGGAATCGTAGCTGAAACATTCTCCACTAACCCCAGGATGATTCCCATTGTGTCGCACGATCAAAACAACTTTATGTTAAACAATATTTTGCATTCAAATCATTCCCTACTCTCTTGCTCTTTAACCTGCAACTGCTAACTTAATAAAACACTCATTCTCTAATTTTCAACGATACAACACACTCGATTTTTGCAAGTTAGCCTGAGCTTTCCAAAGCGTATTTCAAAAGAAGAAAGTCGTGATTCTTGCATTGCCAACAAAAGCTTCGACCGAATCAAAATTGCAAACTGTCTTGAAGATAACCTCATTTTATCCCTTTTGTGCTGAGATTTTCAGAAGCTATGCAGTGTTTTAAACTGTAGGTATATGAAGTGTTCTCAGTAAGAGTGTACGTCACCTATATTCTTTGTCTGAGTGCTACAACTAATCATCAAGAACACATCAAACAATAGCTATAATAGTCTAGAAAGATCTAGCTCTAAGGACGAAGACATATCTCAATGGTAAAGCATTAGTTTGATCTTAGGTGAGTTGGGTAAGCTCTCGATCAATCTCAGCACGAAAACTCTCTAAATTGCAAAGTCTTCAAAATCAGTTAGATTTAGTATTTGATTTTGACAAAATATTTTCCGAAAGGTTTTAACCTTAATTTCAATGAGTTTTGAATGATTTAAAAGTGTTTTGAGACAATGGAATGGTTCTTAAGCGTTAAAATATTAATTTTTTCAAAATCGGGCTATCCAGCACTTTGCCAAAAATTTTCAAAAGGCAATAGCGCAATATCAATGTTGATAGCATGCGGATAGGGTTGAATAATTAAAAATATATTTTTCTTGAAAATTGCCTACAGCCCGCTATCCCTTCTGATACCTCGCTATAGAGCAGTTGCCGTGATCTTTCGATTTTTAGTAAAATGGGCAATAGCGTGCTGTAAGTCTTGATTGCACGCTATCGGAAAGTCTAAAAAACTCGAGCTCTTGGGTTTGTGTATATCGATCTGCAATAGTCCGCTATCCATCATTAGACAGCATGATAAACAACCGAATAGCATGGTATCCATGTCAGAGTTAGAAATCTAAGAATTCTAATGATAAAAACAGGGGCCCTTTCCCTTGCTCGATTTTTCTATTCCTTGCAGAGTTTTGACTGGGAATCGTAGCTGAAACATTCTCCACTAACCCCCGGATGATTCCCATTGTGTCGCACGATCAAAACAACTTTATATTGAACAATGTTTTGAATTCAAATCATTTTCTACTCTCTTGCTCTTTAACCTGCAACTACTAGTTTAATAAAACACTCATTCTCTAATTTTCAACGATACAACACACTCGATTTTTGCAAATTAGCCTGAGCTTTCCAAAGCGTATTTCAAAAGAAGAAAGTCGTGATTCTTGCATTGCCAACAAAAGCTTCGACCGAATCAAAATTGCAAACTTTCATGAAGATAACCTCATTTTATCCCTTTTGTGCTGAGATTTTCAAAAGCTATCCATTGTTTTAAACTGTAGGTATATGAAGTGTTCTCAGTAAGAGTGTACGTCACCTATATTCTTTGTCTTTGTGCAACAACTAATCATCAAGAACACATCAAACAATAGCTATAATAGTCTATAAAGATCTAGCTCTAAGGACGAAGACATATCTCAATGCTAATGCATTAGTTTTATCTTAAGTGCGTAGGGTAACCTCTCGATCAATCTCAGCACGAAAACTCTCTAAATTGCAAAGTCTTGAAAATCACTTGGATTTAGTATTTAATTTTAACAAAATATTTTCCAAAAGGTTTTAATCATAATTTCAATGAGTTTTGAATGTTTTCAAAGTGTTTTGAGACAATGGATTTGTTCTTAAGTGTTAAAATATTAATTTTTCCAAAATCAGGCTATCCTGCACTTTGCCAAAAATTTTCAAAAGGCAATAGAACACTATCAGTGTTGATAGCACGCTGATAGCGTTGAATAATCAAAAATATATTTTTCTTGAAAATTGCCTACAGCGCGCTAACCCTTCTGATAACTCGCTATAGAGCAGTTGCCGTAATCTTTCGATTTTTAGTAAAATGGGCAATAGCGTGCTATAAGCCTTGATTGCACGCTATCGGAAAGTCTAAAGAACTCGAGCTCTTGGGTTTGTGTATATCAACCTGCAATAGTTTGCTATCCGTCATTAGAGAGCATGATACACAACCCAATAGCATGGTATCCATGTCAGAGTTAGAAATCTCAGAATTCTAACAATGAAAACTTGGGCCGTTTCCCTTGCTCGATTTTTCTATTCCATGCAGAGTTTTGACTGGGAATCGTAGCTGAAACATTCTCCACTAACCCCAGGATGATTCCCATTGTGTCGCACGATCAAAACAACTTTATGTTAAACAATATTTTGAATTCAAATCATTCCCTACTCTCTTGCTCTTTAACCTGCAACTGCTAACTTAATAAAACACTCATTCTCTAATTTTCAACGATACAACACACTCAATTTTTGCAAGTTAGCCTGAGCTTTCCAAAGCGTATTTCAAAAGAAGAAAGTCGTGATTCTTGCATTGCCAACAAAAGCTTCGACCGAATCAAAATTGCAAACTGTCTTGAAGATAACCTCATTTTATCCCTTTTGTGCTGAGATTTTCAGAAGCTATGCAGTGTTTTAAACTGTAGGTATATGAAGTGTTCTCAGTAAGAGTGTACGTCACCTATATTCTTTGTCTGAGTGCTACAACTAATCATCAAGAACACATCAAACAATAGCTATAATAGTCTAGAATGATCTAACTCTAAGGACGAAGACATATCTCAATGGTAATGCATTAGTTTGATCTTAGGTGAGTTGGGTAAGCTCTCGATCAATCTCAGCACGAAAACTCTCTAAATTGCAAAGTCTTCAAAATCAGTTAGATTTAGTATTTGATTTTGACAAAATATTTTCCGAAAGGTTTTAACCTTAATTTCAATGAGTTTTGAATGATTTAAAAGTGTTTTGAGACAATGGAATGGTTCTTAAGCGTTAAAATATTATTTTTTTCAAAATCGGGCTATCCAGCACTTTGCCAAAAATTTTCAAAAGGCAATAGCGCAATATCAATGTTGATAGCATGCGGATAGGGTTGAATAATCAAAAATATATTTTTCTTGAAAATTGCCTACAGCGCGCTATCCCTTCTGATAACTCGCTATAGAGCAGTTGCCGTGATCTTTCGATTTTTAGTAAAATGGGCAATAGCGTGCTGTAAGTCTTGATTGCACGCTATCGGAAAGTCTAAAAAACTCGAGCTCTTGGGTTTGTGTATATCGATCTGCAATAGTCCGCTATCCGTCATTAGACAACATGATAAACAACCGAATAGCATGGTATCCATGTCAGAGTTAGAAATCTAAGAATTCTAATGATAAAAACAGGGGCCCTTTCCCTTGCTCAATTTTTCTATTCCTTGCAGAGTTTTGACTGGGAATCGTAGCTGAAACATTCTCCACTAACCCCCGGATGATTCCCATTGTGTCGCACGATCAAAACAACTTTATATTGAACAATGTTTTGAATTCAAATCATTTTCTACTCTCTTGCTCTTTAACCTGCAACTACTATTTTAATAAAACACTCATTCTCTAATTTTCAACGATACAACACACTCGATTTTTGCAAATTAGCCTGAGCTTTCCAAAGCGTATTTCAAAAGAAGAAAGTCGTGATTCTTGCATTGCCAACAAAAGCTTCGACCGAATCAAAATTGCAAACTTTCATGAAGATAACCTCATTTTATCCCTTTTGTGCTGAGATTTTCAAAAGCTATCCATTGTTTTAAACTGTAGGTATATGAAGTGTTCTCAGTAAGAGTGTACGTCACCTATATTCTTTGTCTTTGTGCAACAACTAATCATCAAGAACACATCAAACAATAGCTATAATAGTCTATAAAGATCTAGCTCTAAGGACGAAGACATATCTCAATGCTAATGCATTAGTTTTATCTTAAGTGCATAGGGTAACCTCTCGATCAATCTCAGCACGAAAACTCTCTAAATTGCAAAGTCTTCAAAATCACTTGGATTTAGTATTTAATTTTGACAAAATATTTTTCGAAAGGTTTTAATCATAATTTCAATGAGTTTTGAATGTTTTCAAAGTGTTTTGAGACAATGGATTTGTTCTTAAGGGTTAAAATAGTAATTTTTCCAAAATCGGGCTATCCAGCCATTTGCAAAAAATTTTCAAAAGGCAATAGCGCACTATCAGTGTTGATAGCACGCTGATAGGGTTGAATAATCAAAAATATATTTTTCTTGAAAATTGCCTACAGCGCACTATCCCTTCTGATAACTCGCTATAGAGCAGTTGCCGTGATCTTTCGATTTTTAGTAAAATTGGCAATAGCGTGCTATAGGCCTTGATTGCACGCAATCGGAAAGTCTAAAAAACTCGAGCTCTTGGGTTTGTGTATATCGATCTGCAACAGTCCGCTATCCGTCATTAGAGAGCATGATACACAACCCAATAGCATGCTCTCAGAGTTAGAAATCTCAAAATTCTAATGAGAAAAACATGGGCCCTTTCCCTTGCTTGATTTTTCTATTCCTTGCACAGTTCTGACTGGGAATCGTAGCTGAAACATTCTCCACTAACACCAGGATGATTCCCATTGTGTCGCACGATCAAAACAACTTTATATTAAACAATGTTTTGAATTCAAATCATTTCCCACTCTCTTGCTCTTTAACCTGCAACTACAAATTTAATAAAACACTCATTCTCTATTTTTCAAAGATACAACACACACGATTTTTGCAAGTTTGCCTGAACTTTCCAAAGAGTATTTCAAAACAAGAAAGTCCTGATTCTTGCATTGCCAATAAAAGCTTCGACCGAATCAAAATTTCAAACTTTCTTGAAGATAACCTCGTTTTATCCCTTTCGTGCTGAGATTTTCAGAAGCTATGCATTGTTTTAAACTGTAGGTATATGAAGTGTTCTCAGTAAGAGTGTACGTCACCTATATTATTTGTCTGTGTGCTACAACTAATCATCAAGAACACATCAAACAATAGCTATAATAGTCTATAAAGATCTAGCTCTAAGGACGAAGACATAACTCAACGCTAATGCATTAGTTTGATCTGAAGTGCGTAGGGTAACCTCTCGAACAATCTCAGCACGAAAACTCTCTAAATTGCAAAGTCTTCAAAATCACTTGGATTTAGTATTTAATTTTGACAAAATGTTTTCAGAAAGGTTTTAATCATAATTTCAATGAGTTTTGAATGTTTTAAAAGTGTTTTCAGACAATGGAATGGTTCTTAAGTGTTAAAATATTAATTTTTCTTAAATCGAGCTATCCAGCGCTTTGCCAAAAATTTTCAAAAGGCAATAGCGCACTATCAGTGTTGATAGCACGCTAATAGGGTTGAATAATCAAACATATACTTTTCTTGAAAATTGCCTACAGCGCGCTATCCCTTCTGATAACTCGCTATAGAGCAGTTGCCGTGATCTTTCGATTTTTAGTAAAATAGGCAATAGCGTGCTATAGGCCTTGATTGCACGCTATCGGAAAGTTTAAAAAACTCGAGCTCTTGGGTTTTTGTATATCGACCAGCAATAGTCCGCTATCTGTCATTAGAGAGCATGATACAAAAAAAAATAGCATGGTATCCATGTCAGAGTTAGAAATGTTAGAATTCTAACGATAAAAACTGGGGCCCTTCCCCTTGCTCGATTTTTTTATTACTTGCAAAGTTTTGACTGGGAATCGTAGCTGAAACATTTTCCACTAACCCCAAGAATGATTCCCATTCTGTCGCACGATCAAAATAACCTTATATTAAACGATGTTTTGAATTCAAATCATTGCCTACTCTCTTTCTCTTTAACCTGCAACTGCTAATTTAATAAACACTCATTCTCTAATTTTCAACGATACAACACATTCGATTTTTGCAAGTTAGCCTGAGCTTTCCAAAGAGAATTTCAAAAGAAGAAAATCGTGATTCTTGCATTGCCAACAAAAGCTTCGACCGAATCAAAATTGCAAACTGTCTTGAAGATAACCTCATTTTATCCCTTTTGTGCTGAGATTTTCAGAAGCTATCCAGTGTTTTAAACTGTAGGTATATGAAGTGTTCTCAGTAAGAGTGTACGTCACCTATATTCTTTGTCTGAGTGCTACAACTAATCATCAAGAACACATCAAACAATAGCTACAATAGTACAAAGATCAAGCTCTAAGGACGAAGACATATCTCAATGCTAATGCATTAGTTTAATCTTATGTGTGTAGGGTAACCACTCGATCAATCTCAGCACGAAAACTCTCTAAATTGCAAAGTCTTCAAAAGCACTTAGATTTAGTATTTGATTTTGACAAGATATTTTGCGAAAGGTTTTAATCATCATTTCAATTAGTTTTGAATGATTTAAAAGTGTTTTGAGACAATAGAATGGTTCTTAAGCGTTAAAATATTAATTTTTTCAAAATCGGGCTATCCAGCACTTTGCCAAAAATTTTCAAAAGGCAATAGCGCACTATCAGTGTTGATAGCACGCTGATAGGGTTGAATAATCAAAAATATATTTTTCTTGAAAATTGCCTACAGCGCGCTATCAATTCTGATAACTCGCTATATAGCAGTTGCCGTGATCTTTCGATTTTTAGTAAAATGGGCAATAGCGTGTTATAGGCCTTGATTGCACGCTATCGAAAAGTCTAAAAAACTCGAGCTCTTGGGTTTGTGTATATCGATCTGCAATAGTCCGCTATCCGTCATTAGAGAGCATGATACACAACCCAATAGCATGCTCTCAGAGTTAGAAATCTCAAAATTCTAACGAGAAAAACATGGGCCCTTTCCCTTGCTCGATTTTTCTATTCCATGCACAGTTCTGACTGGGAATCGTAGCTGAAACATTCTCAACTAACACCAGGATGATTCCCATTGTGTCGCACGATCAAAACAACTTTATATTAAACAATGTTTTGAATTCAAATCATTTCCCACTCTCTTGCTTTTTAACCTGCAACTGCTAATTTAATAAAACACTCATTCTCTAATTTTCAACGATACAACACATTCGCATTTTGCAAGTTAGCCTGAGCTTTCCAAAGCGTATTTGAAAAGAATAAAATCGTGATTCTTGCATTGCCAACAAAAGCTTCGACCGAATCAAAATTGCAAACTGTCTTGAAGATAACTTGATTTTATCCCTTTTGTGCTGAGATTTTCAGAAGCTATCCAGTGTTTTAAACTGTAGGTATATGAAGTGTTCTCAGTAAGAGTGTACGTCACCTATATTCTTTGTCTGAGTGCTACAACTAATCATCAAGAACACATCAAACAATAGCAATAATAGTCTATAAAGATCTAGCTCTAAGGACGAAGACATATCTCAATGCTAATGCATTAGTTTAATCTTATGTGTGTAGGGTAACCACTCGATCAATCTCAGCACGAAAACTCTCTAAATTGCAAAGTCTTCAAAAGCACTTAGATTTAGTATTTGATTTTGACAAAATATTTTGCGAAAGGTTTTAATCATCATTTCAATTAGTTTTGAATGGTTTAAAAGTGTTTTGAGACAATGGAATGGTTCTTAAGCGTTAAAATATTAATTTTTTCAAAATCGGGCTATCCAGCACTTTGCCAAAAAATTTCAAAAGGCAATAGCGCACTATCAGTGTTGATAGCACGCTGATAGGGTTGAATAATCAAAAATATATTTTTCTTGAAAATTGCCTACAGCGCGCTATCAATTCTGATAACTCGCTATATAGCAGTTGCCGTGATCTTTCGATTTTTAGTAAAATGGGCAATAGCGTGTTATAGGCCTTGATTGCACGCTATCGAAAAGTCTAAAAAACTCGAGCTCTTGGGTTTGTGTATATCGATCTGCAATAGTCCGCTATCCGTCATTAGAGAGCATGATACACAACCCAATAGCATGCTCTCAGAGTTAGAAATCTCAAAATTCTAACGAGAAAAACATGGGCCCTTTCCCTTGCTCGATTTTTCTATTCCATGCACAGTTCTGACTGGGAATCGTAGCTGAAACATTCTCAACTAACACCAGGATGATTCCCATTGTGTCGCACGATCAAAACAACTTTATATTAAACAATGTTTTGAATTCAAATCATTTCCCACTCTCTTGCTTTTTAACCTGCAACTGCTAATTTAATAAAACACTCATTCTCTAATTTTCAACGATACAACACATTCGCATTTTGCAAGTTAGCCTGAGCTTTCCAAAGCGTATTTGAAAAGAAGAAAATCGTGATTCTTGCATTGCCAACAAAAGCTTCGACCGAATCAAAATTGCAAACTGTCTTGAAGATAACTTGATTTTATCCCTTTTGTGCTGAGATTTTCAGAAGCTATCCAGTGTTTTAAACTGTAGGTATATGAAGTGTTCTCAGTAAGAGTGTACGTCACCTATATTCTTTGTCTGAGTGCTACAACTAATCATCAAGAACACGTCAAACAATAGCTATAATAGTCTATAAAGATCTAGCTCTAAGGACGAAGACATATCTCAATGCTAATGCATTAGTTTGATCTTAAGTGCGTAGGGTAACCTCTCGATCAATCTCAGCACGAAAACTCTCTAAATTGCAAAGTCTTCAAAATCACTAGGATTTTGTATTTAATTTTGACAAAATATTTTCAGAAAGGTTTTAATCATAATTTCAATGAGTTTTGAATGTTTTAAAAGTGTTTTCAGACAATGGATTGGTTCTTAAGTGTTAAAATATTAATTTTTCCAAAATCGGGCTATCCGGCACTTTGCCAAAAATTTTCAAAAGGCAATAGCGCACTATCAGTGTTGATAGCACGCTAATTGGGTTGAATAATCAAACATATATTTTTCTTGAAAATTGCCTACAGCGCGCTTTCCCTTCTGATAACTCGCTATAGAGCAGTTGCCGTGATCTTTCGATTTTTAGTAAAATGGGCAATAGCGTGCTATAGGCCTTGATTGCACGCTATCGGAAAGTTTAAAAAACTCGAGCTCTTGGGTTTTTGTATATCGACCTGCAATAGTCCGCTATCCGTCATTAGAGAGCATGATACAAAAAAAATAGCATGGTATCCATGTCAGAGTTAGGAATGTCAGAATTCTAACGATAAAAACTGGGGCCCTTTCCCTTGCTCGATTTTTCTATTGCTTGCAGAGTTTTGACTGGGAATCGTAGCTGAAACATTCTCCACTAACCCCAGAATGATTCCCATTGTGTCGCACGATCAAAATAACTTTATATTAAACAATGTCTTGAATTCAAATCATTTCCTACACTCTTTCTCTTTAACCTGCAACTGCTAATTTAATAAACACTCATTCTCTAATTTTAAACGATACAACACATTCGATTTTTGCAAGTTAGCCTGAGCTTTCCAAAGAGTATTTCAAAAGAAGAAAGTCGTGATTCTTGCATTGCCAACAAAAGCTTCGACCGAATCAAAATTGCAAACTTTCTTGAAGATAACCTCATTTTATCCCTTTTGTGCTGAGATTTTCAAAAGCTATCAATTGTTTTAAACTGTAGGTATATGAAGTGTTCTCAGTAAGGGTGTACGTCACCTATATTCTTTTTCTTTGTGCTACAACTAATCATCAAGAATACATCAAACAATAGCTATAATAGTCTATAAAATCTAGCTCTAACGACGAATATCTCAATGCTAATGCATTAGTTTTATCTTAAGTGCGTAGGGTAACCTCTCGATCAATCTCAGCACGAAAACTCTCTAAATTGGAAAGTCATCAAAATCACTTGGATTTAGTATTTAATTTTGACAAAATATTTTTCGAAAGGTTTTAATCATAATTTCAATGAGTTTTGAATGTTTTCAAAGTGTTTTCAGACAATGGATTTGTTCTTAAGTGTTAAAATAGTAATTTTTCCAAAATCGGCCTATCCAGCCATTTGCAAAAAAATTTCAAAAGGCAATAGCGCACTATCAGTGTTGATAGCACGCTGATAGGGTTGAATAATCAGAAATATATTTTTCTTGAAAATTGCCTACAGCGCACTATCCGTTCTGATAACTCGCTATAGAGCAGTTGCCGTGATCTTTCGATTTTTAGTAAAATGGGCAATAGCGTGCTATAGGCCTTGATTGCACGCTATCGGAAAGTCTAAAAAACTCGAGCTCTTGGGTTTGTGTATATCGATCTGCAATAGTCCGCTTTCCGTCATTAGAGAGCATGATACACAACCCAATAGCATGCTCTCAGAGTTAGAAATCTCAAAATTCTAATGAGAAAAACATGGGCCCTTTCCCTTGCTTGATTTTTCTATTCCATGCACAGTTCTGACTGGGAATCGTAGCTGAAACATTCTCCACTAACACCAGGATGATTCCCATTGTGTCGCACGATCAAAACAACTTTATATTAAACAATGTTTTGAATTCAAATCATTTCCCACTCTCTTGCTTATTAACCTGCAACTACAAATTTAATAAAACACTCATTCTCTATTTTTCAAAGATACAACACACACGATTTTTGCAAGTTAGCCTGAACTTTCCAAAGAGTATTTCAAAACAAGAAAGTCCTGATTCTTGCATTGCCAATAAAAGCTTCGACCGAATCAAAATTGCAAACTTTCTTGAAGATAACCTCATTTTATCCCTTTTGTGCTGAGATTTTAAAAACCTATCCATTGTTTTAAACTGTAGGTATATGAAGTGTTCTCAGTAAGGGTGTACGTCACCTATATTCTTTGTCTTTGTGCTACAACTAATCATCAAGAATACATCAAACAATAGCTATAATAGTCTATAAAATCTAGCTCTAACGACGAATATCTCAATGCTAATGCATTAGTTTTATCTTAAGTGCGTAGGGTAACATCTCGATCAATCTCAGCACGAAAACTCTCTAAATTGCAAAGTCTTCAAAATCACTTGGATTTAGTATTTGATTTTGACAAAATATTTTTCGAAAGGTTTTAATCATCATTTCAATTAGTTTTGAATGATTTAAAAGTGTTTTGAGACAATGGAATGGTTCTTAAGCGTTAAAATATTAATTTTTTCAAAATCGGGCTATCCAGCACTTTGCCAAAAATTTTCAAAAGGCAATAGCGCACTATCAGTGTTGATAGCAAGCTGATAGGGTTGAATAATCAAAAATATATTTTTCTTGAAAATTGCCTACAGCGCGCTATCAATTCTGATAACTCGCTATATAGCAGTTGCCGTGATCTTTCGATTTTTAGTAAAATGGGCAATAGCGTGTTATAGGCCTTGATTGCACGCTATCGAAAAGTCTAAAATACTCGAGCTCTTGGGTTTGTGTATATCGATCTGCAATAGTCCGCTATCCGTCATTAGAGAGCATGATACACAACCCAATAACATGTTCTCAGAGTTAGAAATCTCAAAATTCTAATGAGAAAAACATGGGCCCTTTCCCTTGCTCGATTTTTCTATTCCATGCACAGTTCTGACTGGGAATCGTAGCTGAAACATTCTCAACTAACACCAGGATGATTCCCATTGTGTCGCACGATCAAAACAACTTTATATTAAACAATGTTTTGAATTCAAATCATTTCCCACTTTCTTGTTTTTTAACCTGCAACTGCTAATTTAATAAAACACTCATTCTCTAATTTTCAACGATACAACACATTCGCATTTTGCAAGTTAGCCTGAGCTTTCCAAAGCGTATTTGAAAAGAAGAAAATCGTGATTCTTGCATTGCCAACAAAAGCTTCGACCGAATCAAAATTGCAAACTGTCTTGAAGATAACTTGATTTTATCCCTTTTGTGCTGAGATTTTCAGAAGCTATCCAGTGTTTTAAACTGTAGGTATATGAAGTGTTCTCAGTAAGAGTGTACGTCACCTATATTCTTTGTCTGAGTGCTACAACTAATCATCAAGAACACGTCAAACAATAGCTATAATAGTCTATAAAGATCTAGCTCTAAGGACGAAGACATATCTCAATGCTAATGCATTAGTTTTATCTTAAGTGCTTAGGGTAACCTCTCGATCCATCTCAGCACGAAAACTTTCTAAATTGCAAAGTCTTCAAAATCACTTGGATTTGGTATTTAATTTTGACAAAATATTTTTCGAAAGGTTTTAATAATAATTTCAATGAGTTTTGAATGTTTTCAAAGTGTTTTCAGACAATGGAATGGTTCTTAAGAGTTAAAATATTAATTTTTCTTAAATCGAGCTATCCAGCACATTGCCAAAAATTTTCAAAAGGCAATAGCGCACTATCAGTGTTGATAGCACGCTAATAGGGTTGAATAATCAAACATATATTTTTCTTGAAAATTGCCTACAACGCGCTATCCGTTCTGATAACTCGCTATAGAGCAGTTGCCGTGATCTTTCGATTTTTAGTAAAATGGGCAATAGCGTGCTATAGGCCTTGATTGCACGCTATCGGAAAGTTTAAAAAACTCGAGCTCTTGGGTTTTTGTATATCGACCTGCAATAGTCCGCTATCTGTCATTAGAGAGCATGATACAAAAAAAATAGCATGGTATCCATGTCAGAGTTAGAAATGTCAGAATTCTAACGATAAAAACTGGGGCCCTTTCCCTTGCTCGATTTTCCTATTGCTTGCAGAGTTTTGACTGGGAATCGTAGCTGAAACATTTTCCACTAACCCCAGGATGATTCCCATTGTGTCGCACGATCAAAATAACTTTATATTAAACGATGTTTTGAATTCAAATCATTTCCTACTCTCTTTCTCTTTAACCTGCAACTGCTAATTTAATAAACACTCACTCTCTAATTTTCAACGATACAACACATTCGATTTTTGCAAGTTAGCCTGAGCTTTCCAAAGAGAATTTCAAAAGAAGAAAATCGTGATTCTTGCATTGCTAACAAAAGCTTCGACCGAATCAAAATTGCAAACTGTCTTGAAGATAACCTCATTTTATCCCTTTTGTGCTGAGATTTTCAGAAGCTATCCATTGTTTTAAACTGTAGGTATATGAAGTGTTCTCAGTAAGAGTGTACGTCACCTATATTCTTTGTCTGAGTGCTACAACTAATCATCAAGAACACATCAAACAATAGCTATAATAGTCTATAAAGATCTAGCTCTAAGGACGAAGACATATCTCAATGCTAATGCATTAGTTTTATCTTAAGTGCGTAGGGTAACCACTCGATCAATCTCAGCACGAAAACTCTCTAAATTGCAAAGTCTTCAAAAGCACTTAGATTTAGTATTTGATTTTGACAAAATATTTTGCGAAAGGTTTTAATCATCATTTCAATTAGTTTTGAATGATTTAAAAGTGTTTTGAGACAATGGAATGGTTCTTAAGCGTTAAAATATTAATTTTTTCAAAATCGGGCTATCCAGCACTTTGCCAAAAATTTTCAAAAGGCAATAGCGCACTATCAGTGTTGATAGCACGCTGATAGGGTTGAATAATCAAAAATATATTTTTCTTGAAAATTGCCTACAGCGCGCTATCCCTTCTGATAACTCGCTATATAGCAGTTGCCGTGATCTTTCGATTTTTAGTAAAATGGGCAATAGCGTGTTATAGGCCTTGATTGCACGCTATCGAAAAGTCTAAAAAACTCGAGCTCTTGGATTTGTGTATATCGATCTGCAATAGTCCGCTATCTGTCATTAGAGAGCATGATACACAACCCAATAGCATGCTCTCAGAGTTAGAAATCTCAAAATTCTAATGAGAAAAACATGGGCCCTTTCCCTTGCTCGATTTTTCTATTCCATGCACAGTTCTGACTGGGAATCGTAGCTGAAACATTCTCCACTAACACCAGGATGATTCCCATTGTGTCGCACGATCAAAACAACTTTCTATTGGACAATGTTTTGAATTCAAATCATTTCCCACTCTCTTGCTTTTTAACCTGCAGCTGCTAATTTAAAAAATACTCATTCTCTAAATTTCAAAGAGACAACACACACGATTTTTGCAAGTTAGCCTGAGCTTTCCAAAGAGTATTTCAAAAGAAGAAAGTCGTGATTCTTGCATTGCCAATAAAAGCTTCGGCCGAATCAAAACTGCAAACTTTCTTGAGGATAACCTCATTTTATCCCTGAGATTTGCAGAAGCTATGCATTGTTTTAAACTGTAGGTATATGAAGTGTTCTCAGTAAGAGTGTACGTCACCTATATTCTTTGTCTGTGTGCTACAACTAATCATCAAAAACACATCAAACAATAGCTATAATAGTCTATAAAGATCTAGCTCTAAGGACGAAGACATATCTCAATGCTAATGCATTAGTTTGATCTTAAGTGCGTAGGGTAACCTCTCGATCAATCTCAGCACGAAAACTCTCTAAATTGCAAAGTCTTCAAAATCACTTGGATTTAGTATTTAATTTTGACAAAATATTTTCAGAAAGGTTTTAATCATAATTTCAATGAGTTTTGAATGTTTTAAAAGTGTTTCCAGACAATGGATTGGTTCTTAAGTGTCAAAATATTAATTTTTCCAAAATCGGGCTATCCAGCACTTTGCGAAAAATTTTCAAAAGGCAATAGCGCACTATCAGTGTTGATAGCACGCTAATAGGGTTGAATAATCAAACATATATTTTTCTTGAAAATTGCCTACAGCGCGTTTTCCGTTCTGATAACTCGCTATAGAGCAGTTGCCGTGATCTTTTGATTTTTAGTAAAATGGGCAATAGCGTGCTATAGGCCTTGATTGCACGCTATCGGAAAGTTTAAAAAACTCGAGCTCTTGGGTTTTTGTATATCGACCTGCAATAGTCCCCTATCCGTCATTAGAGAGCATGATACAAAAAAAAATAGCATGGTATCCATGTCAGAGTTAGAAATGTCAGAATTCTAACGATAAAAACTGGGGCCGTTTCCCTTGCTCGATTTTTCTATTGCTTGCAGAGTTTTGACTGGGAATCGTAGTTGAAACATTCTCCACTAACCCCAGGATGATACCCATTGTGTCGCACGATCAAAATAACTTTATATTAAACAATGTTTTGAATTCAAATCATTTCCTACTCTCTTTCTCTTTAACCTGCAACTGCTAATTTAATAAACACTCATTCTCTAATTTTCAACGATACAACACATTCGATTTTTGCAAGTTAGCCTGAGCTTTCCAAAGAGTATTTCAAAAGAAGAAAATCGTGATTCTTGCATTGCCAACAAAAGCTTTGACCGAATCAAAATTGCAAACTGTCTTGAAGATAACCTCATTTTATCCCTTTTGTGCTGAGATTTTCAGAAGCTATCCAGTGTTTTAAACTGTAGGTATATGAAGTATTCTCAGTAAGAGTCTACGTCACCTATATTTTTTGTCTGAGTGCTACAACTAATCATCAAGAACACATCAAACAATAGCTACAATAGTCTATAAAGATCTAGCTCTAAGGACGAAGACATATCTCAATGCTAATGCATTAGTTTAATCTTAGGTGTGTAAGGTAACCACTCGATCAATCTCAGCACGAAAACTCTCTAAATTGCAAAGTCTTCAAAATCACTTAAATTTAGTATTTGATTTTGACAAAATATTTTGCGAAAGGTTTTAATCATCATTTCAATTAGTTTTGAATGATTTAAAAGTGTTTTGAGACAATGGAATGGTTCTTAAGCGTTAAAATATTAATTTTTTCAAAATCGGGCTATCCAGCACTTTGCCAAAAATTCTAACGAGAAAAACATGGGCCCTTTCCCTTGCTCGATTTTTCTATTCCATGCACAGTTCTGACTGGGAATCGTAGCTGAAACATTCTCCACTAACACCAGGATGATTCCCATTGTGTCGCACGATCAAAACAACTTTATATTAAACAATGTTTTGAATTCAAATCATTCCCCACTCTCTTGCTTTTTAACCTGCAACTGCTAATTTAAAAAAACACTCATTCTCTAATTTTCAAAGATACAACACACACGATTTTGCAAGTTAGCCTGAGCTTTCCAAAGAGTATTTCAAAAGAAGAAAGTCGTGATTCTTGCATTGCCAATAAAAGCTTCGGCCGAATCAAAACTCTAAACTTTCTTGAGGATAACCTCATTTTATCCCTTTTGTGCTAAGATTTTCAGAAGCTATCCATTCTTTTAAACTGTAGGTATATGAAGTGTTCTCAGTAAGAGTGTACGTCACCTATATTCTTTGTCTGAGTGCTACAACTAATCATCAAGAACACATCAAACAATAGCTATAATAGTCTACAAAGATCTAGCTCTAAGGACGAAGACATATCTCAATGCTAATGCATTAGTTAGATCTTAAGTGCGTAGGGTAACCTCTCGAACAATCTCAGCACGAAAACTCTCTAAATTGCAAAGCCTTCAAAATCACTTGGATTTAGTATTTAATTTTGACAAAATATTTTTCGAAAGGTTTTAATCATAATTTCAATGAGTTTTGAATGTTTTAAAGGTGTTTTCAGACAATGGATTGGTTCTTAAGTGTTAAAATATTAATTTTTCCAACATCGGGCTATTCAGCACTTTGCCAAAAATTTTCAAAAGGCAATAGCGCACAATCAGTGTTGATAGCACGCTAATAGGGTTGAATTATCAAACATATATTTTTCTTGAAAAATGCCTACAGCGCGCTATCCCTTCTGATAACTCGCTATAGAGCAGTTGTCGTGATCTTTCGATTTTTAGTAAAATGGGCAATAGCGTGCTATAGGCCTTGAATGCATGCTATCGGAAAGTCTAAAAAACTCGAGCTCTTGGGTTTTTATATATCAACCTGCAATAGTCCGCTATCCGTCATTAGAGAGCATGATACACAACCAAATAGCATGGTATCCATGTCAGAGTTAGAAATCTCAGAATTCTAACGATAAAAACTGGGGCCCTTTCCCTTGCTCGATTTTTCTATTCCTTGTAGAGTTTTGACTGGGAATCGTAGCTGAAACATTCTCCACTAACCCCAGGATGATTCCCATTGTGTCGCACGATCAAAACAACTTTATATTAAACAATGTTTTGAATTCAAATCATTTCCTACTCTCTTACTCTTTAACCTGCAACTGCTAATTTAATAAAACACTCATTCTCTAATTTTCAATGATACAACACATTCGCATTTTGCAAGTTAGCCTGAGCTTTCCAAAGCGTATTTGAAAAGAAGAAAATCGTGATTCTTGCATTGCCAACAAAAGCTTCGACCGAATCAAAATTGCAAACTGTCTTGAAGATAACTTGATTTTATCCCTTTTGTGCTGAGATTTTCCGAAGCTATCCAGTGTTTTAAACTGTAGGTATATGAAGTGTTTTCAGTAAGAGTGTACGTCACCTATATTCTTTGTCTGAGTGCTACAACTAATCATCAAGAACACATCAAACAATAGCTATAATAGTCTACAAAGATCTAGCTCTAAGGACGAAGACATATCTCAATGCTAATGCATTAGTTTGATCTTAGGTGTGTAGGGTAACCTCTCGATCAATCTCAGCACGAAAACTCTCTAAATTGCAAAGTCTTCAAAATCACATAAAACTAGTATTTGATTTTGACAAAATATTTTCCGAAAGGTTTTAATCATAATTTCAATGAGTTTTGAATGACTTAAAAGTGTTTTGAGACAATGGAATGGTTCTTAAGCGTTAAAATATTAATTTTTTCAAAATCGGGCTATCCAGCACTTTGCTAAAAATTTTCAAAAGGCAATAGCGCACTATCAGTGTTGATAGCACGCGGATAGGGTTGAATAATTAAAAATATATTTTTCTTGAAAATTGCCTACAGCGCGTTATCCCTTCTAATAACTCGCTATAGAATAGTTGCCGTGATCTTTCGATTTTTAGTAAAATGGGCAATAGCGTGCTATAGGCCTTGATTGCACGCTATCGAAAAGTTTAAAAACTCGAGCTCTTGGGTTTGCGTATATCGATCTGCAATAGTCTGCTATCCGTCATTAGAGGGCATGATATAAAACCCAATAGCATGCTCTGAGAGTTAGAAATCTCAAAATTCTAATGAGAAAAACATGGGCCCTTTCCCTTGCTCAATTTTTCTATTCCTTGCACAGTTCTGACTGGGAATCGTAGCTGAAACATTCTCCACTAACACCAGGATGATTCCCATTGTGTCGCACGATCAAAACAACTTTATATTAAACAATGTTTTGAATTCAAATCATTTCCTACTCTCTTGCTCTTTAACCTGCAATTGCTAATTGAATAAAACACTCATTCTCTAATTTTTAAAGATACAACACACACGATTTTCGCAAGTTAGCCTGAGCTTTCCAAAGAGTATTTCAAAAGAAGAAAGTTGTGATTCTTGCATTGCCAATAAAAGCTTCGACCGAATCAATATTGCAAACTTTCTTGAAGATAACCTCATTTTATCCCTTTTGTGCTAAGATTTCAGAAGCTATCCAGTGTCTTAAACTGTAGGTATATGAAGTGTTCTCAGTAAGAGTGTACGTCACCTATATTCTTTGTCTGAGTGCTACAACTAATCATCAAGAACACATCAAACAATAGCTATAATAGTTTACAAAGATCTAGCTCTAAGGACGAAGACATATCTCAATGCTAATGCATTAGTTTGATCTTAAGTGCGTAGGGTAACCTCTCGATCAATCTCAGCACGAAAACTCTCTAAATTGCAAAGTCTTCAAAATCACATAAAACTAGTATTTGATTTTGACAAAATATTTTCCGAAAGGTTTTAATCATAATTTCAATGAGTTTTGAATGACTTAAAAGTGTTTTGAGACAATGGAATGGTTCTTAAGCGTTAAAATATTAATTTTTTCAAAATCGGGCTATCCAGCACTTTGCTAAAAATTTTCAAAAGGCAATAGCGCACTATCAGTGTTGATAGCACGCGGATAGGGTTGAATAATTAAAAATATATTTTTCTTGAAAATTGCCTACAGCGCGTTATCCCTTCTAATAACTCGCTATAGAATAGTTGCCGTGATCTTTCGATTTTTAGTAAAATGGGCAATAGCGTGCTATAGGCCTTGATTGCACGCTATCGAAAAGTTTAAAAACTCGAGCTCTTGGGTTTGCGTATATCGATCTGCAATAGTCTGCTATCCGTCATTAGAGGGCATGATATAAAACCCAATAGCATGCTCTGAGAGTTAGAAATCTCAAAATTCTAATGAGAAAAACATGGGCCCTTTCCCTTGCTCAATTTTTCTATTCCTTGCACAGTTCTGACTGGGAATCGTAGCTGAAACATTCTCCACTAACACCAGGATGATTCCCATTGTGTCGCACGATCAAAACAACTTTATATTAAACAATGTTTTGAATTCAAATCATTTCCTACTCTCTTGCTCTTTAACCTGCAATTGCTAATTGAATAAAACACTCATTCTCTAATTTTTAAAGATACAACACACACGATTTTCGCAAGTTAGCCTGAGCTTTCCAAAGAGTATTTCAAAAGAAGAAAGTTGTGATTCTTGCATTGCCAATAAAAGCTTCGACCGAATCAATATTGCAAACTTTCTTGAAGATAACCTCATTTTATCCCTTTTGTGCTAAGATTTCAGAAGCTATCCAGTGTCTTAAACTGTAGGTATATGAAGTGTTCTCAGTAAGAGTGTACGTCACCTATATTCTTTGTCTGAGTGCTACAACTAATCATCAAGAACACATCAAACAATAGCTATAATAGTTTACAAAGATCTAGCTCTAAGGACGAAGACATATCTCAATGCTAATGCATTAGTTTGATCTTAAGTGCGTAGGGTAACCTCTCGATCAATCTCAGCACGAAAACTCTCTAAATTGCAAAGTCTTCAAAATCACATAAAACTAGTATTTGATTTTGACAAAATATTTTCCGAAAGGTTTTAATCATAATTTCAATGAGTTTTGAATGACTTAAAAGTGTTTTGAGACAATGGAATGGTTCTTAAGCGTTAAAATATTAATTTTTTCAAAATCGGGCTATCCAGCACTTTGCTAAAAATTTTCAAAAGGCAATAGCGCACTATCAGTGTTGATAGCACGCGGATAGGGTTGAATAATTAAAAATATATTTTTCTTGAAAATTGCCTACAGCGCGTTATCCCTTCTAATAACTCGCTATAGAATAGTTGCCGTGATCTTTCGATTTTTAGTAAAATGGGCAATAGCGTGCTATAGGCCTTGATTGCACGCTATCGAAAAGTTTAAAAACTCGAGCTCTTGGGTTTGCGTATATCGATCTGCAATAGTCTGCTATCCGTCATTAGAGGGCATGATATAAAACCCAATAGCATGCTCTGAGAGTTAGAAATCTCAAAATTCTAATGAGAAAAACATGGGCCCTTTCCCTTGCTCAATTTTTCTATTCCTTGCACAGTTCTGACTGGGAATCGTAGCTGAAACATTCTCCACTAACACCAGGATGATTCCCATTGTGTCGCACGATCAAAACAACTTTATATTAAACAATGTTTTGAATTCAAATCATTTCCTACTCTCTTGCTCTTTAACCTGCAATTGCTAATTGAATAAAACACTCATTCTCTAATTTTTAAAGATACAACACACACGATTTTCGCAAGTTAGCCTGAGCTTTCCAAAGAGTATTTCAAAAGAAGAAAGTTGTGATTCTTGCATTGCCAATAAAAGCTTCGACCGAATCAATATTGCAAACTTTCTTGAAGATAACCTCATTTTATCCCTTTTGTGCTAAGATTTCAGAAGCTATCCAGTGTCTTAAACTGTAGGTATATGAAGTGTTCTCAGTAAGAGTGTACGTCACCTATATTCTTTGTCTGAGTGCTACAACTAATCATCAAGAACACATCAAACAATAGCTATAATAGTTTACAAAGATCTAGCTCTAAGGACGAAGACATATCTCAATGCTAATGCATTAGTTTGATCTTAAGTGCGTAGGGTAACCTCTCGATCAATCTCAGCACGAAAACTCTCTAAATTGCAAAGTCTTCAAAATCACATAAAACTAGTATTTGATTTTGACAAAATATTTTCCGAAAGGTTTTAATCATAATTTCAATGAGTTTTGAATGACTTAAAAGTGTTTTGAGACAATGGAATGGTTCTTAAGCGTTAAAATATTAATTTTTTCAAAATCGGGCTATCCAGCACTTTGCTAAAAATTTTCAAAAGGCAATAGCGCACTATCAGTGTTGATAGCACGCGGATAGGGTTGAATAATTAAAAATATATTTTTCTTGAAAATTGCCTACAGCGCGTTATCCCTTCTAATAACTCGCTATAGAATAGTTGCCGTGATCTTTCGATTTTTAGTAAAATGGGCAATAGCGTGCTATAGGCCTTGATTGCACGCTATCGAAAAGTTTAAAAACTCGAGCTCTTGGGTTTGCGTATATCGATCTGCAATAGTCTGCTATCCGTCATTAGAGGGCATGATATAAAACCCAATAGCATGCTCTGAGAGTTAGAAATCTCAAAATTCTAATGAGAAAAACATGGGCCCTTTCCCTTGCTCAATTTTTCTATTCCTTGCACAGTTCTGACTGGGAATCGTAGCTGAAACATTCTCCACTAACACCAGGATGATTCCCATTGTGTCGCACGATCAAAACAACTTTATATTAAACAATGTTTTGAATTCAAATCATTTCCTACTCTCTTGCTCTTTAACCTGCAATTGCTAATTGAATAAAACACTCATTCTCTAATTTTTAAAGATACAACACACACGATTTTCGCAAGTTAGCCTGAGCTTTCCAAAGAGTATTTCAAAAGAAGAAAGTTGTGATTCTTGCATTGCCAATAAAAGCTTCGACCGAATCAATATTGCAAACTTTCTTGAAGATAACCTCATTTTATCCCTTTTGTGCTAAGATTTCAGAAGCTATCCAGTGTCTTAAACTGTAGGTATATGAAGTGTTCTCAGTAAGAGTGTACGTCACCTATATTCTTTGTCTGAGTGCTACAACTAATCATCAAGAACACATCAAACAATAGCTATAATAGTTTACAAAGATCTAGCTCTAAGGACGAAGACATATCTCAATGCTAATGCATTAGTTTGATCTTAAGTGCGTAGGGTAACCTCTCGATCAATCTCAGCACGAAAACTCTCTAAATTGCAAAGTCTTCAAAATCACATAAAACTAGTATTTGATTTTGACAAAATATTTTCCGAAAGGTTTTAATCATAATTTCAATGAGTTTTGAATGACTTAAAAGTGTTTTGAGACAATGGAATGGTTCTTAAGCGTTAAAATATTAATTTTTTCAAAATCGGGCTATCCAGCACTTTGCTAAAAATTTTCAAAAGGCAATAGCGCACTATCAGTGTTGATAGCACGCGGATAGGGTTGAATAATTAAAAATATATTTTTCTTGAAAATTGCCTACAGCGCGTTATCCCTTCTAATAACTCGCTATAGAATAGTTGCCGTGATCTTTCGATTTTTAGTAAAATGGGCAATAGCGTGCTATAGGCCTTGATTGCACGCTATCGAAAAGTTTAAAAACTCGAGCTCTTGGGTTTGCGTATATCGATCTGCAATAGTCTGCTATCCGTCATTAGAGGGCATGATATAAAACCCAATAGCATGCTCTGAGAGTTAGAAATCTCAAAATTCTAATGAGAAAAACATGGGCCCTTTCCCTTGCTCAATTTTTCTATTCCTTGCACAGTTCTGACTGGGAATCGTAGCTGAAACATTCTCCACTAACACCAGGATGATTCCCATTGTGTCGCACGATCAAAACAACTTTATATTAAACAATGTTTTGAATTCAAATCATTTCCTACTCTCTTGCTCTTTAACCTGCAATTGCTAATTGAATAAAACACTCATTCTCTAATTTTTAAAGATACAACACACACGATTTTCGCAAGTTAGCCTGAGCTTTCCAAAGAGTATTTCAAAAGAAGAAAGTTGTGATTCTTGCATTGCCAATAAAAGCTTCGACCGAATCAATATTGCAAACTTTCTTGAAGATAACCTCATTTTATCCCTTTTGTGCTAAGATTTCAGAAGCTATCCAGTGTCTTAAACTGTAGGTATATGAAGTGTTCTCAGTAAGAGTGTACGTCACCTATATTCTTTGTCTGAGTGCTACAACTAATCATCAAGAACACATCAAACAATAGCTATAATAGTTTACAAAGATCTAGCTCTAAGGACGAAGACATATCTCAATGCTAATGCATTAGTTTGATCTTAAGTGCGTAGGGTAACCTCTCGATCAATCTCAGCACGAAAACTCTCGAAATTGCAAAGTCTTCAAAATCACTTGGATTTAGTATTTAATTTTGACAAAATATTTTTCGAAAGGTTTTAATAATAATTTCAATGAGTTTTGAATGATTTAAAAGTGTTTTGAGACAATGGAATGGTTCTTAAGCGTTAAAATATTAATTTTTTCAAAATCGGGCTATCCAGCAATTTGCCAAAAATTTTCAAAAGGCAAAAACGCACTATCAGTGTTGATAGCACTCTGATAGGGTTGAATAATCAAAAATATATTTTTCTTGAAAATTGCCTACGGCGCGCTATCCCTTCTGATAACTCGCTATAGAGCAGTTGCCGTGATCTTTCGATTTTTAGTAAAATGGGCAATAGCGTGCTATAGGCCTTGATTACACGCTATCGGAAAGTCTAAAAAACTTGAGCTCTTAGGTTTGTGTATATCGACCTGCAATAGTCCGCTATCCGTCATTAGAGAGCATGATACACAACCCAATAGCATGCTATCCATGTCAGAGTAAGAAATCTCAAATTTCTAATGAGAAAAATGTGGGCCATTTCCCTTGCTCGATTTTTCTATTCCTTGCACAGTTCTGACTGGGAATCGTAGGTGAAACATTGTCCACTAACCCCCAGGATAATTCCCATTCTGTCGCACGATCAAAACAACTTTATATTAAACAATGTTTTGAATTCCAATCATTTCCTACTCTCTTGCTCTTTAACCTGAACTGCTAATTTAATAAAACACTCAATCTCGAATTTTCAAAGATACAACACACACGATTTTTGCAAGTTAGCCTGAGCTTTCCGAACAGTATTTCAAAGGAAGAAAGTCGTGATTCTTGCATTGCCAATAAAAGCTTCGACCGAATCAAAATTGCAAACTGTCTTGAAGATAACCTTATTTTATCCCTTTTGTGTTGAGATTTTCAGAAGCTATCCATTGTTTAAAACTGTAGGTATATGAAGTGTTCTCAGTAAGAGTGTACGTCCCTTATATTCTTTGTCTGAGCGCTACAACTAATCCTCAACAACACATCAAACAATAGCTATAATAGTCTATAAAGATCAAGCTTTAGGGACGAAGACATATCTCAATGCTAATGCATTAGTTTGATCTTAAGTGCGTAGGGTAACCTCTCGATGAATCTCAGCACGAAAACTCTCTAAATTGCAAAATCTTCAAAATCACTTGGATTTAGTATTTAATTTTGACAAAATATTTTCCGATAGGTTTTAATCAAAATTTCAATGAGTTTTGAATGGTTTAAAAGTGTTTTGAGACAATGGATTGGTTCTTAAGTGTTAAAATACTAATTTTTCCAAAATCGGGCTATCCAGCACTTTGCCAAAAGTTTTCAAAAGGCAATAGTGCACTATCAGTGTTGATAGCACGCTGATAGGGTTGAAGAATCAAAAATATATTTTTCTTGAAAATTTCCTACAACGCGCTATCCCTTCTGATAACTCCTATAGAGCAGATGCCATGATCTTTCGATTTTTAGTAAAATGGGCAATAGCGTGCTGTAGGCCTTGATTGCATGCATTCGGAAAGTCTAAAAAACTCGAGCTCTTGGGTTTGTGTTTATCGATCTGCAATAGTTCGCTATCCGTCATTAGAGAGCATGATACACAACCCAATAGCATGCTCTCAGAGTTAGAAATCTCAAAATTCTAATGAGAAAAACATGGGCCCTTTCCCTTGCTTGATTTTTCTATTCCTTGCACAGTTCTGACTGGGAATCGTAGCTGAAACATTCTCCCCTAACACCAGGATGATTCCAATTGTGTCGCACGATCAAAACAACTTTATATTAAACAATGTTTTGAATTCAAATCATTTCCCACTCTCTTGCTCTTTAACCTGCAACTGCTAATTTTATAAAAACACTCATTCTCTAATTTTCAAAGATACAACACACACGATTTTTGCAAGTTAGCCTGAGCTTTCCAAAGAATATTTCAAAAGAAGAAAGTCGTGATTCTTGCATTGCCAATAAAAGCTTCGACCAAATCAAAATTGCAAACTTTATTGAAGATAACCTCATTTTATCCTTTTTGTGTTGAGATTTTCAGAAGCTATCCATTGTTTTAAACTGTAGGTATATGAAGTGTTCTCAGTAAGAGTGTACGTCACTTATATTCTTTGTCTGAGTGCTACAACTAATCATCAAGAACACATCAAACAATAGCTATAATAGTCTACAAAAATCTAGCTCTAAGGACGAAGGCATATCTCAATGCTAATGCATTAGTTTGATCTTAAGTGCGTAGGGTAACCTCTCGATCAATCTCAGCACGAAAACTCTCTAAATTGCAAAGTCTTCAAAATCACTTAGATTTAGTATTTGATTTTGACAAAATATTTTTCGAAAGGTTTTAATCATAATTTCAATGAGTTTTAAATGATTTAAAAGTGTTTTGAGACAATGGAATGGTTCTTATGCGTTAAAATATTAATTTTTTCAAAATCGGGCTATCCAGCACTTTGCCAAAAATTTTCAAAAGGCAATAGCGCACGATCAGTGTTGATAGCACGCGGATAGGGTTGAATAATCAAAAATATATTTTTCTTGAAAATTGCCAACAGCGCGCTATCCCTTATGATAACTCGCTATAGAGCAGTTGCCGGATCTTTCGATTTTTAGTAAAATGGGCAATAGCGTGCTGTAGGCCTTGACTGCATGCATTCGGAAAGTCTAAAAAACTCGAGCTCTTGGGTTTGTGTACATCGATCTGCAATAGTCCGCTATCCGTCATTAGAGAGCATGATACACAACCCAATAGCATGCTCTCAGAGTTAGGAATCTCAAAATTCTAATTAGAAAAACATGGGCCCTTTCCCTTGCTCGATTTTTCTATTCCTTGCACAGTTTTGACTGGGATTCGTAGCTAAAACATTCTCCACTAACACCAGGATGATTCCCATTGTGTCGCACGATCAAAACAACTTTATATTAAACAATGTTTTGAATTCAAATCATTTCCCACTCTCTTGCTCTTTAACCTGCAACTGCTAATTTAATAAAACACTCATTCTCTAATTTTCAAAGATACAACACACACGGTTTTGCAAGTTAGCCTGCGCTTTCCAATGAGTATTTCAAAAGAAGAAAGTCGTGATTCTTGAATTGCCAATAAAAGCTTCGACCGAATCAAAATTGCAAACTTTCTAGAAGATAACCTCATTTTATCCCTTTTGTGCTGAGAGTTTCAGAAGCTATCCATTGTTTTAAACTGTAGGTATATGAAGTGTTCTCAGTAAGAGTGTACGTCACCTATATTCTTTGTCTGAGTGCTACAACTAATCATCAACAACACATCAAACAATAGCTATAATAGTCTACAAAGATCTAGCTCTAAGGACGGAGACATATCTCAATGTTAATGCATTAGTTTCTTCTTAGGTGAGTAAGGTAACCTCTCGATCAATCTCAACACGAAAACTCTCTAAATTGCAAAGTCTTCAAAATCACTTGGATTTAGTATTTGATTTTGACAAAATATTTTCCGAAAGGTTTTAATCATAATTTCAATGAGTTTTGAATGATTTAAAAGTGTTTTGAGACAATGGATTGGTTCTTAAGCGTTAAAATATTAATTTTTTCAAAATCGGGCTATCCAGCACTTTGCCAAAAATTTTCAAAAGGAAATAGCGCACTATCAGTGTTGATAGCACGCTGATAGGGTTGAATAATCAAAAATATATTTTTCTTGAAAATTGCCTACTGCGCGCTATCCCTTCTGATAACTCGCTATATAGCAGTTCCCGTGATCTTTCAATTTTTAGTAAAATGGCAACAACGTGCTATAGGCCTTGATTGCACGCTATCGGAAAGTCTAAAAAACTCGAGCTCTTGGGTTTGTGTATATCGACTTGCAATAGTCCCCTATCCGTCATTAGAGAGCATGATACACAACCCAATAGCATGCTATCCATGTCAGAGTTAGAAATCTCAAATTTCTAATGAGAAAAACTTTGGCCCTTTCCCTTGCTCGATTTTTCTATTCCATGCACAGTTCTGACTGGGAATCGTAGCTAAAACATTCTCCACTAACACCAGGATGATTCCCGGTGTGTCGCACGGGCAAAACAACTTTAGATTAAAAACATTTTGAATTCAAATCATTTCCTACTCTCTTGCTCTTTAACCTGCAACTGCTAATTTATTAGAAAACTCATTCTCTAATTTTCAAAGATACAACACACACGATTTTTGCAAGTTAGCCTGAGATTTCCAAAGAGAATTTCAAAAGAAGAAAGTCGTGAATCTTGTATTGCCAATAAAAGCTTCGACCGAATCAAAATTGCAGACTGTCTTGAAGATAACCTCATTTTATCCCTTTTGTGCAGAGATTTTCAGCAGCTATCCATTGTTTTAAACTGTAGGTATATGAAGTGTTCTCAGTAAGAGTGTACGTCACCTATATTCTATGTCTGAGTGCTACAACTAATCATCAAGAACACATCAAAGAATAGCTATAATAGTCTACAAAGATCTAGCTCTAAGGACGAAGAGATATGTCAATGCTAATGCATTAGTTTGATATTAGGTGTGTAGGGTAACCTCTCGATCAATCTCAGCACGAAAACTCTCTAAATTGCAAAGTCTTCAAAATCACATGGATTTAGTATTTAATTTTGACAAAATATTTTCCCAAAGGTTTTAATCATGATTTCAATGAGTTTTGAATGTTTTAAAAGTGTTTTGAGACTATGGATTGGTTCTTAAGTGTTAAAACATTAATTTTTCCAAAATCGGGCTATCCAGCACTTTGCCAAAAATTCTCAAAAGGCAATAGCGCCCTATCAGTGTTGATAGCACGCTGATAGGGTTGAATAATCAAAAATATATTTTTCTTCAAAATTGCCTACAACGCGCTATCCCTTCTGATAACTCGCTATACAGCAGATGCCGTGATCTTTCGATATTTCGTAAAATGGGCAATAACCTTTATTGCACGTTATCGGAAAGTCTAAAAAACTCGAGCTCTTGGGTTTGTGTATATCGACCTGCAATAGTCCGTTGTCCATCATTAGAGAGCATGATACACAACCCAATAGCATGCTATCCATGTCAGAGTTAGAAATCTCAAATTTTTAATGAGAAAAATGTGGGCCCCTTCCCTTGCTCGATTTCTCTATTCCTTGCAAAGTTCTGACTGGGAATTGTAGCAGAAACATTCTCCACTAACACTAGGATGATTCCCGGTGTCTCGCACGGGTAAAACAACTTTAGATTAAACAACGTTTTGAATTTAAATCATTTCCTACTCTCTTGCTCTTTAACCTGCAACTGCTAATTTAAGAAAACACTCAGTCTCTAATTTTCAAAGAAACAACACACACGATTTTTACAAGTTAGCCTGAGCTTTCCAAAGAGTATTTCAAAAGAAGAAAGTCAGGATTCTTGCATTGCCAATAAAAGCTTCGACCAAATCAAAATTGCAAACTGTCTTGAAGATAACCTCATTTTATCCCTTTTGTGCAGAGATTTTCAGAAGCTATCCATTGTTTTAAAAGTGTTTTGAGACAATGGATTGGTTCTTAAGCGTTAAAATATTAATTTTTTCAAAATCAGACTATCCAGCACTTTGCCAAAAAATTTAAAAGGCAATAGCGCACAATCAGTGTTGATAGCACGCTGATAGGGTTGAATAATCAAAAATATATTTTTCTTGAAAATTGCCTACTGCGCGCTATCCCTTCTGATAACTCGCTATATAGCAGTTCCCGTGATCTTTCAATTTTTTGTAAAATGGCAACAACGTGCTATAGGCCTTGATTGCACGCTATCGGAAAGTCTAAAAAACTCGAGCTCTTGGGTTTGTGTATATCGACTTGCAATAGTCCCCTATCCGTCATTAGAGAGCATGATACACAACCCAATAGCATGCTATCCATGTCAGAGTTAGAAATCTCAAATTTCTAATGAGAAAAACTTTGGCCCTTTCCCTTGCTCGATTTTTCTATTCCATGCACAGTTCTGACTGGGAATCGTAGCTAAAACATTCTCCACTAACACCAGGATGATTCCCGGTGTGTCGCACGGGCAAAACAACTTTAGATTAAAAACATTTTGAATTCAAATCATTTCCTACTCTCTTGCTCTTTAACCTGCAACTGCAAATTTATTAGAAAACTCATTCTCTAATTTTCAAAGATACAACACACACGATTTTTGCAAGTTAGCCTGAGATTTCCAAAGAGAATTTCAAAAGAAGAAAGTCGTGAATCTTGTATTGCCAATAAAAGCTTCGACCGAATCAAAATTGCAGACTGTCTTGAAGATAACCTCATTTTATCCCTTTTGTGCTGAGTTTTTCAGCAGCTATCCATTGTTTTAAACTGTAGGTATATGAAGTGTTCTCAGTAAGAGTGTACGTCACCTATATTCTATGTCTGAGTGCTACAACTAATCATCAAGAACACATCAAAGAATAGCTATAATAGTCTACAAAGATCTAGCTCTAAGGACGAAGACATATCTCAATGCTAATGCATTAGTTTGATATTAGGTGTGTAGGGTAACCTCTCGATCAATCTCAGCACGAAAACTCTCTAAATTGCAAAGTCTTCAAAATCACTTGGATTTAGTATTTAATTTTGACAAAATATTTTCCCAAAGGTTTTAATCATGATTTCAATGAGTTTTGAATGTTTTAAAAGTGTTTTGAGACTATGGATTGGTTCTTAAGTGTTAAAACATTAATTTTTCCAAAATCGGGCTATCCAGCACTTTGCCAAAAATTCTCAAAAGGCAATAGCGCCCTATCAGTGTTGATAGCACGCTGATAGGGTTGAATAATCAAAAATATATTTTTCTTCAAAATTGCCTACAACGCGCTATCCCTTCTGATAACTCGCTATACAGCAGATGCCGTGATCTTTCGATATTTAGTAAAATGGGCAATAACCTTTATTGCACGCTATGGGAAAGTCTAAAAAACTCGAGCTCTTGGGTTTGTGTATATCGACCTGCAATAGTCCGTTGTCCATCATTAGAGAGCATGATACACAACCCAATAGCATGCTATCCATGTCAGAGTTAGAAATCTCAAATTTTTAATGAGAAAAATGTGGGCCCCTTCCCTTGCTCGATATTTCTATTCCTTGCAAAGTTCTGACTGGGAATTGTAGCAGAAACATTCTCCACTAACACTAGGATGATTCCCGGTGTCTCGCACGGGCAAAACAACTTTAGATTAAACAACGTTTTGAATTCAAATCCTTACCTACTCTCTTGCTCTTTAACCTGCAACTGCTAATTTATTAAAACACTCATTCTCTAATTTTCAAAGATACAACACACACGATTTTTGCAAGTTAGCTTGAACTTTCCAAAGAGTATTTCAAAAGAAGAAAGTCGTGATTCTTGCATTGCCAATAAATACTTCGACCGAATCAAAATTGCAAACTGTCTTGAAGATAACCTCATTTTATCCCTTTTGTGCTGAGATTTTCAGAAGCTATCCATTGTTTTAAACTGTAGGTATATGAAGTGTTCTCAGAAAGAGTGTACGTCACCTATATTCTTTGTCTGAGTCCTACAACTAATCATCAAGAACGCAACAAACCATAGCTATAATAGTCTACAAAGATCTAGCTCTAAGGACAGAGTCATATATCAATGCTAATGCATTAGTTTGATCTTAGGTGTGTAAGGTAACCTCTCAATCAATCTCAGCACGAAAACTCTCTAAATTGCAATGTCTTCAAAATCACTTGGATTTAGTATTTGATTGTGACAAAATATTTTTCGAAAGGTTTTAATCATAATTTCAATGAGTTTTGAATGATTTAAAAGTGTTTTGAGACAATGGAATGGTTTTTAAGTATTAAAATATTAATTTTTCCAAAATCAGGCTATCCAGCACTTTGCCAAAAATTTTGAAAAGGCAATAGTGCACTATCAATGTTGATAGCACGCTGATAGGGTTGAATAATCAAAAATATATTTTTCTTGAAAATTGTCTACAGCGCTATCCCTTCTGATAACCCGCTATAGAGCATTTGCCGTGATCTTTCGATTTTTAGTAAAATGGGCAATAGCGTGCTATAGGCCTTTATTGCACGCTATCGGAAAGTCGAAAAAACTCGAGCTCTTGGGGTTGTGTATATCGACCTGCAATAGTCCGATATCCGTCATTAGAGAGCATGATACACAACCCAATAGCATGCTATCCATGTCAGAGTTAGAAATCTCAAATTTCTAATGAGAAAAACGTGGGCCCTTTCCCTTGCTCGATTTTTCTATTCCTTGCAAAGTTCTGACTGGGAATAGTAGCTGAAACATTCTCCACTAACACCAGGATGATTCCCGGTTTGTCGCACGGGCAAAACAACTTTAGATTAAACAACGTTTTCAATTCAAATAATTTCCTACTCTCTTGCTTTTTAACCTACAACTGCTAATTTAATAAAACGCTCATTCTCTTATTTTCAAATATACAACACACACGATTTTTGAAAGTTAGACTGCGCTTTCCAAAGAGTATTTCAAAAGAAAAAAAGTCGTGATTCTTGCATTGCCAATAAAAGCTTCGACCGAATCAAAATTGTAAACTGTCTTGAAGATAACCTCATTTTATCCCTTTTGTGCTGAGATTTTCAGAAGCTATCCATTGTTTTAAACTGTAGGTATATGAAGTGTTCTCAGTAAGAGTGTACGTCACCTATATTCTTTGTCTGAGTGCTACAACTAATCATCAAGAACACATCAAAAAATAGCTATAATAGTCTACAAAGATCTAGCTCTAAGGACGAAGACATATCTCAATGCTAATGCATTAGTTTGATCTTAGGTGTGTAGGGTAACCTCTCGATCAATCTCAGCACGAAAACTCTCTAAATTGCAAAGTCTTCAAAATCACTTGGATTTAGTATTTGATTTTGACAAAATATTTTTCGAAATGTTTTAATCATAATTTCAATGGGTTTTGATTGTTTTAAAAGTGTTTTGAGACAATGGATTGGTTCTTAAGTGTTAAAATATTAATTTTTCCAAAATCGGGCTATCCAGCAGTTTGCCAAAAATTTTCAAAAGGCAATTGCGCACTATCAGTACTGATAGCACGCTGATAGGGTTGAATAATCAAAAAATATATTTTTCTTGGAAATTGACTACAGCGCGCTATCCCTTCTGATAACTCGCTATATAGCAGTTGCCGTGATCTTTCGATTTTTAGTAAAATGGCAATAGCGTGCTATAGGCCTTCATTGCACCCTATCGGAAAGTCTAAAAAACTCGAGCTCTTGGGTTTGTGTATATTGACCTGCAATAGTCCGCTATCCGTCATTAGAGAGCATGATACACAACCCAATAGCATGCTATCCATGTCAGAGTTAGAAATCTCAAATTTCTAATGAGAAAAACATGGGCCCTTTCCCTTGCTCGATTTTTCTATTCCTTGCACAGTTCTGACTGGGAATCGTAGCTGAAACATTCTCCACTAACACCAGGATGATTCCCATTGTGTCACACGATCAAAACAACTTTATATTAAACAATGTTTTCAATTCAAATCATTTCTTACTCTCTTGCTTTTTAACCTGCAACTGCTAATTTAATAAAACGCTCACTCTCTAATTTTCAAATATACAACACACACGATTTTTGCAAGTTAGACTGCGCTTTCCAAAGAGTATTTCAAAAGAAGAAAGTCGTGATTCTTGCATTGCCAATAAAAGCTTCGACTTGAATCAAAATTGCAAACTGTGTTGAAGATAACCTCATTTTATCGCTTTTGTGCTGAGATTTTCAGAAGTTATCCATTGTTTTAAACTATAGGTATATGAAATGTTCTCGGTAAGAGAACACGTCACCTATATTCTTTGTCTGAGTGCTACAACTAATCATCAAGAACACATCAAACAATAGCTATAATAGTGTACAAAGATGTAGCTCTCAGGACGAAGACATATCTCAATGCTAATGCATTAGTTTGAACTTTGGTGTGTAGGGTAACCTCTTGATCAATCTCAGCACGAAAACTCTCTAAATTGCAAAGTCTTCAAAATCACTTGGATTTAGTATTTGATTTTGACAAAATATTTTCTGAAAGGTTTTAAACATAATTTCAATGAGTTTTGAATGATTTAAAAGTGTTTTGAGACAATTGAATGGTTCTTAAGTGTTAAAATATTAATTTTTCCAAAATGGGGATATCCAGCACTTTGCCAAAAAATTTCAAAAGGCAATAGCGCACTATCAGTGTTGATAACACGCTGATGTGGTTGAATAATCAAAACTATATTTTTCTTGAAAATTGCCTACAACGCCCTATCCCTTCTTATAACTCGCTATAGAGCAGTTACCGTGATCTTTCGATTTTTACTAAAATGGGCAATAGCTTGCTGTAGGCCTTGATTGCACGCTATCGGAAAGTCTGAAAAATTCGAGCTCTCGGTTTTGTGTATACCGACCTGCAAGTTAGCCTGAGCTTTCCAAAGAGTATTTCAAAAGAAGAAAGTCGTGATACATGCATTGCCTATAAACGCATCGACCTGAATGAAAATTGGAAACTGTCTTGAAGAGAACCTCATTGTTTAGCAAGTTCTTCATTTTATCCCTTTTGTGCTGAGATTTTCAGCAGCTATCCATTGTTTTAAACTGTAGGTATATGAAGTGTTCTCAGTAAGAGTGTACGTCACCTATGTTCTTTGTCTGAGTGCTACAACTAATCATCAAGAACACATCAAAGAATAGCTATAATAGTCTATAAAGATCTAGCTCTAAGGACGAAGACATATCTCAATGCTAATGCATTAGTTTGATATTAGGTGTGTAGGGTAACCTCTCGATCAATCTCAGCACGAAAACTCTCTAAATTGCAAAGTCTTCAAAATCACTTGGATTTAGTATTTAATTTTGACAAAATATTTTCCCAAAGGTTTTAATCATGATTTCAATGAGTTTTGAATGTTTTAAAAGTGTTTTGAGACAATGGATTGGTTCTTAAGTGTTAAAACATTAATTTTTCCAAAATTGGGCTATCCAGCACTTTGCCAAAAATTCTCAAAAGGCAATAGCGCCCTATCAGTGTTGATAGCACGCTGATAGGGTTGAATAATCAAAAATATATTTTTCTTCAAAATTGCCTACAACGCGCTATCACTTCTGATAACTCGCTATACAGCAGATGCCGTGATCTTTCGATATTTAGTAAAATGGGCAATAACCTTTATTGCACGCTATCAGAAAGTCTAAAAAACTCGAGCTCTTGGGTTTGTGTATATCGACCTGCAATAGTCCGTTGTCCATCATTAGAGAGCATGATACACAACCCAATAGCATGCTATCCATGTCAGAGTTAGAAATCTCAAATTTTTAATGAGAAAAATGTGGGCCCCTTCCCTTGCTCGATTTTTCTATTCCTTGCAAAGTTCTGACTGGGAATTGTAGCAGAAACATTCTCCACTAACACTAGGATGATTCCCGGTGTCTCGCACGGGCAAAACAACTTTAGATTAAACAACGTTTTGAATTTAAATCATTTCCTACTCTCTTGCTCTTTAACCTGCAACTGCTAATTTAAGAAAACACTCAGTCTCTAATTTTCAAAGAAACAACACACACGATTTTTGCAAGTTAGCCTGAGCTTTCCAAAGAGTATTTCAAAAGAAGAAAGTCATGATTCTTGCATTGCCAATAAAAGCTTCGACCGAATCAAAATTGCAAACTGTCTTGAAGATAACCTCATTTTATCCCTTTTGTGCAGAGATTTTCAGAAGCTATCCATTGTTTTAAACTGTAGGTATATGAAGTGTTCCCAGTAAGAGTGTACGTCACCTATATTCTTTGTCTGAGTGCTACAACTAATCATCAAGAACGCATCAAACAATAGCTATAATAGTCTATAAAGATCGAGCTCTAAGGACGAAGACATATCTCAATGCTAATGAATTGGTTTGATCTTAGGTGTGTAGGGTAACCTCTCGATCAATCTCAGCACGAAAACTCTCTAAATTGCAAAGTCTTCAAAATCACTTGGATTTAGTATTTGATTTTGACAAAATATTTTCTGAAAGGTTTTAAACATAATTTCAATGAGTTTTGAATGATTTAAAAGTGTTTTGAGACAATTGAATGGTTCTTAAGTGTTAAAATATTAACTTTTCCAAAATGGGGATATCCAGCACTTTGCCAAAAAATTTCAAAAGGCAATAGCGCACTATCAGTGTTGATAACACGCTGATGTGGTTGAATAATCAAAACTATATTTTTCTTGAAAATTGCCTACAACGCCCTATCCCTTCTTATAACTCGCTATAGAGCAGTTACCGTGATCTTTCGATTTTTACTAAAATGGGCAATAGCGTGCTGTAGGCCTTGATTGCACGCTATCGGAAAGTCTGAAAAATTCGAGCTCTCGGGTTTGTGTATACCGACCTGCAAGTTAGCCTGAGCTTTCCAAAGAGTATTTCAAAAGAAGAAAGTCGTGATTCATGCATTGCCTATAAACGCATCGACCTGAATTAAAATTGCAAACTGTCTTGAAGAGAACCTCATTGTTTAGCAAATTCTTCATTTTATCCCTTTTGTGCTGAGATTTTCAGAAGCTATCCATTGTTTTAAACTGTAGGTATATGAAGTGTTCTCAGTAAGAGTGTACGTCACCTATATTCTTTGTCTGAGTGCTACAACTAATCATCAAGAACGCATCAAACAATAGCTATAATAGTCTATAAAGATCGAGCTCTAAGGACGAAGACATATCTCAATGCTAATGCATTGGTTTGATCTTAGGTGTGTAGGGTAACCTCTCGATCAATCACAGCACGAAAACTCTATAAATTGCAAAGTCTTCAAAATCACTTGGATTTAGTATTTATTTTTGACAAAATATTTTCCAAAAGGTTTTAATCATATTTTCAATGAGTTTTGAATGATTTAAAAGTGTTTTGAGACAATGGAATGGTTCGTAACTGTTAAAATATTAATTTTTCAAATTTCGGGCTATCCAGCACTTGGCCAAAAATCTTGAAAAGGCGATAGCGCACTATCAGTGTTGATAGCACGCTAATAGGGTTGAATAATCAAAAATATATTTTTCTTGAAAATTGCCTACAACACGTTATCCCTTCTGATAACTCGCTATATAGTAGTTGCCGGGATCTTTCGATTTTTAGTAAAATGGCAATAGCGTGCTATTGGCCTTGATTGCACGCTATCGGAAGTCTAAAAAAGTCGAGCTCTTTGGTTTGTGTATATCGACCTGCAATAGTCCGCTATCCGTCATTAGAGAGCATGATACACAACCTAATAGCATGCTATCAATTTCAGAGTTAGAAATCACAAATTTCTAATGAGAAAAACATTGGCCCTATCTCTTGCTCGATTTTTCTATTCCTTGCACAGTTCTGACTGGGAATCGTAGCTGAAACATTCTCCACTAACACCAGGATGATTCCTGGTGTGTCGCACGGGAAAAACAACTTTAGATTAAACAACGTTTTGAATTCAAATCATTACCTACTCTCTTGCTCTTTAACCTGCAACTGCTAATTTATTAAAACACTCATTCTCTGATCATCAAGAACGCATCAAACCATAGCTATAACACGTCACCTATATTCTTTCCCTTAGTGTTACAACTAATCATTAAGAACACGTCAAACAATAGCTATCAAAGATTACAAAGATCAAGCTCTAAGAACGAAGACATATCTCAATGCTAATGCGTTAGTTTGATCTTAGGTGTGTAGGGTAACCTCTCGCTAAATCTCAGCACGAAAACTCTCTAAATTACAAAGTCTTCAAAATCACTTGGAATTAGTATTTGATTTTGACAAAATATTTTTCAAAATGTTTTAATCATAATTTCAATGAGTTTTGAATGATTTAAAAGTGTTTTGAGAAAATGGAATGGTTCTTAAGTGTTAAAATATTAATTTTTCCAAAACCGGGCTTTCCAACACTTTGCCAAAAATTTTCAAAAGGCAGCGCACTATCAGTGTTGATAGCACGCTGATAGGGTTGGATAATCAAAAATATATTTTTCTTGAAAATTGCGTACAACGCGTTAGCCCTTCTGATAACTTGCTATAGAGCAGTTGTCGTGGTCACGCTGATAGGGTTGGATAATCAAAAATATATTTTTCTTGAAAATTGCGTACAACGCGTTAGCCCTTCTGATAACTTGCTATAGAGCAGTTGTCGTGGTCTTTCGATTTTTAGTAAAATGGGCAATAGCGTGCTATAAGCCTTCATTGCACGCTATCGGAAAGCGTGAAAAACTCAAGCTCTTGGGTTTGTGTATATTGACCTGCAATACTCTGCTATCCGTCATTAGAGAGCATGAAACATAACCCGATAGCATGCTTTCCATGTCAGAGTTAGAAATCTCACAATTCTAACGATAAAAACTTGGGCCCTTTTCCCATGCTCGATTTTTCTATTCCATGCACAGTTTTTACAAGGATTCGTAGCTGAAACATTCTCCACTAACACCTGGATGATTCCCAGTGTGTCGCACGGGCAAAACAACTTTAGATTAAACAACGTTTTGAATTTAAATCATTTCCTACTCTCTTGCTCCTTAACCTGCAACTGCTAATTTAATAAAACACCCATTCTCTAATTTTCAAAGATGCAACACACATGATTTTTGCAAGTTAGCCTGAGCTTTCCAAAGAGTATTTCAAAAGGAGAAAGTCCTGATTCATGCATTGCCAATAAAAGCATCGACCTGAATCTAAATTGCAAACTGTCTTGAAGAGAACCTCATTGTTTAGCAAGTTCTTCATTTTATCCCTTTTGTGCTGAGATTTTCAGAAGCTATCCATTGTTTTAAACTATAGGTATATGAAGCGTTCTCAGTAAGAGAACACATCACCTATGTTCTTTCTCTTAGTGCTACAACTTATCATTAAGAACGCATCAAACAATAGCTATCAAAGATTACAACGATCAAGCTCTAAGGACGAAGACATATCTCAATGTTAATGCGTTAGTTCGATCTTAGGTGTGTAGGGTAACCTCTCGCTCAATCTCAGCACGAAAACTCTCTAAATAGCAAAGTCTTCAAAATCACTTGGAATTAGCATTTGATTTTGACAAAACATTTTTCGAAAGGTTTTAATCATAATTTCAATGAGTTTTGAATGATTTAAAAGTGTTTTGAGACAATGGAATGGTTCTTAAGTTTTAAAATATTAATTTTTCCAAAATCAGGCTATCCAACACTTTGCCAAAAATTTTCAAAAGGCAATGGCGCACTATCAGTGTTGATAGCACGCTGATAGGGTTGAATAATCAAAAATATATTTTTCTTGAAAATTGCCTACAACGCGCTATCCCATCTGATAACTCGCTATAGAGCAGTTGCTGTGATCTTTCGATTTTTAGTAAAATGGGCAATAGCGTTGTATAGGCCATGATTGCACGCTATCGAAAAGTCCGAAAAACTCGAGCTCTCAGGTTTGTGTATAACGACCTGCAATAGTCCGCTATCCGTCATTAGAGAGCGTGATACACAACCCAATAGGATGCTATAGACGTTAGAGTTAGAAATCTCACAATTCTAACGAGAAAAACTTGGGCCCTTTCCCTTGCTCGATTTTTCTATTCCTTTCACAGTTTTGACAGGGAATCGTAGGTCAAACATTCTCCACTAACACCTAGAGGATTCCCGTTGTGTCGCCCGCACAAAACAACTTTAGACTAAACAATGTTTTGAATTCAAATCATTTCCTACTCTCTTGCTCTTTAACCTGCAACTGCTAATTTAATAAAACACTAACTCTCTAATTTTCAAAGATACAACACACACGATTTTCGCAAGTTAGACTGAGCTTTCCAAAGAGTATTTCAAAAGAAGAAAGCCGTGATTCTTGCATTGCCAATAAAAGCCTCGACATAAATCAAAATTGCAAACTGTCTTGAAGATAACCTCATTTTATCCCTTTTGTGCAGAGATTTTCAGAAGCTATCCATTGTTTTAAACTGTAGGTATATGAAGTTTTCTCAGTAAGAGAACACGTCACCTATATTCTTTCTCTGAGTGCTACAACTAATCATCAAGAACACATCAAACAATAGCTCTAGTAGTCTACAAAGATCAAGCTCTAAGAACGAAGACATATCTCAATGCTAATGCATTAGTTTGATCTTAGGTGTGTAGGGTAACCTCTCGATCAATCTCAGCACGAAAACTCTCTAAATTGCAAAGTCTTCAAAATCACTTGGATTTAGTATTTGATTTTGACAAAATATTTTCTGAAAGGTTTTAATCATAATGTCAATGAGTTTCCAATGATTTAAAAGTGTTTTGAGACAAACGAATGGTTCTTAAGTGTTAAAATGCAATAGCGCGCTATCAGTGTTGATCACATGCTGATAGGGTTGAATAATAAAAAATCTATTTTTTCTTGAAAATTTCCTACAACACTATCCCTTTTGATAACTGCCATGGAGCAGTTGCCGTGATCTTTCAATTTATAGTAAAATGGGCAATAGAGTGCTATAGGCTTTGATTGCATGCTAACGGAAAGTCTCAAAAATTCGAGTTCTCGGGCTTGTTGTGTATATCGACCTGCAATAGTCCGCTATCCGTCAATAAAGAGCATGAAACACAACCCAATAGCATGCTATCTACGTCAGTGTTAGAAATCTCATAATTCTAACGAGAAAAACGAGGGCCCTTTCCCTTGCTTTATTTTTCTATTCCTTGCACAGTTTTGACAGGGAATCTTAGCTGAAACATTCTCCCTTAACACCTGGATGATTCCCAGTTTGTCGCACGGGCAAAACAACTTTAGATTAAACAACGTTTTCAATTCAAATCATTTCCTACTCTCTTGCTTTTTAACCTACAACTGCTAATTTAATAAAACGCTCATTCTCTTATTTTGAAATATACAACACACACGATTTTTGCAAGTTAGACTACGCTTTCCAAAGAGTATTTCAAAAGAAAAAAAGTCGTGATTCTTGCATTGCCAATAAAAGCTTCGACCGAATCAAAATTGTAAACTGTCTTGAAGATAACCTCATTTTATCCCTTTTGTGCTGAGATTTTCAGAAGCTATCCATTGTTTTAAACTGTAGGTATATGAAGTGTTCTCAGTAAGAGTGTACGTCACCTATATTCTTTGTCTGAGTGCCACAACTAATCATCAAGAACACATCAAAAAATAGCTATAATAGTCTACAAAGATCTAGCTCTAAGGACGAAGACATATCTCAATGCTAATGCATTAGTTTGATCTTAGGTGTGTAGGGTAACCTCTCGATCAATCTCAGCACGAAAACTCTCTAAATTGCAAAGTCTTCAAAATCACTTGGATTTAGTATTTAATTTTGACAAAATATTTTTCGAAATTTTTTAATCATAATTTCAATGGGTTTTAATTGTTTTAAAAGTGTTTTGAGACAATGGATTGGTTCTTAAGTGTTAAAATATTAATTTTTCCAAAATTGGGCTATCCAGCAGTTTGCCAAAAATTTTCAAAAGGCAATTGCCCACTATCAGTACTGATAGCACGCTGATAGGGTTGAATAATCAAAAATATATTTTTCTTGGAAATTGATTACAGCGCGCTATCCCTTCTGATAACTCGCTATATAGCAGTTGCCGTGATCTTTCGATTTTTAGTAAAATGGCAATAGCGTGCTATAGGCCTAATTGCACGCTATCGGAAAGTCTAAAAAACTCGAGCTCTTGGGTTTGTGTATATTGACCTGCAATAGTCCGCTATCCGTCATTAGAGAGCATGATACACAACCCAATAGCATGCTATCCATGTCAGAGTTAGAAATCTCAAATTTCTAATGAGAAAAACATGGGCCCTTTCCCTTGCTCGATTTTTCTATTCCTTGCACAGTTTTGACTGGGAATCGTAGCTGAAACATTCTCCACTAACACCAGGATGATTCCCATTGTGTCACACGATCAAAACAACTTTATATTAAACAATGTTTTCAATTCAAATCATTTCTTACTCTCTTGCTTTTTAACTTGCAACTGCTAATTTAATAAAACGCTCATTCTCTAATTTTCAAATATACAACACACACGATTTTTGCAAGATAGACTGCGCTTTCCAAAGAGTATTTCAAAAGAAGAAAGTCGTGATTCTTGCATTGCCAATAAAAGCTTCGACTTGAATCAAAATTGCAAACTGTCTTGAAGATAACCTCATTTTATTGCTTTTGTGCTGAGATTTTCTGAAGTTATCCATTGTTTTAAACTGTAGGTATATGAAATGTTCTCGGTAAGAGAACACGTCACCTATATTCTTTGTCTGAGTGCTACAACTAATCATCAAGAACACATCAAACAATAGCTATAATAGTGTACAAAGATGTAGCTCTCAGGACGAAGACATATCTCAATGCTAATGCATTAGTTTGAACTTAGGTGTGTAGGGTAACCTCTTGATCAATCTCAGCACGAAAACTCTCTAAATTGCAAAGTCTTCAAAATCACTTGGATTTAGTATTTGATTTTGACAAAATATTTTCTGAAAGGTTTTAAACATAATTTCAATGAGTTTTGAATGATTTAAAAGTGTTTTGAGACAATTGAATGGTTCTTAAGTGTTAAAATATTAATTTTTCCAAAATGGGGATATCCAGCACTTTGCCAAAAAATTTCAAAAGGCAATAGCGCACTATTAGTGTTGATAACACGCTGATGTGGTTGAATAATCAAAACTATATTTTTCTTGAAAATTGCCTACAACGCCCTATCCCTTCTTATAACTCGCTATAGAGCAGTTACCGTGATCTTTCGATTTTTACTAAAATGGGCAATAGCGTGCTGTAGGCCTTGATTGCACGCTATCAGAAAGTCTGAAAAATTCGAGCTCTCGGGTTTGTGTATACCGACCTGCAAGTTAGCCTGAGCTTTCCAAAGAGTATTTCAAAAGAAGAAAGTCGTGATTCATGCATTGACTATAAACGCATCGACCTGAATTAAAATTGCAAACTGTCTTGAAGAGAACCTCATTGTTTAGCAAGTTCTTCATTTTAGCCCTTTTGTGCTGAGATTTTCCGAAGCTATCCATTGTTTTAAACTGTAGGTATATGAAGTGTTCTCAGTAAGAGTGTACGTCACCTATATTCTTTGTCTGAGTGCTACAACTAATCATCAAGAACGCATCAAACAATAGCTATAATAGTCTATAAAGATCGAGCTCTAAGGACGAAGACATATCTCAATGCTAATGCATTGGATTGATCTTAGGTGTGTAGGGTAACCTCTCGATCAATCACAACACGAAAACTCTCTAAATTGCAAAGTCTTCAAAATCACTAGGATTTAGTATTTATTTTTGACAAAATATTTTCCAAAAGGTTTTAATCATATTTTCAATGAGTTTTGAATGATTTAAAAGTGTTTTGAGACAATGGAATGGTTCGTAACTGTTAAAATATTAATTTTTCAAATTTCGGGCTATCCAGCACTTTGCCAAAAATCTTTAAAAGGCAATAGCGCACTATCAGTGTTGATAGCACGCTAATAGGGTTGAATAATCAAAAATATATTTTTCTTGAAAATTGCCTACAGCACGTTATCCCTTATGATAACTCGCTATATAGTAGTTGCCGTGATCTTTCGATTTTTAGTAAAATGGCAATAGCGTGCTATAGGCCTTGATTGCACGCTATCGGAAAGTCTAAAAAACTCGAGCTCTTTGGTTTGTGTATATTGACCTGCAAGTGTCACGCCCTGGGTTGCACAGCGTGCCCCCTACCCAGACGCGGGCGCACCACCACGACCTCAGCCGTGTGGCGAACGCCTAGCCATAGTACCACATAATATTGTCCTATCGCCATGTAGCAACCCAACCGCAGCTGGTGCACATCGCAACCACCCTTTGTCCCTACTATTCACTCATGAATAGTAAAGGGCCTCTCCCAGAATCGAACTCGAGACCTCCCTTAAGGAGTCTAATTTCGCATTCTGAGTAGCCACTGAACCATTGGCTCAGTGGTTACTCAGAATGCGAAATTAGACTCCTTAAGGGAGGTCTCGAGTTCGATTCTGGGGGAGGCCCTTTACTATTCATGAGTGAATAGTAGGGACAAAGGGTGGTTGCGATCCGTGCGCCGGGTGGCCAGGAGACAATATTATGTGGTACTATGGCTAGGCGTTCGCCACACGGCTGCGGTCGTGGTGGTGCACCCGCGTCTGGGTAGGGGGCACGCTGTGCAACCCAGGGCGTGACAAAAAGGCCTTATGTATACGTAAGGCCTTTTTGTCACGCCCTGGGTTGCACAGCGTGCCCCCTACCCAGACGCGGGCGCACCACCACGACCGCAGCCGTGTGGCGAACACCTAGCCATTGTACCACATAATATTGTCCTATCGCCATATAGCAACCCAACCGCAGCTGGTGCACATCGAAACGATTATTTGTCTGCCACTATTCATGAATAGTACAGGGCCTCCCCCAGAATCGAACTCGAGACCTCCCTTAAGGAGTCCAATTTCGCATTCTGAGTAACCACTGAGCCAATGGTTCAGTGGCTACTCAAGTTGCGAAATCTAACCTTATGAGGAAGAGGTTGCGAGTTCGAACTTGGGGGAGGCCCTTTACTATTCATGAGAGAATAGTAGGGACAAATAATCGTTTCGATGTGCACCAGCTGCGGTTGGGTTGCTACATGGCGATAGGACAATATTATGTGGTACTATGGCTAGGCGTTCGCCACACGGCTGAGGTCGTGGTGGTGCGCCCGCGTCTGGGTAGGGGGCACGCTGTGCAACCCAGGGCGTGACAGCAATAGTCCGCTATCCGTCATTAGAGAGCATGATACACAACCTAATAGCATGCTATCCATTTAAGAGTTAGAAATCTCAAATTTCTAATGAGAAAAACATTGGCCCTATCTCTTGCTCGATTTTTCTATTCCTTGCACAGTTCTGACTGGGAATCGTAGCTGAAACATTCTCCACTAACACCAGGATGATTCCTGGTGTGTCGCACGGGAAAAACAACTTTAGATTAAATAACGTTTTGAATTCAAATCATTACCTACTCTCTTGCTCTTTAACCTGCAACTGCTAATTTATTAAAACACTCGTTCTCTAATCATCAAGAACGCATCAAACCACAGCTATAACACGTCACCTATATTCTTTCCCTTAGTGTTACAACTAATCATTAAGAACACATCAAACAATAGCTATCAAAGATTACAAAGATCAAGCTCTAAGAACGAAGACATATCTCAATGCTAATGCGTTAGTTTGATCTTAGGTGTGTAGGGTAACCTCTCGCTAAATCTCAGCACGAAAACTCTCTAAATTACAAAGTCTTCAAAATCACTTGGAATTAGTATTTGATTTTGACAAAATATTTTTCGAAATGTTTTAATCATAATTTCAATGAGTTTTGAATGATTTAAAAGTGTTTTGAGAAAATGGAATGGTTCTTAAGTGTTAAAATATTAATTTTTCCAAAACCGGGCTTTGCAACACTTTGCCAAAAATTTTCAAATGGCAATAGCGCACTATCAGTGTTGATAGCACGCTGATAGGGTTGGATAATCAAAAATATATTTTTCTTGAAAATTGCGTACAACGCGTTAGCCCTTCTGATAACTTGCTATAGAGCAGTTGTCGTGGTCCTTCGATTTTTTGTAAAATGGGCAATAGCGTGCTATAGGCCTTGATTGCACGCTATCGGAAAGCGTGAAAAACTCAAGCTCTTGGGTTTGTGTATATTGACCTGCAATACTCCGCTATCCGTCATTAGAGAGCATGAAACATAACCCGATAGCATGCTTTCCATGTCAGAGTTAGAAATCTCACAATTCTAACGATAAAAACTTGGGCGCTTTTCCCATGCTCGATTTTTCTATTCCATGCACAGTTTTGACAGGGATTCGTAGCTGAAACATTCTCCACTAACACCTGGATGATTCCCAGTGTGTCGCACGGGCAAAACAACTTTAGATTAAACAACGTTTTGAATTTAAATCATTTCCTACTCTCTTGCTCCTTAACCTGCAACTGCTAATTTAATAAAACACCCATTCTCTAATTTTCAAAGATGCAACACACATGATTTTTGCAAGTTAGCCTGAGCTTTCCAAAGAGTATTTCAAAAGGAGAAAGTCCTGATTCATGCATTGCCAATAAAAGCATCGACCTGAAACTAAATTGCAAACTGTCTTGAAGAGAACCTCATTGTTTAGCAAGTTCTTCATTTTATCCCTTTTGTGCTGAGATTTTCAGAAGCTATCCATTGTTTTAAACTGTAGGTATATGAAGCGTTCTCAGTAAGAGAACACAACACCTATGTTATTTCTCTTAGTGGTACAACTTATCATTAATAACGCATCAAACAATAGCTATCAAAGATTACAAAGATCAAGCTCTAAGGACGAAGACATATCTCAATGTTAATGCGTTAGTTCGATCTTAGGTGTGTAGGGTAACCTCTCGCTCAATCTCAGCACGAAAACTCTCTAAATAGCAAAGTCTTCAAAATCACTTGGAATTAGCATTTGATTTTGACAAAACATTTTTCGAAAGGTTTTAATCATAATTTCAATGAGTTTTGAATGATTTAAAAGTGTTTTGAGACAATGGAATGGTTCTTAAGTTTTAAAATATTAATTTTTCCAAAATCAGGCTATCCAACACTTTGCCAAAAAATTCCAAAAGGCAATGGCGCACTATCAGTGTTGATAGCACGCTGATAGGGTTGAATAATCAAAAATATATTTTTCTTGAAAATTGCCTACAACGCGCTATCCCATCTGATAACTCGCTATAGAGCAGTTGCTGTGCTCTTTCGATTTTTAGTAAAATGGGCAATAGCGTGATACACAACCCAATAGCATGCTATCGACGTTAGAGTTAGAAACCTCACAATTCTAACGAGAAAAACTTGGGCCCTTTCCCTTGCTCGATTTTTCTATTCCTTGCATAGTTTTGACTGGGAATCGTAGGTTAAACATTCTCCACTAACACCTAGAGGATTCCCGTTGTGTCGCCCGCACAAAACAACTTTAGACTAAACAATGTTTTGAATTCAAATCATTTCCTACTCTCTTGCTCTTTAACCTGCAACTGCTAATTTAATAAAACACTAACTCTCTAATTTTCAAAGATGCAACACACACGATTTTCGCAAGTTAGACTGAGCTTTCCAAAGAGTATTTCAAAAGAAGAAAGTCGTGATTCTTGCATTGCCAATAAAAGCCTCGACATAAATCAAAATTGCAAACTGTCTTGAAGATAACCTCATTTTATCCCTTTTGTGCAGAGATTTTCAGAAGCTATCCATTGTTTTAAACTGTAGGTATATGAAGTTTTCTCAGTAAGAGAACACGTCACCTATATTCTTTCTCTGAGTGCTACAACTAATCATCAAGAACACATCAAACAATAGCTCTAGTAGTCTACAAAGATCAAGCTCTAAGAACGAAGACATATCTCAATGCTAATGCATTAGTTTGATCTTAGGTGTGTAGGGTAACCTCTCGATCAATCTCAGCACGAAAACTCTCTAAATTGCAAAGTCTTCAAAATCACTTGGATTTAGTATTTGATTTTGACAAAATATTTTCTGAAAGGTTTTAATCATAATGTCAATGAGTTTCCAATGATTTAAAAGTGTTTTAAGACAAAGGAATGGTTCTTAAGTGTTAAAATGCAATAGCGCGCTATCAGTGTTGATCGCATGCTGATTGGGTTGAATAATAAAAAATCTATTTTTTCTTGAAAATTGCCTACAACGCTATCCCTTTTGATAACTGCCATAGAGCAGTTGCCGTGATCTTTCAATTTATAGTAAAATGGGCAATAGCGTGCTATAGGCCTTGATTGCATGCAAACGGAAAGTCTCAAAAATTCGAGTTCTCGGGCTTGTTGTGTATATCGACCAGCAATAGTCCGCTATCCGTCAATAAAGAGCATGAAACACAACCCAATAGCATGCTATCTACGTCAGTGTTAGAAATCTCATAATTCTAACGAGAAAAACGAGGGCCCTTTCACTTGCTTGATTTTTCTATTCCTTGCACAGTTTTGACAGGGAATCTTAGCTGAAACATTCTCTCTTAACACCTGGATGATTCCCAGTTCGTCGCACGGGCAAAACAACTTTAGATTAAACAACGTTTTCAATTCAAATCATTTCCTACTCTCTTGCTTTTTAACCTACAACTGCTAATTTAATAAAATGCTCATTCTCTTATTTTCAAATATACAACATACACGATTTTTGCAAGTTAGACTGCGCTTTCCAAAGAGTATTTCAAAAGAAAAAAAGTCGTGATTCTTGCATTGCCAATAAAAGCTTCGACCGAATCAAAATTGTAAACTGTCTTGAAGATAACCTCATTTTATCGCTTTTGTGCTGAGATTTTCAGAAGCTATCCATTGTTTTAAACTGTAGGTATATGAAGTGTTCTCAGTAAGAGTGTACGTCACCTATATTCTTTGTCTGAGTGCTACAACTAATCATCAAGAACACATCAAACAATAGCTATAATAGTCTACAAAGATCTAGCTCTAAGGACGAAGACATATCTCCATGCTAATGCATTAGTTTGATCTTAGGTGTGTAGGGTAACCTCTCGATCAATCTCAGCACGAAAACTCTCTAAATTGCAAAGTCTTCAAAATCACTTGGACTTAGTATTTGATTTTGACAAAATATTTTTCGAAATGTTTTAATCATAATTTCAATGAGTTTTGAATGATTTAAAAGTGTTGAGCGACAATGGAATGGTTTTTAAGTATTAAAATATTAATATTTCCAAAATCGGGCTATCCAGCACTTTGCCAAAAATTTTGAAAAGGCAATAGCGCACTATCAATATTGATAGCACGCTGATAGGGTTGAATAATCAAAAATATATTTTTCTTGAAAATTGTCTACAGCGCGCTATCCCTTCTGATAACACGCTATAGAGCATTTGCCGTGATCTTTCGATTTTTAGTAAAATGGGCAATAGCGTGCTATAGGCCTTTATTGCACGCTATCGGAAAGTCTAAAAAACTCTAGCTCTTGGGGTTGTGTATATCGACCTGCAATAGTCCGATATCCGTCATTAGAGAGCATGATACACAACCCAATAGCATGCTATCCATGTCAGAGTTAGAAATCTCAAATTTCTAATGAGAAAAATGTGGGCCCTTTCCCTTGCTCGATTTTTCTATTCCTTGCAAAGTTCTGACTGGGAACCGTAGCTGAAAGATTCTCCACTAACACCAGGATGATTCCGGGTGTGTCGCACGGGCAAAACAACTTTAGATTAAACAACGTTTTCAATTCAAATCATTTCCTACTCTCTTGCTTTTCAACCTACAACTGCTAATTTAATAAAACGCTCATTCTCTTATTTTCAAATATACAACACACACGATTTTTGCAAGTTAGACTGCGCTTTCCAAAGAGTATTTCAAAAGAAAAAAAGTCGTGATTCTTGCATTGCCAATAAAAGCTTCGACCGAATCAAAATTGTAAACTGTCTTGAAGATAACCTCATTTTATCCCTTTTGTGCTGAGATTTTCAGAAGCTATCCATTGTTTTAAACTGTAGGTATATGAAGTGTTCTCAGTAAGAGTGTACGTCACCTATATTCTTTGTCAGAGTGCTACAACTAATCATCAAGAACACATCAAAAAATAGCTATAATAGTCTACAAAGATCTAGCTCTAAGGACGAAGACATATCTCAATGCTAATGCATTAGTTTGATCTTAGGTGTGTAGGGTAACCTCTCGATCAATCTCAGCACGAAAACTCTCTAAATTGCAAAGTCTTCAAAATCACTTGGATTTAGTATTTGATTTTGACAAAATATTTTTCGAAATGTTTTAATCATAATTTCAATGGGTTTTGATTGTTTTAAAAGTGTTTTGAGACAATGGATTGGTTCTTAAGTGTTAAAATATTAATTTTTCCAAAATCGGGCTATCCAGCAGTTTGCCAAAAGTTTTCAAAAGGCAATTGCACACTATCAGTACTGATAGCACGCTGATAGGGTTGAATAATCAAAAATATATTTTTCTTGGAAATTGACTACAGCGCGCTATCCCTTCTGATAACTCGCTATATAGCAGTTGCCGTGATCTTTCGATTTTTAGTAAAATGGCAATAGCGTGCTATAGGCCTTCATTGCACGCTATCGGAAAGTCTAAAAAACTCGAGCTCTTGGGTTTGTGTATATTGACCTGCAATAGTCCGCTATCCGTCATTAGAGAGCATGATACACAACCCAATAGCATGCTATCCATGTCAGAGTTAGAAATCTCAAATTTCTAATAAGAAAAACATGGGCCCTTTCCCTTGCTCGATTTTTCTATTCCTTGCACAGTTCTGACTGGGAATCGTAGCTGAAACATTCTCCACTAACACCAGGATGATTCCCATTGTGTCACACGATCAAAACAACTTTATATTAAACAATGTTTTCAATTCAAATCATTTCTTACTCTCTTGCTTTTTAACCTGCAACTGCTAACTTAATAAAATGCTCATTCTCTAATTTTCAAATATACAACACACACGATTTTTGCAAGTTAGACTGCGCTTTCCAAAGGGTATTTCAAAAGAAGAAAGTCGTGATTCTTGCAATGCCAATAAAAGCTTCGACTTGAATCAAAATTGCAAACTGTCTTGAAGATAACCTCATTTTATCGCTTTTGTGCTGAGATTTTCAGAAGTTATCCATTGTTTTAAACTGTAGGTATATGAAATGTTCTCGGTAAGAGAACACGTCACCTATATTCTTTGTCTGAGTGCTACAACTAATCATCAAGAACACATCAAACAATAGCTATAATAGTGTACAAAGATGTAGCTCTCAGGACGAAGACATATCTCAATGCTAATGCATTAGTTTGAACTTAGGAGTGTAGGGTAACCTCTTGATCAATCTCAGCACGAAAACTCTCTAAATTGCAAAGTTTTCAAAATCACTTGGATTTAGTATTTGATTTTGACAAAATATTTTCTGAAAGGTTTTAAACATAATTTCAATGAGTTTTGAATGATTTAAAATTGTTTTGAGACAATTGAATGGTTCTTAAGTGTTAAAATATTAATTTTTCCAAAATGGGGATATCCAGCACTTTGCCAAAAAATTTCAAAAGGCAATAGTGCACTATCAGTGTTGATAACACGCTGATGTGGTTGAATAATCAAAACTATATTTTTCTTGAAAATTGCCTACAACGCCCTATCCCTTCTTATAACTCGCTATAGAGCAGTTTCCGTGATCTTTCGATTTTTACCAAAATGGGCAATAGCGTGCTGTAGGCCTTGATTGCACGCTATCGGAAAGTCTGAAAAATTCGAGCTCTCGGGTTTGTGTATACCGACCTGCAAGTTAGCCTGAGCTTTCCAAAGAGTATTTCAAAAGAAGAAAGTCGTGATTCATGCATTGACTATAAACGCATCGACCTGAATTAAAATTGCAAACTGTCTTGAAGAGAACCTCATTGTTTAGCAAGTTCTTCATTTTATCCCTCTTGTGCTGAGATTTTCAGAAGCTATCCATTGTTTTAAACTGTAGGTATATGAAGTGTTCTCAGTAAGAGTGTACGTCACCTATATTCTTTGTCTGAGTGCTACAACTAATCATCAAGAACGCATCAAACAATAGCTATAATAGTCTATAAAGATCGAGCTCTAAGGACGAAGACATATCTCAATGCTAATGCATTGGTTTGATGTTAGGTGTGTAGGGTAACCTCTCGATCAATCTCAGCACGAAAACTCTCTAAATTGCAAAGTCTTCAAAATCACTTGGATTTAGTATTTATTTTTGACAAAATATTTTCCGAAAGGTTTTAATCATATTTTCAATGAGTTTTGAATGATTTAAAAGTGTTTTGAGACAATGGAATGGTTCGTAACTGTTAAAATATTAATTTTTCAAATTTCGGGCTGTCCAGCACTTTGCCAAAAATCTTGAAAAGGCAATAGCGCACTATCAGTGTTGATAGCACGCTAATAGGGTTGAATAATCAAAAATATATTTTTCTTGAAAATTGCCTACAGCGCGTTATCCCTTCTGATAACTCGCTATATAGTAGTTGTCGTGATCTTTCGATTTTTAGTAAAATGGCAATAGCGTGCTATAGGCCTTGATTGCACGCTATCGGATGGTCTAAAAATCTCGCGCTCTTTGGTTTGTGTATATATCGACCTGCAATAGTCCGCTATCCGTCATTAGAGAGCATGATACACAACCTAATAGCATGCTATCCATTTCAGAGTTAGAAATCTCAAATTTCTAATGAGAAAAACATTGGCCCTATCTCTTGCTCGATTTTTCTATTCCTTCCACAGTTCTGACTGGGAGTCGTAGCTGAAACATTCTCCACTAACACCAGGATGATTCCTGGTGTGTCGCACGGGTAAAACAACTTTAGATTAAACAACGTTTTGAATTCAAATCATTACCTACTCTCTTGCTCTTTAACCTGCAACTGCTAATTTATTAAAACAGTCATTCTCTAATCAGCAAGAACGCATCAAACCATTGCTATAACACGTCACCTATATTCTTTCCCTTAGTGTTACAACTTTAGACTAAACAATGTTTTGAATTCAAATCATTTCCTACTCTCTTCCTCTTTAACCTGCAACTGCTAATTTAATAAAACACTAACTCTCTAATTTTCAAAGATACAACACACACGATTTTCGCAAGTTAGATTGAGCTTTCCAAAGAGTATTTCAAAAGAAAAAAAGCCGTGATTCTTGCATTGCCAATAAAAGCTTCGACCGAATCAAAATTGTAAACTGTCTTGAAGATAACCTCATTTTATCCCTTTTGTGCTGAGATTTTCAGAAGCTATCCATTGTTTTAAACTGTAGGTATATGAAGTGTTCTCAGTAAGAGTGTACGTCACCTATATTCTTTGTCAGAGTGCTACAACTAATCATCAAGAACACATCAAAAAATAGCTATAATAGTCTACAAAGATCTAGCTCTAAGAACGAAAACATATCTCAATGCTAATGCATTAGTTTGATCTTAGGTCTGTAGGGTAACCTCTCGATCAATCTCAGCACGAAAACTCTCTAAATTGCAAAGTCTTCAAAATCACTTGGATTTAGTATTTGATTTTGACAAAATATTTTCCGAAATGTTTTAATCATAATTTCAATGAGTTTTGAATTATTTAAAAGTGTTTTGAGAAAATGGAATGGTTCTTAAGTGTTAAAATATTAATTTTTCCAAAACCGGGCTTTCCAACACTTTGCCAAAAATTTTCAAAAGGCAATAGCGCACTATCAGTGTTGATAGCACGCTGATAGGGTTGAATAATCAAAAATATATTTTTCTTGAAAATTGCGTACAACGCGTTAGCCCTTCTGATAACTCGCTATAGAGCAGTTGTCGTGGTCTTTCGATTTTTAGTAAAATGGGCAATAGCGTGCTATAGACCTTGATTGCACGCTATCGGAAAGCGTGAAAAACTCAAGCTCTTGGGTTTGTGTATATTGACCTGCAATAGTCCGCTATCCGTCATTAGAGAGCATGAAACTTAACCCGATAGCATGCTTTCCATGTCAGAGTTAGAAATCTCACAATTCTATCGATAAAAACTTGGACCCTTTTCCTATGCTCGATTTTTCTATTCCATGCACAGTTTTGACAGGGATTCGTAGCTGAAACATTCTCCACTAACACCTGGATGATTCCCAGTGTGTCGCACGGGCAAAACAACTTTAGATTAAACAACGTTTTGAATTCAAATCATTTCCTACTCTCTTGCTCCTTAACCTGCAACTGCTAATTTAATAAAACACCCATTCTCTAATTTTCAAAGATGCAACACACATGATTTTTGCAAGTTAGCTTGAGCTTTCCAAAGAGTATCTCAAAAGGAGAAAGTCCTGATTCATGCATTGCCAATAAAAGCATCGACCTGAATCTAAATTGCAAACTGTCTTGAAGAGAACCTCATTTTATCCCTTTTGTGCTGAGATTTTCAGAAGCTATCCATTGTTTTAAACTGTAGGTATATGAAGTTTTTACAGTAAGAGAACTTGTCACCTATATTCTTTCTTTGAGTGCTACAACTAATCATCAAGAACAAATCAAACAATAGCTTTCAAAGTCTACAAAGATCAAGCTCTAAGAACGAAGACAAATCTCAATGCTAATGCATTAGTTTGATCTTAGGTGTGTAGGGTAACCTCTCGATCAATCTCAGCACGAAAACTCTCTAAATTGCAAAGTCTTCAAAATCACTTGGATTTAGTATTGATTTTAACAAAATATTTTCCGAAAGGTTTTAATCATAATGTCAATGAGTTTCCAATTATTTAAAATTGTTTTGAGACAAAAGGAATGGTTCTTAAGTGTTAAAATATTAATTTTTCTAAAATTGGGCTATCCAGCACTTTGCCAAAAATTTTCAAAATGCAATAGCGCATTATCAGTGTTGATCGCATGCTGATAGGTTTGAATAATCAAAAATCTATTTTTTCTTGAAAATTGCCTACAACGCTATCCCTTTTGATAACTGCCATAGAGCAGTTGCCGTGATCTTTCAATTTATAGTAAAATGGGCAATAGCGTGCTATAGGCCTTGATTGCCTACTAACGGAAAGTCTCAAAAATTCGAGTTCTCGGGTTTGTGTATATCGACCTGCAATAGTCCGCCATCCGTCATTAAAGACCATGAAACACAACCCAACAGCATGCTATCTATGTCAGAGTTAGAAATCTCATAATTCTAACGAGAAAAACGAGGGCCATTTCCCTTGCTTGATTTTTCTATTCCTTCCACAGTTTTGACAGGGAATCTTAGCTGAAACATTCTCCCTTAACACCTCGATGATTCCCAGTGTGTCGCTCGGGCAAAACTACTTTATGTTAAACAACGTTTTGAATTCAAATTGTTTCCTACTCTTTTTCTCTTTAACCTGCAACTGCTATTTTAATAAAACACTCATTCTCTAATTTTCAAAGATACAACAAACACGATTTTTGCAAGTTAGCCGGAGCTTTCCAAAGAGTATTTCAAAAGAAGAAAGTCGTGATTCTTTCATTGCCAATAAAAGTTTCGACATTAATCAAAATTGCAAACTGTCTTGGAGATAACCTCATTTTATCCCTTTCGTGCTGAGATTTTCGGTAGCTATCCATTGTTTTAGACTGTAGGTATATGAAGTGTTCTCAGTAAGAGAACACATATCCTTTATTCTTTCTTTGAGTGCTACAACTAATCATCAAGAACACATCAAACAATAGCTTTCAAAGTCTACAAAGATCAAGCTCTAAGAACGAAGACATATCTCAATGTTAATGCATTAGTTTTATCTTAGGTGTGTAGGGTAACCTCTCGATCAATCTCAGCACGAAAACTCTCTAAATAGCAAAGTCTTAAAAAATACTTGGATTTAGTATTTGATTTTGAAAAAATATTTTCCGAAAGGATTTAATCATAATTTCAATGAGTTTCCAATGATTTAAAAGTGTTTTGAGACAAAGGAATGGTTCTTAAGTGTTAAAATATTAATTTTTTGAAACTCGGGCTATCCAGCACTTTGCCAGAATTTTTCAAAATGCAATAGCGCACTATCAGTGTTGATAGCATGCCGATAGGGTTGAATAATCAAAAATCTATTTTTTTTTAAAATTGCTTACAACGCTATCCCTTTTCATAACTCGCCATAGGGCAATTGCCGGGATCTTTCGATTGATAGTAAAATGGGCAATAGTGTGCTATAGGCCTTGATTGCATGCTAACGGAAAGTCTCAAAAATTCGAGTTCTCGGGTTTGTGTATATCGACCTGCAATAGTCCGCTATCCGTCATTAAAGAGCATGAAACACAACCCAACAGCATGCTATCTATGTCAGAGTTAGAAATCTCATAATTCTAACGAGAAAAACGAGGGCCCTTTCCCGCTCGATTTTTCTATTCCTTGCACAGTTTTGACAGGGAATCGTAGCTCAAACATTCTCCCTTAACACCTGGATGATTTCCAGTGTGTCGCACGGGCAAAACTACTTTATGTTAAACAACGTTTTGAACTCAAATCATTTCCTACTCTCTCTCTTTAACCTGCAACTACTAATTTAATAAAATGCTCATTCTGTAATTTTCAAAGATACAACACACTATTTTTGCAAGTTAGCATGAGCTTTCCAAAGAGTATTTCAAAAGAAGAAAGTCGTGATTCTTTCATTGCCAATAAAAGTTTCGACTTTAATCAAAATTGCAAACTGTCTTGAAGATAACCTCATTTTATCCCTTTCGTGCTGAGATTTTCGGTAGCTATCCATTGTTTTAGACTGTAGGTATATAAAGTGTTCTCAGTAAGAGAACACGTATCCTTTATTCTTTCTTTGAGTGCTACAACTAATCATCAAGAACACATCAAACAATAGCTTGCAAAGTCTACAAAGATCAAGCTCTAAGAACGAAGACATATCTCAATGCTAATACATTAGTTTTATCTTAGGTGTGTAGGGTAACCTCTCGATCAATCTCAGCACGAAAACTCTCTAAATAGCAAAGTCTTAAAAATTACTTGGATTTAGTATTTGATTTTGACAAAATATTTTTCGAAAGGTTTTAATCGTAATTTTAATGAGTTTCCAATGATTTAAAAGTGTTTTGAGACAAAGGAATGGTTCTTAAGTGTTAAAATATTAATTTTTCGAAACTCGGGCTATCCAGCACTTTGCCAGAATTTTTCAAAATTCAATAGCGCACTATCAGTGTTGATAGCATGCCGATAGGGTTGAATAATCAAAAATCTATTTTTTTTTAAAATTGCCTACAACGCTATCCCTTTTCATAACTCGCCATAGAGCAGTTTCCGTGATCTTTCGATTTATAGTAAAATGGGCAATAGCGTGCTGTAGGCCTTGATTGCATGCTAACGGAAAGTCTCAAAAATTTGAGTTCTCGGGTTTTTGTATATCGACCTGCAATAGTTCGCTATCCGTCATTAAAGAGCATGAAACACAACCCAAAACAATGTTATCCACGTCAGAGTTAGAAATCTCATTATTCTAACGAAAAAAACGAGGGCCCTTTCCCTTGCTCGATTTTTCTATTCCTTCCACAGTTTTGACAGGGAATCGTAGCTGAAACATCCTCCCTTAACACCTGGATGATTCCTAGTGTGCCGCACGGGCACAACTACTTTATGTTAACAACGTTTTGAACTCAAATCATTTCCTACTCTCTCTCTTTAACCTGCAACTGCTAATTTAATAAAACGCTCATTCTCTAATTTTCAACGATACAACACAATCGATTTTCGCAAGTTAGCCAGACCTTTCCAAAGCGTATTTCAAAAGAAGAAAATTGTGATTCTTGCATTGCTAACAAAAGCTTCGACCGAATCAAAATTGCAAACTGTTTTGAAGATAACCTCATTTTATCCGTTTTGTGCTGAGTTTTTCAGAAGCTATCCAGTGTTTTAAACTGTAGGTATATGAAGTGTTCTCAGTAAGAGTGTACGTCACCTATGTTCTTTGTCTGAGTGCTACAACTAATCATCAAAAACACATCAAACAATAGCTACAATAGTCTATAAAGATCTGGCTCTGAGGACGAAGACATATCTCAATGCTAATGCATTAGTTTGATGTTAGGTGTGTAGGGTAACCTCTCGATCAATCTCAGCATGAAAACTCTCTAAATTGCAAAGTCTTCAAAATCACTTGGATTTAGTATTTGATTTTGACAAAATATTTTTCGAAAGGTTTTAATCAAAATTTCAATGAGTTTTGAATGGTTTAAAAGTGTTTTGAGACAATGGATTGGTTCTTAAGTGTTAAAATACTAATTTTTCCAAAATCGGGCTATCGAGCACTTTGCCAAAAATTTTCAAAAGGCAATAGTGCACTATCAGTGTTGATAGCACGCTGATTGGGTTGAATAATCAAAAATATATTTTTCTTGAAAATTGCCTACAACGCGCTATCCCTTCTGATAACTCGCTATAGAGCAGATGCCATGATCTTTGGATTTTTAGTAAAATGGGCAATAGCGTGCTATAGGCCTTGATTGCACGCATTCGGAAAGTCTAAAAAACTTGAGCTCTTGGGTTTGTGTAAATCGATCTGCAATAGTCTGCTATCCGTCATTAGAGAGCATGATAGACAACCCAATAGCATGCTATCCATGTCAGAGTAAGAAATCTCAAATTTCTAATGAGAAAAACGTGGGCCCTTTCCCTTGCTCGATTTTCTATTCCTTGCAGAGTTTTGACTGGGAATCGTAGCTGAAACATTGTCCACTAACCCCAGGATAAATACCACTGTGTCGCAGGATCAAAACAACTTTATATTAAACAATGTTTTGAATTCAAATCATTTCCTACTCTCTTGCTCTTTAACCTGCAACTGCTAATTTAATAAAACACTCATTCTCTAATTTTCAAAGATACAACACACACGATTTTTTGCAAGTTAGCCTGAGCTTTCCAAAGAGTATTTCAAAAGAAGAATGTCGTGATTCTAGCATTGCCAATAAAAGCTTCGACCGAATCAAAATTGCAAACTGTCTTGAAGATAACCTCATTTTATCCCTTTTGTGCTGAGATTTTCAGAAACTATCCATTGTTTTAGACTGTAGGTATATGAAGTGTTCTCAGTAAGAGTGTACGTCACCTATGTTCTTTGTCTGAGTGCTACAACTAATCATCAAGAACACATCAAACAATAGCTATAATAGTCTACAAAGATCTAGCTTTAAGGACGAAGACATATCTCAATCTTAACGCATTAGTTTAATCTTAAGTGCGTAGGGTAACCTCTTGATCAATCTCAGCACGAAAACTCTCTAAATTGCAAAGTCTTCAAAATCACTTGGGTTTAGTATTTGATTTTGACAAAATATTTTTCGAAAGGTTTTAATCATAATTTCAATGAGTTTTGAATGATTTAAAAGTGTTTTGAGACAATGGAATGGTTCTTAAGTCTTAAAATATTAATTTTTCCAAAATCGGGCAATCCAGCACTTTGCCAAAAATTTTCAAAAGGCAATAGCGCACTATCAGTGTTGATAGCACGCTGATAGGGTTGAATAATCAAAAATATATGTTTCTTGAAAATTGCCTACAACGCTCTATCCCTTCTGATAACTCGCTATAGAGCAGATGCCGTGATCTTTTGATTTTTAGTAAAATGGGCAATAGCGTGATATTGGCCTTGATTGCACGCTCTCGGAAGGTCTAAAAAACTCGAGCTCTTGGGTTTGTTTATATCGACCAGCAATAGTCCGCTATCCGTCATTAGAGAGCATGATACACAACCCAATAGCATGCTATCCATGTCAGAGTTAGAAATCTCAAATTTCTAATGAGAAAAACGTGGCCCTTTCCCTTGCTCGATTTTTCTATTCCTTGCAGAGTTTTGACTGGGAATCTTAGCTGAAACATTGTCCACTAACCCCAGGATAAATACCATTATGTCGCAGGATCAAAACAACTTTATATTAAACAATGTTTTGAATTCAAATCGTTTCCTAGTCTCTTGCTCTTTAACCTGCAACTGCTAATTTAATAAAACACTCATTCTCTAATTTTCAAAGATACACCACACTCGATTTTTGCAAGTTAGCCAGGGCTTTCCAAAGAGTATTTCAAAAGAAGAAAGTCGTGATTCTTGCATTGCCAAGAAAAGCTTCGACCGAATCAAAATTGCAAACTGTCTTAAGATCACCTCATTTTGTCCCTTTTGTGCTGAGATTCTCAGAAGCTATCTAGTGTTTTAAGCTGTAGGTATATGAAGTGTTCTCAGTATGAGTGTACGTCACCTATATTCTTTGTCTGAGTGCAACAACTAATCATCAAGAACACATCAAACAATAGCTATAATAGTCTACAAAGATCTAGCTCTAAGGACGAAGACATATCTCAATGCTAATGCATTAGTTTCTTCTTAGGTGAGTAAGGTAACCTCTCGATCAATCTCAACACGAAAACTCTCTAAATTGCAAAGTCTTCAAAATCACTTGGATTTAGTATTTGATTTTGACAAAATATTTTCCGAAAGGTTTTAATCATAATTTCAATGAGTTTTGAATGATTTAAAAGTGTTTTGAGACAATGGATTGGTTCTTAAGCGTTAAAATATTAATTTTTTCAAAATCGGGCTATCCAGCACTTTGCCAAAAATTTTGAAAAGGCAATAGCGCACTATCAGTGTTGATAGCACGCTGATAGGGTTGAATAATCAAAAATATATTTTTCTTGAAAATTGCCTACTGCGCGCTATCCCTTCTGATAACTCGCTATATAGCAGTTCCCGTGATCTTTCAATTTTTAGTAAAATGGCAATAACGTGCTATAGGCCTTGATTGCACGCTATCGGAAAGTCTAAAAAACTCGAGCTCTTGGGTTTGTGTATATCGACTTGCAATAGTCCCCTATCCGTCATTAGAGAGCATGATAAACAACCCAATAGCATGCTATCCATGTCAGAGTTAGAAATCTCAAATTTCTAATGAGAAAAACTTTGGCCCTTTCCCTTGCTCGATTTTTCTATACCATGCACAGTTCTGACTGGGAATCGTAGCTAAAACATTCTCCACTAACACCAGGATGATTCCCGGTGTGTCGCACGGGCAAAACAACTTTAGATTAAAAACATTTTGAATTCAAATCATTTCCTACTCTCTTGCTCTTTAACCTGCAACTGCTAATTTATTAGAAAACTCATTCTCTAATTTTCAAAGATACAACACACACGATTTTTGCAAGTTAGCCTGAGATTTCCAAAGAGAATTTCAAAAGAAGAAAGTCGTGAATCTTGTATTGCCAATAAAAGCTTCGACCGAATCAAAATTGCAGACTGTCTTGAAGATAACCTCATTTTATCCCTTTTGTGCTGAGATTTTCAGCAGCTATCCATTGTTTTAAACTGTAGGTATATGAAGTGTTCTCAGTAAGAGTGTACGTCACCTATATTCTATGTCTGAGTGCTACAACTAATCATCAAGAACACATCAAAGAATAGCTATAATAGTCTACAAAGATCTAGCTCTAAGGATGAAGACATATCTCAATGCTAATGCATTAGTTTGATATTAGGTGTGTAGGGTAACCTCTCGATCAATCTCAGCACGAAAACTCTCTAAATTGCAAAGTCGTCAAAATCACTTGGATTTAGTATTTAATTTTGACAAAATATTTTCCCAAAGGTTTTAATCATGATTTCAATGAGTTTTGAATGTTTTAAAAGTGTTTTGAGACTATGGATTGGTTCTTAAGTGTTAAAACATTAATTTTTCCAAAATCGGGCTATCCAGCACTTTGCCAAAAATTCTCAAAAGGCAATAGCGCCTATCAGTGTTGATAGCACGCTGATAGGGTTGAATAATCAAAAATATATTTTTTTTTCAAAATTGCCTACAACGCGCTATCCCTTCTGATAACTCGCTATACAGCAGATGCCGTGATCTTTCGATATTTAGTAAAATGGGCAATAACCTTTATTGCACGCTATCGGAAAGTCTAAAAAACTCGAGCTCTTGGGTTTGTGTATATCGACCTGCAATAGTCCGTTGTCCATCATTAGAGAGCATGATACACAACCCAATAGCATGCTATCCATGTCAGAGTTAGAAATCTCAAATTTTTAATGAGAAAAATGTGGGCCCCTTCCCTTGCTCGATTTTTCTGTTCCTTGCAAAGTTCTGACTGGGAATTGTAGCAGAAACATTCTCCACTAACACTAGGATGATTCCCGGTGTCTCGCACGGGCAAAACAACTTTAGATTAAACAACGTTTTGAATTTAAATCATTTCCTACTCTCTTGCTCTTTAACCTGCAACTGCTAATTTAAGAAAACACTCAGTCTCTAATTTTCAAAGAAACAACACACACGATTTTTGCAAGTTAGCCTGAGCTTTCCAAAGAGTATTTCAAAAGAAGAAAGTCATGATTCTTGCATTGCCAATAAAAGCTTCGACCGAATCAAAATTGCAAACTGTCTTGAAGATAACCTCATTTTACCCCTTTTGTGCTGAGATTTTCAGAAGCTATCCATTGTTTTAAACTGTAGGTATATGAAGTGTTCTCAGAAAGAGTGTACGTCACCTATATTCTTTGTCTGAGTCCTACAACTAATCATCAAGAACGCATCAAACCATAGCTATAATAGTCTACAAAGATCTAGCTCTAAGGACAAAGTCATATATCAATGCTAATGCATTAGTTTGATCTTAGGTGTGTAAGGTAACCTCTCAATCAATCTCAGCACGAAAACTCTCTAAATTGTAAAGTCTTCAAAATCACTTGGATTTAGTATTTGATTGTGACAAAATATTTTTCGAAAGGTTTTAATCATAATTTCAATGAGTTTTGAATGATTTAAAAGTGTTTTGAGACAATGGAATGGTTTTTAAGTATTAAAATATTAATTTTTCCAAAATCAGGCTATCCAGCACTTTGCCAAAAATTTTGAAAAGGCAATAGCGCACTATCAATGTTGATAGCACACTGATAGGGTTGAATAATCAAAAATATATTTTTCTTGAAAATTGTCTACAGCGCGCTATCCCTTCTGATAACCCGCTATAGAGCATTTGTCGTGATCTTTCGATTTTTAGTAAAATGGGCAATAGCGTGCTATAGGCCTTTAATGCACGCTATCGGAAAGTCGAAAAAACTCGAGCTCTTGGGGTTGTGTATATCGACCTGCAATAGTCCGATATCCGTCATTAGAGAGCATGATACACAACCCAATAGCATGCTATCCATGTCAGAGTTAGAAATCTCAAATTTCTAATGAGAAAAACATGGGCCCTTTCCCTTGCCCGATTTTTCTATTCCTTGCAAAGTTCTGACTGGGAATCGTAGCTGAAAGATGCTCCACTAACACCAGGATGATTCCCGGTTTGTCGCACGGGCAAAACAACTTTTGATTAAACAACGTTTTCAATTCAAATAATTTCCTACTCTCTTGCTTTTTAACCTACAACTGCTAATTTAATAAAACGCTCATTCTCTTATTTTCAAATATACAACACACACGATTTTTGCAAGTTAGACTGCGCTTTCCAAAGAGTATTTCAAAAGAAAAAAAGTCGTGATTCTTGCATTGCCAATAAAAGCTTTGACCGAATCAAAATTGTAAACTGTCTTGAAGATAACCTCATTTTATCCCTTTTGTGCTGAGATTTTCAGAAGCTATCCATTCTTTTAAACTGTAGGTATATGAAGTGTTCTCAGTAAGAGTGTACGTCACCTATATTCTTTGTCTGAGTGCTACAACTAATCATCAAGAACACATCAAAAAATAGCTATAATAGTCTACAAAGATCTAGCTCTAAGGACGAAGACATATCTCAATGCTAATGCATTAGTTTGAACTTAGGTGTGTAGGGTAACCTCTCGATCAATCTCAGTACGAAAACTCTCTAAATTGCAAAGTCTTCAAAATCACTTGGATTTAGTATTTGATTTTGACAAAATATTTTTCGAAATGTTTTAATCATAATTTCAATGGGTTTTGATTGTTTTAAAAGTGTTTTGAGACAATGGATTGGTTCTTAAGTGTTAAAATATTAATTTTTCCAAAATCGGGCTATCCAGCAGTTTGCCAAAAATTTTCAAAAGGCAATTGCGCACTATCAGTACTGATAGCACGCTGATAGGGTTGAATAATCAAAAATATATTTTTCTTGGAAATTGACTACAGCGCGCTATCCCTTCTGATAACTCGCTATATAGCAGTTGCCGTGATCTTTCGATTTTTAGTAAAATGGCAATAGCGTGCTATAGGCCTTCATTGCACACTATCGGAAAGTCTAAAAAACTCGAGCTCTTGGGTTTGTGTATATTGACCTGCAATAGTCCGCTATCCGTCATTAGAGAGCATGATACACAACCCAATAGCATGCTATCCATGTCAGAGTTAGAAATCTCAAATTTCTAATGAGAAAAACATGGGCCCTTTCCCTTGCTCGATTTTTCTATTCCTTGCACAATTCTGACTGGGAATCGTAGCTGAAACATTCTCCACTAACACCAGGATGATTCCCATTGTGTCACACGATCAAAACAACTTTATATTAAACAATGTTTTCAATTCAAATCATTTCTTACTCTCTTGCTTTTTAACCTGCAACTGCTAATTTAATAAAACGCTCACTCTCTAATTTTCAAATATACAACACACACGATTTTTGCAAGTTAGACTGCGCTTTCGAAAGAGTATTTCAAAAGAAGAAAGTCGTGATTCTTGCATTGCCAATAAAAGCTTCGACTTGAATCAAAATTGCAAACTGTCTTGAAGATAACCTCATTTTATCGCTTTTGTGCTGAGATTTTCAGAAGTTATCCATTGTTTTAAACTGTAGGTATATGAAATGTTCTCGGTAAGAGAACACGTCACCTATATTCTTTGTCTGAGTGCTACAACTAATCATCAAGAACACATCAAACAATAGCTATAATAGTGTACAAAGATGTAGCTCTCAGGACGAAGACATATCTCAATGCTAATGCATTAGTTTGAACTTAGGTGTGGAGGGTAACCTCTTGATCAATCTCAGCACGAAAACTCTCTAAATTGCAAAGTCTTCAAAATCACTTGGATTTAGTATTTGATTTTGACAAAATATTTTCTAAAAGGTTTTAAACATAATTTCAATGAGTTTTGAATGATTTAAAAGTGTTTTGAGACAATTGAATGGTTCTTAAGTGTTAAAATATTAATTTTTCCAAAATGGGGATATCCAGCACTTTGCCAAAAAATTTCTAAAGGCAATAGCGCACTATCAGTGTTGATAACACGCTGATGTGGTTGAATAATCAAAACTATATTTTTCTTGAAAATTGCCTACAATGCCCTATCCCTTCTTATAACTCGCTATAGAGTAGTTACCGTGATCTTTCGATTTTTACTAAAATGGGCAATAGCGTGCTGTAGGCCTTGATTGCACGCTATCGGAAAGTCTGAAAAATTCGAGCTCTCGGGTTTGTGTATACCGACCTGCAAGTTAGCCTGAGCTTTTCAAAGAGTATTTCAAAAGAAGAAAGTCGTGATTCATGCATTGCCTATAAACGCATCGACCTGAATTAAAATTGCAAGCTGTCTTGAAGAGAACCTCATTGTTTAGCAAGTTCTTCATTTTATCCCTTTTGTGCTGAGATTTTCAGCAGCTATCCATTGTTTTAAACTGTAGGTATATGAAGTGTTCTCAGTAAGAGTGTACGTCACCTATATTCTTTGTCTGAGTGCTACAACTAATCATCAAGAACACATCAAAGAATAGCTATAATAGTCTACAAAGATCTAGCTCTAAGGACGAAGACATATCTCAATGCTAATGCATTAGTTTGATATTAGGTGTGTAGGGTAACCTCTCGATCAATCTCAGCACGAAAACTCTCCAAATTGCAAAGTCTTCAAAATCACTTGGATTTAGTATTTAATTTTGACAAAATATTTTCCCAAAGGTTTTAATCATGATTTCAATGAGTTTTGAATGTTTTAAAAGTGTTTTGAGACTATGGATTGGTTCTTAAGTGTTAAAACATTAATTTTTCCAAAATTGGGCTATCCAGCAGTTTGCCAAAAATTCTCAAAAGGCAATAGCGCCCTATCAGTGTTGATAGCACGCTGATAGGGTTGAATAATCAAAAATATATTTTTCTTCAAAATTGCCTACAACGCGCTATCCCTTCTGATAACTCGCTATACAGCAGATGCCGTGATCTTTCGATATTTAGTAAAATGGGCAATAACCTTTATTGCACGCTATCGGAAAGTCTAAAAACTCGAGCTCTTGGGTTTGTGTATATCGACCTGCAATAGTCCGTTGTCCATCATTAGAGAGCATGATACACAACCCAATAGCATGCTATCCATGTCAGAGTTAGAAATCTCAAATTTTTAATGAGAAAAATGTGGGCCCCTTCCCTTGCTCAATTTTTCTATTCCTTGCAAAGTTCTGACTGGGAATTGTAGCAGAAACATGCTCCACTAACACTAGGATGATTCCCGGTGTCTCGCACGGGCAAAACAACTTTAGTCTAAACAACGTTTTGAATTTAAATCATTTCCTACTCTCTTGCTCTTTAACCTGCAACTGCTAATTTAAGAAAACACTCAGTCTCTAATTTTCAAAGAAACAACACACACGATTTTTGCAAGTTAGCCTGAGCTTTCCAAAGAGTATTTCAAAAGAAGAAAGTCTTGATTCTTGCATTGCAAATAAAAGCTTCGACCGAATCAAAATTGCAAACTGTCTTGAAGATAACCTCATTTTATCCCTTTTGTGCAGAGATTTTCAGAAGCTATCCATTGTTTTAAACTGTAGGTATATGAAGTGTTCTCAGTAAGAGTGTACGTCACCTATATTCTTTGTCTGATGCTACAACTAATCATCAAGAACGCATCAAACAATAGCTATAATAGTCTATAAAGATCGAGCTCTAAGGACGAAGACATATCTCAATGCTAATGCATTGGTTTGATCTTAGGTGTGTAGGGCAACCTCTCGATCAATCTCAGCACGAAAACTCTCTAAATTGCAAAGTCTTCAAAATCACTTGGATTTAGTATTTGATTTTGACAAAATATTTTTTGAAAGGTTTTAAACATAATTTCAATGAGTTTTGAATGATTTAAAAGTGTTTTGAGACAATTGAATGGTTCTTAAGTGTTAAAATATTAATTTTTCCAAAATGGGGATATCCAGCACTTTGCCAAAAAATTTCAAAAGGCAATAGCGCACTATCAGTGTTGATAACACGCTGATGTGGTTGAATAATCAAAACTATATTTTTCTTGAAAATTGACTACAACGCCCTATTCCTTCTTATAACTCGCTATAGAGCAGTTACCGTGATCTTTCGATTTTTACTAAAATGGGCAATAACGTGCTGTAGGCCTTGATTGCACGCTATCGGAAAGTCCGAAAAATTCGAGCTCTCGGGTTTGTGTATACCGACCTGCAAGTTAGCCTGAGCTTTCCAAAGAGTATTTCAAAAGAAGAAAGTCGTGATTCATGCATTGCTTATAAACGCATCAACCTGAATTAAAATTGCAAACTGTCTTGAAGAGAACCTCATTGTTTAGCAAGTTCTTCATTTTATCCCTTTTGTGCTGAGATTTTCAGAAGCTATCCATTGTTTTAAACTGTAGGTATATGAAGTGTTCTCAGTAAGAGTGTACGTCACCTATATTCTTTGTCTGAGTGCTACAACTAATCATCAAGAACGCATCAAACAATAGCTATAATAGTCTATAAAGATCGAGCTCTAAGGACGAAGACATATCTCAATGCTAATGCATTGGTTTGATCTTAGGTGTGTAGGGTAACCTCTCGATCAATCACAGCACGAAAACTTTCTAAATTGCAAAGTCTTCAAAATCACTTGGATTTAGTATTTATTTTTGACAAAATATTTTCCGAAAGGTTTTAATCATATTTTCAATGAGTTTTGAATGATTTAAAAGTGTTTTGAGACAATGGAATGGTTCGTAACTGTTAAAATATTAATTTTTCAAATTTCGGGCTATCCAGCACTTTGCCAAAAATCTTGAAAAGGCAATAGCGCACTATCAGTGTTGATAGCACGCTAATAGGGTTGAATAATCAAAAATATATTTTTCTTGAAAATTGCCTATAGCACATTATCCCTTCTGATAACTCGCTATATAGTAGTTGCCGTGATCTTTCGATTTTTAGTAAAATGGCAATAGCGTGCTATAGGCCTTGATTGCACGCTATCGGAAAGTCTAAAAAATTCGAGCTCTTTGGTTTGTGTATATCGACCTGCAATAGTCCGCTATCCGTTATTAGAGAGCATGATACACAACCTAATAGCATGCTATCCATTTCAGAGTTAGAAATCTCAAATTTCTAATGAGAAAAACATTGGCCCTATCTCTTGCTCGATTTTTCTTTTCCTTCCACAGTTCTGACTGGGAATCGTAGCTGAAACATTCTCCACTAACACCAGGATGATTCCTGGTGTGTCGCACGGGAAAAACAACTTTAGATTAAACAACGTTTTGAATTCAAATCATTACCTACTCTCTTGCTCTTTAACCTGCAACTGCTAATTTATTAAAACACTCATTCTCTAATCATCAAGAAGGCATCAAACCATAGCTATAACACGTCACCTATATTCTTTCCCTTAGTGTTACAACTAATCATTAAGAACACATCAAACAATAGCTATTAAAGATTACAAAGATCAAGCTCTAAGAACGAAGACATATCTCAATGCTAATGCGTTAGTTTGATCTTAGGTGTGTAGCGTAACCTCTCGCTAAATCTCAGCACGAAAACTCTCTAAATTACAAAGTCTTCAAAATCACTTGGAATTAGTATTTGATTTTGACAAAATATTTTTCGAAATGTTTTAATCATAATTTCAATGAGTTTTGAATGATTTAAAAGTGTTTTGAGAAAATGGAATGGTTCTTAAGTGTTAAAATATTAATTTTTCCAAAACCGGGCTTTCCAACACTTTGCCAAAAATTTTCAAAAGGCAATAGCGCACTATCAGTGTTGATAGCACGCTGATAGGGTTGGATAATCAAAAATATATTTTTCTTGAAAATTTCTTACAACGCGTTAGCCCTTCTGATAACTTGCTATAGAGCAGTTGTCGTGGTCTTTCGATTTTTAGTAAAATGGGCAATAGCGTGCTATAAGCCTTCTTTGCACGCTATCGGAAAGCGTGAAAAACTCAAGCTCTTGGGTTTGTGTATATTGACCTGCAATAGTCCGCTATCCGTCATTAGAGAGCATGAAACATAACCCGATAGCATGCTTTCCATGTCAGAGTTAGAAATCTCACAATTCTAACGATAAAAACTTGGGCCCTTTTCCCATGCTCGATTTTTCTATTCCATGCACAGTTTTGACAGGGATTCGTAGCTGAAACATTCTCCACTAACACCTGGATGATTCCCAGAGTGTCGCACGGGCAAAACAACTTTAGATTAAACAACGTTTTGAATTTAAATCATTTCCTACTCTCTTGCTCCTTAACCTGCAACTGCTAATTTAATAAAACACCCATTCTCTAATTTTCAAAGATGCAACACACATGATTTTTGCAAGTTAGCCTGAGCTTTCCAAAGAGTATTTCAAAAGGAGAAAGTCCTGATTCATGCATTGCCAATAAAAGCATCGACCTGAATCTAAATTGCAAACTGTCTTGAAGAGAACCTCATTGTTTAGCAAGTTCTTCATTTTATCCCTTTTGTGCTGATATTTTCAGAAGCTATCCATTGTTTTAAACTGTAGGTATATGAAGCGTTCTCAGTAAGAGAACACATCACCTATGTTCTTTCTCTTAGTGCTACAACTTATCATTAAGAACGCATCAAACAATAGCTATCAAAGATTACAAAGATCAAGCTCTAAGGACGAAGACATATCTCAATGTTAATGCGTTAGTTCGATCTTAGGTGTGTAGGGTAACCTCTCGCTCAATCTCAGCACGAAAACTCTATAAATAGCAAAGTCTTCAAAATCACTTGGAATTAGCATTTGATTTTGACAAAACATTTTTTGAAAGGTTTTAATCATAATTTCAATGAGTTTTGAATTATTTAAAAGTGTTTTGAGACAATGGAATGGTTCTTAAGTTTTAAAATATTAATTTTTCCAAAATTAGGCTATCCAACACTTTGCCAAAAATTTTCAAAAGGCAATGGCGCACTATCAGTGTTGATAGCACGCTGATAGGGTTGAATAATCAAAAATATATTTTTCTTGAAAATTGCCTACAACGCGCTATCCCATCTGATAACTCGCTATAGAGCAGTTGCTGTGATCTTTCGATTTTTAGTAAAATGGGCAATAGCGTTGTATAGGCCTTGATTGCACGCTATCGAAAAGTCCGAAAAACTCGAGCTCTCGAGTTTGTGTATAACGACCTGCAATAGTCTGCTATCCGTCATTAGAGAGCGTGATACACAACCCAATAGCATGCTATAGACGTTAGAGTTAGAAATCTCACAACTCTAACGAGAAAAACTTGGGCCCTTTCCCTTGCTCGATTTTTCTATTCCTTGCACAGTTTTGACTGGGAATCGTAGGTCAAACATTCTCCACTAACACCTAGAGGATTCCCGTTGTGTCGCCCGCACAAAACAACTTTAGACTAAACAATGTTTTGAATTCAAATCATTTCCTACTCTCTTGCTCTTTAACCTGCAACTGCTAATTTAATAAAACACTAACTCTCTAATTTTCAAAGATACAACACACACGATTTTCGCAAGTTAGACTGAGCTTTCCAAAGAGTATTTCAAAAGAAGAAAGTCGTGATTCTTGCATTGCCAATAAAAGCCTCGACATAAATCAAAATTGCAAACTGTCTTGAAGATAACCTCATTTTATCCGTTTTGTGCAGAGATTTTCAGAAGCTATCCATTGTTTTAAACTGTAGGTATATGAAGTTTTCTCAGTAAGAGAACACGTCACCTATATTCTTTCTCTGAGTGCTGCAACTAATCATCAAGAACACATCAAACAATAGCTCTAGTAGTCTACAAAGATCAAGCTCTAAGAACGAAGACATATCTCAATGCTAATGCATTAGTTTGATCTTAGGTGTGTAGGGTAACCTCTCGATCAATCTCAGCACGAAAACTCTCTAAATTGCAAAGTCTTCAAAATCACTTGGATTTAGTATTTGATTTTGACAAAATATTTTCTGAAAGGTTTTAATCATAATGTCAATGAGTTTCCAATGATTTAAAAGTGTTTTGAGACAAAGGAATGGTTCTTAAGTGTTAAAATGCAATAGCGCGCTATCAGTGTTGATCGCATGCTGATAGGGTTGAATAATAAAAAATCTATTTTTTCTTGAAAATTGCCTACAACACTATCCCTTTTGATAACTGCCATAGAGCAGTTGCCGTGATCTTTCAATTTATAGTAAAATGGGCAATAGCGTGCTATAGGCCTTGATTGCATGCTAACGGAAAGTCTCAAAAATTCGAGTTCTCGGGCTTGTTGTGTATATCGACCTGCAATAGTCCGCTATCCGTCAATAAAGAGCATGAAACACAACCCAATAGCATGCTATCTACGTCAGTGTTAGAAATCTCATAATTCTAACGAGAAAAACGAGGGCCCTTTCCCTTGCTTGATTTTTCTATTCCTTGCACAGTTTTGACAGGGAATCTTAGCTGAAACATTCTCCCTTAACACCTGGATGATTCCCAGTTTGTCGCACGGGCAAAACAACTTTAGATTAAACAACGTTTTCAATTCAAATCATTTCCTACTCTCTTGCTTTTTAACCTACAACTGCTAATTTAATAAAACGCTCATTCTCTTATTTTCAAATATACAACACACACGATTTTTGCAAGTTAGACTGCGCTTTCCAAAGAGTATTTCAAAAGAAAAAAAGTCGTGATTCTTGCATTGCCAATAAAAGCTTCGACCGAATCAAAATTGTAAACTGTCTTGAAGATAACCTCATTTTATCCCTTTTGTGCTGAGATTTTCAGAAGCTATCCATTGTTTTAAACTGTAGGTATATGAAGTGTTCTCAGTAAGAGAACACATCACCTATGTTCTTTCTCTTAGTGCTACAACTTATCATTAAGAACGCATCAAACAATAGCTTTCAAAGATTACAAAGATCAAGCTCTAAGGACGAAGACATATCTCAACGTTAATGCGTTAGTTCGATCTTAGGTGTATAGGGTAACCTCTCGCTCAATCTCAGCACGAAAACTCTCTAAATAGCAAAGTTTTCAAAATCACTTGGAATTAGCATTTGATTTTGACAAAACATTTTTCGAAAGGTTTTAATCATAATTTCAATGAGTTTTGAATGATTTAAAAGTGTTTTGAGACAATGGAATGGTTTTTAAGTATTAAAATATTAATATTTCCAAAATCGGGCTATCCAGCACTTTGCCAAAAATTTTGAAAAGGCAATAGCGCACTATCAATGTTGATAGCACGCTGATAGGATTGAATAATCAAAAATATATTTTTCTTGAAAATTTTCTACAGCGCGCTATCCCTTCTGATAACACACTATAGAGCATTTGCCGTGATCTTTCGATTTTTAGTAAAATGGGCAATAGCGTGCTATAGGCCTTTATTGTACGCTATCGGAAAGTCTAAAAAACTCGAGCTCTTGGGGTTGTGTATATCGACCTCCAATAGTCCGATATCCGTCATTAGAGAGCATGATACACAACCCAATAGCATGCTATCCATGTCAGAGTTAGAAATCTCAAATTTCTAATGAGAAAAACGTGGGCCCTTTCCCTTGCTCGATTTTTCTATTCCTTGCAAAGTTCTGACTGGGAATCGTAGCTGAAAGATTCTTCACTAACACCGGGATGATTCCCGGTGTGTCGCACGGGCAAAACAACTTTAGATTAAACAACGTTTTCAATTCAAATCATTTCCTACTCTCTTGCTTTTTAACCTACAACTGCAAATTTAATAAAACGCTCATTCTCTTATTTTCAAATATACAACACACACGATTTTTGCAAGTTAGACTGCGCTTTCCAAAGAGTATTTTAAAAGAAAAAAAGTCGTGATTCTTGCATTGCCAATAAAAGCTTCGACCGAATCAAAATTGTAAACTGTCTTGAAGATAACCTCATTTTATCCCTTTTGTGCTGAGATTTTCAGAAGCTATCCATTGTTTTAAACTGTAGGTATATGAAGTGTTCTCAGTAAGAGTGTACGTCACCTATATTCTTTGTCTGAGTGCTACAACTAATCATCAAGAACACATCAAAAAATAGCTATAATAGTCTACAAAGATCTAGCTCTAAGGACGAAGACATATCTCAATGCTAATGCATTAGTTTGATCTTAGGTGTGTAGGGTAACCTCTCGATCAATCTCAGCACGAAAACTCTCTAAATGGCAAAGTCTTCAAAATCACTTGGATTTAGTATTTGATTTTGACAAAATATTTTTCGAAATGTTTTAATCATAATTTCAATGGGTTTTGATTGTTTTAAAAGTGTTTTGAGACAATGGATTGGTTCTTAAGTGTTAAAATATTAATTTTTCCAAAATCGGGCTATCCAGCAGTTTGCCAAAAATTTTCAAAAGGCAATTGCACACTATCAGTACTGATAGCACGCTGATAGGGTTGAATAATCAAAAATATATTTTTCTTGGAAATTCCCTTCTGATAACTCGCTATATAGCAGTTGCCGTGATCTTTCGATTTTTAGTAAAATGGCAATAGCGTGCTATAGGCCTTCATTGCACGCTATCGAAAAGTCTAAAAAACTCGAGCTCTTGGGTTTGTGTATATTGACCTGCAATAGTCCGCTATCCGTCATTAGAGAGCATGATACACAACCCAATAGCATGCTATCCATGTCAGAGTTAGAAATCTCAAATTTCTAATGAGAAAAACATGGGCCCTTTCCCTTGCTCGATTTTCCTATTCCTTGCACAGTTCTGACTGGGAATCGTAGCTGAAACATTCTCCACTAACACCAGGATGATTCCCATTGTGTCACACGATCAAAACAACTTTATATTAAACAATGTTTTCAATTCAAATCATTTCTTACTCTCTTGCTTTTTAACCTGCAACTGCTAATTTAATAAAACGCTCACTCTCTAATTTTCAAATATACAACACACACGATTTTTGCAAGTTAGACTGCGCTTTCCAAAGAGTATTTCAAAAGAAGAAAGTCGTGATTCTTGCAATGCCAATAAAAGCTTCGACTTGAATCAAAATTGCAAACTGTCTTGAAGATAACCTCATTTTATCGCTTTTGTGCTGAGATTTTCAGAAGTTATCCATTGTCTTAAACTGTAGGTATATGAAATGTTCTCGGTAAGAGAACACGTCACATATATTCTTTGTCTGAGTGCTACAACTAATCATCAAGAACACATCAAACAATAGCTATAATAGTGTACAAAGATGTAGCTCTCAGGACGAAGACATATCTCAATGCTAATGCATTAGTTTGAACTTAGGTGTGTAGGGTAACCTCTTGATCAATCTCAGCACGAAAACTCTCTAAATTGCAAAGTCTTCAAAATCACTTGGATTTAGTATTTGATTTTGACAAAATATTTTCTGAAAGGTTTTAAACATAATTTCAATGAGTTTTGAATGATTTAAAAGTGTTTTGAGACAATTGAATGGTTCTTAAGTGTTAAAATATTAATTTTCCCAAAATGGGGATATCCAGCACTTTGCCAAAAAATTTCAAAAGGCAATAGCGCACTATCAGTGTTGATAACACGCTGATGTGGTTGAATAATCAAAACTATATTTTTCTTGAAAATTGCCTACAACGCCCTATCCCTTCTTATAACTCGCTATAGAGCAGTTAACGTGATCTTTCGATTTTTACTAAAATGGGCAATAGCGTGCTGTAGGCCTTGATTGCACGCTATCGGAAAGTCTGAATAATTCGAGCTCTCGGGTTTGTGTATACCGACCTGCAAGTTAGCCTGAGCTTTCCAGAGAGTATTTCAAAAGAAGAAAGTCGTGATTCACGCATTGCCTATAAACGCATCGACCTGAATTAAAATTGCAAACTGTCTTGAAGAGAACCTCATTGTTTAGCAAGTTCTTCATTTTATCCCTTTTGTGCTGAGATTTTTAGAAGCTATCCATTGTTTTAAACTGTAGGTATATGAAGTGTTCTCAGTAAGAGTGTACGTCACCTATATTCTTTGTCTGAGTGCTACAACTAATCATCAAGAACGCATCAAACAATAGCTATAATAGTCTATAAAGATCGAGCTCTAAGGACGAAGACATATCTCAATGCTAATGCATTGGTTTGATCTTAGGTGTGTAGGGTAACCTCTCGATCAATCTCAGCACGAAAACTCTCTAAATTGCAAAGTCTTCAAAATCACTTGGATTTAGTATTTATTTTTGACAAAATATTTTCCAAAAGGTTTTAATCATATTTTCAATGAGTTTTGAATGATTTAAAAGTGTTTTGAGACAATGGAATGGTTCGTAACTGTTAAAATATTAATTTTTCAAATGTCGGGCTATCCAACACTTTGCCAAGAATCTTGAAAAGGCAATAGCGCACTATCAGTGTTGATAGCACGCTAATAGGGTTGAATAATCAAAAATATATTTTTCTTGAAAATTGCCTACAGCGCGTTATCCCTTCTGATAACTCGCTATATAGTAGTTACCGTGATCTTTCGATTTTTAGTAAAATGGCAATAGCGTGCTATAGGCCTTGATTGCACGCTATCGGAAAGTCTAAAAAACTCGAGCTCTTTGGTTTGTGTATATCGACCTGCAATAGTCCGCTATCCGTCATTAGAGAGCATGATACACAACCTAATAGCATGCTATCCATTTCAGAGTTAGAAATCTCAAATTTCTAATGAGAAAAACATTGGCCCTATCTCTTGCTCGATTTTTCTTTTCCTTCCACAGTTCTGACTGGGAATCGTAGCTAGAAACATTCTCCACTAACACCAGGATGATTCCTGGTGTGTCGCACGGGAAAAACAACTTTAGATTAAACAACGTTTTGAATTCAAATCATTACCTACTCTCTTGCTCTTTAACCTGCAACTGCTAATTTATTAAAACACTCATTCTCTAATCATCAAGAACGCATCAAACCATAGCTATAACACGTCACCTATATTCTTTCCCTTAGTGTTACAACTTTAGACTAAACAATGTTTTGAATTCAAATCATTTCCTACTCTCTTCCTCTTTAACCTGCAACTGCTAATTTAATAAAACACTAACTCTCTAATTTTCAAAGATACAACACACACGATTTTCGCAAGTTAGACTGAGCTTTCCAAAGAATATTTCAAAAGAAGAAAGTCGTGATTCTTGCATTGCCAATAAAAGCCTCGACATAAATCAAAATTGCAAACTATCTTCAAGATAACCTCATTTTATCCCTTTTGTGCAGAGATTTTCAGAAGCTATCCATTGTTTTAAACTGTAGGTATATGAAGTTTTCTCAATAAGAGAACACGTCACCTATATTCTTTCTCTGAGTGCTACAACTAATCATCAAGAACACATCAAACAATAGCTGTAGTAGTCTACAAAGATCAAGCTCTAAGAACGAAGACATATCTCAATGCTAATGCATTAGTTTGATATTAGGTGTGTAGGGTAACCTCTCGATCAATCTCAGCACGAAAACTCTCTAAATTGCAAAGTCTTCAAAATCACTTGGAATTAGTATTTGATTTTGACAAAATATTTTCCGAAATGTTTTAATCATAATTTCAATGAGTATTGAATGATTTAAAAGTGTTTTGAGAAAATGGAATGGTTCTTAAGTGTTAAAATATTAATTTTTCCAAAACCGGGCTTTCCAACACTTTGCCAAAAATTTTCAAAACGCAATAGCGCACTATCAGTGTTGATAGCACGCTGATAGGGTTGAATAATCAAAAATATATTTTTCTTGAAAATTGCGTACAACGCGTTAGCCCTTCTGATAACTCGCTATAGAGCAGTTGTCCTGGTCTTTCGATTTTTAGTAAAATGGGCAATAGCTTGCTATAGGCCTTGATTGCACGCTATCGGAAAGCGTGAAAAACTCAAGCTTTTGGGTTTGTGTATATTGACCTGCAATAGTCCGCTATCCGTCATTAGAGAGCATGAAACATAACCCGACAACATGCTTTCCATGTCAGAGTTAGAAATCTCACAATTCTAACGATAAAAACTTGGGCCCTTTTCCTATGCTCGATTTTTCTATTCCATGCACAATTTTGACAGGGATTCGTAGCTGAAACATTCTCCACTAACACCTGGATGATTCCCAGTGTGTCGCACGGGCAAAACAACTTTAGATTAAACAACGTTTTGAATTCAAATCATTTCCTACTCTCTTGCTCCTTAACCTGCAACTGCTAATTTAATAAAGCACCCATTCTCTAATTTTCAAAGATGCAAAACACATGATTTTTGCAAGTTAGCCTGAGCTTTCCAAAGAGTATTTCAAAAGGAGAAAGTCCTGATTCATGCATTGCCAATAAAAGCATCGACCTGAATCTAAATTGCAAACTGTCTTGAAGAGAACCTCATTGTTTAGCAAGTTCTTCATTTTATCCCTTTTGTGCTGAGATTTTCAGTAGCTATCCATTGTTTTAAACTGTAGGTATATGAACCGTTCTCAGTAAGAGAACACATCACCTATGTTCTTTCTCTTAGTGCTACAACTTATCATTAAGAACGCATCAAACAATAGCTTTCAAAGATTACAAAGATCAAGCTCTAAGGACGAAGACATATCTCAACGTTAATGCGTTAGTTCGATCTTAGGTGTGTAGGGTAACCTCTCGATCAATCTTAGCACGAAAACTCTCTAAATAGCAAAGTCTTCAAAATCACTTGGATTTAGTATTTGAGTTTGACAAAATATTTTCCGAAAGGTTTTAATCATATTTTCAATGAGTTTCCAATGATTTAAAAGTGTTTTGAGACAAAGGAATGGTTCTTAAGTGTTAAAATATTAATTTTTCAAAAATCGGGTTATCCAGCACTTTGCCAAAAATTTTCAAAATGCAATAGCGCACTATCTGTGTTGATCGCATGCTGATAGGGTTGAATAATCAAAAATCTATTTTTTCTTGAAAATTGCCTACAACACTATCCCTTTTCATAACTGCCATAGAGCAGTTGTCGTGATCTTTCAATTTATAGTAAAATTGGCAATAGCGTGCTATAGGCCTTGATTGCATGCTAACGGAAAGTCTCAAAAATTCGAGTTCTCGGGTTTGTGTATATCGACCTGCAATAGTCCGCTATCCGTCATTAAAGAGCATAAAACACAACCCAATAGCATGTTATCCACGTCAGAGTTAGAATTATCATAATTCTAAAGAGAAAAATGAGGGCCCTTTCCCTTGCTCGATTTTTCTATTCCTTGCACAGTTTTGACAGGGAATCTTAGCTGAAACATTCTCCCTTAACACCTGGATGATTCCCAGTGTGTCGCACGGGCAAAACTACTTTTGTTAAACAATGTTCTGAATTCAAATCATTTCCTACTCTCTTGCTCTTTAACCTGCAACTGCTAATTTAATAAAACACTCATTCTCTAATTTTCAACGATACAACACACACAATTTTTGTAAGTTAGCCTGAGCTTTCCAAGAGTATTTTAAAAGAAGAAAGTTGTGATTCTTTCATTGCCAATAAAAGTTTCGACTTTAATCAAAATTGCAAACTGTCTTGATGATAACCTCATTTTATCTCTTTTGTGCTGAGATTTTCGGAAGCTATCCATTGTTTTAGACTGTAGGTATATGAAGTGTTCTCAGTAAGAGTACCCGTAACCTATATTCTTTCTTTGAGTGCTACAACTAATCATCAAGAACACCTCAAACAATAGCTTTCAATGGCTACAAAGATCAAGCTCTAAGAACGAAGACATATCTCAATGCTAATGCATTAGTTTGATCTTAGGTGTGGCGGGTAACCTCTCGATCAATCTCAGCACGAAAACTCTCTAAATAGCAAAGTCTTAAAAATTACTCGGATTTACTATTTGATTTTGACAAAATATTTTCCGAAAGGTTTTAATCATAATTTCAATGAGTTTCCAATGATTTAAAAGTGTTTTGAGACAAAGGAATGGTTCTTAAGTGTTAAAATATTAATTTTTCGAAACTCGGGCTATCCAGCACTTTGCCAGAATTTTACAAAATGCAATAGCGCACTATCAGTGTTGATAGCATGCCGATAGGGTTGAATAATCAAAAATCTATTTTTTTTTAAATTGCCTACAACGCTATCCCTTTTCATAACTCGCCATAGAGCAGTTGCCATGATCTTTCGATTTATAGTACAATGGGCAATAGCGTGCTATAGGCCTTGATTGCATGCAAACGGAAAGTCTCAAAAATTCGAGTTCTCGGGTTTGTGTATATCGACCTGCAATAGTTCGTTATCCGTCATTAAAGAGCATGAAACACAACCCAATACAATGTTATCCACGTCAGAGTTAGAAATCTCATAATTCTAACGAGGAAAATGAGGGCCCTTTCCCTTGCTCGATTTTTCTATTCCTTCTACAGTTTTCACAGGGAATCGTAGCTGAAACATTCTCCCTTAACACCTGGATGATTCCCAGTGTGTCGAACGGGCAAAATTACTTTATGTTAAACAACGTTTTGAATTCAAATCATTTCATACTCTCTTGCTCTTTAACCTGCAACTGCTAATTTAATAAAACACTCATTCTCTAATTTTCAAAGATACAACACACGATTTTTGCAAGTTAGCCTGAGCTTTCCAAATAGTATTTCAAAAGAAGAAAGTCGTGATTCTTTCATTGCCAATAAAAGTTTCGACTTTAATCAAAATTGCAAACTGTCTTGATGATAACCTCATTTTATCCCTTTTGTGCTAAGATTTTCGGTAGCTATCCATTGTTTTAGACTGTAGGTATATGAAGTGTTCTCAGTAAGAGAACACGTATCGTTTATTCTTTCTTTGAGTGCTACAACTAATCATCAAGAACACATCAAACAATAGCTTTCAAAGTCTACAAAGATCAAGCTCTAAGAACGAAGACATATCTCAGCACGAAAACTCACTAAATAGCAAACTCTTAAAAATTACTTGGATTTAGTATTTGATTTTGACAAAATATTTTCCGAAAGGTTTTAATCATAATTTAAATTAGTTTCCAATGATTTAAAAGTGTTTTGAGACAAAGGAATGGTTCTTAAGTGTTAAAATATTAATTTCTCGAAACTCAGGCTATCCAGCACTTTGCCAAAATTTTTCAAAATGCAATAGCACACTATCAGTGTTGATCGCATGCTAATAGGGTTGAATAATCAAAAATCTATTTTTTCTTGAAAATTGCCTACAACGCTATCCCTTTTGATAACTGCCATAGAGCAGTTGCCGTGATCTTTCAATTTATAGTAAAATGGGCAATAGCTATAGGCCTTGATTGCATGCTAACGGAAAGTCTCAAAAATCCGAGTTCCCGGGTTTGTGTATATCGACCTGCAATTGTTCGCTATCCGTCATTAAGGAGCATGAAACACAACCCAATACAATGTTATCCACGTCAGAGTTAGAAATCACATAATTCTAACGAGAAAAGCGAGGGCCCTTTCCCTTGCTCGATTTTTCTATTCCTTCTACAGTTTTGACAGGGAATCGTAGCTGAAACATTCTCCCTTAACACCTGGATGATTCCCAGTGTGTCGCACGGGCAAAACTACTTTTTGTTAAACAACGTTTTGAATTCAAATCATTTCATACTCTCTTGCTCTTTAACCTGTAACTGTTAATTTAATAAAACACTCATTCTCTAATTTTCAAAGATACAACACACGATTTTTGCAAGTTAGCCTGAGCTTTCCAAAGAGTATTTCAAAAGAAGAAAGTTATGATTCTTGCGTTGCCAATAAAAGTTTTGACTTTAATCAAAATTGCAAACTGTCTTGAAGATAACCTCATTTTATCCCTTTTGTGCTGAGATTTTCAGAAGCTATCCATAGTTTTAGAGTGTAGGTATATGAAGTGTTCTCAGTAAGAGAACACGTCACCTATATTCTTTCTTTGAGTGCTACAACTAATCATCAAGACCACATCAAACAATAGCTTTCAAAGTCTACAAAGATCAAGCTCTAAGAACGAAGACATATCTCAATGCTAATGCATTAGTTTTATCTTAGGTGTGTAGGGTAACCTCTCAATCAATCTCAGCACGAAAACTCTCTAAATAGCAAAGTCTTAAAAATTACTTGGATTTAGTATTTGATTTTGACAAAATATTTTCCGAAAGGTTTTAATCACAATTTCAATGACTTTCCAATGATTTAAAAGTGTTTTGAGACAAAGGAATAGTTCTTAAGTGTTAAAATATTAATATTTCGAAACTCGGGCTATACAGCACTTTGCCAGAATTTTTCAAAATGCAATAGCGCACTATCAGTGTTGATAGCATGCCGATAGGGTTGAATAATCAAAAATCTATTTTTTTTTTCAAATTACCTCCAACGCTATCCCTTTTCATAACTCGCCATAGAGCAGTTGCCGGGATCTTTCGATTTATAGAAAAATAGGCAATAGTGTGCTATAGGCCTTGATTGCATGCTAACGGAAAGTCTCAAAAATTCGAGTTCTCGGGTTTGTGTATATCGACCTGCAATAGTTCGCTATCCGTCATTAAAGAGCATGAAACACAACCCAATACAATGTTATCCACGTCAGAGTTAGAAATCTCATAATTCTAACGAGAAAAATGAGGGCCCTTTCCCTTGCTCGATTTTTCTATTCCTTGCACAGTTTTCACAGGGAATCGTAGCTGAAACATTCTCCCTTAACACCTGGATGATTCCCAGTGGGTCGCACGGGCAAAACTACTTTATGTTAAACAACGTTTTGAACTCAAATCATTTCCTACTCTCTCTCTTTAACCTGCGACTGCTAATTTAATAAAACGCTCATTCTCTAATTTTCAAAGATATAACACATGATTTTTGCAAGTTAGCCTGAGCTTTCCAAAGAGTATATCAAAAGAAGAAAGTTGTGATTCTTTCATTGCCAATAAAAGTTTCGACTTTAATCAAAATTGCAAACTGTCTTGAAGATAACCTCATTTTATCCCTTTTGTGCTGAGATTTTCAGAAGCTATCCATTGTTTTAGACTGTAGGTATATAGAGTGTTCTCAGTAAGAGAACACGTATCCTTTGTTCTTTCTTTGAGTGCTACAACTAATCATCAAGAACACATCAAACAATAGCTTTCAAAGTCTACAAAGATCAAGCTCTAAGAACGAAGACATATCTCAATGGTAATGCATTAGTTTTATCTTAGGTGTGTAGGGTAACCTCTCGATCAATCTCAGCACGAAAACTCTCTAAATAGCAAAGTCTTAAAAAATACTTGGATTTAGTATTTGATTTTGACAAAATATTTTCCGAAAGGATTTAATCATAATTTCAATGAGTTTCCAATGATTTAAAAGTGTTTTGAGAGAAAGGAATGGTTCTTAAGTGTTAAAATATTAATTTTTTAAAACTCGGGCTATCCAGCACTTTGCCAGAATTTTTCAAAATGCAATAGCGCACTATCAGTGTTGATAGCATGCCGATAGGGTTGAATAATCAAAAATCTATTTTTTTTTAAAATTGCTTACAACGCTATCCCTTTTCATAACTCGCCATAGGGCAATTGCCGGGATCTTTCGATTGATAGTAAAATGGGCAATAGTGTGCTATAGGCCTTGATTGCATGCTAACGGAAAGTCTCAAAATATCGAGTTCTCGGGTTTGTGTATATCGACCTGCAATAGTTCGCTATTCGTCATTAAAGAGCATGAAACACAACCCAAAACAATGTTATCCACGTCAGAGTTAGAAATCTCATTATTCTACCGAAAAAAACGAGGGCCCTTTCCCATGCCCGATTTTTCTATTCCTTCCACAGTTTTGACAGGGAATCGTAGCTGAAACATCCTCCCTTAACACCTGGATGATTCCCAGTGTGTCGCACGGGCAAAACTACTTTATGTTAAACAACGTTTTGAATTCAAATCATTTCATACTCGCTTGCTCTTTAACCTGCAACTGCTAATTTAATAAAACACTCATTCTCTAATTTTCAAAGATACAACACACACGATTTTTGCAAGTTAGCCTGAGCTTTCCAAAGAGTATTTCAAAAGAAGAAAGTTGTGATTCTTTCATTGCCAATAAAAGTTTCGACTTTAATCAAAATTGCAAACTGTCTAGAAGATAACCTCATTTTATCCCTTTTGTGCTGAGATTTTCAGAAGCTATCCCTTGTTTTAGAGTGTAGGTATATGAAGTGTTCTTAGTAAGAGAACACGTCACCTATATTCTTTCTTTCAGTGCTACAAATAATCACTAAGAACACATCAAACAATAGCTTTCAAAGTCTACAAAGATCAAGCTCTAAGAACGAAGACATATCTCAATGCTAATGCATTAGTTTTATCTTAGGTGTGTAGGGTAACCTCTCAATCAATCTCAGCACGAAAACTCTCTAAATAGCAAAGTCTTAAAAATTACTTGGATTTAGTATTTGATTTTGACAAAATATTTTCCGAAAGGTTTTAATCACAATTTCAATGACTTTCCAATGATTTAAAAGTGTTTTGAGACAAAGGAATAGTTCTTAAGTGTTAAAATATTAATATTTCGAAACTCGGGCTATACAGCACTTTGCCAGAATTTTTCAAAATGCAATAGCGCACTATCAGTGTTGATAGCATGCCGATAGGGTTGAATAATCAAAAATCTATTTTTTTTTTCAAATTGCCTCCAACGCTATCCCTTTTCATAACTCGCCATAGAGCAGTTGCCGGGATCTTTCGATTTATAGAAAAATAGGCAATAGTGTGCTATAGGCCTTGATTGCATGCTAACGGAAAGTCTCAAAAATTCGAGTTCTCGGGTTTGTGTATATCGACCTGCAATAGTTCGCTATCCGTCATTAAAGAGCATGAAACACAACCCAATACAATGTTATCCACGTCAGAGTTAGAAATATCATAATTCTAACGAGAAAAATGAGGGCCCTTTCCCTTGCTCGATTTTTCTATTCCTTGCACAGTTTTCACAGGGAATCGTAGCTGAAACATTCTCCCTTAACACCTGGATGATTCCCAGTGGGTCGCACGGGCAAAACTACTTTATGTTAAACAACGTTTTGAACTCAAATCATTTCCTACTCTCTCTCTTTAACCTGCGACGGGTAATTTAATAAAACGCTCATTCTCTAATTTTCAAAGATATAACACATGATTTTTGCAAGTTAGTCTGAGCTTTCCAAAGAGTATATCAAAAGAAGAAAGTTGTGATTCTTTCATTGCCAATAAAAGTTTCTTTAATCAAAATTGCAAACTCTCTTCAAAGATAACCTCATTTTATCCCTTTTGTGCTGAGATTTTCAGAAGCTATCCATTGTTTTAGACTGTAGGTATATAGAGTGTTCTCAGTAAGAGAACACGTATCCTTTATTCTTTCTTTGAGTGCTACAACTAATCATCAAGAACACATCAAACAATAGCTTTCAAAGTCTACAAAGATCAAGCTCTAAGAACGAAGACATATCTCAATGCTAATGCATTGGTTTTATCTTAGGTGTGTAGGGTAACCTCTCGATCAATCTCAGCACGAAAACTCTCTAAATAGCAAAGTCTTAAAAAATACTTGGATTTAGTATTTGATTTTGACAAAATATTTTCCGAAAGGATTTAATCATAATTTCAATGAGTTTCCAATGATTTAAAAGTGTTTTGAGAGAAAGGAATGGTTCTTAAGTGTTAAAATATTAATTTTTTGAAACTCGGGCTATCCAGCACTTTGCCAGAATTTTTCAAAATGCAATAGCGCACTATCAGTGTTGATAGCATGCCGATAGGGTTGAATAATCAAAAATCTATTTTTTTAAAAAATTGCTTACAACGCTATCCCTTTTCATAACTCGCCATAGGGCAATTGCCGGGATCTTTCGATTGATAGTAAAATGGGCAATAGTGTGCTATAGGCCTTGATTGCATGCTAACGGAAAGTCTCAAAATTTCGAGTTCTCGGGTTTGTGTATATCGACCTGCAATAGTTCGCTATCCGTCATTAAAGAGCATGAAACACAACCCAAAACAATGTTATCCACGTCAGAGTTAGAAATCTCATTATTCTAACGAAAAAACCGAGGGCCCTTTCCCTTGCTCGATTTTTCTATTCCTTCCACAATTTTGACAGGGAATCGTAGCTGAAACATCCTCCCTTAACACCTCGATGATTCCCAGTGTGTCGCACGGGCAAAACTACTTTATGTTAAACAACGTTTTGAATTCAAATCATTTCATACTCTCTTGCTCTTTAACCTGCAACTGCTAATTTAATAAAACACTCATTCTCTAATTTTCAAAGATACAACACACACGATTTTTGCAAGTTACCCTGAGCTTTCCAAAGAGTATTTCAAAAGAAGAAAGTTGTGATTCTTTCATTGCCAATAAAAGTTTCGACTTTAATCAAAATTGCAAACTGTCTTGAAGATAACCTCATTTTATCCCTTTTGTGCTGAGATTTTCAGAAGCTATCCATTGTTTTAGAGTGTAGGTATATGAAGTGTTCTCAGTAAGAGAACACGTCACCTATATTCTTTCTTTGAGTGCTACAACTAATCATCAAGAACACATCAAACAATAGCTTTCAAAGTCTACAAAGATCAAGCTCTAAGAACGAAGACATATCTCAATGCTAATGCATTAGTTTTATCTTAGGTGTGTAGGGTAACCTCTCAATCAATCTCAGCACGAAAACTCTCTAAATAGCAAAGTCTTAAAAATTACTTGGATTTAGTATTTGATTTTGACAAAATATTTTCCGAAAGGTTTTAATCACAATTTCAATGACTTTCCAATGATTTAAAAGTGTTTTGAGACAAAGGAATAGTTCTTAAGTGTTAAAATATTAATATTTCGAAACTCGGGCTATACAGCACTTTGCCAGAATTTTTCAAAATGCAATAGCGCACTATCAGTGTTGATAGCATGCCGATAGGGTTGAATAATCAAAAATCTATTTTTTTTTTCAAATTGCCTCCAACGCTATCCCTTTTCATAACTCGCCATAGAGCAGTTGCCGGGATCTTTCGATTTATAGAAAAATAGGCAATAGTGTGCTATAGGCCTTGATTGCATGCTAACGGAAAGTCTCAAAAATTCGAGTTCTCGGGTTTGTGTATATCGACCTGCAATAGTTCGCTATCCGTCATTAAAGAGCATGAAACACAACCCAATACAATGTTATCCACGTCAGAGTTAGAAATCTCATAATTCTAACGAGAAAAATGAGGGCCCTTTCCCTTGCTCGATTTTTCTATTCCTTGCACAGTTTTCACAGGGAATCGTAGCTGAAACATTCTCCCTTAACACCTGGATGATTCCCAGTGGGTCGCACGGGCAAAACTACTTTATGTTAAACAACGTTTTGAACTCAAATCATTTCCTACTCTCTCTCTTTAACCTGCGACTGCTAATTTAATAAAACGCTCATTCTCTAATTTTCAAAGATATAACACATGATTTTTGCAAGTTAGCCTGAGCTTTCCAAAGAGTATATCAAAAGAAGAAAGTTGTGATTCTTTCATTGCCAATAAAAGTTTCGACTTTAATCAAAATTGCAAACTGTCTTGAAGATAACCTCATTTTATCCCTTTTGTGCTGAGATTTTCAGAAGCTATCCATTGTTTTAGACTGTAGGTATATAGAGTGTTCTCAGTAAGAGAACACGTATCCTTTATTCTTTCTTTGAGTGCTACAACTAATCATCAAGAACACATCAAACAATAGCTTTCAAAGTCTACAAAGATCAAGCTCTAAGAACGAAGACATATCTCAATGGTAATGCATTAGTTTTATCTTAGGTGTGTGGGGTAACCTCTCGATCAATCTCAGCACGAAAGCTCTCTAAATAGCAAAGTCTTAAAAAATACTTGGATTTAGTATTTGATTTTGACAAAATATTTTCCGAAAGGATTTAATCATAATTTCAATGAGTTTCCAATGATTTAAAAGTGTTTTGAGAGAAAGGAATGGTTCTTAAGTGTTAAATATTAATTTTTTAAAACTCGGGCTATCCAGCACTTTGCCAGAATTTTTCAAAATGCAATAGCGCACTATCAGTGTTGATAGCATGCCGATAGGGTTGAATAATCAAAAATCTATTTTTTTAAAAAATTGCTTACAACGCTATCCCTTTTCATAACTCGCCATAGGGCAATTGCCGGGATCTTTCGATTGATAGTAAAATGGGCAATAGTGTGCTATAGGCCTTGATTGCATGCTAACGGAAAGTCTCAAAATATCGAGTTCTCGGGTTTGTGTATATCGACCTGCAATTGTTCGCTATCCGTCATTAAAGAGCATGAAACACAACCCAATACAATGTTATCCACGTCAGAGTTAGAAATCACATAATTCTAACGAGAAAAGCGAGGGCCCTTTCCCTTGCTCGATTTTTCTATTCCTTCTACAGTTTTGACAGGGAATCGTAGCTGAAACATTCTCCCTTAACACCTGGATGATTCCCAGTGTGTTGCACGGGCAAAACTACTTTTTGTTAAACAACGTTTTGAATTCAAATCATTTCATACTCTCTTGCTCTTTAACCTGTAACTGTTAATTTAATAAAAGACTCATTCTCTAATTTTCAAAGATACAACACACGATTTTTGCAAGTTAGCCTGAGCTTTCCAAAGAGTACTTCAAAAGAAGAAAGTGATGATTCTTGCGTTGCCAATAAAAGTTTTGACTTTAATCAAAATTGCAAACTGTCTTGAAGATAACCTCATTTTATCCCTTTTGTGCTGAGATTTTCAGAAGCTATCCATAGTTTTAGAGTGTAGGTATATGAAGTGTTCTCAGTAAGAGAACACGTCACCTATATTCTTTCTTTGAGTGCTACAACTAATCATCAAGAACACATCAAACAATAGCTTTCAAAGTCTACAAAGATCAAGCTCTAAGAACGAAGACATATCTCAATGGTAATGCATTAGTTTTATCTTAGGTGTGTAGGGTAACCTCTCAATCAATCTCAGCACGAAAACTCTCTAAATAGCAAAGTCTTAAAAATTACTTGGATTTAGTATTTGATTTTGACAAAATATTTTCCGAAAGGATTTAATCATAATTTCAATGAGTTTCCAATGATTTAAAAGTGTTTTGAGAGAAAGGAATGGTTCTTAAGTGTTAAAATATTAATTTTTTAAAACTCGGGCTATCCAGCACTTTGCCAGAATTTTTCAAAATGCAATAGCGCACTATCAGTGTTGATAGCATGCCGATAGGGTTGAATAATCAAAAATCTATTTTTTTTTTCAAATTGCCTCCAACGCTATCCCTTTTCATAACTCGCCATAGAGCAGTTGCCGGGATCTTTCGATTTATAGAAAAATAGGCAATAGTGTGCTATAGGCCTTGATTGCATGCTAACGGAAAGTCTCAAAAATTCGAGTTCTCGGGTTTGTGTATATCGACCTGCAATAGTTCGCTATCCGTCATTAAAGAGCATGAAACACAACCCAATACAATGTTATCCACGTCAGAGTTAGAAATCTCATAATTCTAACGAGAAAAATGAGGGCCCTTTCCCTTGCTCGATTTTTCTATTCCTTGCACAGTTTTCACAGGGAATCGTAGCTGAAACATTCTCCCTTAACACCTGGATGATTCCCAGTGGGTCGCACGGGCAAAACTACTTTATGTTAAACAACGTTTTGAACTCAAATCATTTCCTACTCTCTCTCTTTAACCTGCGACTGCTAATTTAATAAACCGCTCATTCTCTAATTTTCAAAGATATAACACATGATTTTTGCAAGTTAGCCTGAGCTTTCCAAAGAGTATATCAAAAGAAGAAAGTTGTGATTCTTTCATTGCCAATAAAAGTTTCGACTTTAATCAAAATTGCAAACTGTCTTGAAGATAACCTCATTTTATCCCTTTTGTGCTGAGATTTTCAGAAGCTATCCATTGTTTTAGACTGTAGGTATATAGAGTGTTCTCAGTAAGAGAACACGTATCCTTTATTCTTTCTTTGAGTGCTACAACTAATCATCAAGAACACATCAAACAATAGCTTTCAAAGTCTACAAAGATCAAGCTCTAAGAACGAAGACATATCTCAATGGTAATGCATTAGTTTTATCTTAGGTGTGTAGGGTAACCTCTCGATCAATCTCAGCACGAAAACTCTCTAAATAGCAAAGTCTTAAAAAATACTTGGATTTAGTATTTGATTTTGACAAAATATTTTCCGAAAGGATTTAATCATAATTTCAATGAGTTTCCAATGATTTAAAAGTGTTTTGAGAGAAAGGAATGGTTCTTAAGTGTTAAAATATTAATTTTTTAAAACTCGGGCTATCCAGCACTTTGCCAGAATTTTTCAAAATGCAATAGCGCACTATCAGTGTTGATAGCATGCCGATAGGGTTGAATAATCAAAAATCTATTTTTTTTAAAAATTGCTTACAACGCTATCCCTTTTCATAACTCGCCATAGGGCAATTGCCGGGATCTTTCGATTGATCGTAAAATGGGCAATAGTGTGCTATAGGCCTTGATTGCATGCTAACGGAAAGTCTCAAAATATCGAGTTCTCGGGTTTGTGTATATCGACCTGCAATAGTTCGCTATTCGTCATTAAAGAGCATGAAACACAACCCAAAACAAGGTTATCCACGTCAGAGTTAGAAATCTCATTATTCTACCGAAAAAAACGAGGGCCCTTTCCCTTGCTCGATTTTTCTATTCCTTCCACAGTTTTGATAGGGAATCGTAGCTGAAACATCCTCCCTTAACACTTGGATGATTCCCAGTGTGTCGCACGGGCAAAACTACTTTATGTTAACAACGTTTTGAACACAAATCATTTCCTATTCTCTCTCTTTAACCTGCAACTGCTAATTTAATAAAACGCTCATTCTGTAATTTTCAAATATACAACACACGATTTTTGCAAGTTAGCCTGAGCTTTCCAAAGAGTATTTCAAAAGAATAAAGTTATGATTCTTGCGTTGCCAATAAAAGTTTCGACTTTAATCAAAATTGCAAATTGTCTTGAAGATAACCTCATTTTATCCCTTTTGTGCTAAGATTTTCAGAAGCTATCCATAGTTTTAGAGTGTAGGTATATGAAGTGTTCTCAGTAAGAGAACACGTCACCTATATTCTTTCTATGAGTGCTACAACTAATCATCAAGAACACATCAAACAATAGCTTTCAAAGTCTACAAAGATCTAGCTCTAAGAACGAAGACATATCTCAATGCTAATGCATTAGTTTTATGTTGGGTGTGTAGGGTAACCTCTCGATCAATCTCAGCACGAAAACTCTCTAAATAGCAAAGTCTTAAAAATTACTTGGATTTAGTATTTGATTTTGACAAAATATTTTCTGAAAGGTTTTAATCATAATTTCAATGAGTTTCCAATGATTTAAAAGTGTTTTGAGACAAAGGAATGGTTCTTAAGTGTTAAAATATTAATTTTTCGAAACTCGGGCTATCCAGCACTTTGCCAGAATTTTTCAAAATGCAATAGAGCACTATCAGTGTTGATAGCATGCCGATAGGGTTGAATAATCAAAAATCTATTTTTTTTTTATAATTGCCTACAACGCTATCCCTTTTCATAACTCGCAGTAGAGCAGTTGCCGTGATATTTCGATTTATAGTAAAATGGGCAATAGCGTGCTATAGGCCTTGATGGCATGCAAACGGAAAGTCCCAAAAATTCGAGTTCTCGGGTTTGTGTATATCGACCTGCAATAGTTCGCTATCCGTCATTAAAGAGCATGAAACACAACCCAATACAATGTTATCCACGTCAGAGTTAGAAATCTCATAATTTTAACGAGGAAAACGAGGGCCTTTTCCCTTGCTCGATTTTTCTATTCCTTCCACAGTTTTGGCAGGGAATCGTAGCTGAAACATTCTCCCTTAACACCTGGATGATTCCCAGTGTGTCGCACGGGCAAAACTACTTTATGTTAAACAACGTTTTGAATTCAAATCATTTCATACTCTCTTGCTCCTTAACCTGCAACTGCTAATTTAATAAAACACTCATTCTCTAATTTTCAAAGATACAACACACACGATTTTTGCAAGTTAGCCTGAGCTTTCCAAAGAGTATTTCAAAAGAAGAAAGTTGTGATTCTTTCATTGCCAATAAAAGTTTCGACTTTAATCAAAATTGCAAACTGTCTTGAAGATAACCTCATTTTATCCCTTTTGTGCTGAGATTTTCAGAAGCTATCCATTGTTTTAGAGTGTAGGTATATGAAGTGTTCTTAGTAAGAGAACACGTCACCTATATTCTTTCTTTCAGTGCTACAAATAATCATCAAGAACACATCAAACAATAGCTTTCAAAGTCTACAAAGACCAAGCTCTAAGAACGAAGACATATCTCAATGCTAATGCATTAGTTTTATCTTAGGTGTGTAGGGTAACCTCTCAATCAATCTCAGCACGAAAACTCTCTAAATAGCAAAGTCTTCAAAATTACTTGGATTTAGTATTTGATTTTGACAAAATATTTTCCGAAAGGTTTTAATCATAATTTCAATGAGTTTCCAATGATTTAAAAGTGTTTTGAGACAAAGGAATGGTTCTTAAGTGTTAAAATATTAATTTTTCGAAACTCGGGCTATACAGCACTTTCCGAGAATTTTTCAAAATGCAATAGCGCACTATCAGTGTTGATAGCATGCCGATAGGGTTGAATAATCAAAAATCTATTTTTTTTTTAAATTGCCTACAACGCTATCCCTTTTCATAACTCGCCATAGAGCAGTTGCCGGGATCTTTCGATTTATAGTAAAATGGGCAATAGTGTGCTATAGGCCTTGGTTGCATGCTAACTGAAAGTCTCAAAAAATCGAGTTCACGGGTTTGTGTATATCGACCTGCAATAGTTCGCTATCCGTCATTAAAGAGCATGAAACACAACCCAATACAATGTTATCCACGTCAGAGTTAGAAATCTCATAATTCTAACGAGAAAAAGGAGGACCCTTTCCCATGCTCGATTTTTTTATTCCTTGCACAGTTTTGACAGGGAATCGTAGCTGAAACATTCTCCCTTAACACCTAGATGATTCCCAGTGTGTCGCACGGGCAAAACTACTTTATGTTAAACAATGTTTTGAACTCAAATCATTTTCTACTCTCTCTCTTTAACCTGCAACTGCTAATTTAATAAAACGCTCATTCTGTAATTTTCAAAGATAAAACACACGATTTTTGCAAGTTAGCCTGAGCTTTCCAAAGAGTATTTCAAAAGAAGAAAGTTGTGATTCTTGCGTTGCCAATAAAAGTTTCGACTTTAATCAAAATTGCAAACTGTCTTGAAGATAACCTCATTTTATCCCTTTTGTGTTGAGATTTTCAGAAGCTATCCATTGTTTAAGAGTGTAGGTATATGAAGTGTTCTCAGTAAGAGAACACGTCACCTATATTCTTTCTTTGAGTGCTACAACTAATCATCAAGAACACATCAAACAATAGCTTTCAAAGTCTACAAAGATCAAGCTCTAAGAACGAAGACATATCTCAATGCTAATGCATTAGTTTTATCCTAGGTGTGTAGGGTAACCTCTCGATCAATCTCAGCACGAAAACTCCCTAAATAGCAAAGACTTAAAAATTACTTGGATTTAGTATTTGATTTTGACAAAATATTTTTCGAAAGGTTTTAATCATAATTTCAATGAGTTTCCAATGATTTAAAAGTGTTTTGAGACAAAGGAATGGTTCTTAAGTGTTAAAATATTAATTTTTCGAAACTCGGGCTATCCAGCACTTTGCCAGAATTTTTCAAAATGCAATAGCGCACTATCAGTGTTGATAGCATGCCGATAGGGTTGAATAATCAAAAATCTATATTTTTTTTTAAATTGCCTACAACGCTATCCCTTTTCATAACTCGCCATAGAGCAGTTTCCGTGATCTTTCAATTTATAGTAAAATGGGCAATAGCGTGCTATAGGCCTTGATTGCATGCTAACGGAAAGTCTCAAAAATTCGAGTTCTCGGGTTTGTGTATATCGACATGCAATAGTTCGCTATTCGTCATTAAAGGGCATGAAACACAACCCAATACAATGTTATCCACGTCAGAGATAGAAATCTCATAATTCTAACGAGAAAAACGAGGGCCCTTTCCCTTGCTCGATTTTTCTATTCCATGCACAGTTTTGACAGGGAATCGTAGCTGAAACATTCTCCCTTAACACCTGGATGATTCCCAGTGTGTCGCACGGGCAAAACTACTTTATGTTAAACAACGTTTTGAATTCAAATCATTTCCTACTCTCTTGCTCTTTAACCTGCAACTGCTAATTTAATAAAACACCCATTCTCTAATTTTCAAAGATACAACACACACGATTTTTGCAAGTTAGCCTGAGCTTTCCAAAGAGTATATCAAAAGAAGAAAGTTGTGATTCTTTTATTGCCAATAAAAGTTTTGACTTTAATCAAAATCGCAAACTGTCTTGAAGATAACCTCATTTTATCCCTTTTGTGCTGACATTTTCCGAAGCTATCCATTGTTTTAGAGTGTAGGTATATAAGGTGTTCTCAGTAAGAGAACACGTCACCTATGTTCTTTCTTTGAGTGCTACAACTAATCATCAAGAACACATCAAACAATAGCTTTCAAAGTCTACAAAGATCAAGCTCTAAGAGCGAAGACATATCTCAATGCTAATGCATTAGTTTTATCTTAGGTGTGTAGGGTAACCTCTCGATCAATCTTAGCACGAAAACTCTCTAAATAGCAAAGTCTTAAAAATTACTTGGATTTAGTATTTGATTTTGACAAAATATTTTCCGTAAGGTTTTAATCATAATTTCAATGAGTTTCCTATGATTTAAAAGTGTTTTGAGACAAAGGAATGCTTCTTAAGTGTTAAAATATTAATTTTTCGAAACTCGGGCTATCCAGCACTTTGCCAGAATTTTTCAAAATGCAATAGCGCACTATCAGTGTTGATAGCATGCCGATAGGGTTGAATAATCAAAAATCTATTTTTTTTTTAAAATTGCCTACAACGCTATCCCTTTTCATAACTCGCCATAGAGCAGTTGTCGTGATCTTTTGATTTATAGTAAAATGGGCAATTGCGTGCTATAGGCCTTGATTTCATGCTAACGGAAAGTCTAAAAAATTTGAGTTCCCGGGTTTGTGTATATCGACCTGCAATAGTTCGCTATCCGTCATTAAAGAGCATGAACCACAACCCAATACAATGTTATCCACGTCAGAGTTAGAAATCTCATAATTCAAACGAGAAAAACGAGGGCCCTTTCCCTTGCTCGATTTTTCTATTCCTTGCACAGTTTTGACAGGGAATCGTAGCTGAAACATTCTCCTTTAACACCTGGATGATTCCCAGTGTGTCGCACGGGCAAAACTACTTTATGTTAAACAACATTTTGAACTCAAATCATTTCCTACTCTCTCTCTTTAACCTGCAACTGCTAATTTAATAAAACGCTCATTCTCTAATTTCAAAGATATAACACACGATTTTTGCAAGTTAGCCTGAGCTTTCCAAAGAGTATTTCAAAAGAAGAAAGTTGTGATTCTTGCGTTGCCAATAAAAGTTTCGACTTTAATCAAAATTGCAAACTGTCTTGAAGATAACCTCATTTTATCTCTTTTGTGCTGAGATTTTCGGAAGCTATCCATTGTTTTAGACTGTAGGTATATGAAGTGTTCTCAGTAAGAGTACCCGTAACCTATATTCTTTCTTTGAGTGCTACAACTAATCATCAAGAACACATCAAACAATAGCTTTCAAAGTCTACAAAGATCAAGCTCTAAGAACGAAGACATATCTCAATGCTAATGCATTAGTTTGATCTTAGGTGTGTAGGGTAACCTCTCGATCAATCTCAGCACGAAAACTCTCTAAATAGGAAAGTCTTCAAAATTACTTGGATTTAGTATTTGATTTTGACAAAACATTTTTTGAAAGGTTTTAATCATAATTTCAATGAGTTTTGAATGATTTAAAAGTGTTTTGAGACAATGGAATGGTTCTTAAGTGTTAAAAGGGAATAGCGCCCTATCGGTGTTGATAACACGTTGATAGGGTTCAATAACCAAAAATATATTTTTCTTCAAAATTGCCTACGACGCGCTATCCCTTATGATAACTCGCTGTAGAGCAGTTGTCGTGATCTTTCCATTTTTAGTAAAATGGGCAATAGCGTGCTATAGGCCTTGAGTGCACGCTATCGGGAAGTCTGAAAAACTCGAGCTCTTGGGTTTGTGTATATCGACCTGCAATAGTCCGCTATCCGTCATTAGAGAGCGTGATACACAACCCAATAGCATGCTATCCATGTCAGAGTTAGAAATCTTAAATTTTTAATGAAAGAAACGTGGGCCCTTTCCCTTTGCATGATTTTTCTATTCCTTGCACAGTTTTGACTGGGAATCGTAGCTGAAACATTCTCCCTTAACACCTGGATGATTCCCAATGTGTCACACGGGCAAAACTACTTTATATTAAACAACATTTTGAATTCAAATAATTTCCTACTCTCTTGCTCTTTAACCTGCAACGGCTAATATAATAAAACACTCATTCTCTAATTTTCAAAGATACAACACACACGATTTTTGCAAGTTAGCCTGAGCTTTCCAAAGAGTATTTCAAAAGAAGAAAGTCGTGATTCTTGCACTGCCAATAAAAGCTTCGACCTGAATCAAAATTGCAATCTCTCTTAAAGATGACCTCATTTTATCCCTTTTGTGCTGAGATTTTCAGAAGCTATCCATTATTTTAAACTGTAGGTATATGAAGTGTTCTCAGTAAGAGTGTACGTCACCTATATTCTTTCTCTGAGTGCTACAACTAATCATGAAGAACACATCAAACAATAGCTATAATAGTCTACAAAGATCTAGCTCTAAGGACGAAGACATATATCAATGCTAATGCATTAGTTTAATCTTAGGTGTGTAGGGTAACCTCTCGATCAATCTCAGTACGAAAACTCTCTATATTGCAAAGTCTTCAAAATTACTTGGATTTAGTATTTGATTTTGACAAAATATTTTCTGGAAGGTTTTAATCATAATTTCAATGAGTTTTGAGTGATTTAAAAGTGTTTTGAGACAATGGAATGGTTATTAAGTCTTAAAATATTAATTTTTCAAAAATCGGGTTATCCAGCACTTTGCCAAGAATTTTCAAAAGGCAATAGCGCACTATCAGTGTTGATAGCACGCTGATAGGGTTGAATAATCAAAAATATATTGTTCTTGAAAATTGCCTACAACGCGCTATCCCTTCTGATAAATCGCTATAAAGCAGTTGCGTGCTATAGGCCTTGATTGCACGCTATCGGAAAGTCTGAAAAACTAGAGCTCTTAGGTTTCTGTATAGTCTGCTATCCGTCATTAAAGAGCATGAAACACAACCCAATGGCATGCTATCCACGTCAGAGTTAGAAATCTTATAATTCTAATGAGAAAAATGACGGCCCTTTCCCTTGCTCTATTTTTCTATTCCTTGCACAGTTTTGACAGGGAATCGTAACTGAAACATTCTCCTCTAACACCTGGATGATTCCCTTTGTGTCGTACGATCAAAACAACTTTATATTAAACAATGGTTTACATTCAAATCATTTCCTACTCTCTTGCTCTTTAACCTGCAACTGCTAATTTAATAAAACACTCATTCTCTAATTTTCAAAGATACAACACACACAATTTTTGCAAGTTAGACTGAGCTTTCCAAAGAGTATTTCAAAAGAAGAAAGTCGTGATTCTTGCGTTGCCAATAAAACTTCTACCTGAATCAAAATTGCCAACTGTCTTGAAGATAACCTCATTTTATCCCCTTTGTGCAGATATTTCAGAAGCGATCCATTGTTTTAGACTGTAGGAATATGAAGTGTTCTCAGTAACAAAACACGTCACCTATATTCTTTATCTGAGTGCTACAACTTATCATCAAGAACACATCAAACAAAAGCTATAGTAGTCTACAAAGATCTAGCTCTAAGGAGGAAGACATATCTCAATGCTAATGCATTAGTTGGATCTTAGGTGTGTAGGGTAACCTATCGATCAATCTCAGCACGAAAACTATCTAAATTGCAAAGTCTTCAAAATCACTTGGATTTAGTATTTGATTTTGACAAAACATTTTCTGAAAGGTTTTAATCATAATTTCAATGAGTTTTGATTGATTTAAAAGTGTTTTGAGACAATGGAATGGTTCTTAAGTGTTAAAATATTAATTTTTCCAAAATCGGGCTGTCCAGCACTTTGCCAAAAATTCTCAAAAGGCAATAGCGCACTATCAGTGTTGATAACACACTGATAGGGTTGAAAAATCAAAAATATATTTTTCTTGAAAATTGCCTACAGCGCGCTATCGGTTTTGATAACTCGCTATAGAGCAGTTGCCGTTATCTTTCAATTTTTAGTAAAATGGGCAATAGCATGCTATAGGCTTTGATTGCATGCGATCAAAAAGTCTCAAAAATTTGAGCTCTCAGGTTTGTGTATATCGACCTGCAATAGTCCGCTATCCGTCATTAGAGAGCATGAAACACAACCCAATAGCATGCTATCCACGTCAGAGTTAGAAATCTCATAATTCTAACGAGAAAAACGAGGGCCATTTCCCTTGCTCGATTTTTCTATTTCTTGCACAGTTTTGACTGAGAATCATAGTTGAAACATTCTCCACTAACACCTGGATGATTCCCATTGTGCCGCACGATCAAAACAACTTTATATTAAACAATGTTTTGAATTCAAATCATTTCCTATTCTCTTGCTCTTTAACCTGCAACTGCAAATTTAATAAGACACTCATTTTCTAATTTTCAAAGATACAACACACACGATTTTCGCAAGTTAGCTTGAGCTTTCCAAAGAGTATTTGAAAAGAAGAAAGTCGTGATTCTTGCATTGCAAATAAAAGCTTCGACCTGAATCAAAATTGCAAACTGTCTTGAAGATAACCTCATTTTATCCCTTTTGTGCTGAGATTTTCAGAAGCTATCCATTGTTTTAAACTGTAGGTATATGAAGTGTTCTCAGTAAGGGAACACGTCACCTATATTCTTTCTCCTAGTGCTACAACTAATCATCAAGAACACATCAAACAATAGCTATAATAGTCTACAAAGATCTAGCTCTAAGGACAAAGTCATATATCAATGCTAATGCATTAGTTTGGTCTTAGGTGTGTAGGGTAACCTCTCGATCAATCTCAGCACGAAAACTATCTAAATTGCAAAGTCTTCAAAATCACTTGGATTTAGTATTTGATTTTGACAAAACATTTTCTGAAAGGTTTTAATCATAATTTAAATGAGTTTTGAATGATTTAAAAGTGTTTTGAGACAATGGAATGGTTCTTAAGTGTTAAAATATTAATTTTTCAAAAATCGGGCTATCCAGCACTTTGCCAAAAATGTTCAAAAGGCAATAGCGCACTATCAGTGTTGATAACACGCTGATAGGGTTGAATAATCAAAAATATATTTTTCTTGAAAATTTCCTACAGCGCGCTATCCCTTTTGATAACACGCTATAGAGCAGTTGTCGTGATCTTTCGATTTTTAGTAAAATGGGCAATAGCGTGCTATAGGCCTTGATTGCACGCTATCGGAAAGTCTGAAAAATTCGAGCTCTTGGGTTTATGCATATCGACCTGCAACAGTCCGCTATCCGTCGTTAGAGAGCTTGATACACAACCCAATAGCATGCTATCCATGTCAGAGTTAGAAATCTCACAATTCTAATCAAAAAAACGTGGGCCCTTTCCCTTGCTCGATTTTTCTATTCCATGCACAGTTTTGACTAGGAATCGTAGTTGAAACATGCTCCACTAACACCTAGATGATTCCCATTGTGTCGCACGATCAAAACAACTTTATATTAAACAATGTTTTGAATTCAAATCATTTCCTATTCTCTTGCTCTTTAACCTGCAACTGCTAATTTAATAAAACACTCATTCTCTAATTTTCAAAGATACAACACACACGATTTTTGCAAGTTAGACTGAGCCACCCAAAGAGTATTTTAAAAGAAGAAAGTCGTGATTCTTGCGTTGCCAATAAAAGCTTCAACTTGAATCAAGAATGAAAACAGTCTTGAAGATAACCTCATTTTATCCCTTTGTGCTGAGATTTTCAAAAGCTATCCATTGTTTTAAACTGTAGGTATATGAAGTGTTCTCAGTAACAGAACACGTCACCTATATTCTTTTTCTGAGTGCTATAACTTATCATCAAGATCACATCAAACAATAGCTATAGTAGTCTACAAAGATCTAGCTCTAAGGAGGAAGATATATCTCAATGCTAATGCATTAGTTGGATCTTAGGTGTGTAGGGTAACCTCGATAAATCTCAGCACGAAAACTATCTAAATTGCAAAGTCTTCAAAATCACTTGGATTTAGTATTTGATTTTGACAAAATATTTTCTGAAAGGTTTTAATCATAATTTCAATGAGTTTTGAATGATTTAAAAGTGTTTTGAGACAATGGAATGGTTCTTAAGTGTTAAAATATTAATTTTTCAAAATCGGGCTGTCCAGCACTATCAGTGTTGATAGCACGCTGATAGGGTTGAATAATCAAAAATATATTTTTCTTGAAAATTGCCTACAACGCGCTATCCCTTCTGATTAATCGCTATAGAGCAGTTGCCGTGATCTTTCGATTATTAGTAAAATGGGCAATAGCGTGCTATAGGCCTTGATTGCACGCTATCGGAAAGTCTGAAAAACTAGAGCTCTTGGGTTTCGGTATATCGACCTGCAATAGTCCGCTATCCGTCATTAGAGAGCATGATACACAAACCAATAGCATTCTATCCATGTCGGAGTTAGAAATCTCACAATTCTAATGAGAAAAACGTGGGCCCTTTCCCTTGCTCAATTTTTCTATTCCTTGCACAGTTTTGACAGGGAATCGCAGCAGAAACATTCTCCTCTAACACCAGGATGATTCCCATTGTGTCGCACGATCAAAACAACTTTATATTAAACAATGTTTTGAATCCAAATCATTTCCTACTCTCTTGCTCTTTAACCTGCAACTGCTAATTTAATAAAACACTCATTCCCTAATTTTCAAACATACAACACACACGATTTTTGCAAGTTAGACTGAGCTTTCCAAAGAGTATTTTAAAAGAAGAAAGTCGTGATTCTTGCGTTGCCAATAAAAGCTTCTACCTGAAAAAAAATTGCAAACAGTCTTGAATATAACCTCATTTTATCTCCTTTGCGCAGATACTTTCAGAAGCTATCCATTGTTTTAAACTGTAGGTATATGAAGTGTTCTCTAAGTAAGAGAACACGTCACCTATATTCTTTCTCTGAGTACTACAACTAATCATCAAGAACACATCAAACAATTGCTATAATAGTCTACAAAGATCTAGCTCTAAGGACGAAGACATATCTCAATGCTAATGCATTAGTTTGATCTTAGGTGTGTAGGGTAACCTCTTGATCAATCTCAGCATGAAAACTCTCTAAATAGCAAAGTCTTCAAAATCACTTGGATTTAGTATTTCATTTTGTAAAAACATTTTCCGAAAGGTTTTAATCATAATTTCAATGAGTTTTGAATGATTTAAAAGTGTTTTGAGACAATGGAATGGTTCTTAAGTGTTAAAATATTAATTTTTCAAAAATCGGGCTATCCAACACTTTGCCAAAAACTTTCAAAAGGCAATAGCGCACTATCAGTGTTGATAACACGCTGATAAGGTTGAATAATCAAAAATATATTTTTCTTGAAAATTTCCTACAGCGCGCTATCCCTTCTGATAACTCGCTATCGAGTAGTTGCCGTGATCTTTCGATTTTTAGTAAAATGGGCAATAGCGTGCTATAGGCCTTGATTGCACGCTATCGGAAAGTCTAAAAAATTCGAGCTCTTGGGTTTATGCATATCGACCTGCAACAGTCCGCTATCCGTCGTTAGAGAGCTTGATACACAACCCAATAGCATGCTATCCATGTCAGAGTTAGAAATCTCACAATTCTAATGAGAAAAACGTGGGCCCTTTCCCTTGCTCGATTTTTCTATTCCATGCACTGTTTTGACTAGGAATCGTAGTTGAAACATGCTCCACTAACACCTAGATGATTCCCATTGTGTCGCACAATCAAAACAACTTTATATTAAACAATGTTTTGAATTTAAATCATTTCCTATTTTCTTGCTCTTTAACCTGCAACTGCTAATTTAATAAAACACTCATTCTCTAATTTTCAAAGATACAACACACACTATTTTTGCAAGTTAGACTGAGCCATCCAAAGAGTATTTCAAAAGAAGAAAGTCGTGATTCTTGCGTTGCCAATAAAATCTTCAACTTGAATCAAGAATGAAAACAGTCTTGAAGATAACCTCATTTTATCCCTTTTGTGCTGAGATTTTCAAAAGCTATCAATTGTTTTAAACTGTAGGTATATGAAGTGTTCTCAGTAACAAAACACGTCACCTATATTCTTTTTCTGAGTGCTACAACTTATCATCAAGAACACATCAAACAATAGCTATAGTAGTCTACAAAGATCTAGCTCTAAGGAGGAAGACATATCTCAATGCTAATGCATTAGTTGGATCATAGGTGTGTAGGGTAACCTCTCGATCAATCTCAGCACGAAAACTATCTAAATTGCAAAGTCTTCAAAATCACTTGGATTTAGTATTTGATTTTGACAAAACATTTTCTGAAAGCTTTTAATCATAATTTCAATGAGTTTTGATTGATTTAAAAGTGTTTTGAGACAATGGAATGGTTCTTAAGTGTTAAAATATTTATTTTTCCAAGATCGGGCTATCCAGCACTTTGCCAAAAATTTTCAAAAGGCAATAACGAACTATCAGTGTTGATAACACGCTGATAGGGTTGAATAATCAAAATTATAGTTTTCTTGAAAACTACCTACAACGCGCTATCCCTTCTGATAACTCGCCATAGAGCAGTTGCCGCGATCTTTCGATTTTTAGTAAAATGGGCAATAGCATGTTGTAGGCCTTGATTGCACGCTATCAAAAAGTCTCAAAAATTCGAGCTCTCGGGTTTGTGTATATCGACCTGCAATAGTCCGCTATTTGTCATTAGAGACCATGAAACACAACCCAGTAGCATGTTATCCACGTCAGAGTTAGAAATCTCATTATTCTAACGAGAACAACGAGGGCCCTTTCCCTTGCTCTATTTTTCTATTCCTTGCACAGTTTTGACTGGGAATCGTAGTTGAAACATTCTCCACTAAAACCTGCATGATTCCCATTGTGGCGCCCGATCAAAACAACTTTATATTAAACAATTTTTTGAATTCAAATCATTTCTTATTCTCTTGCTCTTTAACCTGCAACTGCAAATTTAATAAAACACTCATTCTCTAATTTTCATAGATACAACACACACGGTTTTTGCAAGTTAGCTTGAGCTTTCCAAAGAGTATTTGAAAAGAAGAAAGTCGTGATTCTTGCATTGCCAATAAAAGCATCGACCTGAATCAAAATTGCAAACTGTCTTGAAGATAACCTCATTTTATCCCTTTTGTGCTGAGATTTTCAGAAGCTATCCATTGTTTTAAACTGTAGGTATATGAAGTGTTCTCTAAGTAAGAGAACACGTCACCTATATTCTTTCTCTGAGTACTACAACTAATCATCAAGAACACATCAAACAATTGCTATAATCGTCAACAAAGATCTAGCTCTAAGGACGAAGACAAATCTCAATGCTAATGCATTAGTTTGATCTTAGGTGTGTAGGGTAACCTCTCGATCAATCTCAACACGAAAACTCTCTAAATTGCAAAGTCTTCAAAATCACTTGGATTTAGTATTTGATTTTGACAAAACATTTTCTGAAAGGTTTTAATCATAATTTCAATGAGTTTTGAATGATTTAAAAGTGTTTTGAGACAATGGAATGCTTCTTAAGTGTTAAAATATTAATTTTTCCAAAATCGGGCTATCGAGCACTTTGCCAGAATTTTTCAAAAGGCAATAGCGCACTATCAGTGTTGATAACATGCTGATAGGAATGAAAAATCAAAAATATATTTTTCTTGAAAACTGCCTACAGCGCGCTATCCCTACTGATAACTCGCAATAGAGCAGTTGCTGTGATTTTTCGATTTTTAGTAAAATGGGCAATAGCGTGCTATAGGCCTTGAATGCAATCTATCGGAAAGTCTGAAAAACTCGAGCTCTTGGGTTTATGTATATGCAATAGTCCGCTATCCGTCATTAGAGAGCATGATACACAACCCCAAAGCCTGCTATCCAGGTTAGAGTTAGAAATCACACAATTCTATTCCTTGCTCGATAGTACGCCTTGATTGCACGCTATCGGAAAGTCTCAAAAATTCGAGCTCTCGAGTTTGTGTATATCGACCTGCAATAGTTCGCTATCCGTCATTAGAGAGCATGAAACACAACCCAGTAGCATGTTATCCACGTCAGAGTTAGAAATCTCATAATTCTAACGAGAAAAACCGGCCCTTTCCCTTGCTCAATTTTTCTATTCCTTGCATAGTTTTGCCTGGGAATCGTTGCTGAAACATTCTCCCCTAACACCTGGATGATTCCCAGTGAGTCGCACGGGCAAAACAACTTTATATTAAACAACGTTTTGAATTCAAATCATTTCCTACTCTCTTGCTATTTAACCTGCAACTGCAAATTTAATAAAACACTCATTCTCTAATTTTCAAAGATACAACACACACGATTTTTGCAAGTTAGCCTGAGCTTTGCAAAGAGTATTTCAAAAGAAGAAAGTCGTGATTCTTGCAATGCTAATAAAAGCTTCGACCTGAATCAAAATTGCAAACTGTCTTGAAGATAACCTCATTTTATCCCTTTTGTGCTGAGATATTCATAAGCTATCCATTGTCTTAAACTGTAGGTATATGAAGTGTTCTCAGTAAGAGTGTACGTCACCTATATTCTTTCTCTGAGTGCTACAACTAATCATCAAGAACACAACAAACAATACCTATAATAGTCTACAAAGATCTAGCTCTAAGGACGAAGACATATCTCAATGCTAATGCATTAGTTTGAACTTAGGTGTCAAGGGTAACCTCTCGATCAATCTCAGCACGAAAACTCTCTATATTGCAAAGTCTTCAAAATCACTAGGATTTAGTATTTGATTTTGACAAAACATTTTTCGAAAGGTTTTAAACATAATTTCAATGAGTTGGAATGATTTAAAAGTGTTTTGAGACAATGGAATGGTTCTTAAGTGTTAAAATATTAATTTTTCCAAAATCGGGCTATCCAGCACTTTGCCAAAAACTGTCAAAAGGTAATACCGCAGTATCAGTGTTGATAACACGTTGATAGGGTTGAATAATGAAAAATATATTTTTCTTTAAAATTGCCTACGGCGCGCTATCCCTTCTGATAACTCGCTATAGAGCAGTTGCCGTGATCTTTCGATTTTCAGTAAAATGGGCAATAGCTTGCTATACGCCTTGACTGCACGCTATCGGAAAGTCTCAAACATTCGAGCTCTCGGGTTTGTGTATATCGACCTGCAATAGTTCGCTATCCGTCATTAGAGAGCATGAAACACAACCCAATAGCATGCTATCCACGTCAGAGTTAGAAATCTCATAATTCTAACGAGAAAAACGAGGGCCCTTTCCCTTGCTCAATTTTTCTATTCCTTGCATAGTTTTGACTGGGAATCGTTGCTAAAACATTCTCCCCTGACACCTGGATGATTCCCAGTGTGTCGCACGGGCAAAACAACTTTACATTAACCAACGTTTTGAATTCAAATCATTTCCTACTCTCTTGCTCTTTAACCTGCAACTGCTAATTAAATAAAACACTCATTCTCTATTTTTCAAAGGTACCACACACACGATTTTTGCAAGTTAGCTTGAGCATTCCGAAGAGTATTTGAAAAGAAGAAAGTCGTGATTCTTGCATTGCCAATAAAAGCTTCGACCTGAATCAAAATTGAAAATTGTCTTGAAGATAACCTCATTTTATCCCTTTTGTGCTGAGATTTTCAGAAGCTACCCATTGTTTTTAACTGTGTAGGTATATGAAGTGTTCTCAGTAAGAGTGTACGTCACCTATATTCTTTCTCTAAGTGCTACAACTAATCATCAAGAACACATCAAACAATAGCTATAATAGTCTACAAAGATCTAGCTCTAAGGAGGAAGTCATATCTCAATGCTAATGTATTAGTTTGATCTTACGTGTGTAGGGTAACCTCTCGATCAATCTCAACACGAAAACTCTCTAAATTGCAAAGTCTTCAAAATTACTTGGATTTAGTATTTGATTTTGACAAAATATTTTCTGAAAGGTTTTAATCATAATTTCAATGAGTTTTGAATGATTTAAAAGTGTTTTGAGACAATAGAATGGTTCTTAAGTGTTAAAATATTAATTTTTCCAAAATCAGGCTATCCAGCGCTTTGCCGAAAGTTTTCAAAAGGCTACAGCGCACTATCAGTGTTGATCGCACTCTGATATGGTTGAATAATAAACAATATATATTTCTTGAAAATTTCCTACAGCGCACTATCCCTTCTAATAACTCGCTATAGAGCAGTTGCCAAGATCTTTCGATTTTTAGTAAAATGGGCAATAGCGTGTTATAGGCCTTGATTGCACGCTATCGAAAAGTCTAAGAAACTCGAGCTCTTTGGTTTATGTATATCGACCTCCAATAGCCGCTATCCGTCATTAGAGAGCATGATACACAACCCAATAGCATGCTATCCACGTCAGAGTTAGAAATCTCACAATTCTAATAAAAAAAATGTGGGACCTTTCCCTTGCTCGATTTTTCTATTCCTTGCACGGTTTTGACTGGGAACCGTAGCTGAAACATTCCCCACTAACACCTGGATTATTACCATTGTGTCGCACGATCAAAACAACTTTATATTAAACAATGTTTTGAATTCAAATCATTTCCTAGTTTCTTGCTCTTTAAACTGCAACTGCTAATTTAACAAAGCACTCATTCTCTAATTTTCAAAGATACAACACACGATTTTTGCAAGTTAGACAGAGCTTTCCAAAGAGTATTTCAAAAGAAGAAAGTCGTGATTCTTGCGTTGCTAACAAAAGCTTCGACCTGAATCAAAATTGCAAACTGTCTTGAATACCTCATTTTATCCCTTTTGTGCTGAGATTTTCAGAAGTTATCCATTGTTTTAAACTGTAGGTATATGAAGTTTTCTTAGTAAGAGAACACGTCACCTATATTCTTTCTCTGAGTGCTACAACTAATCATCAAGAACACATCAAACAATAGCTATAATAGTCTACAAAGATCTAGCTCTAAGGACGAAGTCATATCTCAATGCTAATGTATTAGTTTGATCTTAGGTGTGTAGGGTAACCTCTCGATCAGTCTTAGCACGAAAACTCTCTAAATTTCAAAGTCTTCAAAATCACATTGATTTAGTATTTGATTTTGACAAAATATTTTCCAAAAAGTTTTAATCATAATTTCAAGGAATTTTGAATGATTTAAAAGTGTTTTGAGACAATAGAATTGCTCTTAAGTTTAAAAATATTAATTTTTCCCAAATCGGGCTATCCAGCACTTTGCCAAAAATTTTCAAAAGGCAATAGCGCACTATCAGTGTTGATAGCACGCTGATAGGGTTGAATAATCAAAAATCTATTTTTTCTTGAAAATTGCCTATAGCGCTATCCCTTTTCATAACTCGCCATAGAGCAGTTGCCGTGATCTTTTGATTTTTAGTATAATGGACAATAGCGTGCTATAGGCCATGATTGCATGCTATCAGAAAGTCTGAAGAACTTGAGCTCTTGGGTTTGTGTACATCGACCTGCAATAGTCCGCTATTCGTCATAAGAGACACGATACGCAACCCAATAGCATGCTATCCAGGTCAGAGTTAGAAATCTCAAATTTCTAATGAGAAATACGTGGGCCCTTTCCCTTACTCGATTTTTCTATTCCTTGCACAGTTTTGACTGGGAATCGTAGCTGAAACATTTGCCACTAACACCTGGATGACTCCCATTGTGTCGCACAATCAAAACAACTTTATATTAAACAATGTTTTGAATTCAAATCGTTTCCTACGCTCTTGCTCTTTAACCTGCAACTGCTAATTTAATAACACACTCATTCTCTAATTTTCAAAGATACAACACACACGATTTTTGCAAGTTAAATTGAGCTTTCCAAAGAGTGTCTTAAAAGAAGAAGGTCGTGATTCTTGCATTTCCAATAAAAGCTTTGACATATATCAAAATTGCAAACTGTCTTGAAAATAATCTCATTGTTTAGCAAGTTCTTCATTTTATTGCTTTTGTGCTGAGATTTTCAGAAGCTCTCCATTGTTTTAATCTGTAGGTAAATGAAGTGTTCTCAGTAAGAGAACACATCACCTATATTCTTTCTCTAAGTGCTACAACTAATCATCAAAAACACATCAAACAGTAGCTTTCAAAGTCTACAAAGATCAAGCTCTAAGAACGAAGACAAATCTTAATGCTAATGCATTAGTTTGATCTTAGGTGTGTAGGGTAACCTCTCGATCAATCTCAGCACGAAAACTCTTTAAATAGCAAAGTCTTCAAAATCACTTGGATTTAGTATTTGATTTTGACAAAATATTTTTCGAAAGGTTTTTTTCATAATTTCAAGGAGTTTCGAATGAGTTAAAAGTGTTTTGAGACTAAGGAATGGTTCTTAAGTTTTAAAATATTAATTTTTCCAAAATCGGGCTATCCAGCACTTTGCCAAAATTTTTCAAAAGACAATAGTGCACTATCAGTGTTGATAGCACGCTGATTGGCTTGAATAATCAAAAATATATTTTTCTTGAAAATTGCCTACAGCGCGCTATCCCTTCTGATAACTCGCTATAGAGCAGTTGCCGTGATCATTCAATTTTTAGTAAAATGGGCAATAGCGTGCTTTAGGTCTTGATTCTACGCTATCAGATAGTATGAAAAATTCGAGCTCTCGAATTTGTGTATATCGACCTGGAATAGTCCGCTATCCGTCATTAGAGAGCATGATACACAACCCAATAGCATGTTATCCTTGTCAGAGCTAGAAATCTCAAATTTCTATTGAGAAAAACGAGGGCCCTATCCATCGCTCGATTTTTCTATTCCTTGCACAGTTTTGACTGGGAATCGTAACTGAAACATTCTCCCCTAACACCGAGATGATTCCCAGTGTGTCGCACGGGCAAAACAACTTTATATTAAACAATGTTTTGAATTCAAATCATTTCCTACTCTCTTGCTCTTTAACCTGCAACTGCTAATTTAATAAAAACACTCATTCTCTTATTTTCAAAGATACAACACACACGATTTTGGCAAGTTCGATTGAGCTTTCCAAAGCGTATTTCAAAAGAAGAAAGTCGCGATTCTTGCATTGCCAATAAAAGGTTCGACCTGAATCATAATTGCAAACTGTCTTGAAGATAACCTCATTGTTTAGGAAGTTCATCATTTTATCCCTTTTGTGCTGAGATTTTCAGAAGCTATCCATTGTTTTAAACTGTAGGTATATGAAGTGTTCTCAGTAAGAGAACACGTCACCTATATTCTTTCTCTGAGTGCTACAACTAATCATCAAGAACACATCAAACAATAGCTATAATAGTCTACAAAGATCTAGCTCTAAGGATGAAGACATATCTCAATGCTAATGCAGTAGTTTGATCTTAGGTGTGTAGGGTAATCTCTCGATCAATCTCAGCACGAAAACTCTTTAAATAGCAAAGTCTTCAAAATCACTTGGATTTAGTATTTGATTTTGACAAAATATTTTCCGAAAGGTTTTAATCATAATTTGAAGGAGTTTCGAATGAGTTAAAAGTGTTTTGAGACTAAGGAATGGTTCTTAAGTGTTAAAATATTAATTTTTCCAAAATCGGGCTATCCAGCACTTTGCCAAAATTTTTCTAAAGGCAATAGTGCACTATCAGTGTTGATAGCACGCTGATAGGCTTGAATAATCAAAAATATATTTTTCTTGAAAATTGCCTACAGCGCGCTATCCCTTCTGATAACTCGCTATCGAGCAGTTGCCGTGATCTTTCAATTTTTAGTAAAATGGGCAATAACGTGCTATAGGTCTTGATTGCACGCTATCGGGTAGTCTGAAAAATTCGAGCTCTCGAATTTGTGTATATCGACCTGGAATAGTCCGCTATCCGTCATTAGAGAGCCTGATACACAACCCAATAGCATGCTATCCTTGTCAGAGCTAGAAATCTCAAATTTCTATTGAGAAAAACGAGGGCCCTTTCCATCGCTCGATTTTTCTATTCCTTGCACAGTTTGACTGGGAATCGTAGCTAAAACATTCTCCCCTAACACCTAGATGATTCCCAGTGTGTCACACGGGCAAAACAACTTTATATTAAACAAAGTTTTGAATTCAAATCATTTCCTACTCTCTTGCTCTTTAACCTGCAACTGCTAATTTAATAAAAACACTCATTCTCTAATTTTCAAAGATACAACACACACGATTATGGCAAGTTCGATTGAGCTTTCCAAAGCGTATTTCAAAAGAAGAAAGTCGCGATTCTTGCATTGCCAATAAAAGCTTCGACCTGAATCATAATTGCAAACTGTCTTGAAGATAACCTCATTGTTTAGGAAGTTCTTCATTTTATCCCTTTTGTGCTGAGATTTTCAGAAGCTATCCATTGTTTTAAACTGTAGGTATATGAAGTGTTCTCAGTAAGAGAACACGTCACCTATATTCTTTCTCTGAGTGCTACAACTAATCATCAAGAACACATCAAACAATAGCTATAATAGTCTGCAAAGATCTAGCTCTAAGGATGAAGACATATCTCAATGCTAATGCAGTAGTTTGATCTTAGGTGTGTAGGGTAATCTCTCGATCAATCTCAGCACGAAAACTCTTTAAATAGCAAAGTCTTCAAAATCACTTGGATTTAGTATTTGATTTTGACAAAATATTTTCCGAAAGGTTTTAATCATAATTTGAAGGAGTTTCGAATGAGTTAAAAGTGTTTTGAGACTAAGGAATGGTTCTTAAGTGTTAAAATATTAATTTTTCCAAAATCGGGCTATCCAGCACTTTGCCAAAATTTTTCTAAAGGCAATAGTGCACTATCAGTGTTGATAGCACGCTGATAGGCTTGAATAATCAAAAATATATTTTTCTTGAAAATTGCCTACAGCGCGCTATCCCTTCTGATAACTCGCTATCGAGCAGTTGCCGTGATCTTTCAATTTTTAGTAAAATGGGCAATAACGTGCTATAGGTCTTGATTGCACGCTATCGGGTAGTCTGAAAAATTTGAGCTCTCGAATTTGTGTATATCGACCTGGAATAGTCCGCTATCCGTCATTAGAGAGCCTGATACAAAACCCAATAGCATGCTATCCTTGTCAGAGCTAGAAATCTCAAATTTCTATTGAGAAAAACGAGGGCCCTTTCCATCGCTCGATTTTTCTATTCCTTGCACAGTTTGACTGGGAATCGTAGCTGAAACATTCTCCCCTAACACCTAGATGATTCCCAGTGTGTCGCACGGGCAAAACAACTTTATATTAAACAAAGTTTTGAATTCAAATCATTTCGTACTCTCTTGCTCTTTAACCTGCAACTGCTAATTTAATAAAAACACTCATTCTCTAATTTTCAAAGATACAACACACACGATTATGGCAAGTTCGATTGAGCTTTCCAAAGAGTATTTCAAAAGAAGAAAGTCGTGATTCTTGCATTGCCAATAAAAGCTTCGACCTGAATCATAATTGCAAACTGTCTTGAAGATAACCTCATTGTTTAGCAAGTTCTTCATTTTATCCCTTTTGTGCTGAGATTTTCAGAAGCTATCCATAGTTTTAAACTGTAGGTATATGAAGTGTTCTCAGTAAGAGAACACGTCACCTATATTCTTTCTCTAAGTGCTACAACTAATCTTCAAAAACACATCAAACAGTAGCTACAATAGTCTACAAAGATCAAGCTCTAAGAACGAAGATATATCTTAATGCTAATGCATTAGTTTAATCTTAGGTGTGTAGGGTAGCCTCTCGATCAATCTCAGCACGAAAACTCTCTAAATTGCAAATTGTTCAAAATCACTTGGATTTAGTATTTGATTTTAACAAAATATTTTCCGAAAGGTTTTAATCATAATTTCAAGGAGTTTCGAATGATTTAAAAGTGTTTTGAGACTAAGGAATGGTTCTTAAATGTCAAAATATTAATTTTTCCAATATCGGGCTATCCAGCACTTTGCCAAAATTTTTCAAAAGGCAATAGCGCACTATCAGTGTTGATAGCACGTTGATAGGGTTGAATAATCAAAAATATATTTTTCGTGAAAATTGCCTACAGCGCGCTATCCCTTCTGATAACTCGCTATAGAGCAGTTGCCGTGATCTTTCGATTTTTAGTAAAATGGGCAATAGCGTGCTATAGGCCTTGATTTCACGCTAGCGGATAGTCTGAAAAATTCGAGCTCTCGAATTTGTGTATATCGACCTAGAATAGTCCGCTATCCGTCATTACAGAGCATGATACACAACCCAATAGCATGCTATCCTCGTCAGTGATAGAAATCTCAAAATTCTAATGAGAAAAACGAGGGCACTTTCCTTTGCTTGATTTTTCTTTATCATGCACAGTTTTGCTTGGGAATCGTTGCTGAAACATTCTCTCATAACACCTGGATGATTCCTAGTGTGTCGCAGAGGCAAAACAACTTTATATTAAACAACGTTTTGAATTCAAATCATTTCGTACTCTCTTGCCCTTTAACCTGTAACTGCTAATTTAATAAAAACACTCATTCTCTAATTTTCAAAGATACAACACACACGATTTTGGCAAGTTAGATTGAGCTTTCCAAAGAGTATTTCAAAAGAAGAAGGTCGTGATTCTTGCATTTCCAATAAAAGCTTCGACATGAATCAAAGTTGCAAACTGTCTTGAAAATAAGCTCATTGTTTAGCAAGTTCTCCATTTTATTGCTTTTGTGCTGAGATTTTCAGAAGCTATCCATTGTTTTTAATTGTAGGTATATGAAGTGTTCTCAGTAAGAGAACACGTCACCTATATTCTTTCCCTGAGTGCTACAACTAATCATCAAAAACACATCAAACAGTAGCTTTCAAAGTATACAAAGATCAAGCTCTAAGAACGAAGACATATCTTAATGCTAATGTATTTGTTTGATCTTAGCTGTGTAGGGTAACCTCTCGATCAATCTCAGCACGAAATTTCTCTAAATTGCAAAGTCTTCAAAATTACTTGGATTTAGTATTTGATTTTGACAAAATATTTTCCGAAAGGTTTTAATCATAATTTCAAGGAGTCTCTAATGATTTAAAAGTGTTTTGAGACTAAGGAATGGTTCTTAAGTGTTAAAATATTAATTTTTCCAAAATCGGCCTATCCAGCACTTTGCCAAAATTTTTCAAAAGGCCATAGCGCACTATCAGTGTTGATAGCACGCTGATAGGGTTGAATAATCAAAAATATATTTTTCTTGAAAATTGCCTACAACGTGCTATACCTTCTGATAACTCGCTATAGAGCAGTTGCCGTGATCTTTCGATTTTTAGTAAAATGGGCAAGAGCGTGCTATGCTTGATTGCACGCTATCGGAAAGTCTGAAAAACTCGAACTGTTGGGTTTGTGTATATCGACCTGCAATAGTCCACTATCCGTCATTAGAGAGCATGATACACAACCCAATAGCATGCTATCCATTGCTCGATTTTTCTATTCCTTGCATAGTTTTGACTAGGAATCGTAGCTGAAACATTCTCCCCTAACACCTGGATGATTCCCAGTGTGTCGCACTGGCAAAACAACTTTATATTAAACAACGTTTTGAATTCAAATCAATTCGTACTCTCTTGCTCTTTAACCCGCAACTGCTAATTTAATAAAAACACTCATTCTCTTATTTTCAAAGATACAACACACATGATTTTGGCAAGTTAGATTGAGCTTTCGAAAGAGTATTTCAAAAGAAGAAAGTTGTGATTCTTGCATTGCCAATAAAAGCTTCGACCTGAATCAAAATTGCAAACAGTCTTAAAGATAACCTCATTGTTTAGCAAGTTCTTCATTTTATCCCTTTTGTGCTGAGATTTTCAGAAGCTATCCATTGTTTTAAACCGTAGGTATATGAAGTGTTCTCAGTAAGAGAACACGTCACCTATATTCTTTCTCTGAGTGCTACAACTAATCATCAAGAACACATCAAACAATAGCTATAATAGTCTACAAAGATCTAGCTCTAAGGATGAAGACATATCTCAATGCTAATGCTGTAGTTTGATCTTAGGTGTGTAGGGTAATCTCTCGATCAATCTCAGCACGAAAACTCTTTAAATAGCAAAGTCTTCCAAATCACTTGGATTTAGTATTTGATTTTGACAAAATATTTTCCGAAAGGTTTTAATCATAATTTGAAGGAGTTTCGAATGAGTTAAAAGTGTTTTGAGACTAAGGAAAGGTTCTTAAGTGTTAAAATATTAATTTTTCCAAAATCGGGCTATCCAGCACTTTGCCAAAATTTTTCTCAAGGCAATAGTGCACTATCAGTGTTGATAGCACGCTGATAGGCTTGAATAATCAAAAATATATTTTTCTTGAAAATTGCCTACAGCGCGCTATCCCTTCTGATAACTCGCTATAGAGCAGTTGCCGTGATCTTTCAATTTTTAGTAAAATGGGAAATAGCGTGCTAGAGGTCTTGATTGCACGCTATCGGGTAGTCTGAAAAATTCGAGCTCTCGAATTTGTGTATATCGACCTGGAATAGTCCGCTATCCGTCATTAGAGAGCCTGATACACAACCCAATAGCATGCTGTCCTTGTCAGAACTAGAAATCTCAAATTTCTATTGAGAAAAACGAGGGCCCTTTCCATCGCTCGAGTTTTCTATTCCTTGCAAAGTTTGACTGGGAATCGTAGCTGAAACACTCTCCCCTAACACCTGGATGATTCCCAGTGTGTCGCACGGGCAAAACAACTTTATATTAAACAATGTTTTGAATTCAAATCATTTCATACTCTCTTGCTCTTTAACCTGCAACTGCTAATTTAATAAAAACACTCATTCTCTAATTTTCAAAGACACAACACACACGATTATGGCAAGTTCGATTGAGCTTTCCAAAGAGTATTTCAAAAGAAGAAAGTCGTGATTCTTGCATTGCCAATAAAAGCTTCAACCTGAATCATAATTGCAAACTGTCTTGAAGATAACCTCATTGTTTAGCAAGTTCTTCATTTTATCCCTTTTGTGCTGATATTTTCAGAAGCTATCCATTGTTTTAAACTGTAGGTATATGAAGTGTTCTCAGTAAGAGAACACGTCACCTATATTCTTTCTCTGAGTGCTACAACTATTCTTCAAAAACACATCGAACAGTAGCTACAATAGTCTACAAAGATCAAGCTCTAAGAACGAAGATATATCTTAATGCTAATGCATTAGTTTGATCTTAGGTGTGTAGGGTAGCCTCTCGATCAATCTCAGCAAGAAAACTCTCTAAATTGCAAATTGTTCAAAATCACTTGGATTTAGTATTTGATTTTAACAAAATATTTTCTGAAAGGATTTAATCATAATTTCAAGGAGTTTCGAATGATTTAAAAGTGTTTTGAGACTAAGGAATGGTTCTTAAATGTCAAAATATTAATTTTTCCAATATCGGGCTATCCAGCACTTTGCCAAAATTTTTCAAAAGGCAATAGCGCACTATCAGTGTTGATAGCACGTTGATAGGGTTGAATAATCAAAAATATATTTTTCTTGAAAATTGCCTACAACGCGCTATCCCTTCTGATAACTCGCTATAGAGCAGTTGCCGTGATCTTTCGATTTTTAGTAAAATTGGCAATAGCGTGAGATAGGCCTTGATTGCACGCTAGCGGATAGTCTGAAAAATTCGAGCTCTCGAATTTGTGTATATCGACCTAGAATAGTCCGCTATCCGTCATTACAGAGCATGATACACAACCCAATAGCATGCTATCCTCGTCAGTGATAGAAATCTCAAAATTCTAATGAGAAAAACGAGGGCACTTTCCTTTGCTTGATTTTTCTTTATCATGCACAGTTTTGCTTGGGAATCGTTGCTGAAACATTCTCTCATAACACCTGGATGATTCCTAGTGTGTCGCAGAGGCAAAACAACTTTATATTAAACAACGTTTTGAATTCAAATCATTTCGTACTCTCTTGCCCTTTAACCTGTAACTGCTAATTTAATAAAAACACTCATTCTCTAATTTTCAAAGATACAACACACACGATTTTGGCAAGTTAGATTGAGCTTTCCAAAGAGTATTTCAAAAGAAGAAGGTCGTGATTCTTGCATTTCCAATAAAAGCTTCGACATGAATCAAAGTTGCAAACTGTCTTGAAAATAAGCTCATTGTTTAGCAAGTTCTCCATTTTATTGCTTTTGTGCTGAGATTTTCAGAAGCTATCCATTGTTTTTAATTGTAGGTATATGAAGTGTTCTCAGTAAGAGAACACGTCACCTATATTCTTTCCCTGAGTGCTACAACTAATCATCAAAAACACATCAAACAGTAGCTTTCAAAGTATACAAAGATCAAGCTCTAAGAACGAAGACATATCTTAATGCTAATGTATTTGTTTGATCTTAGCTGTGTAGGGTAACCTCTCGATCAATCTCAGCACGAAATTTCTCTAAATTGCAAAGTCTTCAAAATTACTTGGATTTAGTATTTGATTTTGACAAAATATTTTCCGAAAGGTTTTAATCATAATTTCAAGGAGTCTCTAATGATTTAAAAGTGTTTTGAGACTAAGGAATGGTTCTTAAGTGTTAAAATATTAATTTTTCCAAAATCGGCCTATCCAGCACTTTGCCAAAATTTTTCAAAAGGCCATAGCGCACTATCAGTGTTGATAGCACGCTGATAGGGTTGAATAATCAAAAATATATTTTTCTTGAAAATTGCCTACAACGTGCTATACCTTCTGATAACTCGCTATAGAGCAGTTGCCGTGATCTTTCGATTTTTAGTAAAATGGGCAAGAGCGTGCTATGCTTGATTGCACGCTATCGGAAAGTCTGAAAAACTCGAACTGTTGGGTTTGTGTATATCGACCTGCAATAGTCCACTATCCGTCATTAGAGAGCATGATACACAACCCAATAGCATGCTATCCATTGCTCGATTTTTCTATTCCTTGCATAGTTTTGACTAGGAATCGTAGCTGAAACATTCTCCCCTAACACCTGGATGATTCCCAGTGTGTCGCACTGGCAAAACAACTTTATATTAAACAACGTTTTGAATTCAAATCAATTCGTACTCTCTTGCTCTTTAACCCGCAACTGCTAATTTAATAAAAACACTCATTCTCTTATTTTCAAAGATACAACACACATGATTTTGGCAAGTTAGATTGAGCTTTCGAAAGAGTATTTCAAAAGAAGAAAGTTGTGATTCTTGCATTGCCAATAAAAGCTTCGACCTGAATCAAAATTGCAAACAGTCTTAAAGATAACCTCATTGTTTAGCAAGTTCTTCATTTTATCCCTTTTGTGCTGAGATTTTCAGAAGCTATCCATTGTTTTAAACCGTAGGTATATGAAGTGTTCTCAGTAAGAGAACACGTCACCTATATTCTTTCTCTGAGTGCTACAACTAATCATCAAGAACACATCAAACAATAGCTATAATAGTCTACAAAGATCTAGCTCTAAGGATGAAGACATATCTCAATGCTAATGCTGTAGTTTGATCTTAGGTGTGTAGGGTAATCTCTCGATCAATCTCAGCACGAAAACTCTTTAAATAGCAAAGTCTTCCAAATCACTTGGATTTAGTATTTGATTTTGACAAAATATTTTCCGAAAGGTTTTAATCATAATTTGAAGGAGTTTCGAATGAGTTAAAAGTGTTTTGAGACTAAGGAAAGGTTCTTAAGTGCTAAAATATTAATTTTTCCAAAATCGGGCTATCCAGCACTTTGCCAAAATTTTTCTCAAGGCAATAGTGCACTATCAGTGTTGATAGCACGCTGATAGGCTTGAATAATCAAAAATATATTTTTCTTGAAAATTGCCTACAGCGCGCTATCCCTTCTGATAACTCGCTATAGAGCAGTTGCCGTGATCTTTCAATTTTTAGTAAAATGGGAAATAGCGTGCTAGAGGTCTTGATTGCACGCTATCGGGTAGTCTGAAAAATTCGAGCTCTCGAATTTGTGTATATCGACCTGGAATAGTCCGCTATCCGTCATTAGAGAGCCTGATACACAACCCAATAGCATGCTGTCCTTGTCAGAACTAGAAATCTCAAATTTCTATTGAGAAAAACGAGGGCCCTTTCCATCGCTCGAGTTTTCTATTCCTTGCAAAGTTTGACTGGGAATCGTAGCTGAAACACTCTCCCCTAACACCTGGATGATTCCCAGTGTGTCGCACGGGCAAAACAACTTTATATTAAACAATGTTTTGAATTCAAATCATTTCATACTCTCTTGCTCTTTAACCTGCAACTGCTAATTTAATAAAAACACTCATTCTCTAATTTTCAAAGACACAACACACACGATTATGGCAAGTTCGATTGAGCTTTCCAAAGAGTATTTCAAAAGAAGAAAGTCGTGATTCTTGCATTGCCAATAAAAGCTTCAACCTGAATCATAATTGCAAACTGTCTTGAAGATAACCTCATTGTTTAGCAAGTTCTTCATTTTATCCCTTTTGTGCTGATATTTTCAGAAGCTATCCATTGTTTTAAACTGTAGGTATATGAAGTGTTCTCAGTAAGAGAACACGTCACCTATATTCTTTCTCTGAGTGCTACAACTATTCTTCAAAAACACATCGAACAGTAGCTACAATAGTCTACAAAGATCAAGCTCTAAGAACGAAGATATATCTTAATGCTAATGCATTAGTTTGATCTTAGGTGTGTAGGGTAGCCTCTCGATCAATCTCAGCACGAAAACTCTCTAAATTGCAAATTGTTCAAAATCACTTGGATTTAGTATTTGATTTTAACAAAATATTTTCTGAAAGGATTTAATCATAATTTCAAGGAGTTTCGAATGATTTAAAAGTGTTTTGAGACTAAGGAATGGTTCTTAAATGTCAAAATATTAATTTTTCCAATATCGGGCTATCCAGCACTTTGCCAAAATTTTTCAAAAGGCAATAGCGCACTATCAGTGTTGATAGCACGTTGATAGGGTTAAATAATCAAAAATATATTTTTCTTGAAAATTGCCTACAACGCGCTATCCCTTCTGATAACTCGCTATAGAGCAGTTGCCGTGATCTTTCGATTTTTAGTAAAATTGGCAATAGCGTGAGATAGGCCTTGATTGCACGCTAGCGGATAGTCTGAAAAATTCGAGCTCTCGAATTTGTGTATATCGACCTAGAATAGTCTGCTATCCGTCATTACAGAGCATGATACACAACCCAATAGCATGCTATCCTCGTCAGTGATAGAAATCTCAAAATTCTAATGAGAAAAACGAGGGCACTTTCCATTGCTTGATTTTTCTTTATCATGCACAGTTTTGCTTGGGAATCGTTGCTGAAACATTCTCCCATAACACCTGGATGATTCCCAGGGTGTCGCAGAGGCAAAACAACTTTATATTAAACAACGTTTTGAATTCAAATCATTTCGTACTCTCTTGCTCTTTAACCTGCAACTGCTAATTTAATAAAAACACTCATTCTCTAATTTTCAAAGATACAACACACACGATTATGGCAAGTTCGATTGAGCTTTCCAAAGAGTATTTCAAAAGAAGAAAGTCGTGATTCTTGCATTGCCAATAAAAGCTTCGACCTGAATCATAATTGCAAACTGTCTTGAAGATAACCTCATTGTTTAGCAAGTTCTTCATTTTATCCCTTTTGTGCTGAGATTTTCAGAAGCTATCCATAGTTTTAAACTGTAGGTATATGAAGTGTTCTCAGTAAGAGAACACGTCACCTATATTCTTTCTCTAAGTGCTACAACTAATCTTCAAAAACACATCAAACAGTAGCTACAATAGTCTACAAAGATCAAGCTCTAAGAACGAAGATATATCTTAATGCTAATGCATTAGTTTAATCTTAGGTGTGTAGGGTAGCCTCTCGATCAATCTCAGCACGAAAACTCTCTAAATTGCAAATTGTTCAAAATCACTTGGATTTAGTATTTGATTTTAACAAAATATTTTCCGAAAGGTTTTAATCATAATTTCAAGGAGTTTCGAATGATTTAAAAGTGTTTTGAGACTAAGGAATGGTTCTTAAATGTCAAAATATTAATTTTTCCAATATCGGGCTATCCAGCACTTTGCCAAAATTTTTCAAAAGGCAATAGCGCACTATCAGTGTTGATAGCACGTTGATAGGGTTGAATAATCAAAAATATATTTTTCGTGAAAATTGCCTACAGCGCGCTATCCCTTCTGATAACTCGCTATAGAGCAGTTGCCGTGATCTTTCGATTTTTAGTAAAATGGGCAATAGCGTGCTATAGGCCTTGATTTCACGCTAGCGGATAGTCTGAAAAATTCGAGCTCTCGAATTTGTGTATATCGACCTAGAATAGTCCGCTATCCGTCATTACAGAGCATGATACACAACCCAATAGCATGCTATCCTCGTCAGTGATAGAAATCTCAAAATTCTAATGAGAAAAACGAGGGCACTTTCCTTTGCTTGATTTTTCTTTATCATGCACAGTTTTGCTTGGGAATCGTTGCTGAAACATTCTCTCATAACACCTGGATGATTCCTAGTGTGTCGCAGAGGCAAAACAACTTTATATTAAACAACGTTTTGAATTCAAATCATTTCGTACTCTCTTGCCCTTTAACCTGTAACTGCTAATTTAATAAAAACACTCATTCTCTAATTTTCAAAGATACAACACACACGATTTTGGCAAGTTAGATTGAGCTTTCCAAAGAGTATTTCAAAAGAAGAAGGTCGTGATTCTTGCATTTCCAATAAAAGCTTCGACATGAATCAAAGTTGCAAACTGTCTTGAAAATAAGCTCATTGTTTAGCAAGTTCTCCATTTTATTGCTTTTGTGCTGAGATTTTCAGAAGCTATCCATTGTTTTTAATTGTAGGTATATGAAGTGTTCTCAGTAAGAGAACACGTCACCTATATTCTTTCCCTGAGTGCTACAACTAATCATCAAAAACACATCAAACAGTAGCTTTCAAAGTATACAAAGATCAAGCTCTAAGAACGAAGACATATCTTAATGCTAATGTATTTGTTTGATCTTAGGTGTGTAGGGTAACCTCTCGATCAATCTCAGCACGAAATTTCTCTAAATTGCAAAGTCTTCAAAATCACTTGGATTTAGTATTTGATTTTGACAAAATATTTTCCGAAAGGTTTTAATCATAAATTCAATGAGTTTCGAGACTACGGAATGGTTCTTAAATGTTAAAATATTAATTTTTCCAAAATCGGGCTATCCAGCACATTGCCAAAAATTTTCAAAAGGCAATAGCGCACTATTAGTGTTGATAGCACGCTGATATGGTTGAATAATCAAAAATACATTTTTTCTTGAAAATTGCCTACAGCGCGCTATCCCTTCTGATAACTCGCTATAGAGCAGTTGTCGTGATCTTTCGATTTTTAGTAAAACGGGCAATAGCATGCTATAGGCCTTGATTGCACACTATCGAATAGTCCAAGAAAATGGAGCTCTCTGGTTTGTGTATATCGAGCTGCAATAGTCCGCTATCCGTCATTAGAGAGCATGATACATAACCCAATAGCATGCTATAGACGTTAGAGTTAGAAATCTCACAATTCTAATGAGAAAAACTTGGGCGCTTTCCCTTGCTCGATTTTCCTATTCCAGTCACAATTTTGACTAGGAATCATAGCTCAAACATTCTCCCCTAACACCTGGATGATTCCCAGTGTGTCGCACGGGCAAAACAACTTTATATTAAACAACGTTTTGAATTTAAATCATTTCGTACTCTCTTGCTTTTTAACCTGCAACTGCTAGTTTAATAAAAACACTGATTCTCTAATTTTCAAAGATACAACACACACGATTTTGGCAAGTTAGATTGAGATTTTTAAAGAGTATTTCAAAAGAAGAAAGTCGTGATTCTTGCATTGCCAATAAAAGTATCGACCTTAATCAAAATTGCAAACTATCTTGAAGATAACCTCATTGTTTACCAAGTTCTTAATTTTATCCCTTTTGTGCTGAGATTTTCAGAAGCTGTCCATTGTTTGAAACTGTAGGTATATGAAGTGTTCTCAGTAAGAGAACGCGTCACCTATATTCTTTCTCTGAGTGCTACAACTAATCGTCAAGAACACATCAAACAATAGGTAGTCCTGAAGATAACCTCATTTTATCCCTTTTGTGCTGAGATTTTCGGAAGCTATCCATTGTTTTAGACTGTAGGTATATGAAGTGTTCTCAGTAAGAGTGTACGTCACCTATATTCTTTGTCTGAGTACTACAACTAATCATCAAGAACACATCAAACAATAGCTTTCAAAGTCTACAAAGATCAAGCTCTAAGAACGAAGACATATCTCAATGCTAATGCATTATTGTGATCTTACGTGTGTAGGGTAATCTCTCGATCAATCCTAGCACGAAAACTCTCTAAATAGCAAAGTCTTCAAAATCACTTGGATTTAGTATTTGATTTTGACAAAATATTTTTCGAAAGGTTTTAATCATAATTTCAAGGAGTTTCAAATGATTTAAAAGTGTTTTGAGACTAAGGAATGGTTCTTAAGTGTTAAAATATTAATTTTTCCAAAATCGGGTTGTCCAGCACTTTGCCAAAATTTTTCAAAAGGCAATAGCGTACTATCAGTGTTGATAGCACGCTGATAGGGTTCAATAATCAAAAATATATTTTTCTTGAAAATTGCCTACAGCGCGCTATCCCGTCTGATAACTAGCTATAGAGCAGTTGCCGTTGTCTTTTGATTTTTAGTAAAATGGGCAATAGCGTGCTAAAGGCCTTGATTGCAATGTATCGGAAAGTCTGAAAAACTTTAGCTCTTGGGTTTGTGTACATCGACCTGCAATAGTCCGCTAATCGTCATTGGAGAGCACGATACGCAACCCAATAGCATGCTATCCAGGTTAGAGTTATAAATCTCAAAATTTCTAATGAGAAATACGTGGGCCCTTTCCCTTGCTCGATTTTTCTATTCCTTGCACAGTTTTGACTGGGAATCGTAGCTGAAACATTCTCCCCTAACACCTGGATGATTCCCAGTGTGTCGCACGGGCAAAACAACTTTATATTAAATAACGTTTTGAATTCAAATCATTTCGTAATCTCTTGCTCTTTAACCTGCAACTGCCTATTTAATAAAACACTCATTTTCTAATTTTCAAAGATACAACACACACGATTTTTGCAAGTTAGCCTGAGCTTTCCAAAAGGTATTTCAAAAGAAGAAAGTCGTTATTTTTGCATTGCCAATAAAGTCATCGACCTGAATCAAAATTGCAAACAATCTTGAAGAGAACCTCATTGTTTAGCAATTCTTCATTTCATCCCTTTTGTGCTGAGATTTTCAGAAGCTATCCATCGTTTTAATCTGTAGGTATATGAAGTGTTCTCAGTAAGAGAACACGTCACCTATACTTTTTCTCTGAGTGCTACAACTAATCATCAAGAACACATCAAACAATATCTTTCAAAGTCTACAAAGATCAAGCTCTAAGAACGAAGACTTATCTCAATGCTAATGCAGTAGTTTGACCTTAGGTGTGTAGGGTAACCTCTCGATCAATCTCAGCACGAAAACTCTCTAAATTGCAAAGTCTTCAAAATCACTTGGATTTAGTATTTGATTTCGACAAAATATTTTTCGAAAGGTTTTAATCATAATTTCAAGGAGTTTCGAATGATTTAAAAGTGTTTTGAGACTAAGGAATGGTTCTTAAGTGTTAAAATATTAATTTTTCCAAAATCGGGGTGTCCAGCACTTTGCCAAAGAGTATTTCAAAAGAAGAAAGTCGTGATTCATGCATTGCCAATAAAAGCATCGACCTTAATTAAAATTGCAAACTGCCTTGAACATAACATCATTGTTTAGCAAGTTCTTCATTTTATCCCTTTTGTGCTGATATTTTTAGAAGCTATCCATTATTTTAAACTGTAGGTATATGAAGTGTTCTCAGTAAGAAAACACGTCACCTATATTCATTCTCTGAGTGCTACAACTAATCATGTAGAACACGTCAAACAATAGCTATCAAAGATTACAAAGATCAAGCTTTAAGAACGAATACATATCTCAATGCTAATGCGTTAGTTTGATCTTAGGTGTGTAGGGTAACCTCTCGCTCAATCTCAGCACGAAAACTCTCAAAATTGCAAAGTCTTCAAAATCACTTGGATTTAGTATTTGATTTTGACAAAATATTTTCTGAAAGGTTTTAATCATAATTTCAATGAGTTTCGAGACTACGGAATGGTTTTTAAGTGTTAAAATATTAATTTTTCCAAAATCGGGCTATCCAGCACATTGCCAAAATTTTTCAAAAGGCAATAGCTCACTATCAGTTTTGATAGCACGCTGATATGGTTGAATAATCAAAAACACATTTTTCTTGAAAATTGCCTACAGCGCGCTATCCCTTCTGATAACTCGCTATAGACCAGTTGTCGTGATCTTTCGATTTTTAGTAAAATGGGCAATAGCATGCTATAGGCCTTGATTGCACACTATCGAAAAGTCCAAGAAAATGGAGCTCTCTGGTTTGTGTATATCGAGCTGCAATAGTCCGCTATCCGTCATTAGAGAGCATGATACATAACCCAAAAGCATGCAATAGACGTTAGAGTTAGAAATCTCACAATTCTAATGAGAAAAACTTGGGCCCTTTCCCTTGCTCGATTTTCCTATTCCAGTCACAATTTTGACTAGGAATCGTAGCTGAAACATTCTCCCCTAACACCTGGATGATTCCCAGTGTGTCGCACGGGCAAAACAACTTTATATTAAACAACGTTTTGGATTCAAATCATTTCGTACTCTCTTGCTCTTTAACCTGCAACTGCTAATTTAATAAAAACACTGATTCTCTAATTTTCAAAGATACAACACACACGATTTTGGCAAGTTAGATTGAGCTTTTCAAAGAGTTTTTCAAAAGAAGAAAGTCGTGATTCTTGCATTGCCAATAAAAGCATCGACCTTAATCAAAATTGCAAACTGTCTTGAAGATAACTTTATTGTTTACCAAGTTCTTCATTTTAGCCCTTTTGTGCTGAGATTTTCAGAAGCTGTCCATTGTTTGAAACTGTAGGTATATGAAGTGTTCTCAGTAAGAGAACACGTCACCTATATTCTTTCTCTGAGTGCTACAACTAATCATCAAGAACACATCAAACAATAGCTATAATAGTCTTGAAGATAACCTCATTTTATCCCATTTGTGCTGAGATTTTCGGAAGCTATCCATAGTTTTAGACTGTAGGTATATGAAGTGTTCTCAGTAAGAGTGTACGTCACCTATATTCTTTGTCTGAGTGCTACAACTAATCATCAAGAACACATTAAACAATAGCTTTCAAAGTCTACAAAGATCAAGCTCTAAGAACGAAGACATATCTCAATGCTAATGCATTAGTTTCATCTTACGTGTGTAGGGTAATCTCTTGATCAATCCTAGCACGAAAACTCTCTAAATAGCAAAGTCTTCAAAATCACTTGGATTTAGTATTTGATTTTGACAAAATATTTTTCGAAAGGTTTTAATCATAATTTCGAGGAGCTTCGAATGATTTAAAAGTGTTTTGAGACAAAGGAATGGTTCTTAAGTGGTAAAATATTAATTTTTCCAAAATCGGGTTGTCCAGCACTTTGCCAAAATTTTTCAAAAGGCAATAGCGTTCTATCAGTGTTGATAGCACGCTGATAGGGTTCAATAATCAAAAATATATTTTTCTTAAAAATTGCCTACAGCGCGCTATCCCTTCTGATAACTCGCTATAGAGCAGTTGCCGTTGTCTTTCGATTTTTAGTAAAATGGGCAATAGCGTGCTAAAGGCCTTGATTGCAATGTATCGTAAAGTCTGAAAAACTTTAGCTCTTGGGTTTGTGTACATCGACCTGCAATAGTCCGCTATTCGTCATTGGAGAGCACGATACGCAACCCAATAGCATGCTATCCAGGTCAGAGTTAGAAATCTCAAATTTCTAATGAGAAATACGTGGGCCCTTTCCTTTGCTCGATTTTTCTATTCCTTGCACAGTTTTGACTGGGAATTGTAGCTGAAACATTTCCACTAACACCTGGATAACTCCCATTGTGTCGCACGATCAAAACAACTTTATATTAAACCATGTTTTGAATTCAAATCATTTCCTACTCTCTTGCTCTTTAACCTGCAACAGCTAATTTAATAAAACACTCATTCTGTAATTTCCAAAGATACAACACACACGATTTTTGCAAGTTAGATTGAGCTTTCCAAAGAGTATTTCAAAAGAAGAAGGTCGTGATTCTTGCATATCCAATAAAAGCTTCAACATGAATCAAAATTGCAAACTGTCTTGAAAATAAGCTCATTGTTTAGCAAGTTCTTCTTTTTATTGCTTTTGTGCGGAGATTTTCAGAAGCTATCCATTGTTTTAAACTGTAGGTATATGAAGTGTTCTCAGTAAGAGAACACGTCACCTATATTCTTTCTCTAAGTGCTACAACTAATCACCAAAAACACATCAAACAGTAGCTTTCAAAGTCTACGAAGATCAAACTCTAAGAACGAATACATATCTTAATGCTAATGCATTAGTTTGATCTTAGGTGTGTAGGGTAACCTCTCGATCAATCTCAGCACGAAAACTCTCTAAATTGCAAAGTCTTCAAAATCACTTGGATTTAGTATTTGATTTCGACAAAATATTTTCCGAAAGGTTTTAATCATAATTTCAAGAAGTTTCGAATGATTTAAAAGTGTTTTGAGACTAAGGAATGGTTCTTAAGTGTTAAAATATTAATTTTTCCAAAATCGGCCTACACAGCACTTTGCCAAAATTTTTCAAAAGGCAATAGCGCACTATCAGTGTTGATAGCACGCTGATGGGGTTGACTAATGAAAAACAAATTTTTCTTGAAAATTGCCTACAACGCGCTATCCCTTCTGATAACTCGCTATAGAGCAGTTGCCGTGATCTTTCGAATTTTAGTAAAATGGGCAATAGCGTGCTATAGGCCTTGATTGCACGCAATCGGAAAGTTTGAAAAACTCGAACTCGTGGGTTTGTGTATATCGACCTGCAATAGTCCTTAATCCGTCATTAGAGAGCATGATACACAACCCAATAGCATGCTATCCTGGTAAGAGCTAGTAATCTCAAATTTCTATTGAGAAAAACGAGGGCCCTTTCCATTGCTCGATTTTTCTATTCCTTGCACAGTTTTGACTAGGAATCGTAGCTGAAACATTCTCCCCTAACACCTGGATGATTCCCAGTGTGTCGCACGGGCAAAACAACTTTATATTAAATAACGTTTTGAATTCAAATCGTTTCGTAATGTCTTGCTCTTTAACCTGCAACTGCTTATTTAATAAAACACTCATTTTCTAATTTTCAAAGATACAACACACACGATTTTTGCAAGTTAGCCTGAGCTTTCCAAAAGGTATTTCAAAAGAAGAAAGTCGTTATTTTTGCATTGCCAATAAAAGCATCGACCTGAATCAAAATTGCAAACTATCTTGAAGAGAACCTCATTGTTTAGCAATTCTTCATTTCATCCCTTTTGTGCTGAGATTTTCAGAAGCTATCCATCGTTTTAATCTGTAGGTATATGAAGTGTTCTCAGTAAGAGAACACGTCACCTATACTTTTTCTCTGAGTGCTACAACTAATCATCAAGAACACATCAAACAATATCTTTCAAAGTCTACAAAGATCAAGCTCTAAGAACGAAGACTTATCTCAATGCTAATGCATTAGTTTGATCTTAGGTGTCTAGGGTAACCTCTCGATCAATCTCAGCAGGAAACCTCTCTAAATTGCAAAGTCTTCAAAATCACTTGGATTTAGTATTTGATTTCGACAAAATATTTTTCGAAAGGTTTTAATCATAATTTCAAGGAGTTTCGAATGATTTAAAAGTGTTTTGAGACTAAGGAATGGTTCTTAAGTGTTAAAATATTAATTTTTCTAAAATCGGGCTGTCCAGCACTTTGCCAAAGAGTATTTCAAAAGAAGAAAGTCGTGATTCATGCATTGCCAATAAAAGCATCGACCTTAATCAAAATTGCAAACTGTCTTGAAGATAACATCATTGTTTAGCAAGTTCTTCATTTTATCTCTTTTGTGCTGAGATTTTCAGAAGCTATCTATTGTTTTAAACTGTAGGTATATGAAGTGTTCTCAGTAAGAAAACACGTCACCTATATTCTTTCTCTGAATGCTACAACTAATCATGAAGAACACGTCAAACAATAGCTATCAAAGATTACAAAGATCAAGCTTTAAGAATGAATACATATCTCAATGCTAATGCGTTAGTTTGATCTTAGGTGTGTAGGGTAACCTCTCGCTCAATCTCAGCACGAAAACTCTCCAAATTGCAAAGTCTTAAAAATCACTTTGATTTAGTATTTGATTTTGACAAAATATTTTCTGAAAGGTTTTAATCTTAATTTCAATGAGTTTCGAGACTACGGAATGGTTCTTAAGTGTTAAAATATTAATTTTTCCAAAATCGGGCTATCCAGCACATTGCCAAAAATTTTCAAAAGGCAATAGCGCACTATCAGGGTTGATAGCACGCTGATATGGTTGAATAATCAAAAATACATTTTTCTTGAAAATTGCCTACAGCGCGCTATCCCTTCTGATAACTCGGTAAAGAGCAGTTGTCGTGATCTTTCGATTTTTAGTAAAATGGGCAATAGCATGCTATAGGCTTTGATTGCACACTATGGAAAAGTCCAAGAAAATGGAGCTCTCTGGTTTGTGTATATCGAGCTGCAATAGTCCGCTATTCGTCATTAGAGAGCATGATACATAACCCAATAGCATGCTATAGACGTTAGAGTTAGAAATCTCACAATTCTAATGAGAAAAACTTGGGCCCTTTCCCTTGCTCGATTTTCCTATTCCAGTCACAATTTTGACTAGGAATCATAGCTGAAACATTCTCCCCTAACACCTGGATGATTCCCAGTGTGTCGTACGGGCAAAACAACTTTATATTAAACAACGTTTTGAATTCAAATCATTTCGTACTCTCTTACTCTTTAACCTGCAACTGCTAATTTAATAAAAACACTGATTCTCTAATTTTCAAAGATACAACACACACGATTTTGGCAAGTTAGATTGAGCTTTTGAAAGAGTATTTCAAAAGAAGAAAGTCGTGATTCTTGCATTGCCAATAAGAACATCGACCTGAATCAAAATTGCAAATAGTCTTGAAGATAACCTCATTGTTTACCAAGTTCTTCATTTTATCCCTTTTGTGCTGAGATTTTCAAAAGCTGTCCATTGTTTGAAACTGTATGTATATGAAGTGTTCTCAGTAAGAGAACACGTCACCTATATTCTTTCTCTGAGTGCTACAACTAATCATCAAGAACACATCAAACAATAACTCTAATAGTCTTGAAGATAACCTCATTTTATCCCATTTGTGCGGAGATTTTCGGAAGCTATCCATTGTTTTAGACTGTAGGTATATGAAGTGTTCTCAGTAAGAGTGTACGTCACCTATATTCTTTGTCTGAGTGCTACAACTAATCATCAAGAACACATTAAACAATAGCTTTCAAAGTCTACAAAGATCAAGCTCTAAGAACGAAGACATATCTCAATGCTAATGCATTAGTTTCATCTTACGTGTGTAGGGTAATCTCTTGATCAATCCTAGCACGAAAACTCTCTAAATTGCAAAGTCTTCAAAATCACTTGGATTTAGTATTTGATTTCGACAAAATATTTTTCGAAAGGTTTTAATCATAATTTCAAGGAGTTTCGAATGATTTAAAAGTGTTTTGAGACTAAGGAATGGTTCTTAAGTGTTAAAATATTAATTTTTCCAAAATCGGGCTGTCCAGCACTTTGCCAAAGAGTATTTCAAAAGAAGAAAGTCGTGATTCATGCATTGCCAATAAAAGCATCGACCTTAATCAAAATTGCAAACTGTCTTGAAGATAACATCATTGTTTAGCAAGTTCTTCATTTTATCCCTTTTGTGCTGAGATTTTCAGAAGCTATCTATTGTTTTAAACTGTAGGTATATGAAGTGTTCTCAGTAAGAAAACACGTCACCTATATTCTTTCTCTGAATGCTACAACTAATCATGAAGAACACGTCAAACAATAGCTATCAAAGATTACAAAGATCAAGCTTTAAGAATGAATACATATCTCAATGCTAATGCGTTAGTTTGATCTTAGGTGTGTAGGGTAACCTCTCGCTCAATCTCAGCACGAAAACTCTCCAAATTGCAAAGTCTTAAAAATCACTTTGATTTAGTATTTGATTTTGACAAAATATTTTCTGAAAGGTTTTAATCTTAATTTCAATGAGTTTCGAGACTACGGAATGGTTCTTAAGTGTTAAAATATTAATTTTTCCAAAATCGGGCTATCCAGCACATTGCCAAAAATTTTCAAAAGGCAATAGCGCACTATCAGTGTTGATAGCACGCTGATATGGTTGAATAATCAAAAATACATTTTTCTTGAAAATTGCCTACTGCGCGCTATCCCTTCTGATAACTCGGTAAAGAGCAGTTGTCGTGATCTTTCGATTTTTAGTAAAATGGGCAATAGCATCCTATAGGCCTTGATTGCACACTATCGAAAAGTCCAAGAAAATGGAGCTCTCTGGTTTGTGTATATCGAGCTGCAATAGTCCGCTATTCGTCATTAGAGAGCATGATACATAACCCAATAGCATGCTATAGACGTTAGAGTTAGAAATCTCACAATTCTAATGAGAAAAACTTGGGCCCTTTCCCTTGCTCGATTTTCCTATTCCAGTCACAATTTTGACTAGGAATCATAGCTGAAACATTCTCCCCTAACACCTGGATGATTCCCAGTGTGTCGTACGGGCAAAACAACTTTATATTAAACAACGTTTTGAATTCAAATCATTTCGTACTCTCTTACTCTTTAACCTGCAACTGCTAATTTAATAAAAACACTGATTCTCTAATTTTCAAAGATACAACACACACGATTTTGGCAAGTTAGATTGAGCTTTTGAAAGAGTATTTCAAAAGAAGAAAGTCGTGATTCTTGCATTGCCAATAAGAGCATCGACCTGAATCAAAATTGCAAACAGTCTTGAAGATAACCTCATTGTTTACCAAGTTCTTCATTTTATCCCTTTTGTGCTGAGATTTTCAAAAGCTGTCCATTGTTTGAAACTGTATGTATATGAAGTGTTCTCAGTAAGAGAACACGTCACCTATATTCTTTCTCTGAGTGCTACAACTAATCATCAAGAACACATCAAACAATAGCTCTAATAGTCTTGAAGATAACCTCATTTTATCCCATTTGTGCGGAGATTTTCGGAAGCTATCCATTGTTTTAGACTGTAGGTATATGAAGTGTTCTCAGTAAGAGTGTACGTCACCTATATTCTTTGTCTGAGTGCTACAACTAATCATCAAGAACACATCAAACAATAGCTTTCAAAGTCCACTAAGATCAAGCTCTAAGAACGAAGACATATCTCAATGCTAATGCATTAGTTTGATCTTACGTGTGTAGGGTAACCTCTCGATCAATCCTAGCACGAAAACTCTCTAAATAGAAAAGTCTTCAAAATCACTTGGATTTAGTATATGATTTTGACAAAATATTTTTCGAAAGGTTTTAATCATAATTTCAAGGAGTTTCGAATGATTTAAAAGTGTTTTGAGCCTAAGGAATGGTTCTTAAGTGTTAAAATATTAATTTTTCCAAAATCGGGTTGTCCAGCACTTTGCCAAAATTTTTCAAAAGGCAATAGCGTACTATCAGTGTTGATAGCACACTGATAGGGTTCAATAATCAAAAATATATTTTTCTTGAAAATTGCCTACAGCGCGCTATCCCTTCTGATAACTCGCTATAGTGCAGTTGTCGTTGTCTTTCGAATTTTAGTAAAACGGGCAATAGTGTGCTAAAGGCCTTGATTGCAATGTATCGGAAAGTCTGAAAAACTTTAGCTCTTGGGTTTGTGTACATCGACCTGCAATAGTCCGCTATTCGTCATTGGAGAGCACGATACGCAACCCAATAGCATGCTATCCAGGTCAGAGTTAGAAATCTCAAATTTCTAATGAGAAATACGTGGGCCCTTTCCCTTGCTCGATTTTTCTATTCCTTGCACAGTTTTGACTGGGAATTGTAGCTGAAACATTCTCCACTAACACCTGGATGACTCCCATTGTGTCGCACGATCAAAACAACTTTATATTAAACAATGTTTTGAATTCAAATCATTTCCTACTCTCTTGCTCTTTAACCTGCAACTGCGAATTTATTAAAACACTCATTCTGTAATTTCCAAAGATACAACACACACGATTTTTGCAAGTTAGATTGAGCTTTCCAAAGAGTATTTCAAAAGAAGAAGGTCGTGATTCTTGCATATCTAATAAAAGCTTCAACATGAATCAAAATTGCAAGCTGTCTTGAAAATAAGCTCATTGTTTAGCAAGTTCTTCTTTTTATTGCATTTGTGCTGAGATTTTCAGAAGCTGTCCATTGTTTTAAATTGTAGGTATATGAAGTGTTCTCAGTAAGGGAACACGTCACCTATATTCTTTCTCTAAGTGCTACAACTAATCATCAAAAACACATCAAACAGTAGCTTTCAAAGTCTACAAAGGTCCAGCTCTAAGAACGAAGACTTATCTCAATGCTAATGCATTAGTTTGATCTTAGGTGTGTAGGGTAACCTCTCGATCAATCTCGGCACGAAAACTCTCTAAATTGCAAAGTCTTCAAAATCACTTGGATTTAGTATTTGATTTCGACAAAATATTTTCCGAAAGGTTTTAATCATAATTTCAAGGAGTTTCGAATGATTTAAAAGTGTTTTGAGACTAAGGAATGGTTCTTAAGTGTTAAAATATTAATTTTTCCAAAATCAGCCTATACAGCACTTTGCCAAAAATTTTCAAAAGGCAATAGCGCACTATCAGTGTTGATAGCACGCTAATAGGGTTGAATAATCAAAAATATATTTTTCTTGAAATTTGCCTACAACGCGCTATCCCTTATGATAACTCGCTATAAAGCAGTTGCCGTGATCTTTCGTTTTTTAGTAAAATAGGCAATAGCGTGCTATAGGCCTTGATTGCACGCTATCGAAAAGTCTGAAAAACTCGAACTCTTGGGTTTGTGTATATCGACCTGCAATAGTCCTCTATCCGTCATTAGAGAGCATGATACACAACCCAATAGCATGCTATCCTTGTCAGAGCTAGTAATCTCAAATTTCTATTGAGAAAAACGAGGGCCCTTTCCATTGCTCGATTTTTCTATTCCTTGCACAGTTTTGACTAGGAATCGTAGCTGAAACATTCTCCCCTAACACCTGGATGATTCCCAGTGTGTCGCACGGGCAAAACAACTTTATATTAAATAATGTTTTGAATTAAAATCATTTCGTAATCTCTTGCTCTTTAACCTGCAACTGCTTATTTAATAAAACACTCATTTTCTAATTTTCAAAGATACAACACACACGATTTTTGCAAGTTAGCCTGAGCTTTCCAAAAGGTATTTCAAAAGAAGAAAGTCGTTATTTTTGCATTGCCAATAAAAGCATCGACTTGAATCAAAATTGCAAACTATCTTGAAGAGAACCTCATTGTTTAGCAATTCTTCATTTCATCCCTTTTGTGCTGAGATTTTCAGAAGCTATCCATCGTTTTAATCTGTACGTATATGAAGTGTTCTCAGTAAGAGAACACGTCACCTATACTGTTTCTCTGAGTGCTACAACTAATCATCAAGAACACATCAAACAATATCTTTCAAAGTCAACAAAGATCAAGCTCTAAGAACGAAGACTTATCTCAATGCTAATGCATTAGTTTGATCTTAGGTGTGTAGGGTGACCTCTCGATCAATCTCAGCATCAAAACTCTCTAAATTGCAAAGTCTTCAAAATCACTTGGATTTAGTATTTGATTTTGACAAAATATTTTCCGAAAGGTTTTAGTCATAAGTTCAATGAGTTTTGAATGATTTAAATGTGTTTTGAGACAAAGGAATGGTTCTTAAGTGTTAAAATATAATTTTTTCCAAAATCGGGCTATCCAGCACTTTGGCAAAAAATTTTAAAAAGCAATAGCGCACTATCAGTGTTGATAGCACGCTGATAGGGTTGAATAATCAAAAATATATTTTTCTTCAAAATTGCCTGAGGCGCGCTATCCCTTCTGATAATTCGCTAGAGAGTAGTTGCCGTGATCTTTCGATTTTTAGTAAAATGGGTAATAGCGTGCTATAGGCCTTGATTACATGCTATCGAAAAGTCTGAAAAACTCGAGCCCTTGGGTTTGTGTATATCGACCTGCCATAGTCGGATATCCGTCATTAGAGAGAGCATGATGCACAACCCAATAGCTTGCTATCCATGTCAGAGTTAGAAATCTCAAATTTCTAATGAGAAAAATGTGGGCCCTTTCCCTTGCTCGATTTTTCTATTCCTTGCACAGTTTTGACTGGGAATCGTGGCTGAAACATTCTCTACTAACACCTGGATGATTCCTATTGTGTCGCACGATCAAAACAACTTTGTATTAAACAATGTTTTGGATTGAAATCATTTCCTATACTCTTGCTCTTCCACCTGCAACTGCTAATTTAATAAAACACTCATTCTCTAATTTTCAAAGATACAACACACACGATTTTTGCAAGTTAGACTGAGCTTTCCAAAGAGTATTTCAAAAGAAGAAAGTCGTGATTCTTGCATTGCAAATAAAAGCTTCGACCTGAATCAAAATTGCAAAGTTTCTTGAAGATAACCTCATTTTATCCCTTTTATGCTGAGATTTTTAGAAGCTATCCATTGTTTTAAACTGTAGGTATATGAAGTGTTCTCAATAAGAGAACACGTCACCTATATTCTTTCTCTGAGTGCTACAATTAATCATCAAGAACAAAATCAAACAATAGCTTTCAAAGTCTACAAAGATCAAGCTCTAAGAACGAAGACATATCTCAATGCTAATGCATTAGTTTGATTTTAGGTGTGTAGGGTAACCTCTCGATCAATCTTAGCACGAAAACTCTCTAAATTGCAAAGTCTTCAAAATCACATAGATTTAGTATTCGATTTTGACAAAAATATTTTTCGAAAGGTTTTAATCATAATATCAATGAGTTTTGAATGATTTAAAAGTGTTTTGAGACAATAAAATGGTTGTTATGTGTTAAAATATTAATTTTCCCAAAATCGGGCTATCTAGCACTTTGCCAAAATTTTTCAAAAGGTAATAGCGCACTATCAGTGTTGATAGCACGCTGATAGGGTTGAACAATCAAAAATATATTTTTCTTGAAAATTGCCAACAACGCGCTATCCCTTTTGATAACTCAATATAGAGTAGTTGCTGTGATCTTTCGATTTGTAGTAAAATGGGCAATAGCGTGCTATAGGCCTTGATTGCACGCTATCGGAAAGTCCAAAAAACTCGAGCTCTCGAGTTTGTGCATATCGACCTGCAATAGTCTGCTATTCGTTATTGGAGAGCATGATACACAAGCCAATAGCATGCTATAGACGTTAGAGTTAGAAATCTCACAATTCTAACAAGAAAAACTTGGGCCCTTTCGCTTGCTCCATTTTTCTATTCCTTGCACAATTTTGACTGGGAATCGTAGCTGAAACATTCTCCACTAACACTTGGATGATGCCCATTGTGTCGCCCACGCAAAACAACTTTAGACTAAATAATGTTTTGAATTCAAATCATTTCCTACTCTCTTGCTCTTTAACCTGCAACTGCTAATTTAATAAAACACTCATTTTCTAATTTTCAAAGATACAACACACACGATTTTTGAAAGTTAGACTGAGCTTTCCAAATAGTATTCCAAAAGAAGAAAGTCGTGATTCTTGCATAGCCAATAAAAGCTTCGACCTGAATCAAAATTGCAAACTATCTTGGAGATAATCTCATTTTGTCCCTTTTGTGCTGAGATTTTCAGAAGCGATCCATTGTTTTAAACTGTAGGTATATGAAGTGTTCTCAGTAAGAGAACACGTCACCTATATTCTTCCTCTGAGTGCTACAACTAATCATCAAGAACACATCAAACAATAGCTATAATAGTCTACAAAGATCTAGCTCTAGGGACGAAGAGATATCTCAATGCTAATGCATTAGTTTGATCTTAGGTGTGTAGGGTAACCTCTCGATCAATCTCAGCATTAAAACTCTCTAAATTACAAATTCTTCAAAGATACAACACACACGATTTTTGCAAGTTAGACTGAGCTTTCCAAAGCGTATTTCAAAAGAAGAAAGTCGTGATTCTTGCATTGCTAATAAAAGCTTCGACCAGAATCAAAATTGCAAACTGTCTTGAAGATAACCTCATTTTATCCCTTTTGGGCAGAGATTTTCAGAAGCTATCCATTGTTTTAAACTGTTGGTATATGAAGTGTTCTCAGAAAGAGAACACATCACCTATATGCTTTCTCTAAGTGCTACAACTAATCATCAAGAACAAATCAAAAAATAGCTTTCAAAGTCTATAAAGTTCAAGCTCTAAGAACGAAGACATATCTGAATGCTAATGCATTAGTTTGATCTTAGGTGTGTAGGGTAACCTCTTGATCAATCTCACCATGAAAACTCTCTAAATTGCAAAGTCTTCAAAATCTCTTGGATTTAGTATTTGATTTTGACAAAATATTTTCCGAAAGGTTTTAATCATAATTTCAACGAGTTTTGAATGATTTAAAAGTGTTTTGAGACAATGAAATGGTTCTTAAGTGTTAAAATATTAATTTTTCCAAAATCGGGCAATTCAGAACTTTGCCAACATTTTTCGAAAGGCAATAGCTCACTATCAGTGTTGATAGCACGCTGATAGGGTTGAATAATCAAAAATCTATTTTTTCTTGAAGATTGCCTACAACGCACTATCCCTTTTGATAACTCGCGACAGAGCAGTTGTCGTGATCTTTCAATTTTTAGTAAAATGGGCAATAGCGTGCTATAGGCCTTGATTGCACGCTATCGGAAAGTCCAAAAAATTTGAGCTCCCGGGTTTGGGTATATCGGCCTACAATAGTCCGCTATTTGTCATTAGAGGGCATAATAGACAACCCAATTGCATGCTATAAACGTTGGAGTTAGAAATCACACAGTTCTAACGAGGAAAACTTGGGCCCTTTCCGTTACTCAATTTTTCTATTCCTTGCACAGTTTTGACTGGGAATCATAGCTGAAACATTCTCCACTAACACCTGGTTGATTTTCGTTGTGTCGCACGATCAAAACAACTTTATATTAAAACATGTTTTGAATTCAAATCATTTCCTACTCTCTTGCTCTTTAACCTGCAACTGCAAATTTAATAAAACATTCATTTTCTAATTTTCAAAGATACAACACACGATTTTTGCAAGTTAGACTGAGCTTTCCAAAGTGTATTTCAAAAGAAGAAAGTCATGATTCTTGCATTGCCAATAAAAGCTTCGACCTAAATCAAAATTGGAAACTGTCTTGAAGATAACCTCATTTTAACCCTTTTGTGTTGAGATTTTAAGAAGCTATCCATTGTTTTAAACTTAAGGTATATGAAGTGTTCTCAGTAAGAGAACACGTCACCTATATTCTTTCTCTGAGGGCTACAACTAATCATCAAGAACACATCAAACAATAGCTTTCAAAGTCTACAAAGAACAAACTCTAAGAACGAAGACATATCTCAATGCTAATGCATTAGTTTGATCTTAGGTGTGTACGGTAACCTCTCGATCAATCTCAGCACGAAAACTCTTTAAATTGCAAAGTCTTTGAAATCACTTGAATTTAGTATTTGATTTTGACAAAATATTTCCCGAAAGGTTTTAATCATAATTTCAATGAGTTTTGAATGATTAAAAAGTGTTTTGAGACAATGGAATGGTTCTTAAGTGTTAAAATATTAATTTTTCCAAAAATCGGGCGATCCAACACTTTGCCAAAAATTTTCAAAAGGCAATAGCGCTCTATCAGTGTTGATAGCACGCTGATAGGGTTGAATAATCAAAAATCTATTTTATCTTGAAAATTACGCGCTATCCCTTTTGATAACTCGCTATAGAGCAGTTGCAGTGATCTTTCGATTTTTAGTAAAATGGGCAATAGCGTGCTATAGGCATTGATTGCATGCTATCGGAAAGTACGAAAAACTCAAGCTCTCAGGTTTGTGTATATCGAGCTGCAATAGTCCGCTATCCGTGATTAGAGAGCATGATACACAACCCAATAGCATGCTATAGACGTTAGAGTTAGAAATCTCACAATTCTAACGAGAAAAACTTGGGCCTTTCCCTTGCTCAATTTTTTTATTCCTTGCACAGTTTTGACTGGGAATCGTAGCTGAAACATTCTCCACTAACACCTGGATGATTCCCGTTGTGTCGCACGATCGAAACAACTTTAGACTAAACAATATTTTGAATTCAAATCATTTCCTACTCTCTTGCTCTTTAACCTGCAACTGCTAATTTAATAAAACACTCATTTTCTAATTTTCAAAGATACAACACACACGATTTTTGCAAGTTAGACTGAGCTTTCCAAAGAGTTTTTCAAAAGAAGAAAGTCGTGATTCTTGCATTGCCAATAAAAGCTTCGACCTGAATCAAAATTGCAAACTGCCTTGGAGATAACCTCATTTTGTCCCTTTTGTGCTGAGATTTTCGGAAGCTATCAATTGTTTTAAACGGTAGGTATATGAAGTGTTCTCGGTAAGAGAACGCGTCACCTATATTCTTTCTCTGAGTGCTACAACTAATCATCAAGATCAAATCAAATAATAGCTTCCAAAGTCTACAAAGATCAAGCTCTAAGAACGAAGACGTATCTCAATGCGAATGCATTAGTTTGATCTTAGGTGTGTAGGGTAACCTCTCGATCAATCTCAGCACAAAAACTCTCTAAATTGTAAAGTCTTGAAAATCACTTGGATTCAGTATTTGATGTCAACAAAATATTTTCTGAAAGTTTTTAATAATGATTTCAACGAGTTTTGAACGATTTAAAAGTGTTTTGAGACAATGGAATGGTTTTTAAGTGTTAAAATATTAATTTTTCCAATATCAGGCTATCTAGCACTTTGCCAAAAAATTTTGAAAGGCAATAGCGCACTATCAGTGTTGATAGCACGCTGATAGGGTTGAATAATCAAAAATCTATTTTTTCTTGAAAATTAGGCGCTATCCCTTTTGAAAACTCGCTATAGAGCAGTTGCCGTGATCTTTCGATTTTTAGTAAAATGGGCAATTGCGTGCTATAGGCCTTGATTGCATGCTATCGGAAAGTACGAAAAACTCAAGCTCTCGGGTTTGTGTATATCGAGCTGCAATAGTCCGTTATCCGTCATTAGAGAGCATGATACACAACCCAATAGCATGCTATAGACGTTAGAGTTAGAAATCTCGCTATTCTAACGAGAAAAACTTGGGCTTTTCCCTTGCTCAATTTTTTTATTCCTTGCACAGTTTTGACTGGGAATCGTAGCTGAAACATTCTCCACTAACACCTGGATGATTCCCGTTGTGTCGCACGATCAAAACACTCATTTTTTAATTTAATAAAACACTCATTTTTTAATTTTCAAAGATACAACACACACGATTTTTGCAAGTTAGACTGAGCTTTCCAAAGAGTTTTTCAAAAGAAGAAAGTCGTGATTCTTGCATTGCCAATAAAAGCTTCGATCTGAATCAAAATTGCAAACTGTCTTGAAGATAACCTCATTTTATCCCTTTTGTGCTAAGATTTTCAGAAGCTATCCACTGTTTTAAACTGTAGGTATATGAAGAGTTCTCAGTAAGAGAACACTTCACCTATATTCTTTCTCTGAGTGCTACAACTAATCATCAAGAACACATCAAACAATAGCTATAATATTCTACAAAGATCTAGCTCTAAGGACGATGACATATCTCAATGCTAATGCATTACTTTGATTTTAGTTGTGTAGGGTAGCGTCTCCATCAATCTCAGCACGAAAACTCTCCAAATTGCAAAAACTTCAAAATCACTTGGATTTAGTATTTGATTTTGAAAAAATATTTTTCGAAAGGTTTTAATCATAATTTCAATTAGTTTTGAATGATTTAAAAGTGTTTTGAGACAATGGATTGGTTCTTAAGTGTTAAAATATTAATTTTTCCAAAATCGGGCCATCCAACACTTTGCCAAAATTTTTCAAAAGGCAATAGCGCACTATCAGTGTTTATAGCACGCTGATAGGGTGGAATAATCAAAAATCTATTTTTTTCTTGAAAATTGCCTACAACGCGCTATCCCTTTTGATAACTCGCTATAGAGCAGTTGCCGTGATCTTTCGATTTCTAGTAAAATGGGCAATTGCGTGCTATACGCCTTGATTGCATGCTATCGGAAAGTCCGAAAAACTCGAGCTCTTGAGTTTGTGTATATCGACCTGCAATAGTCCGCTATCCGTCATTAGAGAGTATGATACACAACCCAATAGCATGTTATAGACGTTAGAGTTAGAAATCTCAAAATTCTAACTAGAAAAACTTGGGCCTTTCCCTTGCTCGATTTTTCTATTCCTTGCAAAGTTTTTACCGAGAATCGTAGCTGAAACATTCTCCACTAACACCTGGATGATTCCCGTTGTGTCGCACGCGCAAAACAACTTTAGACTAAACAATGTTTTATACTCAAATCATTTCCTACTGTCTTGCTCTTTAACCTGCAACTGCTAATTTAATAAAACCCTCATTTTCTAATTTTCAAAGATACAACACACACGATATTTGTAACTTAGACTGAGCTTTCCAAAGAGTATTTCAAAAGAAGAAAGTCGTGATTCATGCATTGCCAATAAAAGCTTCGACCTGAATCAAAATTGCAAACTGTCTTGAAGATAACCGCATTTTATCCCTTTTGTGCTGAGATTTTCAGAAGCTATCCATTGTTTTAAACTGTAGGTATATGAAGTGTTCTCAGTAAGAGAACACGTCACCTATATTCTTTCTCTGAGTGCTACAACTAATCATCAAGACCACATCAAACAATAGCTATAATATTCTACAAAGATCTAGCTCTAAGGAAGAAGACATATCTCAATGCTAATGCATTAGTTTGATCTTAGTTGTGTAGGGTAGCGTCTCGATCAATCTCAGCACGAAAACTCTCTAAATTGCAAAAACTTCAAAATTACTTGGATTTAGTATTTGATTTTGACAAAATATTTTCCGAAAGGTTTTAATCATAATTTCAATTAGTTTTGAATGATTTAAAAGTGTTTTGAGACAATGGATTGGTTCTTAAGTGTTAAAATATTAATTTTTCCAAAATGGACCATCCAACACTTTGCCAATAATTTTCAAAAGGCAATAGCGCACTATAAGTATTGATAGCACGCTGATAAGGTTGAATAATCAAAAATATATTCTTCTTCAAAATTGCCTACAGCGCGCTATCGCTTATGATAACTCGCTATAGAGCAGTTGTCGTGATCTTTCAATTTTTAGAAAAATGGTCAATAGTGTGCTATGGCCCTTGATTGCACGTTATCAGAAAGTCTGAAAAACTCAAGCTCTTTGGTTTGTGTATATCGACCTGCAATAGTCCGCTATCCGTCATTATAGAGCATGATACACAACCCAATAGCATGCTATCCATGTCAGAGTTAGAAATCTCTAATTTCTAATGAGAAAAATGTGGGCCTTTCCCTTACTCGATTTTTCTATTACTTGCATAGTTTTGACTGGGAATCGTAGCTGAAACATTCTCCACTAACACCTGGATGATTCCCATTGTGTCGCACGATCAAAACAACTTTAGATTAAACAATGTTTTCAATTCAAATCATTTCCTACTCTCTTGCTCTTTAACATGCAACTGCTAATTTAATAAAACACTCCTTCTCTAATTTTTAAAGATACAAACACACGATTTTTGCAAGTTAGACTGAGCTTTCTAAAGATTATTTCAAAAGAAGAAAGTCATGAATCTTGCATTCCCAATAAAAGCTTCGACATGAATAAAAATTGCAAACCGTCTTGAGGATAACCTCATTGTTTAGCATGTTCTTCATTTTATCCCTTTTGTGCTGAAATTTTCAGAACCTATCCTTTGTTTAAAACTGTAGGTATATGAAGTGTTCTTAGTAAGAGAACACATTACCTATATTCTTTCTCTCAGTGCTACAACTAATCATCAAGAACACATTAAACAATAGCTATCAATGTTTACAAGGATCAAGCTCTAAGTACGAAGACATCTCAATGCTAATGCATTAGTTTGATCTTGGGTGAGCAGGGTACCCTCTCAATCAATCTCAGCACGAAAACTCTCTAAATTGCAAAGTCTTCAAAATCACTTGGATTTAGTATTTTATTTTGACAAAATATTTTCCGGAAGGTTTTAATAATAATTTCAATGAGTTTTCAATGATTTAAAAGTGTTTTGAGACAATGGAATGGTTCTTGAGTGTTAAAATATTAATTTTTAAAAAATCGGGCTATCCAGCACTTTGCCAAATTTTTTGAAAAGGCAATGGCGCACTATCAGCGTTGATAGCACGCTGATAGGGTTGAATAATCAAAAATCTATTTTTCTTGAAAATTGCCTGCAACGTGCTATCCCTTTTGATAACTCGCTATAGAGCAGTTGCCGTGATCTTTCAATTTTTAGTAAAATGGGCAATACCGTGCTATAGCCTTGATTGCACTCTGTCGAAAAGTTCGAAAAACACGACGTCTCAGGTTGTGTATATCGACCGACAATAGTCCGCTATCCGTCATTAATGGGCATGATACACAACCCAATAGCTTGCTATCCATGTCATATTTAGAAATATCGCATTTCTAACGAGAAAAATTTGGGTCCTTTCCTTTGCTCGATCTTTCTATTCCTTAAATAGTTTTGACTGGGAATCGTAACTTAAACATTCCCACTAACACCGGATGATTCCCATTGTGTCTCACGGGCAAAATAACTTTAGGTTAAACAATGTTTTCAATTCAAATCATTTGCTACTCTCTTGCTCTTTAACCTGCAACTGCTAATTTAATAAAACACTCATTCTCTTATTTTTAAAGATACAACACACACGATTTTTGCAAGTTACACTGAGCCTTCCAAAGATTATTTCAAAAGAAGAAAGTCGTGATTCTTGCATTGCCAATAAAAGCTTCGACATGAATGAAAATTGCAAACCGTCTTGAAGATAACCTCATTGTTTAGCAAGTTCTTCATTTTATCCCTTTTGTGCTGATATGTTCAAAAGCTATCCATTGTTTTAAACTATAGGTATATGAAGTGTTCTCAGTAAGAGAACACATTACCTATATTCTTTCTCTGAGTGCTACAACTAATCATAAAGAACACATTAAACAATAGCTATCAAGGTTTCAAAAGATCAAGCTCTAAGTACGAAGACATCTCAATGCTAATGCATTAGTTTGATCTTAGGTGTGCAGGGTAACCTCTCGATCAATCTCAGTACGAAAACTCTCTAAATTTCAAAGTCTTCAAAATCACTTGGATTTAGTATTTGATTTTGACAAAATATTTTCCGGAAGGTTTTATTCATAATTTCGATGATTTCCCAATGATTTAAAAGTGTTTTGAGACAATGGAATTGTTCTTAAGTGTTAAAATATTAATTTTTCCAAAATCGGGCTATCCAACACTATGCCAAAAATTTTCAAAAGGCAATAGCGCACTATCAGTGTTGATAGCACGTTGATGGGGTTGAACTATTAAAACTCAATTTTTCTTGAAAATTGCCTACAGCGCTATCCCTTTTGATAACTCGCTATAGAGCAGTTGCCGTGATCTTTCGATTTTTACTAAAATGGGCAATAGCGTGCTATAAGCCTTGATTGCATGCTATCGGAAAGACCGAAAAACACGAGCTCTCAGGTTTGTGTACATCGACCTGCAGTAGTACGTTATTCGCCATTAGAGAGCATTATGACAACTCTATAGCATGTTATCGCCATCTGAGCTAGAAATCTCGCCTTTCTAACGAGAAAAACGTAGGCCCTTTCCCTTGCTCGATTTTTCAATTCCTTGCACAGTTTTGACTGGGAATCGTAACTTAAACATTCTCCACTAACACCTGGATGATTCCCATTGTGTCGCACGGGCAAGACAACTTTAGATTAAACAATGTTTTGAATTCAAATAATTTCCTACTCTCTTGCTTTTTAACCTGCAACTGCTAATTTAATAAAACACTCATTCTCTAATTTTCAAAGATACAACACACACGATTTTTTCAAGTTAGAATGAGCTTTCCAAAGAGTATTTCAAAAGAAGAAAGTCGTGATTCTTGCATTGCCAATAAAAGTTTCGACCTGAATCAAAATTGCAAACAATCTTGAAGATAACCTCATTGTTTAGCAAGTTCTTCATTTTATCCCTTTTGTGCTGAGATTTTCAGAAGCTATCCATTGTTTTAAACTGTAGGTATATGAAGTGTTCTCAGTAAGAGAACACGTCACCTATATTCTTTCTCTAAGTGCTACAACTAATCATGAAGAACACATTAAACAATAGCTATCCATTGTTTTAAACTGTAGGTATATGAAGTGTTCTCAGTAAGAGAAAACATCACCTATATTCTTTCTCTTAGTGCTACAACTAATCATCAATAACATATCAAACAATTGCTATCAAAGTCTGCAATGATCAAGGTCTAAGAACGAAGACATATCCCAATGTTAATCCATTAGTTTGATCTTAGGTGTGTTGGGTAACCTCTCGATCATTCTCAGCACGAAAACTCTCTAAATTGCAAAGTCTTCAAAATGACTTGGATTTAGTATTTGATTTTGACAAAATATTTTCCGAAAGGTTTTAATCATAATTTCAATGAGTTTTGAATTATTTAAAAGTGTTTTGAGACAATGGAATGGTTCTTAAGTATTAAAATATTAATTTTTCCAAAATTGGGCTATCCAGCACTTTGCAAAAATTTCTTAAAAGGCAATAGCGCACTATTAGTGTTGATAGCACGCTGATAGGTTTGAATAATCAAAAATCTATTTTTCTTGGAAATTGCCTACAGCGCGCTATCCCTTTTGATAACTCGTTATACAGCAGCTGCCGTGATCTTTCGATTTTTAGTAAAATGGGCAATAGCGTGCTATAGGGCTTGATTGCACGCTGTCGAAAAGTCCGAAAAACACGAGCTCTCTGGTTGTGTATATCGATCGGCAATAGTCCGCTATCCATCAGTAAAAAGCATGATACACAACCTAATAGCTTGTTATCCATGTCAGATTTAGAAATCTCGCATTTCTAACAAAAAAAATGCTTCGATTTTTCTATTCCTTGCACAGTTTTGACTAGGAATCGTAACTTAAACATTCTCTACTACCACTTGGATGATTCCCATTGTGTCTCACGGGCAAAACAACTTTAGATTAAATAATGTTTTCAATTCAAATCATTTCCTACTCTCTTTCTTTTCAACCTGCAACTGTTAATTTAATAAAACACTCATTCTCTAATTTTCAAAGATACAACACACACGATTTTTGCAAGTTAGACTGAGCTTTCCAAAGAGTATTTCAAGAGAAGAAAGTCGTGATTTTTGCATTGCCTATAAAAGCTTCGACCTGAATCAAAATTGCAAACTGTCTTGAAGATAACCTCATTGTTTAGCAAGTTCTTCATTTTATTCCTTTTGTGCTGATATTTTCAGAAGCTATCCATTGTTTTAAACTGTAGGTTTATGAAGTGTTCTCAGTAAGAGAACACATCACCTATATTCTTTCTCTGAGTGCTACAACTAATCCTCCATAACACATCAAACAATACCTATCAAAGTTTACAAAGATCAAGCTCTAAGTACGAAGACATCTCAATGATAATGCATTAGTTTGATCTTAGGTGTGTAGGGTAACCTCACGATCATTCTCAACACGAAAACTCTCTAAATTGCAAAAATCTTCAAAATCACTAAGATTTAGTATTTGATTTTGACAAAATATTTTTCGGAAGGTTTTAATTATAATTTCAATGAGTTTTCAATGATTTAAAAGTGTTTTGAGACAATGGAATGGTTCTTAAGTGTTAAAATATTAATTTTCCCAAAATTGGGCTATCCAGCACTTTGCCAAAAAATTTTAAAAGGCAATAGCGCACTATCAGTGTTGATGGCACGCTGATAGGGTTAAATAATCAAAAATACATTTTTTATGAAAATTGCCTACAACGCGCAATCCCTTCTGATAACTCGTTATAGAGCAGTTGCCGTGGTCTTTCGATTTTTAGTAAAATGAGCAATAGCGTGCTATAGGCTTTGATTGCACGCTATCGGAAAGTCGAAAAACACGAGCTCTCGGGTTTGTGTATATCGACCTGCAATAGTACGCTATCCGTCATTAGAGAGCATGATACACAACCCAATAGCATGCTATCCACGTCTGAGTTTTTTAAAATATTTTCCGAAAGGTTTTAATCATAATTTCAATGAGTTTTTAATTATTTAAGACAGTGGAATGGTTCTTAGGTGTTAAAATATTAATTTTCCAAAATCGGGCTATCCAGCACTTTGCCAAAATTTCTTAAAAGGCAATAGCACACTATCAATGTTGAGAGCACGCTGATAGGTTTGAATAATCAAAAATCTCTTTTTCTTGAAAATTGCCTACAACGCGCTATCCCTTTTGATAACTCGCTATACAACAATTGCCGTGATCTTTCGATTTTTAGTAAAATGGTTATTAGCGTGTTATAGGCCTTGATTGCACGCAGTCCAACAGTCCGAAAAACACGAGCTCCCAAGTTGTGTATATCGACCGGCAATAGTCCGCTATCCATCATTACAGAGCATGATACACAACCCAATAGCATGTTATCCATGTCTGAGTTAGAAATCTCGCATTTCTAACGAGAAAAACGTAGGCCCTTTCCCTTGCTCGATTTTTCAATTCCTTGCACAGTTTTGACTGGGAATCATAACTGAAACATTCTCCACTAACACCTGGATGATTCCCATTGTGTCTCACGGGCAAAACAACTTTACATTAAACAATGTTTTTAATTTAAATAATTTCCTACTCTCTTGCTCTCTAACCTGCAACTGCTAATTTAATAAAACACTCATTCTCTAATTTTTAAAGATACAACACAAAATTTTTGCAACTTCGACTGAGTTTTCCAAAGGTTATTTCAAAAGAAGAAATTTGTGATTCTTGCATCGCCAATAAAAGCTTCGACATGAATGAAAATTGCAAATCGTCTTGAAGATAACCTCATTGTTTATCAAGTTCTTCATTTTATCCCTTTTGTGCTGAGATTTTCAGAAGCTTTCCATTGTTTTAAACAGTTGGTATATGAGGTGTTCTCAGTAGGAAAACACATCACCTATGTTCTTTCTCTGAGTGCTACAACTAATCATCAATAACACATCAAACAATAGCTATCAAAGTTTACAAAGATCAAGCTCTAAGTATGAAGACATCTCAATGCTAATGCATTAGTTTGATCTTAGGTGTGTAGGGTAACCTCACGATCATTCTCAGCACGAAACTCTCTAAAATGCAAAGTCTTCAAAATCACTAAGATTTAGTATTTGATTTTGACAAAATATTTTTTGGAAGGTTTTAATTATAATTTCAATGAGTTTTCAATGATTTAAAAGTGTTTTGAGACAATGGAATGGTTCTTAAGTGTTAAAATATTAATTTTTCCAAAATTGGGCTATCCAGCACTTTGCCAAAAATTTTTAAAAGGCAATAGCGTACTATCAGTGTTGATGGCACGCTGATAGGGTTAAATAATCAAAAATACATTTTTCATAAAAATTGCCTACAACGCGCTATCCCTTCTGATAACTCGTTATAGAGCAGTTGCCGTGGTCTTTCGATTTTTAGTAAAAGGGGCAATAGCGTGCTATAGGCTTTGATTGCACGCTATCGGAAAGTCGAAAAACACAAGCTCTCGGGTTGTGTATATCGATCGGCAATAGTCCGCTATCCATCATTAAAAAGCATGATACACAACCCAATAGCTTGTTATCCATGTCAGATTTAGAAATCTCGCATTTCTAACAAAAAAAATGCGGGTCCTATCTCCGTTGCTCGATTTTTCTATTCCTTGCACAGTTTTGACTAGGAATCGTAACTTAAACATTCTCTACTAACACTTGGATGATTCCCATTGTGTCTCACGGGCGAAACAACTTTAGATTAAATAATGTTTTCAATTCAAATCATTTCCTACTCTCTTTCTTTTTAACCTGCAACTGCTAATTTAATAAAAAACTCATTCTCTAATTTTCAAAGATACAACACACACGATTTTTGCATGTTAGACTGAGCTTTCCAAAGAGTATTTCAAGAGAAGAAAGTCGTGATTCTTGCATTGCCTATAAAAGCTTCGACCTGAATCAAAATTGCAAACTGTCTTGAAGATAACCTCATTGTTTAGCAATTTCTTCATTTTATCCCTTTTGTGCAGAGATTTTCAGAAGCTATCCATTGTTTTAAACTGTAGGTATATGAAGTGTTCTTAGTAAGAGAACACGTCACCTATATTCTTTCTCTAAGTGCTACAACCAATCATCAAGAACACATCAAACAATAGCTATAATAGTCTACAAAGATCTAGCTCTAAGGACGAAGTCATATCTCAATGCTAATGCATTAGTTTGATCTTAGATCTGCAGGGTAACCTTACAATCAATCTCAGCACGAAAACTCTCTAAATTGCAAAGTCTTCAAAATCACTAAGATTTAGCATTTGATTTTGACAAAATATTTTCCGAAAGGTTTTAATCATAATTTCAATGAGTTTTCAATGATTTAAAAGTGTTTTGAGACAATGGAATGGTTCTTAAGTGTTAAAATATTAATTTCTTCAAAATTGTGCTATCCAACACTTTGCCAAAAATTTTCAAAAGGCAATAGCGCACTATTAGTGTTGATAGCACGCTGATAGGGTTGAATAATCAAAAATATATTTTTCTTGAAAATTGCCTACGGCGCGCTATCCCTTTTGATAACTCGCTATAGAGCAGTTGCCGTGATCTTTCGATTTTTAGTAAAAAGGGCAATAGTGTGCTATAGGCCTTGATTGCACGCTATCGAAATGACCACAAAACACGAGCTCTCGAGTTTGTGTATATCAGCCTGCAATAGTACGCTCTCCGCCATAAGAGAGCGTGATACACAACCCAATAGCATGCTATCCACGTCTGAGTTAGAAATCTCGCATTTCTAATGAGAAAAACGTGGGCCGTTTCCCTTGCTCGATTTTTCAATTCCTTGCACAGTTTTGACTGGGAATCATAACTTAAACATTCTCCACTAACACCTGGATGATTCCCATTGTGTCTCACGGGCAAAACAACTTTAGATTAAACAATGTTTTCAATTCAAATCATTTCCTACTCTCTTGCCCTTTAACCTGCAACTGTTAATTTAATAAAACACTCATTCTCTAATTTTTAAATATACAACACACACGATTTTCGCAAGTTAGACTAAACTTTCCAAAGATTATTTCAAAACAAGAAAGTCGTGATTCTTGCATTGGGAATAAAAGCTTCGACAGGAATGAAAATTGCAAACTGTCTTGAAGATAACCTCATTGTTTAGCAAGTTCTTCATTTTATCCCATTTGTGCTGATATTTTCAAAGGCTATCCATTGTTTTACACCGTAGGTCTATGAAGTGTTCTCAGTAAGAGAACACATTACCTATATTCTTTCTCTGAGTGCTACAACTAATCATCAAGAACACATTAAACAATAGCTATCAAAGTTTACAAAGATCAAGCTCTAAGTACGAAGACATCTCAATGCTAATGCATTAGTTTGATCTTAGGTTTGTAGGGTAACCTCTCGATCAATCTCAGCACGAAAACTATCTAAATTGCAAAGTCTTCAAAATCAGTTGGATTTATTATTTGATTTTGACAAAATATTTTTCGGAAGGTTTTAATCATAATTTCAATGAGTTTTCAATGATTTAAAAGTATTTTGAGACAATGGAATGGTTCTTAAGTGTTAAAATATTAATTTCTCCAAAATTGGGTTATCCAGCACTTTGCCAAAAGTTTTCAAAAGGCAATAGCGTACTATCAGTGTTGATAGCATGCTGATAAGGTTGAATAATCAAAAATCTATTTTTCTTGAAAATTGTCTATACCGCGCTATCCCTTTTGATAACTCGCTATACAGTAGTTTCCGTGATCTTTCGATTTTTAGTAAAATGGGCAATAGCGTGCTATAGGCCTTGATTGCACGCTATCGGAAAGTCCGAAAAACTTGACCTCTCCGGTTTGTGTATATCGACCTCCATCAGTCCGCTATCCGTCATTAGAGAGCATGATACACAACCCAATAGCATGCTATAGACGTTAGAGTTAGAAATCTCACAATTCTAACGAGAAAAACTTGGGCCCTTTCCCTTGCTCGATTTTCCTATTCCTTGCACAGTTTTGACTGGGAATCGTAGCTGAAACATTCTCCACTAACACCTGGATTATTCCTGTTGTGTCGCACGCGCAAAAAAACTTTAGACTAAACAATGTTTTGAATTCAAATCATTTCCTACTCTTTTGCTAACCAGCAACTGCTAATTTAATAAAACACTCATTTTCTAATTTTCAAAGATACAACACACACGATTTTTGCAAGTTACACTAAGCTTTCCAAAGAGTATTTCAAAAGAAGAAAGTCGTGATTCTTCCATTGCCAATAAAAGCTTCGACCAGAATCAAAATTGCAAACTGTTTTGAAGATAACCTCAATGTTTAGCAAGTTCTTCATTTTATCCCTTTTGTGCTGAGTTTTCAGAAGTTATCCATTGTTTTAAACTGTAGGTATATGAAGTGTTCTTAGTAAGAGAAGACATCACCTATATTCTTTCTCTGAGTACTACAACTAATCATCAAGAACTCATCAAACAATAGCTATAATAGTCTACAAAGATCTAGCTCTAAGGACGAAGACATATCTCAATGGTAATGCATTAGTTTGATCTTAGGTGTGTAGGGTAACCTCTCGATCAATCTCAGCACGAAAACTCTCTAAATAGCAAACTCTTCAAAATCACTTGGATTTAGTATTTGATCTGTACAAAATATTTTGTGAAAGGTTTTATTCATAATTTCAATGAGTTTCGAATGATTTAAAAGTGTTTTGAGACAAATGAATGGTTCTTAAGTGTTAAAATATTAATTTTTCCAAAATCGGGCTATCCAGCACTTTGCCAAAAATTTTCAAAAGGCAATAGCGCACTATCAGTGTTGATGGCACGCTGATAGGGTTAAATAATCAAAAATACATTTTTCATGAAAATTGCCTACAACGCGCTATCCCTTCTGATAACTCGTTATAGAGCAGTTGTCGTGGTCTTTCGATTTTTAGTAAAATGGGCAATAGCGTGCTATAGGCCTTGAATGCACGCTATCGGAAACTCTGAAAAGCTCGAGCTCTCTGGTTTGTGTATATCGACCTCCAACAGTCCGCTATCCGTCATTAGAGAGCATGATACACAACCCAATAGCATGCTATAGACGTTAGAGTTAGAAATCTCACAATTCTAACGAGAAAAACTTGGGCCCTTTCCCTTGCTCGCTTGCTCGATTTTCCTATTCCTTGCATAGTTTTGACTGGGAATCGTAGCTGAAACATTCTCCACTAACACCTGGATTATTTCTGTTGTGTCGTACGCGCAAATCAACTTTAGCCTAAACAATGTTTTTAATTCAAATCATTTCCTACTTTCTTGCTAACCTGCAACTGCTAATTTAATAAAACACTCATTTTCTAATTTTCAAAGATACAACACACACGATTTTTGCAAGTTAGACTGAGCTTTCCAAAGAGTATTTCAAAGGAAGAAAGTCGTGATTCTTCTATTGCCAATAAAAGCTTTGACCTGAATCAAGATTGCAAACTGTTTTGAAGATAACCTCAATGTTCAGCAAGTTCTTCATTTTATCCCTTTTGAGCTGAGTTTTCAGAAGCTATCTATTATTTTAAACTGTAGGTATATGAAGTGTTCTCAGTAAGAGAACACGTCACCTATATTCTTTCTCTGAGTACTAACACTAATCATCAAGAACACATCAAACAATAGCTATAATAGTCTACAAAGATCTAGCTCTAAAGACGAAGACATATCTCAATGGTAATGCATTAGTTTGATCTTAGGTCTGTAGGGTAACCTCTCGATCAAGCTCAGCACGAAAACTCTCTAAATAGCAAAGTCTTCAAAATCACTTGGATTTAGTATTTGATTTTGACAAAATATTTTTCGAAATGTTTTAATCCTAATTTCAATGAGTTTCGAATGATGTAAAAGTGTTTTGAGAAAAAGGAATGGTTCTTAAGTGTTAAAATATTAATTTTTCTAAAATCAGGCAATCCAACACTTTGCCCAAGAATTTCAAAAGGCAAGAGCGCACTATCAGTGTTGATAACACGCTTATTGGGTTGAATAATCAAAAATATATTTTTCTCGAAAATTGCCTACGGCGCGCTATCCCTTATGATAACTTGCTATAGAGAAGTTGCTGTGATCTTTCGATTTTTAGTAAAATGGGCAATAGCGGGCGATAGGCCTTGATTGCACGCTATCGGAAAGACCGAAAAACCCGAGCTCTTGGGTTTGTGAATATCGACCTGCAATAGTCCGCTATTCGTCATTAGAGAGCCTGATACACAACCCAATAGCATGCTATAGACGTTAGAGTTAGAAATCTCACAATTCTAACGAGAAAAACTTGGGCCCTTTCCCTTGCTCGAATTTTCTATTCCTTGCACAGTTTTGACTGGGAATCGTAGCTGAAACATTCTCCACAAACACCTGGATGATTCCCGTTGTGTCGCACAATCAAAACAACTTTATATTAAATAATGTTTTGAATTCAAATCATTTCCTACTCTCTTGCTCTTTAACCTGCAACTGCTAATTTAATAAAATACTCATTTTCTAATTTTCAAAGATACAACACACACGATTTTTGCAAGTTAGACTGAGCTTTACAAAGAGTATTTCAAAAGAAGAAAGTCGTGATTCTTGCATTGCCAATAAAAGCTTCGACCTGAATCAAAATTGCAAACAATCTTGAAGATAATCTCATTGTTTAGCAAGTTCTTCATTTTATCCCTTTTGTGCTGAGATTTTCAGAAGCTATCGCTTGTTTTAAAATGTAGGTAAATGAAGTGTTCTCAGTAAGGGAACACGTCACCTATATTCTTTCTCTGAGTGCTAGAACTAGTCATCAAGAACACATCAAACAATAGCTATAATAGTTTACAAAGATCAAGCTCTAAGGACGAAGACATATCTCAATGCTAACGCATTAGTTTGATCTTAGGTGTGTAGGGTAACCTCTCGATCAATCTAAGCACGAAAAATTCTAAATTGCAAAGTCTTCAAAATCACTTGGATTTAGTATTTGATTTTGACAAATGTTTTAATCATAATTTCAATGAGTTTTGAATGATTTAAAAGTATTTTGAGACAATGGAATGGTTCTTAAGTCTTAAAATATTAATTTTTCAAAAATCGGGTTATCCACCACTTTTCCAATATTTTTCAAAAGGCAATAGCGCACTATCAGTGTTGATAGCACGCTGATAGGGTTGAGTAATCAAAAATCAATTATTCATGAAAATTCCCTACAACGCGCTATCCCCTTTGATAACTCGCTATAGTGCAGTTGCCATTATCTTACGATTTTCAGTAAAATGGGCAGTAGCGTGCTATAGGCCTTGATTGCACTCTAACGGAAAGTTCAAAAAACTCGAGCTCTCGGGTTTGTGTATATCGACCTGCAATAGTCCGCTATCCGTCATTAGATAGCATGATACACAACCCAATAGCATGCTATAGACGATAGAGTTAGAAATCTCACAATTCTAACGTGAAAAGCTTGGGCCCTTTCCCTGGCTCGATATTTCTATTCCTTGCACAGTTTTGACTTGGAATCGTAGCTGAAACATTCTCCACTAACACCTGGATGATTCCCATTGTGTCGCACGCGCAAAACAACTTTACCCTAAACAATGTTTTGAATTCAAATCATTTCCTACTCTCTTGCTCTTCCTAACTGCTAATTTAGTAAAACACTCATTCTTTAATTTTCAAAGATACAATACACACGATTTTTGCATGTTAGACTGAGCTTTCCAAAGAGTATTTCAAAAGAAGAAGGTCGTGATTCTTGCATTGCCGATAAAAGCTTCGACCTGGATCGAAATTGCAAACTTTCTTGAAGATAACCTCATTGTTTAGCAAGTTCTTCATTTTATCCCTTTTGTGCTGAGAATTTCAGAAGCTCTCGATTGTTTTAAAATGTAGGTATATGAAGTGTTCTCAGTAAGAGAACACGTCACCTATATTCTTTCTTTCAGTGCTACAACTAATCATCAACAACACATCGAACAATAGCTATAATAGTCTACAAAGATCTAGCTTTAAGGACGAAGACATATCTCAATGCTAATGCATTAGTTTGATCTTAGGGGTGTAGGGTAACCTCTCGATCAATCTCAGCACGAAAACTCTCTAAATAGCAAATTCTTCAAAATCACTTGGATTTAGTATTTGATTTTGACAAAATATTTTCCGAAAGGTTTTAATTATAATTTCAACAAGTCTCGAATGACTTAAAAGTGTTTCGAGACAAAGGAATGGTTCTTAAGTCTTAAAATATTAATTTTTCTAAAATCAGGCTATCCAACACTTTGCCAAAAAATTTCAAAAGGCAATAGCGCACTATCAGTGTTGATAGCATGCTGATAGGGTTGAAAAATGAAAATTTCATTTTTTCTTGAAGATTGCCAACAACGCGCTATCCCTTTTGATAACTCGCTATAGAGCAGTTGCCGTGAACTTTCGATTTTTAGTAAAATGGGCAATAGCGTGCTATAGGCCTTGATTGCACGCTATCGGAAAGTCCAAAAAACTCGAGCTCTCGAGTTTGTGTATATCGACCTGCAATAGTCCGCTATCCGTCATTAGAGAGCATGATCCACAACCCAATAGCATGCTATAGACATTAAAGTTAGAAATCTCACAATTCTAACAAGAAGAACTAGGGCCCTTTCCCTTGCACGATTTTTCTATTCCTTGCATAGTTTTGACTGGGAATCGTAGCTGAAACATTCTCCCCTAACACCTGGATGATTCCCATTGTGTCGCATGCGCAAAACAACTTTAGACTAAACTTTGATTTGAATTCAAATCATTTCCTACTCTCTTGCTCTTTAACCTGCAACTGCTAATTTAATAAAACACTCATTCTTTAATTTTCAAAGATACAACACACACGATTTTTGCAAGTTAGACTGAGCTTTCCAAAGAGTATTTCAAAAGAAGAAGGTCATGATTCTTGCATTGCCGATAAAAGCTTCGACCTGAATCGAAATTGCAAACAGTCTTGAAGATAGCCTCATTGTTTAGCAATTTCTTCATTTTATCCTTTTTGTGCGGAGATTTTCAGAAGCTATCGATTGTTTTAAAATGTAGGTATATGAAGTGTTCTCAGTAAGAGAACACGTCACCTATATTCTTTCTATCAGTGCTACAACTAATCATCAACAACACATCGAACAATAGCTATAATAGTCTACAAAGATCTAGCTTTAAGGACGAAGACATATCTCAATGCTAATGCATTAGTTTGATCTTAGGTGCGTAGGGTAACCTCTCGATCAATCTCAGCACGAAAACTCTCTAAATAGCACAGTCTTCAATATCACTTGGATTTAGTATTTGATTTTGACAAAATATGTTCCGAAAGGTTTTAATCATAATTTCAATGAGTTTTGAATGATTTAAAAGTGTTTTGAGACAATGGAATGGTTCTTAAGCTTGAAAATATTAATTTTTCCAAAATCGGGCTATCCAGCACTTTGCCAAAATTTTCAAAAGGCAATAGCGAACTATCAGTGTTGATAGCACGCTGATAGGGTTGAATAAGCAAAAATATATTTTCATGAAAATTGCCTACTGCGCGTTATCGCTTCTGATAACTCGCTATAGAGCAGTTGCCGTGATCTTTAAATTTATAGGAAAATTGGCAATAGCCTGTTATAGGCCTTGATTGCACGTTATCGGAAAGTCCGAAAAACTCGAGCTCTTGGTTTTGTGTATATCAATCAGCAATAGTCCGTTGTCCGTCATTAGAGAGCATGATACACAACCCAATAGCATTCTATAGACGTTAGAGTTAGAAATCTCAAATTTCTAATGAGAAAAATGTCGGCCCTTTCCCTTGCTCAATTTTTCTATTCCTTGCACTATTTTGACTGGGAATCGTAGCTGAAACATTCTCCACTAATACCTGGATGATTCCCGTTGTGTCGCCCGCGCAAAACAACTTTAGACAAAACAATGTTTTGAATTCAAATCATTTCCTACTCTCGTGCTCTATAACCTGCAATTGCAAATTTAATAAAGCACCCATTTTCTAATTTTCTAAGATACAACACACACGATTTTTGCAAGTCAGACTGAGCTTCCCAAAGAGTATTTCAAAAGAAGAAAGTCGGGATTCTTGCATTGCCAATAAAAGCTTCGACCTGAATCAAAATTACAAACTGCCTTAAAGATAACCTCATGGTTTAGCAAGTTCTTCATTTTATCCCTTTAGTGCTGAGATTTTCAGAAGCTATCCATTATTTTAAATTGTAGGTATATGAAGCGTACAAAGACAAGCTTTCAGAACGAAGACATATCTCAATGTTAATGCCTTAGTTTGATCTTAGGTGTGTAGGGTAACCTCTCGATCAATCTCAGCACGAAAACCCAGTAAATTGCAAAGTGTTCAAAATCACTTGGATTTAGTATTTGATTTTGACAAAATATGTTCCGAAAGGTTTTAATCATAATTTCAATGAGTTTTGAATGATTTAAAAGTGTTTTGAGACAATGGAATGGTTCTTAAGCTTGAAAATATTAATTTTTCCAAAATCGGGCTATCCAGCACTTTGCCAAAAATTTTCAAAAGGCAATAGCGAACTATCGGTGTTGATAGCACGCTGATAGGGTTGAATAATCAAAAATATATTTTCTTGAAAATTGCCTACTGCGCGTTATCCCTTCTGATAACTCGCTATAGAGCAGTTGCCGTGATCTTTAAATTTATAAGAAAATTGGCAATAGTCTGTTATAGGCCTTGATTGCACGTTATCGGAAAGTCCGAAAAACTCGAGCTCTTGGTTTTGTGTATATCGACCAGCAATAGTCTGTTTTCCGTCATTAGAGAGCATGATACACAACCCAATAGCATGCTATAGACGTTAGAGTTAGAAATCTCAAATTTCTAATGAGAAAAACGTCGGCCCTTTCCCTTGCTCAATTTTTCTATTCCTTGCACAGTTTTGACTGGGAATCGTAGCTGAAACATTCTCCACTAAAACCTGGATGATTCCCGTGGTGTCGCCCGCGCAAAACAACTTTAGGCAAAATAATGTTTTGAATTCAAATCATTTCCTATTCTCGTGCTCTTTAACCTGCAATTGCAAATTTAATGAAACACTCATTTTCTAATTTTCTAAGATACAACACACACGATTTTTGCAAGTTAGACTGAGCTTCCCGAAGAGTATTTCAAAAGAAGAAAGTCGGGACTCTTGCATTGCCAATAAAAGCTTCGACCTGAATCAAAATTGCAAACTGCCTTGAAGATAACCTCATGGTTTAGCAAGTTCTTTATTTTATCCCTTTAGTGCTGAGATTTTCAGAAGCTATCCATTATTTTAAACTATAGGTATATGAAGCGTACAAAGACAAGCTTTCAGAACGAAGACATATCTCAAAGCTAATGCATTAGTTTGATCATAGGTGTTTAGGGTAACCTCTCGATCAATCGCAGCACGAAAACCCTCTAAATTGCAAAATGTTCAAAATCACTTGGATTTAGTATTTGATTTTGACAAATATGTTTCGAAAGGTTTTAATCATAATTTCAATGAGTTTTGAATGATTTAAAAGTGTTTTGAGACAATGGAATGGTTCTTAAGTTTGAAAATATTAATTTTTCCGAAATCGGGCTATCCAGCACTTTGCCAAAAATTTTCAAAAGGCAATAGCGCACTATTAGTGTTGATAGCACGCTGATAGGGTTGAATAATCAAAAATATATTTCTCTTGAAAATTGCCTACTGCGCGTTATCCCTTATGATAACTAGCTATAGAGCAGTTGTCGTGATCTTTAAATTTATAGTAAAATGGGCAATAGCCTGTTATAGGCCTTGATTGCACGTTATTGGAAAGTCTGAAAAACTCGAGCTCTTGGTTTTGTGTATATCGACCAGCAATAGTCCGTTGTCTGTCATTAGAGAGCATGATACACAATCCAATAGCATGCTATAGACGTTAGAGTTAGAAATCTCAAATTTCTAATGAGAAAAACGTCGGCCCTTTCCCTTGCTCAATTTTTCTATTCCTTGCACAGTTTTGACTGGGAATCGTAGCTGAAACATTCTCCGCTAACAACTGGATGATTCCCATTGTGTCGCACGCGCAAAACAACTTTAGACAAAACAATCTTTTGAATTCAAATCATTTCTTACTCTCTTGCTCTTTAACCTGCAATTGCAAATTTAATAAGACACTCATTTTCTAATTTTGAAAGATGCAACACACACGTTTTTTGCAAGTTAGACTGAGCTTTCCAAAGAGTATTTCAAAAGAAGAAAGTCGCGATTCTTGCTTTGCCAATAAAAGCTTCGACCTGAATTAAAATTGCAAACTGCCTTGAAGATAACCTCATTGTTTAGCAAGTTCTTCATTTTATCCCTTTAGTGCTGAGATTTTTCAGAAGCTATCCATTGTTTTAAACTGTAGGTATATGAAGTGTTCTCAGTAAGAGAACACGTCACCTATATTCTTTCTCTTAGTGTACAACTAACCATTAAGAACACATCAAATAATAGCTGTCAAAGTCTACAAAGACAAGCTTTCAGAACGAAGACATATCTCAATGCTAATGCATTAGTTTGATCTTAGGTGTGTAGGGTAACCTCTCAATCAATCTCAGCACGAAAAGTCTCTAAATTGCAAAGTCTTCAAAATCACTTCGACTTAGTCTTTGATTTTGACAAAATATTTTCCAAAAGGTTTTAATCATAATTTCAATGAGTTTCGAATGATTTAAAAGTGTTTTGAGACAAAGGAATGGTTCTTAAGTGCTAAAATATTAATTTTTCCAAAATCGGGCTATCCAACACTTTGCCAATATTTTTTAAAAGGCAATAGCACACTTGATTTAGTATTTGATTTTGACAAAATATTTTCCGAAAGGTTTTAATCATAATTTCAATGAGTTTCGAATGATTTAAAAGTGTTTTGAGACAAAGGAATGGTTCTTAAGAGTTAAAATATTAATTTTTTCCAAAATCGGGCTATCCAACACTTTGCCAAAAATTCTCAAAAGGCAATAGCGCACTATCAGTGTTGATAAAACGCTGATAGGGTTGAATAATCAAAAATATATTTTTCTTGAAAATTGCCTACAGCGCGTTATCCCTTTTTGATAACTCGCTATAAAGCAGTTGTCGTGAACTTTCGATTATTAGCAAAATGGGCAATAGCGTGCTATAGAACTTGATTGCACGCTATCGGAAAGTTCGAAAAACTCGAGCTCTTGGGTTTGTGTATATCGACCTGCAATAGTTCGTTGTCCGTCATTAGAGAGCATGATCCACAACCCAATAGCATGCTATCCACGTCAGAGTTAGAAATCTCACAATTCTAAGATGAAAACCTAGGGCCCTTACCCTTGCGCAATTTTTCTATTCCTTGCACAGTTTTGACTGGGAATCGTAGCTGAAACATTCTCCACTAACACCTGGATGATTCCCATTGTGTCGCACAGGCAAAACAACTTTCGATTAAACAATGTTTTGAATTCAAATCATTTCCTAATCTCTTGCTCTTTAAGCTGCAATTGCAAATTTAATAAGACACTCATTCTCTAATTTTCAAAGATACAACACACATGATTTTTGCAAGTTAGCTTGAGCTTTCCAAAGAGTATTTCAAAAGAAGAAAGTCGTGATTCTTGCGTTGCCAATAAAAATATCGACCTGAATCAAAATTGCAAACTGTCTTGAAGATAACCTCATTGTTTAGCAAGTTCTTCATTTTATCCCTTTAGTGCTGAGATTTTCAGAAGCTATCCATTGTTTTAAACTGTAGGTATATGAAGTGTTCTCAGTAAGAGAACACGCCACCTATATTCTTTCTCTTAGTGTACAACTAATCATGAAGAACACATCAAACAATAGCTATCAAAGTTTCCAAAGATCAAGCTTTCAAAACGAAGACATATCTCAATGCTAATGTATTAGTTTGATCTTTGGTGTGTAGGGTAACCTCTCGATCAATCTCAGCACGAAAACTCTCTAAATTGCAAAGTGTTCAAAATCACTTGGATCTAGTATTTGATTTTGACAAAATATTTTCCGAAAGGTTTTAATCATAATTTCATTGAGTTTTGAATGAGTTAAAAGTGTTTTGAGACAAAGGAATGGTACTTAAGTGTTAAAATATTAATTTTTCCAAAATCGAGCTATCCAGCACTTTGCCAAAAATTCTCAAAAGGCAATAGCGCACTATCAGTGTTGATAAAATGCTGATAGGGTTGAATAATCGAAAATTCATTTTTTCCTGAAAATTGCCTACAACGCGCTATCCCTTTTGATAACTCGCTATAGAGCAGTTGTCGTGAACTTTCAATTTTTAGTAAAATGGGCAAAAGCGTGCTATAAGCCTTGATTGCACGCTATCGAAAAGTCCGAAAAACTCGAGCTCTCGGGTTTGTGTATATCGACCTGCAATAGTCCGCTATCCGTCATTAGAGAGCATGATCCACAACCCAATAGCATGTTATAGACGTTAAAGTTACAAATCTCACAATTCTAAAAAGAAAAACTAGGGCCCTTTCCCTTGCTCAATTTTTCCATTCCTTACACAGTTTTGACTGGGAATCATAGCTGAAACATTCTCCACTAACACCTGGATGATTCCCATTGTGTCGCCCGCGCAAAACAACTTTAGACAAAACAAAGTTTTGAATTCAAATCATTTCCTACTCTCTTGCTCTATAACCTGCAATTGCAAATTAAATAAAACACTCATTTTCTAATTTTTAAAGATACAGCACATACAATTTTTGCAAGTTAGACTGAGCTTCCCAAAGAGTATTTCAAAAGAAGAAAGTCGGTATATCTCAATGCTAACGCATTACTTTGATCTTAGGTGTGTAGGGTAACCTGTCGATCAATCTCAGCACGAAAACTCTCTAAATTGCAAAGTCTTCAAAATCACCTGGATTTAGTATTTGATTTTGACAAAATATTTTCCGAAAGGTTTTAAACATAATTTCAATGAGTTTCGAATGATTTAAAAGTGTTTTGAGGCAAAGGAATGGCTCTTAAGTGTTAAAATATTAATTTTTCCAAAATCGGGCTATCCAGCACTTTGCCAAAAATTTTCAAAAGGCAATAGCGCACTATCAGTGTTGATAGCCCGCTGCTAGGGTTGAATAATCAAAAATCTATTTTTTCTTGAAAATTGCCTACAACGCTAGCCCTTTTGATAACTCGCCATAGAGCAGTTGCCGTGATCTTTCGATTTCTAGTAAAATGGGCAATAGCGTGCTATAGGCCTTGATTGCACGCTATCGAAAAGTCTGAAAAATTCGAGCTCTTGGGTTTGTGTATATCGACCTAGAATAGTCCGCTATCCGTCACTAGAGAGCATGATACACAACCCAAATGCATGCTATCCACGTCAGAGTTAGAAAATCTCACAATTCTAACGAGAAAAACGAGGGCCCTTTCCCATGCACGATTTTTCTATTCCTTGCACAGTTTTGACTGGGAATCGTAGCTGAAACAATCTCCACTAACACCTGGATGATTTCCATTGTCTCGCACAGGCAAATCAACTTTAGATTAAACAATGTTTTGAATTCAAATAATTCCCTACTCTCTTGCTCTTTAACCTGCAACTGCTAATTTAATAAAACACTCATTTTCTAATTTTCAATTATACAACACACACGATTTTTGCAAGTTAGCTTGAGCTTTCAAAAAGTGTATTTCAAAAGAAGAAAGTCGTGATTCTTTCATTGCCAATAAAAACATCGACCTGAATCAAAATTGCAAAGTGTCTTGAAGATAATCTCATTGTTTAGCAAGTTCTTCATTTTATCCCTTTTGTGATGAGATTTTCGGAAGCTATCCATTGTTTTAAACTGTAGGTATATGAAGTGTTCTCAGTAAGAGACCACATCACCTATATTCTTTCTCTGAGTGCTACAACTAATCATCAAGAACACATCAAACAATAGCTTTCAAAGTCTACAAAGATCACGCTCTAAGAATGAAGACATATTTCAATGCTAACGCATTAGTTTGATCTTAGGTGTGTAGGGTAACCTCTCGATCAATCTCAGCATGAAAACTCTCTAAATTGCAAAGTCTTCAAAATCACTTGGATTTAGTATTTGATTTTGACAAAATATTTTTCGAAAGGTTTTAATCATAATTTTAATGAGTTTTGAATGATTTAAAAGTGTTTTGAGACAATGGAATGGTTCTTAAGTGTGAAAATATTAATTTTTCCAAAATCGGGTTATCCAGCACTTTGCCAAAAATTCTCAAAAGGCAATAGCGCACTATCAGTGTTGATAACACGCTGATAGGGTTGAATAATAAAAAATATATTTGTCACATCCTGGGTTGCACAGCGTGCCCCCTACCCAGGTGCGGGCACACCTCCTCGGGCGAACGCCTAGCCATAGTACCAAATAATATTGTTACATCTAGCCGAATTCGCGATACCCAACAGGGCCCTAGTAACGGACTAGATCATTTACCCCCACTATTCATGAATAATGAAGGGCCTCCCCCAAGTCGAACTCGCAACCTCCCTTAAGAAGTTAGCTTTCGCACTTGGAGTAACCACTGATTCAGTTTTACTCCAAGTGCGAAAGCTAACTCCTTAAGGGAGGTTGCGAGTTCGACTTTGGGGGAGGCCCTTCACTATTTATGAATAGCGGGGGTAATTAATGATCTAGTCCGTTACTAGGGCCCTGCTGGGTATCTCGAATTCGGCTAGATGTGACAATATTATTTGGTACTATGGCTAGGCGTTCGCCCCGTGGGGGTGCTCCCGCACCTGGGTAGGGGGCACGCTGTGCAACCCAGGATGTGACAAAAGGCCTTATGTATACTGTGGCGACCCCCCACCCCGTACCACCAACCCCGCAGGGAATGGCATGCGGAATACCGGGGCGGGACACCCGGCGTAGACATCTCCGACCACTCCTCAACTCTCGTATGGTGGTTGAGACCCTACGAGCCTTATCTCAAACAACGACATAATATCGAAAGGTACTAAACAAAACCACCCACCGTATTAATAATCCAAGACAAGAGATAATCCATAAAAATGAACCATAAATAAAATCATAATCCCTACAATCCATTAAAACTGACATACACATAAAGTCCAAAATTGTGGGTACAAATAAAAACCGTCATATGCCCACATGGTCTATCTAACAAGTCCCAACTCACCCATGCTACAATGTGGTAAGTATTATAATTACATAATCCAAAATATAGTACTTCATAATTTAAAACACAGTTCAATCAAAATGCCTCTCAACTCACATCGAGGCTTTGGATTCTCTCGCAGGCAAGGCCCTCAAGATATAACTACTCATTTGCCCTTATTCGGGACAGAAGGACCTGAAAGAGGAAAATGAGGGTGAGCCAACGGTGCCCAATGAATAGAATTCAAATATGATATCAATACTCATCAATAAATATCATGTATGCATGTCAATGTGTAGCATGATTAAAAGCTCATAACATATAAATATCAAGCATTTATAATAAGTTCGATGCAAGTAAAAGCTTATCGATTTGGATCCACATTCCATATGCATTGGGTTACTAGTGCACGTCTATTTCACCGTACCGTTGATCCCAATCATGTTTATTTTGGATTACTAGAGCACGTCTATTTCACCGTACCGTTGACCCCAATATATTCCTTTCCTAAAACCCACCTATGACAAGGTTAAGTCCCCCTATTAGCCAGATAGATGGGCCCAACCAAAGTCATAAGGTTTTCTCAAATCAATGCATCATTCAAAATATTAGAACACATTCATGCTTTCAACATACAATATATAAGTGATATGATGACATAAAAGATATAATCATAAATGAAGTCTACTCACAACCAAGCCTTGCGAGAGTATTTAACCACACACGACCACCAAACCGAATCAACCCAATCAACATCCTGAAACATTCATCAATATCCTACCATACATCAATTTCTATGCTCAATCACATAGACATTACACATCAACCATAAATCAGCCCACATATAGACAATAGGCCTAAATCCCATCTAATCCCATCATTCAACTCCAATCACATGACTTAGGCCTCTAATGCATAGTTTTCATACATAAACCATTCTATTAATCAAAAATACTGATTTTCAATTCCTTAGGCATAAACATGCCCAAATTGGGTCACTTGATCACAAGTAGGCCTAACTCATGATATGGTAACAACCACAGAATCAGAAGCATAATCAACCCTAATCATGCTTAATTTAACATAAGTTGCATCAATTCAATGATTCTAGGCCAAAAGCATCAAAAGCCCTAAAATATGAAAATTTTCATACTTAGGCCATATTGTCGATTTACACTAGGTCACCATGTTCAGCCATGTATATCACTAATTTTGCATCATGGGTTCATCAACAATGGCAACTAGGTCAACATAGTTGACATGCAAGCTATTTGGAAAGGTCTAAGTTCATATTCTAAATTTAGGTCTAATACAAGCAACCCTACCAATTCTTCATTTACTATTCTGTTCAGATGTATCAATATACCAACAGAAATATGTAATCACAAAATCAACCGTACAGATTGAATTATGTGGAGAAACAAACTTTCTGTCCAAATATCAGCCCAATCCAACGGTGGACCGAAACGATATGTATGTTTGATGAACAAGTCTCTAATCAGACAATTTCTCCTTTCTTGCTGCAAATACTCAAACTCAGATGACTATATCACGGAAAATACTAAACGTATACACATCTTCACCGTTCATAATATATACATAACAGTTATAAACTATATACCCAAATTTGATATCCATCCAACAGTAGATTTAGGAGTCTAAAAGTTTGAGCGAAACGCCACGAGAAATCCATAATCTACGACCAACTTTGTTTGAGAGGATAGATCTCTCAGACTAAACCTTAAATCAAGATCTCCACCGTTCACAATTCAGAACTATCCGTTTTACACTACATACCCATATTTTCTATCCATCCAACGGTAGATTAAGGAGATCTAGAAGTTTCAGCGAAACGGCGCGAGAAATCCAGACTTTCCGACCAGGTTTGTTTGAGAGGTTAGATCGCTTAGAAGAAACCTCTTATCAAGATCTCCACCGTCCAGAATGCATAACCATAAGCCACGAACTTGCTGAAACATTTTGAGCTTAATCTGACCTTATATTCGAAAGATCTACCTCTTTGATGAAAATGTCGCAGGGATCTTCCTCCTTCAACTCTCTCCTTCTTTCTCTTCTTCTTTTCTTTCTCATCTTTTCTTTCTCTTCTTCTTTCCTTCCTCTCCATTCACCTCTATCTAGCACTTCCTTGATTCCGTCCTCCACTCACCTCATTTTCTAGCACATTCTTGGATTCTCTACTCCACTCACCTCATTTTCTAGCACATTCTTGGATTCTAGAAGTGGGCATGGGACACTTGTCCACTTTCATGCACCAACCTTCAGATGTGTTGGTCTCATACTACCCATACCAACCACATGTACTTCAACCAATCTCATGCTTCCATGTATTTTAAATGTTCAATCCATTTAATACACCAAATTTTCATTCTCATTTATCCTTTTATTCAATCAATCCTAACCCATATCAAGTCATGGTTTAATGGGTCCATGCATAAATAAAAACATATGCATTATAATTTAATTTAACATGACCCATATACAATTTATGATACACATATTTATATACATTATCAAGCATCAACTATACAAACATTAAACAACCATCAAACAAATACTAAACATATCAAGGCAACGCATAGAGTTTGGGCAAAGTGTAATTGGGTTATGGGCTAGATGAAATAATTTTCGGGGCATCACAATATTTTTCTTGAAAAATTGCCTACAGCGCGCTATCCCTTCTGATAACTCGCTATAGAGCAGTTGCCGTGATCTTTCAATTTTTAGTAAAATGGGCAATAGCGTGTGAAAGACCTTGATTGCACGCTATCGGAAAGTTCGAAAAACTCGAGCTCTTGGGTTTGTGTATATCGACCTGCAATAGTCCGTTTTCCGTCATTAGAGAGCATGATACACAACCCAATAGCATGCTATAGACGTTAGAGTTACAAATCTCAAATTTCTAATGAGAAAAATGTGGGCCGTTTCCCTTGCCCGATTCTTCTATTCCTTGCACAGTTTTGACTGGGAATCGTAGCTGAAACATTCTCCACCAACACTTGGATGGTTCCCATTGTGTCGCACGCGCAAAACAACTTTAGGCTAAACAATGTTTTGAATTCAATTCATTTCCTACTCTCTTGCTCTTTAATCTGCAACTGCTAATTTAATAAAAAACTCATTTTCTAATTTTCAAAGATACAACACACACGATTTTTGCAAGTTAAACTGAGCTTTCCAAAGAGTATTTCAAAAGAAGAAAGTCGTGATTCTTGCATTGCCAATAAAAGCTCCGACCTGAATCAAAATTGCAAACTGCCTTAAAAATAACCTCATTGTTTAGCAAGTTCTTCATTTTATCCCTTTTGTGCTTAGATTTTCAGAAGCTATCCATTGTTTTAAACTGTAGGTATATGAAGTGTTCTCAATAAGAGAACACCTCACCCATATTCTTTCTCTTAGTGTACAACTAATCATAGAGAACACATCAAACAATAGCTATAAAAGTTTACAAAGACAAGCTTTCAGAATGAAGACATATCTCAATGCTAATGCATTAGTTTGATCTTAGGTGTGTAGGGAAACCTCTCGATCAATCTCAGCACGAAAACTCTCTAAATTGCAAAGTTTTCAAAATCACTTGGATTTAGTATTTCATTTTGACAAAATATTTTTCGAAAGGTTTTAATCATAATTTCAATGAGTTTCGAATGATTTAAAAGTGTTTTGAGACAAAGGAATGGTTCTTAAGTGTTAAAATATTAATTTTTCCAAAATCGGGCTATCCAGCACTTTGCCAAAAATTTTCAAAAGGCAATAGCGCACCATCAGTGTTGATAGCACGCTGCTAGGGTTGAACAATCAAAAATCTATTTTTTCTTGAAAATTGCCTACAACGCTAGCCTTTTTGATAACTCGCCATCGAGCAGTTGCCGTGATCTTTCGATTTCTAGTAAAATGGGCAATAGCGTGCTATAGGCCTTCATTGCACGCTATCGAAAAGTCTGAAAAATTGGAGCTCTTGGGTTTGTGTATATTGACCTGGAATAGTCCGCTATCCGTCATTAGAGAGCATGATACACAACCCAAAAGCTTGCTATCCACGTCAGAGTTAGAAATCTCACAATTCTAACGAGAAAAAGGAGGGCCCTTTCCCATGAACGATTTTTCTATTCCTTGCACAGTTTTGACTGGGAATCGTAGCTGAAACAATCTCCACTAACACCTGGATGATTTCCATTGTGTCGCACAGGCAAATCAACTTTAGATTAAACAATGTTTTGAATTCAAATAATTCCCTACTCTCTTGCTCTTTAACCTGCAACTGCTAATTTAATAAAACACTCATTTTCTAATTTTCAAATATACAACACACACGATTTTTGCAAGTTAGCTTGAGCTTTCAAAAAGTGTATTTCAAAAGAAGAAAGTCGTGATTCTTTCATTGCCAATAAAAACATCGACCTGAATCAAAATTGCAAAGTGTCTTGAAGATAATCTCATTGTTTAGCAAGTTCTTCATTTTACCCCTTTTGTGATGAGATTTTCGGAAGCTATCCATTGTTTTAAACTGTAGGTATATGAAGTGTTCTCAGTAAGAGACCACATCACCTATATTCTTTCTCTGGGTGCTACAACTAATCATCAAGAACACATCAAACAATAGCTTTCAAAGTCTACAAAGATCACGCTCTAAGAATGAAGACATATCTCAATGCTAACGCATTAGTTTGATCTTACGTGTGTAGGGTAACCTCTCGATCAATCTCAGCACGAAAACTCTCTAAATTGCAAAGTCTTCAAAATCACTTGGATTTAGTATTTGATTTTGACAAAATATTTTCCAAAAGGTTTTAATCATAATTTTAATGAGTTTTGAATGATTTAAAAGTGTTTTGAGACAATGGAATGGTTCTTAAGTGTGAAAATATTAATTTATCCAAAATCGGGTTATCCAGCACTTTGCCAAAAATTCTCAAAAGGTAATAGCACACTATCAGTGTTGATAACACGCTGATAGGGTTGAATAATCAAAAATATATTTGTCACATCCTGGGTTGCACAGCGTGCCCCTACCTAGGTGCGGGCGCACCTCCTCGGGGCGAACGCCTAGCCATAGTACCAAATAATATTGTCACATCTAGCCGAATTCGCGATACCCAACAGGGCCCTAGTAACGGACTAGATCATTTACCCCCACTATTCATGAATAATGAAGGGTCTCCCCCCAAGTCGAACTCGCAACCTCCCTTAAGATGTTAGCTTTCGTACTTGGAGTAACCACTGATTCACTTGGAGTAACCACTGATTCAGTTGTTACTCCAAGTGCGAAAGCTAACTCCTTAAGGGAGGTTGCGAGTTCGACTTGGGGGGAGGCCCTTCACTATTCATGAATAGTGGGGGTAAATGATCTAGTCCGTTACTAGGGCCCTGTTGGGTATCGCGAATTCGACTAGATGTGACAATATTGTTTGGTACTACTATGGCTAGGCGTTCGCCCCGAGGGGGTGCGCCCCCACCTGGGTAGGGGGCACGCTGTACAACCCAGGATGTGACAAAAGGCCTTATGTATACTGTGGCGACCCCGCATCCCGGACCACCAACCCCGCAGGGAATGGCATGCGGAATACCGAGGTGGGACGCCCGGCGTAGACATCTCCGACCACTCCTCAACTCCCGTATGGTGGTTGAGACCCTACAAGCCTTATCTCAGACAACGACATAATATCAAAAGGTACTAAACAAAACCACCCACCGTATTAATCATCCAAGACAAGAGATAATCCATAAAAATGAACCATAAATAAAATCGTAATCCCGACAGTCCATTAAAATTGACATACACATAAAGTCTAAAATTGTGAGTACAAATAAAAATCGTCATATGCCCACATGGTCTATCTAACAAGTCCCAACTCACCCATTCTACAATGTGGTACGTATTATAATTACATAATCCGAAATATAATACTTCATAATTTAAAACACAGTTCAATCAAAATGCCTCTCAACTCACATCGAGGCTTTGGATTCTCTCGCAGGCAAGGCCCTCAAGATATAACTACTTATTTGCCCTTATTCGGGACAGAAGGACCTGAAAGACGAAAATGAGGGTGAGCCAACGGTGCCCAATGAATAGAATTCAAATATGCTATCAATACTCATCAATAAATATCATGTATGCATGTCAATGTGTAGCATGATTAAAAGCTCATAACATATAGATATCAAGCATTTATAATATGTTCGATGCAAGTAAAAGCTTATCGATTTGGATCCACATTCCACATGCATTGGGTTACTAGTGCACGTCTATTTCACCGTACCGTTGATCCCAATCATGTTTATTTTGGGTTACTAGAGCACGTCTATTTCACCGTACCGTTGACCCCAATATATTCCTTTCCTAAAGCCCTCCAATGACAAGGTTAAGTCCTCCTATTAGCCAGATAGATGGGCCTAACCAAGGTCATAAGGTTTTCTCAAATCAATGCATCATTCAAAACATTAGAACACATTCATGCTTTCAACATACAATATATAAGTGATATGATGACATAAAAGATATAATCATAAATGAAGTCTACTCACAACCAAGCCTCGCGAGAGTATTTAACCACACACGACCACCAAACCGAATCAACCCAATCAAGATCCTGAAACATTCATCAATATCCTACCATACATCAATTTCTATGCTCAATCACATAGACATTACACATCAACCATAAATCAGCACACATATAGAAAATAGGCCTAAATCCCATCTAATCCCATCATTCAACTCAAATCACATGACTTAGGCCTCTAATGCATAGTTTTCATACATAAACCATTCTATTAATCAAAATACTGATTTTCAATTCCTTAGGCATAAACATGCCCAAATTGGGTTACTTGATCCCAAGTAGGCCTAACTCATGATATGGTAACAACCACTGAATCAGTAGCATAATCAACCCTAATCATGCTTAATTTAACATAAGTTGCATCAATTCAATGATTATAGGCCAAAAGCATCAAAAGCCCTAAAATATGAAAATTTTCATACTTAGGCCATATTGTCGATTTACACTAGGTCACCATGTTCAGCCATGTATATCACTAATTTTGCATCATGGGTTCATCAACAATGGCAACTAGGTCAACATAGTTGACATGCAAGCTTTTTGGAAAGGTCTAAGTTCATATTCTAAATTTAGGTCTAATACAAGCAACCCTACCAATTCCTCATTTACTATTCTGTTTAGATGTATCAATATACCAACAGAAATGTGTAATCACAAAATCAACCGTCCAGATTGAATTATGTGGAGAAACAAACTTTCTGTCCAAATATCAGCCCAATCCAACGGTGGACCGAAACGATATGTATCTTTGATGAACAAGTCTCTAATAAGACAATTTCTCCTTTCTTGCTGCAAATACTCAAACTCAGATGACTATATCACACAAAATACTACACTTATAAACATCTTCACCGTTCATAATATATACATATCAGATATAAACTACATACCCAAATTTGATATCCATCCAACGGTAGATTTAGGAGATCTAAAAGGTTTAGCGAAATGCCACGAGAAATCCAGAATCTCCGACCAGCTTTGTTTGAGAGGTTAGATCTCTCAGACTAAACCTTAAATCAAGATCTCCACCGTTCACAATGCAGAACTATCCGTTTTACACTACATACCCATTTTTTATATCGCTTAGAAGAAACCTCTGATCAAGATCTCCACCGTCCAGAATGCATAACCATAAGCTACGAACTTGCTGAAACATTTTGAGCTTAATCTGACCATATATTCGAAAGATCCACCTCTTTGATGAAAATGTCACAGGGATCTTCCTCCTTCCACTCTCTCCTTCTTTCTCTTCTTCTTTTCTTTCTCTTCTTTTCTTTCTCTTCTTCTTTCCTTTCTCTCCACTCACCTATTTCTAGCACTTCCTTGATTCCCTCATCCACTCACCTCATTTTCTAGCACATTCTTGGATTCTCTCCTCCACTCACCTCATTTTCTAGCACATTCTTGGATTCTCTACTCCACTCACCTCATTTTCTAGCACATTCTTGGATTCTAGAAGTGGGCATGGGACACTTGTCCACTTTCATGCACCAACCTTCACATGTGTTGGTCTCATACTACCCATACCAACCACATGTACTTTAACCAATCTCCTGCTTCCATGTATTTTAAATGTTCAATCCATTTAATACACCAAATTTTCATTCTCATTTATCCTTTTATTCAATCAATCCTAACCCATATCAATTCATGGTTTAATGGGTCCATGCATAAATAAAAACATATGCATTATAATTTAATTTAACATGACCCATATACAATTTACGATACACATATTTATATACATTATCAAGCATCAACTCTACAAACATTAAACAACCATCAAACAAATACTAAACATATCAAGGCAACGCATAGAGTTTGGCAAAGTGCAATTAGGTTATGGGCTAGATGAAATAATTTTCGGGGCGTCACAATATTTTTCTTGAAAAATTGCCAAGAGCGTGCTATCCCTTCTGATAACTCGCTATAGAGCAGTTGCCGTGATCTTTCAATTTTTAGTAAAATGGGCAATAGCGTGTGAAAAGACTTGATTGCACGCTTTCTGAAAGTTCGAAAAACTCGAGCTCTTGGGTTTGTGTATATCGACCTGCAATAGTCCGTTTTCCGTCATTAGAGAGCATGATACACAACCCAATAGCATGCTATAGACGTTAGAGTTACAAATCTCAAATTTCTAATGAGAAAAATGTGGGCCCTTTCCCTTGCCCAATTTTTCTATTCCTTGCACAGTTTTGACTGGGAATCGTAGCGGAAACATTCTCCACTAACACTTGGATGGTTCCCGTTGTGTCGCACGCACAAAACAACTTTAGGCTAAACAATGTTTTGAATTCAAATCATTTCCTACTCTCTTGCTCTTTAGCCTGCAATTGCTAATTTAATAAAACACTCATTTTCTAATTTTCAAAGATACAACACACACGATTTTTGCAAGTTAGACTGAGCTTTCTAAAGAGTATTTCAAAAGAAGAAAGTCGTGATTCTTGCATTGCCAAGAAATGCTCCGACCTGAATCAAAATTGCAAACTGCCTTGAAAATAACCTCATTGTTTAGCAAGTTCTTCATTTTATCCCTTTTGTGCTGAGATTTTCAAAAGATATCCATTGTTTTAAACTGTAGGTATATGAAGTGTTCTCAATAAGAGAACACGTCACCCATATTCTTTCTCTTAGTGTACAACTAATCATAGAGAACACATCAAACAATAGCTATCAAATTTTACAAAGACAAGCTTTCAGAATGAAGACATATCTCAATGCTAATGCATTAGTTTGATCTTAGGTGTGTAGGGTAACCTCTCGATCAATCTTAGCACGAAAACTCTCTAAATTGCAAAGTCTTCAAAATCACTTGGATTTAGTATTTGATTTTGACAAAATATTTTCCGAAAGGTTTTAATCATAATTTCAATGAGTTTCGAATGATTTAAAAGTGTTTTGAGACAAAGGAATGGTTCTTAAGTGTTAAAATATTAATTTTTCCAAAATCGGGCTATCCAACACTTTGCCAAAAATTTTCAAAAGGCAATAGCGCACTAGCAGTGTTGATAGCACGCTGCTAGGGTTGAATAATCAAAAATCTATTTTTTCTCGAAAATTGCCTACAACGCTAGCCCTTTTGGTAACTCGCCATAGAGCAGTTGCCGTGATCTTTCGATTTCTAGTAAAATGGGCAATAGCGTGCTATTGGCCTTGATTGCACGCTATCGAAAAGTCTGAAAAATTCGAGCTCTCGAGTTTGTGTATATCGACCTGAAATAGTCTGCTATCCGTCATTAGAGAGCATGATACACAACCCAATAGCATGCTATAGATGTTAGAGTTAAAAATCTCAAATTTCTAACGAGAAAAACTTGGGCCCTTTCCCTTGCTCGATTTTTCTATTCCTTGCATAGTTTTGACTGGGAATCGTAGCTGAAACAATCTCCACTAACACCTGGATGATTTCCATTGTGTCGCACAGGCAAATCAACTTTAGATTAAACAATGTTTTGAATTCAAATCATTTCCTTCTCTCTTGCTCTTTAACCTGCAACTGCTAATTTCCATTGTGTCGCACAGGCAAATCAACTTTAGATTAAACAATGTTTTGAATTCAAATCATTTCCTTCTCTCTTGCTCTTTAACCTGCAACTGCTAATTTAATAAAACACTCATTTGCTAATTTTCAAAGATACAACACACACGATTTTTGCAAGTTAGCTTGAGCTTTCAAAAAGTGTATTTCAAAAGAAGAAAGTCGTGATTCTTTCGTTGCCAATAAAAACATCGACCTGAATCAAAATTGCAAAGTGTCTTGAAGATAACCTCATTGTTTAGCAAGTTTTCGGTTTATCCCTTTTGTGATGAGATTTTCGGAAGCTATCCATTGGTTTAAACTGTAGGTATATGAAGTGTTCTCAGTAAGAGACCACATCACCTATATTCTTTCTCTGAGTGCTACAGCTAATCATCAAGAACACATCAAACAATAGCTTTCAAAGTCTACAAAGATCACGCTCTAAGAATGAAGACATATCTCAATGCTAACGCATTAGTTTGATCTTAGGTGTGTAGGGTAACCTCTCGATCAATCTCAGCACGAAAACTCTCTAAATTGCAATGTCTTCAAAATCACTTGGATTTAGTATGTGATTTTGACAAAATATTTTTCGAAAGGTTTTAATCATAATTTTAATGAATTTCGAATGATTTAAAAGTGTTTTGAGACAAAGGAATGGTACTTAAGCGTTAAAATATTAATTTTCCCAAGAATCGGGCTACCCAGCATTTTGCCAAAATTTTTCAAAGGGCAACAGCGCACTATCAGTGTTGATACCACGCTGATAGCGTTATATAATCAAAAATATTTTTTTCTTGAAAATTGCCGACTGCGCGCTATCCCTTCTGATAACTCGCAATAGAGAGCAGTTGCCGTGATCTTTCAATTTTTAGTAAAATGGGCAATAGCGTGCTATAGGCCTTGATTGCACACTATCGAAAAGTCTGAAAAATTGGAGCTCTTGGGTTTGTGTATATCGAACTGTAATAGTCCGCTATCCGTCATTAGAGAGCATGATACACAACCCTACAGCATGTTATCCATGTCAGAGTTAAAAATCTAAAATTTCTAATGAGAAAAACCTGGGCCCTTTCTCTTGCTCGATTTTTCTATTCTTTGCACAGTTTTGACTGGGAATCGTAGCTGAAACAATCTCCACTAACACCTGAAAGATTCCCATTGGGTCGCACGATCAAAACAACTTTATATTAAACAATGTTTTGAATTCAAATCATTTCCTACTCTCATGCTTTTTAACCTGCGACTGCTAATTTAAGAAAACACTCATTCTCTAATATTCAAAGATACAACACAAACGATTTTTGCAAGTACGACTGAGCTTTCAAAAAGTGTATTTCAAAAGAAGAAAGTCGTGATTTTTGCATTGCCAAAAAAAACATCGACCTGAATCAAAATTGCAAACTGTCTTGAAGATAACCTCATTGTTTAGGAAGTTCTTCATTTTATCCCTTTGGTGCTGAGATTTTCAGAAGATATCCATTGTTTTAAACTGTAGGTATATGAAGTGTTCTCAGTAAGCGAACACTTCACCTATATTCTTTCTCTTAGTGCTACAACTAATCAAGAAGAATACATCAAACAATAGCTATCAAAGTTTACAAAGATCAAGCTTTAAGAATGAAGACATATCTCAATGCTAATGCATTAGTTTGATCTTAAGTGTGTAGGGTAACCTCTCGATCAATCTCAGCACGAAAACTCTCTAAATTGCAAAGTCTTCAAAATCACTTGGATTTAGTATTTGAATTTGAGAAAATATTTTCCGAAAGGCTTTCATCATAATTTCAATGAGTTTTGAATGATTTAAAAGTGTTTTGAGACAATGGAATGGTTCTTAAATGTTAAAATATTAGTTTTTCCAAAATCGGGCTATCCAGCACTTTGCCAAAAATTTCCAGAAGGCAATAGCGCACTATCATTGTTGATAGCACGCTAATAGGGTTGAATAATCAAAAATCTATTTTTCTTGAAAATTGCCTACAACGTGGTGTCCCTTCTAATAACTCGATATAGAGCAGTTGTCGTGATTTTTCGATTTTTAGTAAAATGGGCAATAGCGTGCTATAGGCCCTTATTGCACGCTATCGGAATGTCCGAAAAACTCGAGCTTTCGGGTTTGTGTATATCGACCTGCAATAGTCCGCTATCCGTCTTTAGAGAGCATGATACACAACCCAATAGCATGCTATCCATGTCAAAGTTTCAAATTTCTACTGAGAAAAACGTGGGCCCTTTTCGTTTCCCAATTTTTCTATTCCTTGCACAGTTTTGACTGTTAATCGTAGCTGAAACATTCTCCACTAGCACCTGGATGATTCCCGTTGAGTAGCACGCGCAAAACAACTTTAGACTAAACAATGTTTTGAATTCAAATCATTTTCTACTTTCTTGCTCTTTAACCTGCAACTGCTAATTTAATAAAACACTCATTTTCTAATTTTCAAAGATACAACACCCACGATTTTTGCAAGTTAGACTGAGTTTTCCAAAGAGTATTTCAAAAGAAAAAAGTCGTGATTCTTGCATTGCCAATAAAAGCTTCGCACAGAATCAAAATTGCAAACTGTCTTGAAGATAACCTCATTGCTTAGCAAGTACATTATTTTATCCCTTTAGTGCTGAGATTTTCAGAAGCTATCCATTGTTTTAAACTGTAGGTATATGAAGCGTTCTCAGTAAGGGAACACGTCACCTATATTGTTTCTATGAGTGCTACAACTAATCATCAAGAACACATCAAACAATAGCTATAATAGTCTACAAAGATCTAGCTCTAAGGACGAAGACCTATCTCAATGCTAACGCATTGGTTTGATCTTAGGTGTGTAGGGAAACCTCTCGATCATTCTCAGCACGAAAACACTCCAAATTGCAAAGTCTTCAAAATCACTTGGATTTAGTATTTGATTTTGACAAAATATTTTCCGAAAGGTTTTAATCATAATTTCAATGAGTTTTGAACGATTTAAAAGTGTTTGGAGACAATGGAATGGTTCTTAAGTGTTAAAATATTAATTTTTCCAAAATCGGGCTATCCAGCACTTTTCCAAAAAATTTCAAATGGCAACAGTGCACTATCAGTGTTGATAGCACGCTGATAGGGTTGAATAATCAAAAATATATTTTTCTTCAAAATTGCCTACAGCGCGCTATCCCTTCTGATAACTCGCTATAGAGCAGTTGCCGTGATGGTTCGATTTTTAGTAAAATGGGCAATAACGTGCTATATGCCTTGATTGCACGCTATCGGAAAGTTTGAAAAACTCGAGCTCTTGGGTTTGTGTATATCAACCTGCAATAGTTCGTTGTCCGTCATTAGGGAGCATGATACACAACCCAATAGCATGTTATCCATGTAAGAGTTAGAAATCTCAAATATCTAATGAGAAAAAGGTGGGCCCTTTCCCTTGCTCGACTTTTCTATTCCTTGCACTGTTTTGACAGGGAATCGTAGCTGAAACATTCTCCACTAACACCTGGATGATTCCCATTGTGTCGCACGATCAAAACAACTTTATATCAATGTTTTGAATTCAAATCATTTCCTACTCTCTTGCTCTTTAACCTACAACTGCTAATTTAATAAAAGACTAATTCTCTAATTTTCAAAGATACAACACACACGATTTTTGCAAGTAGGACTGAACTTTCTAAAGAGTATTTCAAAAGAAGAAAGTCGTGATTCTTGCATTGCCAATAAAAGCTTCGTCTTGAATCAAAATTGCAAATTGTCTTGAAGATAACCTCATTTTATCCCTTTAGTGCAGAGATTTTCAGAAGATATCCATTGTTTTAAACTGTAGGTATATGAAGTGTTCTCAATAAGAGAACACGTCACCTATATTCATTCTTTGAGTGCTACAACTAATCATCAAGAACACATCAAACAATAGCTATAATAGTCTACAAAGATAAAGCTTTAAGAACGAAGACATATCTCAACGCTAATGCGGTAGTTTGATCTTAGGTGTGTAGGGTAACCTCTCGATAAAAGTCTCTAAATTGCAAAGTCTTCAAAATCACTTGGATTTAGTATTTGATTTTGACAAAATATTTTCCGAAAGGTTTTAATCATAATTTCAATGAGTTTCGAATGATTTAAAAGTGTTTTGAGACAAAGGAATGGTTCTTATGTGTTAAAATATTAATTTTTCCAAAATCGGGCTATCCAGAACTTTGCCAAGATTTTTCAAAAGGCAATAGCGCACTATCAGTGTTGACAGCACGCTGCTAGGGTTGAATAATCAAAAATATATTTTTTCTTGAAAATTGCCTACAACGCTAGCCCTTTTGATAACTCGCCATAGTGCAGTTGCCGTGATCTTTCGATTTCTAGTAAAATGGGCAATAGCGTGCAATAGGCCTTGATTGCACGCTATCGAAAAGTCTGAAAAATTCGAGCTCTCGAGTTTGTGTATATCGACCTGAAATAGTCCGCTATCCGTCATTAGAGAGCATGATACACAACCCAAAAGCATGCTATCCACGTCAGAGTTAGAAATAACAATTCTAACGGGAAAAACGAGGGTCCTTTCCCATGCATGATTTTTCTATTCCTTGCACGGTTTTGATTGGGAATCGTAGCTGAAACAATCTCCACTAACACCTGGATGATTCCCATTGTGTCGCACAGGCAAAACAACTTTAGATTAAACAATGTTTTGAATTCAAATCATTTCCTACTCTCTTGCTCTTTAACCTGCAACTGTTAATTTAATAAAACACTCATTTTCTAATTTTCAATGAAACAACACACACGATTTTTCCGTGTTAGCTTGAGCTTTCAAAAATTGTATTTCAAAAGAAGAAAGTCGTGATTCTTGCATTGCCAATAAAAACATCGACCTGAATCAAAATTGCAAACTGTCTTGAAGATAACGTCATTGTTTAGCAAGTTCTTCATTTTATCCCTGTTGTGCTGAGATTTCCAGAAGCTATCCATTGTTTTAAACTGTAGGTATATGAAGTGTTCTCAGTAAGCGAACATTCACCAATATTCTTTCTCTTAGTGCTACAACTAATCAAGAAGAATACATCAAACAATAGCTTTTAAAGTCTACAAAGATCAAGCTCTAAGAATGAAGATGTATCTCAATGGTAATGCGTTAGTTTGATCTGAGGTATGAAGGGTAACCTCTCGATCAATCTCTGCACGAAAACTCTCTAAATTGCAAAGTCTTCAAAATCACTTGGATCTAGTATTTGATTTTAACAAAATATTTTCCGAAAGGTTTTACTCATAATTTCTATGAGTTTTGAATGATTTAAAAGTGTTTTGAGACAATGGAATGGTTCTTAAGTGTTAAAATATTAATTTTTCCAAAATCGGGCTATCCAGCACTTTGCCAAAAATTTTCAAAAGGCAATAGCGCGTTATCAGTGTTGATGGCACGCTGATAGGGTTGAATAATCAAAAATCTATTTTTTCTTGAAAATTGCCTACAACGAGCTATCCCTTCTGATAACTCACATAGAGCAGTTGCCGTGATCTTTTGATTTTTAGTAAAATGGGCAATAGCGTGCTATAGGCCTTGATTGCACGCTATCGGAAAGTCTAAAAAGCTCGAGCTCTTGGGTTTGTGTATATCGACATGCAATAGTTCGCTATCCGTCATTAGAGAACATGATACACAGCCCAATAGCATGCTTTCCATGTCAGAGTAAGAAATCTCAAATTTCTAATGAGAAAAACGTGGGCCCTTTCCCTTACTCAATTTTTTTATTCCTTGCACACTTTTGACTGGGAATCGTAGCTGAAACATTCTCCACAAATACCTGGATGATTCCCACTGTGTCGCACGATCAAAACAACTTTATATTAAACAATATTTTGAATTCAAATAATTTCATACTTTCTTGCTCTTTAACCTGCAACTGCTAATTAAATAAAACACTCATTCTCAAATTTTAAAAGATACAACACACGATTTTTGCAACTTAGACTGAGCTTCCCAAAGTGTATTTCAAAAGAAGAAAGTCGTGATTCTTGCATTACCAATAAAAGCTTCGACCTATATCAAAATTGCAAACTGTCTTGAAGATAACCTCATTTTATCCCTTTTGTGCTGAGATTTTTAGAAGCTATCCATTGTTTTAAACTGTAGGTTTAAGAAGTGTCACGCCTGGGTTCCAAAATGGGGCTATCCAGCACTTGGGGGAGGCCCGACACTATTCATGAATAGTAAATAGTGTCGATAAAAGACTCTGCGTACAAGAGCACTTATGTGGTTGGCTGTACGAGAGTGGGACAATATTATGGCATCCATAAAGGCTGAGGGTCTTAAGTCCCTATCACCCTGGGTAGGTGCACTTTGTGTGCAACTCAGGCGTGACATGAAGTGTTCTCAGTAAGAGAACACGTCACCTATATTCTTTCTCTGAGTGCTACAACTATCATCAAGAACACATCAAACAATAGCTTTCAAAGTCTACAAAGATAAAGCTCTAAGAACGAAGACATATCTCAATGCTAATGCATTAGTTTGATCTTAGGTGTGTAGGGTAACTTCTTGATCAATCTCAGCACGAAAACTCTATAAATTCCAAAGTCTTCAAAGTCACTTGGATTTAGTATTTGATTTTGACAAAATATTTTTCGAAAGGTTTTAATCATAATTTCAATGAGTTTTGAATGATTTAAAAGTGTTTTGAGACAATGGAATAGTTCTTAAGTGTTAAAATATTAATTTTTCCAAAATCGGGCTATCCAACACTTTGCCAAAATTTTTCAAAAGGCAATAGCGCATTATCAGTGTTGATGGCACGCTGATAGGGTTGAATAATCAAAAATCTATTTTTTCTTGAAAATTGCCTACAACGCGCTATCCCTTTTGATAACTCGCTATAGAGCAGTTGCCGTGATCTTTCGATTTTTAGTAAAATGGGCAATAGCGTGCTATAGGCCTTGATTGCACGCCATCGGAAAGTCTGAAAAACTTAAGCTCCCAGGTTTGATACACAACCCAATAGCATGCTATAGACGTTAGAGTTAGAAATCTCACAATTCTAACGAGAAAAACTTGGGCCCTTTACCTTGCTCGATTTTTCTATTCCTTGCACACTTTTGACTAGGAATCGTAGCTGAAACATTCTCCACTAACACCTGGATGATTCTCGTTGTGGTGCCCGTGCAAAGCAACTTTAGACTAAACAATGTTTTGAATTCAAATCATTTCCTACTCTCTTGCTCTTTAACCTGCAATTGCTCATTAAATAAAACACTCATTTTCTAATTTTCAAAGATACAACACACACGATTTTTGCAAGTTAGACTGAGCTTTCCAAAGAGTACTTCAAAAGAAGAAAGTCGTGATTCATGCATTGCCAATAAAAGTTTCGACCTGAATCAAAATTGCAAACTGTCTTGAAGATAACCTCATTGTTTAGCAATTCTTCATTTTATCCCTTCTGTGCTGAGATTTTCAGAAGCTATCCATTGTTTTAAACTGTAGGTATACGAAGTGTTCTCTGCAAGAGAACACGTCACCTATATTTTTTCTCTAAGTGCTACAACTAATCATCAAGAACACATCAAACAATAGCTTTTAAAGTCTGTAAAGATCAAGCTCTAAGAACGAAGACGTATCTCAATGCTAATGCATTATTTTGATCTTAGGTGTGAATGGTAACCTCTCGATCAATCAGCATGAAAACTCTCTAGACTGCAAAGTCTTCAAAATCACTTGGATTTAGTATTGGATTTTGACAAAATATTTTCCGAAAGGTTTTAATCATAATTTCATTGAGTTTTGATTGATTTAAAAGTGTTTTAAGACAAAGGAATGGTTCTTAAGTGTTAAAATATTAATTTTTCCAAAATCGGGCTATCCAACGCTTTGCCAAAAATTTTCAAAAGGCAATAGTGCACTATCAGTGTTGATAGGACACTGATAGGGTTGAATAATCAAAAATATATTTTTCTTCAAAATTGCCTACAGAGCGTTATCCCTTCTGATAACTCGCTATAGAGCAGTTGTCGTGATCTTTCAATTTTTAGTAAAATGGGCAATAACGGGCTATAGGCCTTGATTGCACGCTATCGGAAAGTCTGAAAAACTCGAGCTCTTGGGTTTGTGTATATCGACCTGCAATAGTCCGTTGTCCGTCATTTGAGAGCATGATACACAACCCAATAGCATGCTATCCATGTCGGAGTTAAAAATCTCAAATTTCTAATGAGAAAAATGTGGGCCCTTTCCCTTGCTCGAGTTTTCTATTCCTTGCACAGTTTTGACTGGGAATCGTAGCCGAAACATTCTCCACTAACACCTGGATAATTCCCATTGTGTCGCACGATCAAAACAACTTTATATTAAACAATGTTTTGAATTCAAATCATTTCCTACTCTCTTGCTCTTTAACCTGCAACTGCTAATTTAATAAAACACTCATTCTCTAATTTTCAAAGATACAACGCACACGATTTTTGCAAGTTAGAGTGAGCTTTCGAAAGAGTATTTCAAAAGAAGAAAGTCGTGATTCTTCCATTGCCAATAAAGGTTTCGACCTGAATCAAAATTGCAAACTGTCTTGAAGATAACCTCATTTTATCCCTTTTTTGCTGAGATTTTCAGAAGCTATCCATTGTTTTAAACTGTAGGTATATGAAGTGTTCTCAGTAAGAGAACACGTCACCTATATTCTTTCTCTGAGTGCTACAATTAATCATCAAGAACAGAATCAAACAACAGCTTCCAAAGTCTACAAAGATCAAGCTCTAAGAACGAAGACAAATCTCAATGCTAATGCATTAGTTTGATCTTAGGTGTGTAGGGTAACCTCTCGATCAATCTCAGCACGAAAACTCTCTAAATTGCAAAGTCTTGAAAATCACTTGGATTTAGTATTTGATTTTGACAAAATATTTTTTGAAAGGTTTTAATCAAAATATCAATGAGTTTTGAATGATTTAAAAGTGTTTTGAGACAATGAAATGGTTCTTATGTGTTAAAACATTAATTTTTCCAAAATCGGGCCATCCAGCACTTTGCCAAGATTTTTCAAAAGGCAATAGCGCACTATCAGTGTTGATAGCACGGTGATAGGGTTGAATAATCGAGAATCTAGTTTTTCTTGAAAATTACCTACAACGCTCTATCCCTTTAGATAACTCGCTATAGAGCAGTTGCCGTGATCTTTCGATTTTTAGTAAAATGGGCAATAGCGTGCTATAGGCCTTGATTGCACACTATCGGAAAGTCCGAAGAAATCGGGCTCTCGGGTTTGTGTATATTGACCTGCAATAGTCCGCTATCCGTCATTAGAGAGCATGATACACAACCCAATAGCATGCTATAGAGGTTAGAGTAAGAAATCTCACAATTCTAATGAGAAATACTTGGGCCCTTTCCCTTACTCGATTTTTCTATTCCTTGCACAGTTTTGATTGGGAATCGTAGCTGAAACATTCTCCACTAACACCAGGATGTTTCCCGTTGTGTCGCACGATCAAAACAACTTTATATTAAACAATGTTTTGAATTCAAATCATTTCCTACGATCTTGCTCTTTAACCTGGAACTGCAAATTTAATAAAACATTCATTTTCTAATTTTCAAAGATACAACACACACGATTTTTGCAAGTTAGACGGAGCTTTCCAAAGAGTATTTCAAAAGAAGAAAGTCGAGATTCTTGCATTGCCCATAAAAGCTTCGACCTAAATAAAAATTGCAAACTGTCTAGAAGATAACCTCATTGTTTAGAAAGTTTTTCATTTTATCCCTTTTGTGCTGAGAATTTCAGAAGCTATCCATTGTTTTAAACTTCAGGTATATGAAGTGTTCTCAGTAAGAGAAGACGTCACCTATATTCTTTCTCTTAGTGCTACAATTAATCATGAAGAACAAATCAAAAAATCGCTATAATAGTCTACAAAGATCTAGCTCTAAGGACGAAGACATATCTCAATGCTAATGCATTAGTTTGATCTTAGGTGTGTAGGGTAACCTCTCGATCAATCTCAGCACGAAAACTCTCTAAATTGCAAAGTCTTCAAAATCACTTGGATTTAGTATTTGATTTTGACAAAATATTTTTCAAAAGGTTTTAATCATAATTTCACCGAGTTTTGAATGATTTAAAAGTGTTTTGAGACAATGGAATGGTTCTTAAGAGTTAAAATATTAATTTTTCCAAAATCGGGCCATCCAGCACTTTGCCAAAAAATTTCAAAACGCATTAGCGCACTATCAGTGTTGATAGCACGCTGATAGGGTTGAATAATCAAAAATATGTTTTTCTTGAAAATTGCCTACAACGCGCTATCCCTTTTGATAACTCTCTATAGAGCAGTTGCCGTGATATTTCGATTTTTAGTAAAATGGGCAATAGTGTGCTATATAAGCCTTGATTGCACGCTATCGGAACGTCTAAAAAATTCAAGCTCTCGGTTTGTGTATATCGACCTGCAATAGGCTGCTATTTGTCATTAGAGAGCATGATACACAACCCAATAGCATCCTATAGACGTTAGAGTTAGAAATCTCACAATTCTAACGAGAAAAACTTGGGCATTTCCCTTGCTTGATTTTTCTATTCCTTGCATAGTTTTGACTTGGAATCGTAGCTGAAACATTGTCCGCTAACACTTGGATGATTCCCGTTGTGTCCCACGAGCAAAACAACTTTAAACTAAACAATGTTTTATATTCAAATCATTTCCTACTCTCTTTCTATTTAACCTGCAACTGCTAATTTAATAAAACACACATTTTCTAATTATCAAAGATAGAACGCAAACGATTTTTGCAGGTTAGACTGAGCTTTCCAAAGAGTATTTCAAAAGAAGAAAGTCGTGATTCTTGCATTGCGAATAAAAGCTTCAACCTTAATCAAAATTGCAAACTGACTTGAAGATAACCTCATTTTATCCCTTTTGTGCTGAGCTTTTCAGAAGCTATCCATTGTTTTAAACTGTAGGTATATGAAGTGTTCTCAGTAAGATAACACGTCACCTATATTCTTTCTCTGAGTACTACAACTAATCATCAAGAACACATCAAACAATAGCTATAATAGTCTACAAAGATCTTGCTCTAAGGACGAAGACATATCTCAATGCTAAGGCATTAGTTTGATCTTAGGTGTGTAGGGTAACCTCTCGATCAATCTCAGCACAAAAGCTCTCTAAATTGCATAGTCTTCAAAATCACTTTGATTTAGTATTTGATTTTGACAAAATATTTTTCGAAAGGTTTTAGTAATAATTTCAATGAGTTTTCAATGATTAAAAAGTGTTTTGAGACAATGGAATGGTTCTTAAGTGTTAAAATATTAATTTTTCCAAAATCGGCCTATCCATCACTTTGGCAAAAATTTTCAAAAGGCAATAGCGCACTATCAGTGTTGACAGCACGCTGATAAGGTTGAATAATCAAAAATATATTTTTCTTCAAAATTGCCTACAGCGCGCTATCCCTTCAGATAACTCGCTACAGAGCAGCTGTCGCGATCTTTCGATTTTTAGTAAAATGAGCAAAAGCGTGCTATTGGCCTTGATTGCACACTATTGGAAAGTCTGAAAAGCTCGAGCTCTTGGGTTTGTGTATATCGACCTGCAATAGTCCGCTATCCATCATTAGAGAGCATGATACACAACCCAATAGCATGCTATAGACGTTAGAGTTAGAAATCTCACAATTCTAACGAGAAAAACTTGGGCCCTTTCACTTGCTCGATATTTCTATTCCTTGCACAGTTTTGACTGGAAATCGTAGCTGAAACATTCTCCACTAACACCTGGATGATTCCCGTTGTGTCGCACGCTCAAAACAACTTTATACTAAACAATTTTTATATTCAAATCATTTCCTACTCTCTTGCTCTTTAACCTGCGACTGCTAATTTAATAAAACACTCATTTTCTAATTTACAAAGATACAACACACACGATTTTTGCAATTTAGACCGAGCTTTCCAAAGAGTATTTCAAAAGAAGAAAGTCGTGATTCTTGCATTGCCAATAAAAGCTTCGACCTAAATCAAAATTGCAAACTATCTTGAAGATAACCTCATTCTATCCATTGTTTTAAGCTGTAGGTATATGAAGTGTTCTCAGTAAGAGACCACGTCACCTATATTCTTCTCTGAGTGTTACAACAAATCATCAAGAACAAATCAAACAATAGCTTTCAAAGTCTACAAAGATCAAGCTCTAAGAACGAAGACATATCTCAATGCTAGTGCATTAGTTTAATCTTAGGTGTGTTGGGTAACCTCTCGATCAATCTCAGCACGAAAACTCTCTAAATTGCAAAGCCTTCAGAATCACTTGGATTTCGTATTTGTTTTTTACAAAATATTTTTTGAAAGGTTTTAATCATAACTTCAATGTGTTTTGAATGATTTAAAAGTGTTTTGAGACAATGAAATGGTTCTTAAGTGTTAAAATATTAGTTTTCCAAAATCGGGCTATCCAGAACTTTGGCAACATTTTTCAAAAGGCAATAGCGCACTATCAGTTTTGATAGCACGCTGATAGGGTTGAATAATCAAAAATCTATTTTTTCTTGAAAATTGCCTATAACACGCTATCCCTTTTGATAACTCACTATAGAGCAGTTGCCGTGATCTTTCGATTTTTAGTAAAATGGGAAATAGCGTGCTATAGGCCTTGATTGCACGCTATCGGAAAGCGTGAAAAACTCGAGCTCTCGGGTATGTGTATATCGACCTACAATAGTCCGCTATCTATCATTAGAGCGCATGATACACAACCCAATAGCATGCTATAGAGGTTAGAGTAAGAAATCTCACAATTCTAACGATAAAAACTTGGGCCCTTTCCCTTACTCGATTTTTCTATTCCTTGCACAGTTTTGACTGGGAATCGTAGCTGAAACATTCTCCACTAACACCAGGATGATTCCTATTGTGTCGCACGATCAAAACAACTTTATCTTAAACAATGTTTTGAATTCAAATAATTTCCTACTCTCTTGCTCTTTAACCTGCAACTGCAAATTTAATAAAACATTCATTTGCTAATTTTTAAAGACACAACACACACGATTTTTGCAAGTTAGACGGAGCTTTCCAAAAAGTATTTCAAAAGAAGAATGTCGAGATTCTTGCATTGCCCATAAAAGCTTCGACCTAAATCAAAATTGCAAACTGTCTTGAAGATAACCTCATTGTTTAGCAAGTTCTTCATTTTATCCCTTTTGTGCTGAGATTTTCAGAAGCTATCCATTGTTTTAAACTTTAGGTATATGAAGTGTTCTTAGTAAGAAAACACGTCACCTATATTCTTTGTCTTAGTGCTACAACTAGTCATCAAGAACAAATCAAACAATAGCTTTCAAAGTCTACAAAGTTATAGCTCTAAGGACGAAGACATATCTCAATGCTAATGCATTAGTTTGATCTTAGGTGTGTACGGTAACCTCTCGATCAATCTCAGCACGAAAACTCTCTAAATTGCAAAGTCTTCAAAATCACTTGGATTTAGTATTTGATTTTGACAAAATATTTTCCGAAAGGTTTTAATCATAATCTCAACAAGTTTTGAATGATTTAAAAGTGTTTTGAGACAATGGAATGGTTCTTAAGTGGTAAAATATTATTTTTTCCAAAATCAGGCTATCCAGCACTTTGCCAAAATTTTTTAAAGGGAAATAACGCACTATCAGTGTTGATAGCACGCTGATAGGATTGAATAATCAAAAATCTATTTTTTTCTTGAAAATTGCCTACAACGCGCTATCTCTTTTCATAACTCTCTATAGAGCAGTTGTCGTGATCTTTCGATTTTTAGTAAAATGGGCAATAGCGTGCTATAGGCCTTGATTCCACACTATCGGAAAGTTTGAAAAACTCGAGCTCTCGGGTTTGTGTATATCGACCTGCAATAGTCCGCTATACGTCATTAGAGGGCATGATAGACAACCCAATAGCATGCTATAGACATTAGAGTTAGAAATCTCCCAATTCTAACAAGAAAAACTTGGGGCCTTTCCCTTACTCCATTTTTCTATTCCTTGCACAGTTTTGACTGGGAATCGTAGCTGAAACATTCTCCACAAACAGCTGGATGATTCCCGTTGTGTCCCACGCGCAAAATAACTTTTGACTAAACAATGTTTTATATTCAAATAATTTCCCACTCTCTTGTTCTTTAACCTGCAACTGCTAATTTAATAAAACACACATTTTCTAATTTTTAAAGATACAACACACACGTTTTTTGCAAGTTAGACTGAGCTTTCCAAAGAGTATTTCAAAAGAAGAAAGTCGTGATTCTTGCATTGCCAATAAAAGCTTCGACCTTAATCAAAATTACAAATTGTCTTGAAGATAACCTCATTTTATCCCTTTTGTGCTGAGATTTTCAGAAGCTATCCATTGTTTTAAACTGTAGGTATATGTAGTGTTCTCAGTAAGAGAACACGTCACCTATATTCTTTCTCTGAGTGTTACAACTAATCATCAAGAACAAATCAAACAATAGCTTCCAAAGTCTACAAAGATCAAGCTCTAAGAACGAAGACATATCTCAATGCTAATGCATTAGTTTGATCTTAGGTGTGTACGGTAACCTCTCGATCAATCTCAGCACGAAAACTCTCTAAATTGGAAACTCTTCAAAATCACTTGGATTTAGTATTTGATTTTGACAAAATATTTTTCGAATGGTTTTAATCATAATTTCAACAAGTTTTGAATGATTTAAAAGTGTTTTGAGACAATGGAGTGGTTCTTAAGGGTTAAAATATTATTTTTTCCAAAATCGGGCTATCCAACACTTTGCCAAAAATTTTCAACAGGAAATAGCGCACTATCAGTGTTGAGAGCACGCTGATAGGATTGAATAATCAAAAATCTATTTTTTCTTGAAAATTCCCTACAATGCGCTATCCCTTTTCATAACTCTCTACAGAGCAGTTGCCGTGATCTTTCGATTCTTAGTAAAATGGGCAATAGCGTGCTATAGGCCTCGATTCCACACAATCGGAAAGTCCAAAAAACTCGAGCTCTCGGGTTTGCGTATATCGACCTGCAATAGTCCGCTATCCGTCATTAGAGAGCATGATACACAACCCAATAGCATGCCATAGACGTTAGAGTTAGAAATCTCTCAATTCTAACGAGAAAAATTTGAGCCCTTTCCCTTGCTTGATTTCTCTATTCCTTGCACAGTTTTGACTTGGAATCGTAGCTGAAACATTCTCCACTAACACCTGGATCATTCCCGTTGTGTCGCACGCGCAAAACAACTTTAGACTAAACAATGTTTTATATTCAAATCATTTCCTACTCTCTTGCTCTTTAACCTGCAACTGCTAATTTAATAAAACACATATTTTCTAATTTTCAAAGATACAACACACACGATTTTTGCAAGTTAGATTGAGCTTTCCAAAGAATATTTCAAAGGAAGAAAGTCGTGATTCTTGCATTGCCAATAAAAGCTTCAACCTTAATCAAAATTACAAACTGTCTTGAAGATAACCTCATTTTATCCCTTTTGTGCTGAGATTTTCAGAAGCTATCCATTCTTTTAAACTGTAGGTATATGAAGTGTTCTCAGTAAGAACACGTCACCTATATTCTTTGTCTTAGTGTTACAACTAATCATCAACAAAAAATCAAACAATAGCTTCCAAAGTCTACAAAGATCAAGCTCTAAGAACGAAGACATATCTCAATGATAATGCATTAGTTTGATCGTAGGTGTGTACGGTAACCTCTCGATCAGTCTCAGCACGAAAACTCTCTAAATTGCAAAGTCTTCAAAATCACTTGGATTTAGTATTTGATTTTGACAAAATATTTTTCGAAAGGTTTTAATGATAATTTCAACAAGTTTTGAAGGATTTAAAAGTGTTTGGAGACAATGAAATGATTCTTAAGGGTTAAAATATTAATTTTTCCATAATCGGGCTATCAAGCACTTTGCAAACATTTTTCAAAAGGCAATAGCGCACTATCAGTGTTGATAGCACGCTCATATGGTTGAATAATCAAAAATCTATTTTTTCTTGAATGTTGCCTACAATGCGCTATCCCTTTTCATAACTCTCTATAGAGCAGTTGCCGTGATCTTTCGATTTTTAGTAAAATGGGCAATAGCGTGCTATAGGCCTTGATTTCAAACTATCCGAAAGTCCGAAAAACTCTAGCTCTCGGGTTTGTGTATATCGACTTGCAATAGTTCGCTATCCGTCATTAGAGAGCATGATACACAACCCAATAGCATGCTATAGACGTTAGAGTTAGAAATCTCACAATTCTAACGAGAAAAACTTAGGCCTTTCCCTTGCTCGAATTTTCTATTCCTTGCACAGTTTTGACTAGGAATCGTAGCTGAAACATTCTCCACTAACACCTGGATAATTCCCGTTGTGTCGCACGAGCAAAACAACTTTAGACTAAACAATGTTTTATATTCAGATAATTTCCTACTCTCTAGCTCTTTAACCTGCAACTGCTAATTTAATAAAATACACATTTTTTAATTTTCAAAGATACAACACACACGATTTTTGCAAGTTAGACTAAGCTTTCCAAAGAGTATTTCAAAAGAAGAAAGTCGTGATTCTTGCATTGCCAATAAAAGCTTCGACCTTAATCAAAATTACAAATTGTCTTTAAGATAACCTCATTTTATCGCGTTTGTGCTGAGATTTTCAGATGCTATCCACTATTTTAAACTGTAGGTATATGAAGTGTTCTTAGTAAAAGAACACGTCACCTATATTCATTCTCTAAGTGCTACAACTAATCATCAAGAACAAATCAAACAATAGCTTCCAAAGTCTACAAAGATCAAGCTCTAAGAACGAAGACATATCTCAATGCTAATGCATTAGTTTGATGTTAGGAGTGTACGGTAACATCTCGATCAATCTCAGCACGAAAACTCTCTAAATTGCAAAGTCTTCAAAATCACTTGGATTTAGTATTTGATTTTGACAAAATATTTTTCGAATGGTTTTAATTATAATTTCAACAAGTTTTGAATGATTTAAAAGTGTTTTGAGACAATGGAATGATTCTTAAGTGTTAAAATATTATTTTTTCCAAAATCGAGCTATCCAGCACTTTGCCAAAAATTTTCAAAAGGCAATAGCGCACTGTCAGTGTTGATAGCACGCTCATACGGTTGAATAATCAAAAATCTATTTTTTCTTGAAAAATGCTTACAACGCGCTGTCCCTTTTCATAACTCTCTATAGTCCAATTGCCGTGATCTTTCGATTTTTAGTAAAATGGGCAATAGCGTGCTATCGGCCTTAATTCCACACTATCGGAAAGTCTGAAAATTACGAGCTCCCGAGTTTGTATATATCGACCTACAATAGTCCGCTATCTGTCATTAGAGAGCATGATACACAACCCAATAGCATGCTATAGACGTTAGAGGTAGAAATCTCACAATTCTAACGAGAAAAACTTGGCCCTTTCCCTTGCTCGATTTTTCTATTCCTTGCACAGTTTTGACTAGGAATCGTAGCTGAAACATTCTCCACTAACACCTGGATAATTCCCGTTGTGTCGCACGAGCAAAACAACTTTAGACTAAACAATGTTTTATATTCAGATAATTTCCTACTCTCTAGCTCTTTAACCTGCAACTGCTAATTTAATAAAATACACATTTTTTAATTTTCAAAGATACAACACACACGATTTTTGCAAGTTAGACTGAGCTTTCCAAAGAGTATTTCAATAGAAGAAAGTCGTGATTCTTGCATTGCCAATAAAAGCTTTGACCTTAATCAAAATTACAAATTGTCTTGAAGATAACCTCATTTTATCCCTTTTGTACTGAGATTTTCAGAAGCTATCCATTGTTTTAAACTGTAGGTATATGAAGTGTTCTCAGTAAGAGAACACGTCACCTATATTCTTTCTCTGAGTGCTACAACTAATCATCAAGAACAAATCAAACAATAGCTTCCAGAGCCTACAAAGATCTTCTAAGAACGAAGACATATCTCATTGCTAGTGCGTTAGTTTGACTTTAGGTGTGTCGGGCAACCTCTCGATCAATCTCCGCACGAACACTCTCTACATTGCAAAGTCGTCAAAATCACTTGGATTTCGTACTTGATTTTGACAAAATATTTTCTGAAAGGTTTTAATCATAATTTCAACAAGTTTTGAATGATTTAAAAGTGTTTTGAGACAATGGAATGGTTCTTAAGTGTTAAAATATTATTTTTTCCAAAATCGGGCTATCCAGCACTTTGCCAACAGTTTTCAAAAGGCAATAGCGCACTATCATTGTTGATAGCACGCTGATATGGTTGAAAAAACAAAAATCTATTTTTTCTTGAAAGTTGCCTACGACGCGCTATCCCTTTTGATAACTCGCTATAGAGCAGTTGTCGTGATCTTTCGATTTTTAGTAAAATGGGCAATAGCGTTCTATTGGCCTTGATTGCACGCAATCGGAAAGTCCGAAAAACTTGACCTCTTAGGTTTGTGTATATCGACCTGCAATTGTCCACTATCTGTCATTAGAGAGCGTTATACACAACCCAAGAGCCTGTTATAGACGTTAGAGTTAGAAATCTCACAATTCTAATGAGAAAAACTTGGGCCCTTTCCCTTGCTCGATTTTTCTATTCCTTGCACAGTTTTGACTGGGAATCATAGCTGAAACATTATGTCGCACGCGCAAAACAACTTTAGACTAAACAATGTTTTATATTCAAATAATTTCCTACTCTCTTGCTCTTTAACCTGTAACTGGTAATTTAATTAAACACTAATTTTCTAATTTTCAAAGATACAACACACACGATTTTTGCAAGTTAGACTGAGCTTTCCAAAGAGTATTTCAAAAGAAGAAAGTCGTGATTCTTGCATTGCCAATAAAAGCTTCGACCTTAATCAAAATTACAAATTGTCTTGTAGATAACCTCATTTTATCCCTTTTGTGCTGAGATTTTCAGAAGCTATCCATTGTTTTAAACTGTAGGTATATGAAGTGTTCTCAGTAGGAGAACACGTCACCTATATTCTTTCTCTGAGTGCTACAACTAATCGTCAAGAACAAATCAAACAATAGCTTTCAAAGTCTACAAAGATCAAGCTCTAAGAACGAAGACAAATCTCAATGCTAATGCATTTTTTTGATCTTAGGTTTGTACGGTAACCTCTCGATCAATCTCAGCACGAAAACTCTCTAAATTTCAAAGTCTTCAAAATCACTTGGCTTTAGTATTTGATTTTGACAAAAATACTTTCCGAAAGGTTTTAATCACAATTTCAATGAGTTTTGAATGATTTAAAAGTGTTTTGAGACAATGGAATGGTTCTTAATGGTTAAAATATTATTTTTTCAAAAATCGGGCTATCCAGCACTTTGGAAACATTTTTCAAAAGGCAATAGCGCACTATCAGTGTTGGTAGCACGCTGATATGGTTGAATAATCAAAAATCTAGTTTTTATTGAAAGTTGCCTACGACGCGCTATCCCTTTTGGTAACTCGCTATATAGCCGTTGCCGTGATCTTTCGATTTTTAGTAAAATGGGCAATAGCGTGCTATTGGCCTTGATTGCACGCTATCGGAAAGTCCGAAAAACTCGACCTCTTGGGTTTGTGTATATCGACCTGCAATAGTCCGCTATCTGTCATTAGAGAGCATGATACACAACCCAATAGCATGTTATAGACGTTAGAGTTTGAAATCTCACAATTCTAACGGGAAAAACTTGGGCCCTTTCCCTTGCTTGATTTTTCTATTCCTTGCACAGTGTTGACTGGGAATCGTAGCTGAAACATTCTCCACTAACACCTGGATGATTCCCGTTGTGTCGCACGTGTAAAACAACTTTCGACTAAACAATGTTTTATATCCAAATAATTTCCTACTCTTTTGCTCTTTAACCTGCAACTTCTAATTTATTAAAACACACATTTTCTAATTTTTAAAGATACAACACACACGATTTTTGCAAGTTAGACTGAGCTTTCCAAAGTGTATTTCAAAAGAAGAAAGTCGTGATTCTTGCATTGCCAATAAATGCTTCGACCTTAATCAAAATTACAAATTGTCTTGAAGATAACCTCATTTTATCCCTTTTGTGCTGAGATTTTCAGAAGCTATCCACTGTTTTAAACTGTAGGTATATGAAGTGTTCTCAATAAGAGAACACGTCACCTTTATTCTTTCTCTGAGTGCTACAACTAATCATCAAGAACAAATCAAACAATAGCTTCCAAAGGTTACAAAGATTAAGCTCTAAGAACGAAGACATATCTCAATTCTAATGCATTAGTTTGATCTTAGGTGTGTAGGGTAACTTCTCGATCAATCTCAGCACGAAAACTCTCTAAATTGCAAAGTCTTCAAAATCACTTGGATTTAGTATTTGATTTTGACAAAATATTTTCCGAAAGGTTTTAATCATAATTTCAATGAGTTTTGAATGATTTAAAAGTGTTTTGAGACAATGGAATGGTTCCTAAGTGTCAAAATATAAATTTTTGCAAAATCGGGTTTTCCAGCAGTTTGCCAAAATTTTTCAAAAGGCAATAGCACACTATTCACTGTTGATAGCACGCTGATAGGGTTGAATAATCAAAAATATATTTTTTCTTGAAAATTGCCAACAACGCGCTATCCCTTTTGATAACTTGCTATTGAGTAGGTTCCGTGATCTTTCGATTTTAAGTAAAATGGGCAATTGCGTGCTATAGGCCTTGATTGCACGCTATCGAAAAGTCCGAAAGACTCGAGCTCTCGGGTTTGTGTATATCGACCTGCAATAGTCCGCTATCCGTCATTAGAAAGCATGATACGCAACCCAATAGCATGCTATAGACGTTAGAGTTTGAAATCTCACAATTCTAATGAGAAAAACTTGGGCCCTTTCCCTTTCTTGATTTTTCTATTCCTTGCACAATTTTGACTGGGAATCGTAGCTGAAACATTCTCCCCTAACACCTGGATGATTCCCGTTGTGTCGCACGCGCAAAACAACTTTAAACTAAACAATGTTTTATATCCAAATAATTTCATACTCTCTTGCTCTTTAACCTGCAACTTCTAATTTATTAAAACACACATTTTCTAATTTTCAAAGATACAACACACACGATTTTTTCAAGTTAGACTGAGCTTTCCAAAGAATATTTCAAAAGAAGAAAGTCGTGATTCTTGCATTGCCAATAAAAGCTTTGACCTTAATCAAAATTACAAAATCTCTTGAAGATAACCTCATTTTATCCCTTTTGTGCTGAGATTTTCAGAAGCTATCCATTGTTTTAAACTGTAAGTACATGAAGTGTTCTCAGTAAGAGAACACGTCACCTATATTCTTTCTTTAAGTGCCACAACTAATCATCAAGAACAAATCAAACAATATCTTTCAAAGTTTACAAAGATCAAGCTCTAAGAACGAAGACATATCTCAATGCTAATGCATTTGTTTGATCTTAGGTGTGTACCGTAACCTCTTGATCAATCTCAGCACGAAAACTCTCTAAATTGCAAAGTCTTCAAAATCACTTGGATTTAGTATTTGATTTTGACAAAATATTTTCCGAAAGGTTTTAATTATAATTTCAATGAGTTTTGAATGATTTAAAAGTGTTTTGAGACAATGGAATGGTTCTTAAGTGTCAAAATATTAATTTTTGCAAAATCGGGCTTTCCAGCACTTTGCCAAAACTTTTCAAAAGGCGATAGCGCACTATCAGTGTTGATAGCACGCTGATATGGTTGAATAATCAAAAATCTATTTTTCCTTGAAAGTTGCCTACGACGCGCTATCCCTTTTGGTAACTCGCTATATAACAGTTGCCGTGATCTTTCGATTTTTAGTAAAATGGGCAATAGCGTGCAATTGGCCTTGATTGCACGCTATCGGAAAGTCTGAAAAACTCGACCTCTCGGGTTTGTGTATATCGACCTGCAATAGTCCGCTATCTGTTATTAAAGAGCATGATACACAACCCAATAGCATGCTATAGACGTTACAGTTAAAAATCTCACAATTCTAACGAGAAAAACTTGGGCCCTTTCCCTTGCTCGATTTTTCTATTCCTTGCACAGTTTTGACTGGGAATCCTAGCTGAAACATTCTCCACCAACCCCAGGATGATTCCCGTTGTGTCGCACGCGCAAAACAACCTTAGACTAAACAATGTTTTATATTCAAATAATTTCCTACTCTGTTGCTCTTTAACCTGTAACTGCTAATTTAATAAAACAATAATTTTCTAATTTTCAAAGATACAACACACACGATTTTTGCAAGTTAGACTGAGCTTTCCAAAGAGTATTTCAATAGAAGAAAGTCGTGATTCTTGCATTGCCAATAAAAGCTTCGACCTTAATCAAAATTACAAATTGTCTTGAAGATAACCTCATTTTATCCCTTTTGTGCTGAGATTTTCAGACGCTATCCGTTGTTTTAAACTGTAGGTATATGAAGTGTTCTCAGTAAGAGAACACGTCACCTATATTCTTTCTCTGAGTGCTACAACTAATCATCAAGAACAAATCAAACAATAACTGTCAAAGTCTACAAGGATCAAGCTCTAAGAACGAAGACATATCTCAATGCTAATGCATTTGTTTGATCTTAGGTTTGTACGGTAACCTCTCGATCAATCTCAACACGAAAACTCTCTCAATTTCAAAGTCTTCAAAATCACTTGGATTTAGTATTTCATTTTGACAAAAATACTTTCCGAAAGGTTTTAATCATAATTGCAATGAGTTTTGAATGATTTAAAAGTGTTTTGAGACAATGAAATGGTTCTTAATGGTTAAAATATTAATTTTTCAAAAATCAGGCTATCCAGCACTTTGCAAACATTTTTCAAAAGGCAATTGCGCACTATCAGTGTTGGTAGCACGCTGATATGGCTAAATAATCAAAACTCTAGTTTTTCTTGAAAGTTGCCTACGACGCGCTATCCCTTTTGGTAACTCGCTATGTAGCAGTTGCCGTGATCTTTCGATTTTTAGTAAAATGGGCAATAGCGTGCTATTGGCCTTGACTGCATGCTATCGGAAATTCCGAAAAACTCGACCTCTCGGGTTTGTGTATATCGACCTGCAATAGTCCGCTATCTGTCATTAGAGAGCATGATACACAACCCAATAGCATGCTATAGACGTTAGAGTTAGAAATCTCACAATTCTAACGAGAAAAACTTGGGCCCTTTCCCTTGCTCGATTTTTTTATTCGTTGCACAGTTTTGACTGGGAGTCATAGCTGAAACATTCTCGACTAACACCTGGAAGATTCGCGTTGTGTCGCACGCGCAAAACAACTTTAGACTAAACAATGTTTTATATTCAAATAGTTTCCTACTCTCTTGCTCTTTAACCTGCAACTGCTAATTTAATAAAACACACATTTTCTAATTTTGAAAGATGCAACACACACGATGTTTGCAAGTTAGACTGAGCTTTCCAAAGAGTATTTCAAAAGAAGAAAGTCGTGATTCTTGCACTTCCAATAAAAGCTTCGACGTTAATCAAAATTACAAAATGTCTTGAAGATAACCTCTTTTTATCCCTGTTGTGCTGAGATTTTTAGAAGCTATCTATTGTTTTAAATTGTAGGTATATGAAGGGTTCTCAGTAAGAGAACGCGTCACCTATATTCTTTCTCTGAGTGCTACAACTAATCATCAAGAACAAATCAAACAATACCTTTCAAAGTCTAGAAAGATCAAGCTCTAAGAACGAAGACAAATCTCAATGCTAATGCATTAGTTTGATCTTAGGTGTGTACGGTAACCTCTCGATCAATCTCAACACGAAAACTCTCTAAATTGCAAAGTCTTTAAAATCACTTCGATTTAGTATTTGATTTTGACAAAATATTTTTCGAAAGGTTTTAATCATAATTTCAAAGAGTTTTGAATGATTTAAAAGTGTTTAGAGACAATGGAATGGTTCTTAATTGTTAAATCGGGCTATCCAGCACTTCGCCAAAGTTTTTGAATAGGCAATAGCGCACTATCAGTGTTGATAGCACGCTGATAGGATTGAATAATCAAAAATCTATTTTTTCTTGAAAATTGCCTACGACGCGCTATCCCTTTTCACAACTCTCTATAGAGCAGTTGTCGTGATCTTTCGATTTTTAGTAAAATGGGCAATAGCGTGCTATAGGCCTTGATTCCACCCTATCGGAAAGTCCGAAAAACTCGAGCTCTGGGGTTTCTGTATATCGACCTGAAATAGTCCGCTATCCGTTATTAGAGAGCATGATACACAACCCAATAGCATGCTATAGACGTTAGAGTTCGAAATCTCACAATTCTAACGAGAAAAACATGGGCCCTTTCCCTTGCTCGATTTTTCTATTCCTTGCACAGTTTTGACTGGGAATCCTAGTTGAAACATTCTCTACTAACACATGGATGATTCCCGTAGTGTCGCACGCGCACAACAACTTTAGACTAAACAATGTTTATATTCAAATAATTTCCTACTCTCTTGCTCTTTAAACTGCAACTGCTAATTTAATAAAACGCTCATTTTCTAATTTTCACTGATACAACACACACAATTTTTGCAAGTTAGACTGAGCTTTCCAAAGAGTATTTCAAAAGAAGAAAGTCGTGAATCTTGCATTGCCAATAAAAGCTTCGACCTGAATCAAAATTGCAAACTATCTTGGAGATAACCACATTTTGTCCCTTTTGTGCTCAGATTTCCAGAAGCTATCCATTGTTTTAAACTGTAGGTATATGAAGTGTTCTTAGTAAGAGAACACGTCACCTATATTTTTTGTCTGAGTGCTACAACTAATCATCAATAACAAATCAAACAATAGCTTCCAAAGTCTACGAAGATCAAGCACTAAGAACGAAGACATATCTCAATTCTAATGCATTAGTTTGATCTTAGGTGTGTAGGGTAACCTCTCGATCAATCTCAACACGAAAACTCCCTCCATTGCAAAGTCTTCAAAATCACTTTGATTTAGTATTTTATTTTGACAAAATATTTTTCGAAAGGTATTAATCATAATTTCAATGAGTTTTGAATGATTTAAAAGTGTTTTGAGACAATGGAATGGTTCTTAAGTGTTAAAATATTAATTTTTCCAAAATCGGGCGATCCAGCACTTTGCCAAAATTTTTCAAACGGCAATAGTGCACTATCAGTGTTGATAGCACGCTGATATGGTTGAATAATCAAAAATCTAGTTTTTCTTGAAAATTGCCTACAACGCGCTATCCCTTTTCATAACTCGCTATAGAGCAGTTGCCGTGATCTTTTGATTTTTAGTAAAATGGGCAATAGCGTGCTATAGGCCTTCATTGCACGCTATCGGAAAGTTCGAAAAACTCCAGCTCTCGGGTTTGTGTATATTGACCTGATATAGTCCGCTATCTGTCATTAGAGAGCATGATACACAATCCAATAGCATGCTATAGACGTTAGAGTTAGAAATCTCAAAATTCTAACGAGAAAAACTTGGGCCTTTCCCTTGCTCGATTTTTCTATTCCTTGCACAGTTTTGACTGGGAATCCTAGCTGAAACATTCTCCACTAACACTTGGATGATTCCCGTTGTGCCGCACGCGCAAAACAACTTTAGACTAAACAATGTTTTATATTCAAATAATTTCCTACTCTCTTGCTCTTTAACCTGCAACTGCTAATTTAATAAAACACACATTTTCTAATTTTCAAAGATACAACACACACGATTTTTGCAAGTTAGACTGAGCTTTCCAAGGAGTATTTCAAAAGAAGAAAGTCGTGATTCTTGCATTGCCAATAAAAGCTTCGACCTGAATCAAAATTGCAAACTATCTTGGAGATAACCTCATTTTGTCCCTTTTGTGCTCAGATTTCCAGAAGCTATCCATTGTTTTAAACTGTAGGTATATGAAGTGTTCTTAGTAAGAGAACACGTCACCTATATTCTTTCTCTGAGTGCTACAAGTAATCATCAATAACAAATCAAACAATAGCTTCCAAAGTCTACAAAGATCAAGCTCTAAGAACGAAGACATATGTCAATGCTAATGCATTAGTTTGATCTTAGGTGTGTAGGGTAACCTCTCGATCAATCTCAACACGAAAACTCCCTCCATTGCAAAGTCTTCAAAATCACTTTGATTTAGTATTTTATTTTGACAAAATATTTTTCGAAAGGTTTTAATCATAATTTCAATGATTTTGAATGATTTAAAAGTGTTTTCAGACAATGGAATGGTTTTAAGTGTTAAAATATTAATTTTTCCAAAATCGGGCTATCCAGCACTTTGCCAAAATTTTTCAAACGGCAATAGCGCACTATCAGTGTTGATAGCACGCTGATATGGTTGAATAATAAAAAATCTAGTTTTTCTTGAAAATTGCCTACAACGCGCTATCCCTTTTCATAACTCGCTATAGAGCAGTTGCCGTGATCTTTCAATTTTTAGGAAAATGGGCGATAGCGTGCTATAGACCTTGATTGCACGCTATGGGAAAGTCCGAAAAACTCCAGCTCTCGGGTTTGTGTATATCGACTTGCAATAGTTCGCTATCCGTCATTAGAGAGCATGATACACAATCCAATAGCATGCTATAGACGTTACAGTTTGAAATCTCACAATTCTAACGAGAAAAACTTGGGCCTTTCCCTTGCTCGATTTTTCTATTCCTTGCCCAGTTTCGACTGGGAATCCTAGCTGAAACATTCTCCACTAACACCTGGATGATTCCCGTAGTGTCGCACGCACAAAACAACTTTAGACTAAACAATGTTTTATATTCAAACAATTTCCTACTCTCTTGCTCTTTAACCTGCAACTGCTAATTTAATAAAGCACACATTTTCTACTTTTCAAAGATACAACACACACGATTTTTGCAAGTTAGACTGAGCTTTCCAAAGAGTATTTAAAAAAAAGAAAGTCGTGATTCTTGCATTGCCAATAAAAGCTTCGACCTGAATCAAATTTGCAAACTGTCTTGGAGATAATCTCATTTTGTTCCTTTTGTGCTGAGATTTTCAGAAGCTATCCATTGTTTTAAACTGTAGGTATATGAAGTGTTCTTAGTAAGAGAACACGTCACCTATATTCTTCCTCTCAGTGCTACAACAAATCATCAATAACAAATCAAACAATAGCTTCCAAAGTCTACAAAGATCAAGCTTTAAGAACGAAGACATATGTCAATGCTAATGCATTAGTTTGATCTTAGGTGTGTAGGGTAACCTCTCGATCAATCTCAACACGAAAACTCCCTCCATTGCGAAGTCTTCAAAATCACTTTGATTTAGTATTTTATTTTGACAAAATATTTTTCGAAAGGTTTTAATCATAAGTTCAATGAGTTTTGAATGATTTAAAAGTGTTCTGAGACAATGGAATGGTTCTTAAGTGTTAAAATATTAATTTTTTCCAAAATCGGGCTATTCAGCACTTTGCCAAAATTTTGGAAACGGCAATAGCGAACAATCAGTGTTGATAGCACGCTGATATGGTTGAATAATCAAAAATCCATTTTTTCTTGAAAATTGCCTACAACGCGCTATCCCTTTTCATAACTCGCTATAGGCCTTGATTGCACGCTATCGGAAAGTCCGAAAAACTCCAGCTCTTGGGTTTGTGTATATCGACCTGCAATAGTCCGCTATCTGTCATTAGAGAGCATGATACACAACTCAATAGCTTGCAATAGACGTGAGAGTTTGAAATCTCACAATTCTAACGAGAAAAACGTGGGCCCTTTCCCTTGCTCAATTTTTCTAATCCTTGCACAGTTTTGACTGGGAATCCTAGCTGAAACATTCTCCACTAACACCAGGATGATTCCCGTAGTGTCGCACGCGCACAACAACTTGAGACTAAACAATGTTTTATATTCAAATCATTTCCTACTCTCTTGCTCTTTAACTTGCAACTGCTAATTTAATAAAACGCTCATTTTCAAATTTTCAAAGATACAACACACACGATTTTTGCAATTTAGACCGAGCTTTCCAAAGAGTATTTCAAAAGAAGAAAGTCGTGATTCTTGCATTGCCAATAAAAGCTTCGACCTGAATCAAAATTGCAAACTGTCTTGAAGATAACCTCATTTTGTCCCTTTTGTGCTCAGATTTCCAGAAGCTATCCATTGCTTTAAACTGTAGGTATATGAAGTGTTCTTAGTAAGAGAACACGTCACCTATATTCTTTCTCTGAGTGCTACAAGTAATCATCAATAAAAAATCAAACAATAGCTTCCAAAGTCTACAAAGATCAAGCTCTAAGAACGAAGACATATGTCAATGCTAATGCATTAGTTTGATCTTAGGTGTGTAGGGTAACCTCTCGATCAATCTCAACACGAAAACTCCCTCCATTGCGAAGTCTTCAAAATCACTTTGATTTAGTATTTTATTTTGACAAAATATTTTTCGAAAGGTTTTAATCATAAGTTCAATGAGTTTTGAATGATTTAAAAGTGTTCTGAGACAATGGAATGGTTCTTAAGTGTTAAAATATTAATTTTTTCCAAAATCGGGCTATTCAGCACTTTGCCAAAATTTTGGAAACGGCAATAGCGAACAATCAGTGTTGATAGCACGCTGATATGGTTGAATAATCAAAAATCCAGTTTTTCTTGAAAATTGCCTACAACGCGCTATCCCTTTTCATAACTCGCTATAGGCCTTGATTGCACGCTATCGGAAAGTCCGAAAAACTCCAGCTCTTGGGTTTGTGTATATCGACCTGCAATAGTCCGCTATCTGTCATTAGAGAGCATGATACACAACTCAATAGCTTGCTATAGACGTGAGAGTTTGAAATCTCACAATTCTAACGAGAAAAACGTGGGCCTGTTCCCTTGCTCAATTTTTCTATTCCTTGCACAGTTTTGACTGGGAATCCTAGCTGAAACATTCTCCATTAACACCAAGATGATTCCCGTAGTGTCGCACGCGCACAACAACTTGAGACTAAACAATGTTTTATATTCAAATCATTTCCTACTCTCTTGCTCTTTAACTTGCAACTGCTAATTTAATAAAACGCTCATTTTCAAATTTTCAAAGATACAACACACACGATTTTTGTAATTTAGACCGAGCTTTCCAAAGAGTATTTCAAAAGAAGAAAGTCGTGATTCTTGCATTGCCAATAAAAGCTTCGACCTGAATCAAAATTGCAAACTGTCTTGAAGATAACCTCATTTTGTCCCTTTTGTGCTCAGATTTCCAGAAGCTATCCATTGCTTTAAACTGTAGGTATATGAAGTGTTCTTAGTAAGAGAACACGTCACCTATATTCTTTCTCTGAGTGCTACAAGTAATCATCAATAACAAATCAAACAATAGCTTCCAAAGTCTACAAAGATCAAGCTCTAAGAACGAAGGCATATGTCAATGCTAATGCATTAGTTTGATCTTAGGTGTGTAGGGTAACCTCTCGATCAATCTCAACACGAAAACTCCCTCCATTGCAAAGTCTTCAAAATCACTTTGATTTTGTATTTTATTTTGACAAAATATTTTTCGAAAGGTTTTAATCATAATTTCAATGAGTTTTGAATGATTTAAAAGTGTTTTCAGACAATGGAATGGTTTTAAGTGTTAAAATATTAATTTTTCCAAAATCGGGCTATCCAGCACTTTGCCAAAATTTTTCAAACGGCAATAGCGCACTATCAGTGTTGATAACACGCTGATATGGTTGAATAATCAAAAATCTAGTTTTTCTTGAAAATTTCCTACAACGCGCTATCCCTTTTCATAACTCGCTATAGAGCAGTTGCCGTGATCTTTCGATTTTTAGTAAAATGGGCGATAGCGTGCTATAGACCTTGATTGCACGCCATCGGAAAGTCCGAAAAACTCCAGCTCTCGGGTTTGTGTATATCGACTTGCAATAGTTCGCTATCCGTCATTAGAGAGCATGATACACAACTCAAAAGCATGCTATAGACGTTAGAGTTTGAAATCTCACAATTCTAACGAGAAAAACTTGGGCCTTTCCCTTGCTCGATATTTCTATTCCTTGCACAGTTTTGACTGGGAATCCTAGCTGAAACATTCTCCACTAACACCTGGATGATTCCCGTAGTGTCGCACGCACAAAACAACTTGAGACAAAACAATGTTTTATATTCAAATCATTTCCTACTCTCTTGCTCTTTAACTTCCAACTTCTAATTTAATAAAACGCTCATTTTCTAATTTTCAAAGATACAACACACACGATTTTTGCAAGTTAGACTGAGCTTTCCAAAGAGTATTTAAAAAGAAGAAAGTCGTGATTCTTGCATTGCCAATAAAAGCTTCGACCTGAATCAAAATTGCAAACTATCTTGGAGATAACCTCATTTTGTCCCTTTTGTGCTCAGATTTCCAGAAGCTATCCATTGTTTTAAACTGTAGGTATATGAAGTGTTCTTAGTAAGAGAACACGTCACCTATGTTCTTTTTCTGAGTGCTACAAGTAATCTTCAATAACAAATCAAACAATAGCTTCCAAAGTCTACAAAGATCAAGCACTAAGAACGAAGACATATGTCAATGCTAATGCATTAGTTTGATCTTAGGTGTGTAGGGTAACCTCTCGATCAATCTCAACACGAAAACTCCCTCCATTGCAAAGTCTTCAAAATCACTTTGATTAGTATTTTATTTTGACAAAATATTTTTCGAAAGGTATTAATCATAATTTCAATGAGTTTTGAATGATTTAAAAGTGTTTTGAGACAATGGAATGGTTCTTAAGTGTTAAAATATTAATTTTTCCAAAATCGGGCGATCCAGCACTTTGCCAAAATTTTTCAAACGGCAATAGTGCACTATCAGTGTTGATAGCACGCTGATATGGTTGAATAATCAAAAATCTAGTATTTCTTGAAAATTGCCTACAACGCGCTATCCCTTTTCATAACTCGCTATAGAGCAGTTGCCGTGATCTTTTGATTTTTAGTAAAATGGGCAATAGCGTGCTATTGGCCTTCATTGCACGCTATCGAAAAGTCCAAAAAACTCCAGCTCTCGGGTTTGTGTATATCGACCTGCAATAGTCCGCTATCTGTCATTAGAGAGCATGATACACAATCCAATAGCATGCTATAGACGTTAGAGTTTGAAATCTCATAATTCTAACGAGAAAAACTTGGGCCTTTCGCTTGCTCTATTTTTCTATTCCTTGCACAGTTTTGACTGGGAATCCTAGCTGAAACATTCTCCACTAACACTTGGATGATTCCCGTTGTGCCGCACGCGCAAAACAACTTTAGACTAAACAATGTTTTATATTCAATTAATTTCCTACTCCCTTGCTCTTTAACCTGCAACTGCTAATTTATTGAAACACACATTTTCTAATTTTCAAAGATACAACACACACGATGTTTGCAAGTTAGACTGAGCTTTCCAAAGAGTATTTCAAAAGAAGAAAGTCGTGATTTTTACATTGCCAATAAAAGCTTCGACCTGAATCAAAATTGCAAACTATCTTGGAGATAACCTCATTTTGTCCCTTTTGTGCTCAGATTTCCAGAAGCTATCCATTGTTTTAAACTGTAGGTATATGATGTGTTCTTAGTAAGAGAACACGTCACCTATATTCTTTCTCTGAGTGCTACAAGTAATCATCAATAACAAATCAAACAATAGCTTCCAAAGTCTACAAAGATCAAGCTCTAAGAACGAAGACATATGTCAATGCTAATGCATTAGTTTGATCTTAGGTGTGTAGGGTAACCTCTCGATCAATCTCAACACGAAAACTCCCTCCATTGCAAAGTCTTCAAAATCACTTTGATTTTGTATTTTATTTTGACAAAATATTTTTCGAAAGGTTTTAATCATAATTTCAATGAGTTTTGAATGATTTAAAAGTGCTTTCAAACAATGGAATGGTTTTAAGTGTTAAAATATTAATTTTTCCAAAATCGGGCTATCCAGCACTTTGCCAAAATTTTTCAAACGGCAATAGCGCACTATCAGTGTTGATAACACGCTGATATGGTTGAATAATCAAAAATCTAGTTTTTCTTGAAAATTGCCTACAACGCGCTATCCCTTTTCATAACTCGCTATAGAGCAGTTGCCGTGATCTTTCGATTTATAGTAAAATGGGCGATAGCGTGCTCTAGACCTTGATTGCACGCTATCGGAAAGTCCAAAAAACTCCAGCTCTCTGGTTTGTGTATATCGACTTGCAATAGTTCGCTATCCGTCATTAGAGAGCATGATACACAACTCAAAAGCATGATATAGACGTTAGAGTTTGAAATCTCACAATTCTAACGAGAAAAACTTGGGCCTTTCCCTGGCTCGATTTTTCTATTCCTTGCACAGTTTTGACTGGGAATCCTAGCTGAAACATTCTCCACTAACACCTGGATGATTCCCGTAGTGTCGCACGCACAAAACAACTTGAGACTTAACAATGTTTTATATTCAAATCATTTCCTACTCTCCTGCTCTTTAACTTGCAACTTCTAATTTAATAAAACGCTCATTTTCTAATTTTCAAAGATACAACACACACGATTTTTGCAAGTTAGACTGAGCTTTCCAAAGAGTATTTCAAAAGAAGAAAGTCGTGATTCTTGCATTGCCAATAAAAGCTTCGACCTGAATCAAAATTGCAAATTGCGTTGGAGATAACCTCATTTTGTCCCTTTTGTGCCGAGATTTTCATATTCTATCCATTGTTTTAAATTGTAGGTATGTGAAGTGTTCTTAGTAAGAGAACACGTCACTTATATTCTTTCTCTGAGTGCTACAGCTAATCATCAATAACAAATCAAACAATAGCTTCCAAAGTCTACAATGATCAAGCTCTAAGAACGAAGACATATCTCAATGCTAATGCATTAGTTTGATCTTAGGTGTGTAGGGTAACCTCGCGATCATACTCAACACGAAAACTCCCTCCATTGCAAAGTCTTCAAAATCACTTTGATTTAGTATTTTATTTTGACAAAATATTTTTTGAAAGGTTTTAATCATAATTTCAATGAGTTTTGAATGATTTAAAAGTGTTTTGAGACAATGTAATGGTTCTTAAGTGTTAAAATATTAATTTTTCCAAAATCGGGCTATCCACCACTTTGCCAAAATTTTTCAAACGGCAATAGCGCACTATCAGTGTCGATAGCACGCTGATATGGTTGAATAATAAAAAATCTAGTTTTTCTTGAAAATTGCCTACAACGCGCTATCCCTTTTCATAACTCGCTATAGAGCAGTTGCCGTGATCTTTCGATTGTTAGTAAAATGGGCGATAGCGTGCTATAGGCCTTGATTGCACGCTATCGGAAAGTCCGAAAAACTCCAGCTCTCGGGTTTGTGTATATCGACTTGCAATAGTTCGCTATCCGTCATTAGAGAGCATGATACACAACTCAAAAGCATGATATAGACGTTAGAGTTTGAAATCTCACAATTCTAACGAGAAAAACTTGGGCCTTTCCCTTGCTCGATTTTTCTATTCCTTGAACAGTTTTGACTGGGAATCCTAGCTGAAACATTCTCCACTAACACCTGGATGATTCCCGTAGTGTCGCACGCACAAAACAACTTGAGACTTAACAATGTTTTATAATCAAATCATTTCCTACTCTCCTGCTCTTTAACTTGCAACTTCTAATTTAATAAAACGCTCATTTTCTAATTTTCAAAGATACAACACACACGATTTTTGCAAGTTAGACTGAGCTTTCCAAAGAGTATTTAAAAAGAAGAAAGTCGTGATTCTTGCATTGCCAATAAAAGCTTCGACCTGAATCAAATTTGCAAACTGTCTTGGAGATAACCTCATTTTGTTCCTTTTGTGCTGAGATTTTCAGAAGCTATCCATTGTTTTAAACTGTAGGTATATGAAGTGTTCTTCGTAAGAGAACACGTAACCTATATTCTTTCTCTGAGTGCTACAACTAATCATCAATAACAAATCAAACAGCAGCTTCCAATGTCTACAAAGATCAAGCTCTAAGAGCGAAGACATATCTCAATGCTAATGAATTAGTTTGATTTTAGGTGCGTAGGGTAACCTCTCGATCAATCTCAACACGAAAACTCCCTCCATTGCAAAGTCTTCAAAATCACTTTGATTTAGTATTTTATTTTGACAAAATATTTTTCGAAAGGTTTTAATCATAATTTCAATGAGTTTTGAATGATTTAAAAGTGTTTTGAGACAATGGAATGGTTCTTAAGTCTTAAAATATTAATTTTTTCAAAATCGAGCTATCCAGCACTTTGCCAAAATCTTTCAAACGGCAATAGCGCACTATCAGTGTTGATAGCATGCTGATATAGTTGAATAATAAAAAATCTAGTTTTTCTTGAAAATTGCCTCCAACGCGCTATCCCTTTTCATAACTAGCTATAGAGCAGTTGCCGTGATCTTTCCATTTTTAGTAAAATGGGCGATAGCGTGCGATAGGCCTTGATTGCACGCTATCGAAAAGTCCGAAAAAGACCAGCTCTTGGGTTTGTGTATATCAACCTGCAATAGTCCGCTATCCGTCATTAGAGAGTATGATACACAACTCAATAGCATGCAATAGACGTTAGAGTTTGAAATCTCCCAATTCTAACGAAAAAAACTTTGGCCCTTTCCCTTGCTCGATTTTTCTATTCCTTACACAGTTTTGACTGGGAATCCTAGCTGAAACATTCTCCACTAACACCTGGATGATTCCCGTAGTGTCGCTCGCGCAAAACAACTTTAGACTAAACAATGTTTTATATTCAAATCATTTCCTACTCTCTTGCTCTTTAACCTGCAACTGCTAATTTAATAAAACGCTCATTTTCTAATTTTCAAAGATACAACACACACGATTTTTGAAAGTTAGACTGAGCTTTCCAAAGAGTATTTCAAAAGAAGAAAGTCGTGATTCTTGCATTGCCAATAAAAGCTTCGACCTGAATCAAAATTGCAAATTGCGTTGGAGATAACCTCATTTTGTCCCTTTTGTGCCGAGATTTTCATATTCTATCCATTGTTTTAAATTGTAGGTATGTGAAGTGTTCTTAGTAAGAGAACACGTCACTTATATTCTTTCTCTGAGTGCTACAGCTAATCATCAATAATAAATCAAACAATAGCTTCCAAAGTCTACAATGATCAAGCTCTAAGAACGAAGACATATCTCAATGCTAATGCATTAGTTTGATCTTAGGTGTGTAGGGTAACCTCGCGATCATACTCAACACGAAAACTCCCTCCATTGCAAAGTCTTCAAAATCACTTTGATTTAGTATTTTATTTTGACAAAATATTTTTTGAAAGGTTTTAATCATAATTTCAATGAGTTTTGAATGATTTAAAAGTGTTTTGAGACAATGTAATGGTTCTTAAGTGTTAAAATATTAATTTTTCCAAAATCGGGCTATCCACCACTTTGCCAAAATTTTTCAAACGGCAATAGCGCACTATCAGTGTTGATAGCACGCTGATATGGTTGAATAATAAAAAATCTAGTTTTTCTTAAAAATTGCCTACAACGCGCTATCCCTTTTCATAACTCGCTATAGAGCAGTTGCCGTGATCTTTCGATTGTTAGTAAAATGGGCGATAGCGTGCTATAGGCCTTGATTGCACGCTATCGGAAAGTCCGAAAAACTCCAGCTCTCGGGTTTGTGTATATCGACCTGCAATAGTTCGCTATCCGTCGTTAGAGAGCATGATACACAACTCAATAGCATGCTATAGACGTTAGAGTTTGAAATCTCACAATTCTAACGAGAAAAACTTTGGCCCTTTCCCTTGCGCGATTTTTCTATTCCTTACACAGTTTTGACTGGGAATCCTAGCTGAAATATTCTCCACTAACACCTGGATGATTCCCGTAGTGTCGCACGTGCAAAACAACTTTAGACTAAACAATGTTTTATATTCAAATCATTTCCTACTCTCTTGCTCTTTAACCTGCAACTGCTAATTTAATAAAACGCTCATTTTCTAATTTTCAAAGATACCACACACACGATTTTTGCAAATTAGACTGAGCTTTCCAAAGAGTATTTCAAAAGAAGATAGTCGTGATTCTTGCATTGCCAATAAAAGCTTCGACCTAAATCAAAATTGCAAACTGTCTTGGAGATAATCTCATTTTGTCCCTTTTGTGCTGAGATTTTCAGAAGCTATCCATTGTTTTAAACTGTAGGTATATGAAGTGTTCTTAGTAAGAGAATACGTCACCTATATTCGTTCTCTAAGGGCTACAACTAATCATCAAGAACAAATCAAACAATAGCTTCCAAAGTCTACAAAGATCAAGCTTTAAGGACGAAGACATATCTCAATGCTAATGCATTAGTTTGATCTTAGGTGGGTAGGGTAACCTCTCGATCAATCTCAACACGAAAACTCCCTCCACTGCAAAGTCTTCAAAATCACTTTGATTTAGTATTTTATTTTGACAAAATATTTTTCGAAAGGTTTTGATCATAATTTCAATGAGTTTTGAATGATTTAAAAGTGTTTTGAGACAATGTAATGGTTCTTAGGTGTTAAAATATTAATTTTTCCAAAATCGGGCTATCCACCACTTTGCCAAAATTTTTCAAACGGCAATAGCGCACTATCAGTGTTGATAGCACGCTGATATGGTTGAATAATAAAAAATCTAGTTTTTCTTGAAAATTGCCTACAACGCGCTTTCCCTTTTCATAACTCGCTATAGAGCAGTTGCCGTGATCTTTCGATTTTTAGTAAAATGGGCGATAGCGTGCTATAGTCCATGATTGCACGCTATCGGAAAGTCCGAAAAACTCCAGCTCTCGAGTTTGTGTATATCGACCTGCAATAGTCCGCTATCTGTCATTAGAGAGCATGATACACAATCCAATAGCATGCTATAGACGTTAGAGTTTGAAATCTCACAATTCTAACGAGAAAAGCTTTGGCCCTTTCCCTTGCTCGATTTTTCTATTCCTTAAACCGTTTTGACAGGGAATCCTAGCTGAAACATTCTCCACTAACACCTGGATGATTCCCGTAGTGTCGCACGCGCAAAACAACTTTAGACTAAACGATGTTTTATATTCAAATCATTTCCTACTCTCTTGCTCTTTAACCTGCAACTGCTAATTTAATAAAACACTCATTTTCTAATTTTCAAAGATACAACACACACGATTTTTGCAAGTTAGACAGAGCTTTTCAAAGAGTATTTCAAAAGAAGAAAGTCGTGATTCTTGCATTGCCAATAAAAGCTTCAACCTTAATCAAAATTACAAACTGTCTTGAAGATAACCTCATTTTATCCCTTTTGTGCTGAGATTTTCAGAAGCTATCCATTCTTTTAAACTGTAGGTTTATGAAGTGTTCTCAGTAAGAGAACACGTCACCTATATTCTTTGTCTTAGTGTTACAACTAATCATCAACAAAAAATCAAACAATAGCTTCCAAAGTCTACAAAGATCAAGCTCTAAGAACGAAGACATATCTCAATGATAATGCATTAGTTTGATCTTAGGTGTGTACGGTAACCACTCGATCAGTCTCAGCACGAAAACTCTCTAAATTGCAAAGTCTTCAAAATCACTTGAATTTAGTATTTGACTTTGACAAAATATTTTTCGAAAGGTTTTAATGATAATTTCAACAAGTTTTGAATGATTTAAAAGTGTTTTGAGACAATGAAATGGTTTTTAAGGGTTAAAATATTAATTTTTCCATAATCGGGCTATCAAGCACTTTGCAAACATTTTTCAAAAGGCAATAGCGCACTATCAGTGTTGATAGCACGCTCATATGGTTGAATAGTCAAAAATTTATTTTTTCTTGAATGTTGCCTACAACGCGCTATCCCTTTTCATAACTCTCTATAGAGCAGTTGCCGTGATCTTTCGATTTTTAGTAAAATGGGCAATAGCGTCCTATAGGCCTTGATTTCAAACTATCGGAAAGTTCGAAAAACTCTAGCTCTCGGGTTTGTGTATATCGACTTGCAATAGTTCGCTATCCGTCATTAGAGAGCATGATACACAACCCAATAGCATGCTATAGACGTTAGAGTTAGAAATCTCACAATTCTAACGAGAAACACTTAGGCCTTTCCCTTGCTCGAATTTTCTATTCCTTGCACAGTTTTGACTAGGAATCGTAGCTGAAACATTCTCCACTAACACATGGATAATTTCCGTTGTGTCGCACTAGCAAAACGACTTTAGACTAAACAATGTTTTATATTCAGATAATTTCCTACTCTCTAGTTCTTTAACCTGCAACTGCTAATTTAATAAAATACACATTTTTTAATTTTCAAAGATACAACACACACGATTTTTGCAAGTTAGACTGAGCTTTCCAAAGAGTATTTCAAAAGTAGAAAGTCGTGATTCTAGCATTGCCAATAAAAGCTTCGACCTTAATCAAAATTACAAATTGCCTTTAAGATAACCTCATTTTATCGCGTTTGTGCTGAGATTTTCAGATGCTATCCACTGTTTTAAACTGTAGGTATATGAAGTGTTCTCCGTAAGAGAACACGTCACCTATATTCATTCTCTAAGTGCTACAACTAATCATCAACAACAAATCAAACAATAGCTTCCAAAGTCTACAAAGATCAAGCTCTAAGAACGAAGACATATCTCAATGCTAATGCATTAGTTTGATGTTAGGTGTGTACGGTAACCTCTCGATCAATCTCAGCACGAAAACTCTCTAAATTTCAAAGTCTTCAAAATCACTTGGATTTAGTATTTGATTTTGACAAAATATTTTTCGAAAGGTTTTAATGATAATTTCAACAAGTTTTTAATGATTTAAAAGTGTTTTGAGACAATGCAATGATTCTTAAGTGTTAAAATATTATTTTTTCAAAAATCGGGCTATCCAGCACTTTGCCAAAAATATTCAAAAGGCAATAGCGCACTATCAGTGTTGATAGCACGCTCATATGGTTGAATAATCAAAAATCTATTTTTTCTTGAATGTTGCCTACAACGCGCTATCCCTTTTCATAACTCTCTATAGAGCAATTTCCGTGATCTTTCGATTTTTAGTAAAATGGGCAATAGCGTGCTATAGGCCTTGATTCCAAACTATCGGAAAGTCCGAAAAACTCTAGCTCTCGGGTTTGTGTATATCGACTTGCAATAGTTCGCTATCCGTCATTAGAGAGCATGATACACAACCCAATAGCATGCTATAGACGTTAGAGTTAGAAATCTCACAATTCTAACTAGAAAAACTTGGGCCTTTCCCTTGCTCGAATTTTCTATTCCTTGCAGACTTTTGACTAGGAATCATAGCTGAAACATTCTCCACTAACACCTGGATGATTCCCGTTGTGTCGCACGCGCAAAACAACTTTAGACTAAAGAATGTTTTATATTCAAATAATTTCCTACTCTCTAGCTCTTTAACCTGCAACTGCTAATTTAATAAAACACACATTTTTTAATTTTGAAAGATACAACACACACGATTTTTGCCAGTTAGACTGAGCTTTCCAAAGAGTATTTCAAAAGAAGAAAGTCGTGATTCTTGCATTGCCAATAAAAGCTTCGACCTTAATCAAAATTACAAATTGTCTTTAAGATAACCTCATTTTATCGCGTTTGTGCTGAGATTTCCAGATGCCATCCACTGTTTTAAACTGTAGGTATATGAAGTGTTCTTAGTAAAAGAACACGTCACCTATATTCATTCTCTAAGTGCTACAACTAATCATCAACAACAAATCAAACAATAGCTTCCAAAGTCTACAAAGATCAAGCTCTAAGAAGGAAGACATATCTCAATGCTAATGCATTAGTTTGATGTTAGGTGTGTACGGTAACATCTCGATCAATCTCAGCACGAAAACTCTCTAAATTGCAAAGTCTTCAAAATCACTTGGATTTAGTATTTGATTTTGACAAAATATTTTTCGAATGGTTTTAATGATAATTTCAACAAGTTTTGAATGATTTAAAAGTGTTTTGAGACAATGGAATGATTCTTAAGTGTTAAAATATTATTTTTTCCAAAATCGGGCTATCCAGCACTTTGCCAAAAATTTTCAAAAGGCAATAGCGCACTGTCAGTGTTGATAGCACGCTCATATGGTTGAATAATCAAAAATCTATTTTTTCTCTTGAAAAATGCTTACAACGCGCTATCCCTTTTCATAACTCTCTATAGTGCAATTGCCGTGATCTTTCGATTTTTAGTAAAATGGGCAATAGCGTGCTATCGGCCTTAATTCCACACTATCGGAAAGTCAGAAAATCACGAGCTCTCGGGTTTGTGTATATCGACCTACAATAGTCCGCTATCTGTCATTAGAGAGCATGATACACAACCCAATAGCATGCTATAGACGTTAAAGGTAGAAAAATCACAATTCTAACGAAAAAAACTTGGCCATTTCCCTTGCTCGATTTTTCTATTCCTTGCACAGTTTTGACTGGGAATCCTAGCTGAAACAATCTCCACTAACACCTAGATGATTCCCGTTGTGTCGCACGCGCAAAACAACTTTAGACTAAACAATGTTTTATATTCAAATCATTTCCTACTCTCTTGCTCTTTAACCTACAACTTCTAATTTATTAAAACAAACATTTACTAATTTTCAAAGATACAACACACACGATTTTTGCAAGTTAGACTGAGCTTTCCAAAGAGTATTTCAAAAGAAGAAAGTCGTGATTCTTGCATTGCCAATAAAAGCTTCGACCTGAATCAAAATTGCAAATTGTCTTGGAGATAACCTTATTTTGTCCCTTTTGTGCTGAGATTTTCAGAAGCTATCCACTATTTTAAACTGTAGGTATATGAAGTGTTCTCAGTAAGAGAACACGTCACATATATTCTTTCTCTGAGTGCTACAACTAATCATCAAGAACAAATAAATCAATAGCTTCCAGAGCCTACAAAGATCTTCTAAGAACGAAGAAATATCTCATTGCTAGTGCGTTAGTTTGATCTTAGGTGTGTCGGGCAACCTCTCGATCAATCTCCGCACGAACACTCTCTACATTGCAAAGTCTTCAAAATCACTTGGATTTCGTATTTGATTTTGACAAAATATTTTTCGAAAGGTTTTAATCATAATCTCAACAAGTTTTGAATGATTTAAAAGTGTTTTGAGACAATGGAATGGTTCTTAAGTGTTAAAATATTATTTTTTCCAAAATCGGGCTATCCAGCACTTTGCCAACAGTTTTCAAAAGGCAATAGCGCACTATCATTGTTGATAGCACGCTGATATGGTTGAATAAACAAAAATCTATTTTTTCTTGAAAGTTGCCTACAACGCGCTATCCCTTTTGATAACTCGCTATAGAGCAGTTGTCGTGATCTTTCGATTTTTAGTAAAATGGGCAATAGCGTGCTATTGGCCTTGATTGCTCGCAATCGGAAAGTCCGAAAAACTTGACCTCTTAGGTTTGTGTATATCGACCGGCAATTGTCCACTATCTGTCATTAGAGAGCGTTATACACAACCCAAGAGCATGTTATAGACGTTAGAGTTAGAAATCTCACAATTCTAATGAGAAAAACTTGGGCCCTTTCCCTTGCTCGATTTTTCTATTCCTTGCACAGTTTTGACTGGGAATCATAGCTGAAACATTCTCCACTAACACCTGGATGATTCCCGTTGTGTCGCACGCGCAAAACAACTTTAGACTAAACAATGTTTTATATTCAAATAATTTCCTACTCTCTTGCTCTTTAACCTCTAACTGGTAATTTAATAAAACACTAATTTTCTAATTTTCAAAGATACAACACACACGATTTTTGCAAGTTAGACTGAGCTTTCCAAAGAGTATTTCAAAAGAAGAAAGTCGTGATTCTTGCATTGCTAATAAAAGCTTCGACCTTAATCAAAATTACAAATTGTCTTGTAGATAACCTCATTTTATCCCTTTTGTGCTGAGATTTTCAGAAGCTATCCATTGTTTTAAACTGTAGGTATATGAAGTGTTCTCAGTAGGAGAACACGTCACCTATATTCTTTCTCTGAGTGCTACAACTAATCATCAAGAACAAATCAAACAATAGCTTTCAAAGTCTACAAAGATCAAGCTCTAAGAACGAAGACAAATCTCAATGCTAATGCATTTTTTTGATCTTAGGTTTGTACGGTAACCTCTCGATCAATCTCAGCACGAAAACTCTCTAAATTTCAAAGTCTTCAAAATCACTTGGCTTTAGTACTTGATTTTGACAAAAATACTTTCCGAAAGGTTTTAATCACAATTTCAATGAGTTTTGAATGATTTAAAAGTGTTTTGAGACAATGGAATGGTTCTTAATGGTTAAAATATTAATTTTTCAAAAATCGGGCTATCCAGCACTTTGGAAACATTTTTCAAAAGGCAATAGCGCACTAGCAGTGTTGGTAGCAGGTTGATATGGTTGAATAATCAAAAATCTAGTTTTTATTGAAAGTTGCCTACGACGCGCTATCCCTTTTGGTAACTCGCTACATAGCCGTTGCCGTGATCTTTCGATTTTTAGTAAAATGGGCAATAGCGTCCTATTGGCCTTGATTGCACGCTATCAGAAAGTCCGAAAAACTCGACCTCTCGGGTTTGTGTATATCGACCTGCAACAGTCCGCTATCTGTCATTAGAGAGCATGATACACAACCCAATAGCATGTTATAGACGTTAGAGTTTGAAATCTCACAATTCTAACGAGAAAGACTTGGCCACTTTCCCTTGCTTGATTTTTCTCTTCCTTGCACAGTTTTGACTGGGAATCGTAGCTGAAACATTCTCCACTAACACCCGGATGATTCCCGTTGTGTCGCACGCGCAAAACAACTTTAAACTAAACAATGTTTTATATCCAAATAATTTCCTACTCTCTTCCTCTTTAACCTGCAACTTCTAATTTATTAAAACACACATTTTCTAATTTTCAAAGATACAACACACACGATTTTTGCAAGTTAAACTGAGCTTTCCAAAGAATATTTCAAAAGAAGAAAGTCGTGATTCTTGCATTGCCAATAAAAGCTTCGACCTTAATCAAAATTACAAAATCTCTTGAAGATAACCACTTTTGTGCTGAGATTTTCAGAAGCTATCGATTGTTTTAAACTGTAGTTACATGAAGTGTTCTCAGTAAGAGAACACGTCACCTATATTCTTTCTTTGAGTGCTACAACTAATCATCAAGAACAAATCAGACAATATCTTTCAAAGTCTACAAAGATCAAGCTCTAAGAACGAAGACATATCTCAATGCTAATGCATTTGTTTGATCTTAGGTGTGTACGGTAACCTCTCGATCAATCTCAGCACGAAAACTCTGTAAATTGCAAAGTCTTCAAAATCACTTGGATTTAGTATTTGATTTTCACAAAATATTTTCCGAAAGGTTTTAATTATAATTTCAATGAGTTTTGAATGATTTAAAAGTGTTTTGAGACAATGGAATGGTTCTTAAGTGTCAAAATATTAATTTTTGCAAAATCGGGCTTTCCAGCACTTTGCCAAAACTTTTCAAAAGGCGATAGCGCACTATCAGTGTTGATAGCACGCTGATATGGTTGAATAATCAAAATCTATTTTTCCTTGAAATTTGCCTACGACGCGCTATCCCTTTTGGTAACTCGCTATATAACAGTTGCTGTGATCTTTCGATTTTTAGTAAAATGGGCAATAGCGTGCAATTGGCCTTGATTGGACGCTATCGGAAAGTCTGAAAAACTCGACCTCTCGGGTTTGTGTATATCGACCTGCAATAGTCCGCTATCTATTATTAGAGAGCATGATACACAACCCAATAGCATGCTATAGACGTTACAGTTAGAAATCTCACAATTCTAACGAGAAAAACTTGGGCCCTTTCCCTTGCTCGATTTTTCTATTCCTTGCATAGTTTTGACTGGGAATCCTAGCTGAAACATTCTCCACTAACACCTGGATGATTCCCGTTGTGTCGCACACGCAAAACAACCTTAGACTAAACAATGTTTTATATTCAAATAATTTCCTACTCTGTTGCTCTTTAACCTGTAACTGCTAATTTAATAAAACAATAATTTTCTAATTTCAAAGATACAACACACACGATTTTTGCAAGTTAGACTGAGCTTTCCAAAGAGTATTTCAATAGAAGAAAGTCGTGATTCTTGCATTTCCAATAAAAGCTTCGACCTTAATCAAAATTACAAATTGTCTTGAAGATAACCTCATTTTATCCCTTTTGTGCTGAGATTTTCAGAAGCTATCCATTGTTTTAAACTGTAGGTATATGAAGTGTTCTCAGTAAGAGAACCCGTCACCTATATTCTTTCTCTAAGTGCTACAACTAATCATCAAGAACAAATCAAACAATAGCTTTCAAAGTCTACAAAGATCAAGGTCTAAGAACGAAGACATATCTCAATGCTAATGCATTTGTTTGATCTTAGGTTTGTACGGTAACCTCTCGATCAATCTCAACACGAAAACTCTCTCAATTTCAAAGTCTTCAAAATCACTTGGATTTAGTATTTGATTTTGACAAAAATACTTTCCGAAAGGTTTTAATCATAATTGCAATGAGTTTTGAATGATTTAAAAGTGATTTGAGACAAGGGAATGGTTCTTAATTGTTAAATCGGGCTATCCAACACTTCGCCAAAGTTTTTCAAAAGGCAATAGCACACTATCAGTGTTGATAGCACGCTGATAGGATTGAATAATCAAAAATCTATTTTTTCTTGAAAATTGCCTACGACCCGCTATCCCTTTTCACAACTCTCTCTAGAGCAGTTGTCGTGATCTTTCGATTTTTAGTAAAATGGGCAATAGCGTGCTATAGGCCTTGATTCCACCCTATCGGAAAGTCCGAAAAACTCGAGCTCTGGGGTTTGTGTATATCGACCTGCAATAGTCCGCTATTCGTTATTAGAGAGCAAGATACACAACCCAATAGCATGCTATAGACGTTAGAGTTCGAAATCTCACAATTCTAACAAGAAAAACATGGGCCCTTTCCCTTGCTCGATTTTTCTATTCCTTGCACAGTTTTGACTGGGAATCCTAGTTGAAACATTCTCCACTAACACTTGGATGATTCCCGTTGTGTCGCACGCGCATAACAACTTTAGACTAAACAATGTTTAATATTCAAATCATTTCCTACTCTCTTGCTCTTTAACCTGCAAAGGCTAATTTAATAAAACAATCATTTTCTAATTTTCAAAGATACAACACACACGATTTTTGCAAGTTAGACTGAGCTTTCCAAAGAGTATTTCAAAAGAACAAAGTCGTGATTCTTGCAATGCCAATAAAAGCTTCGATCTGAATCAAAATTGCAAACTGACTTGGAGATAACCTAATTTTGTCCCTTTTGTGCTGAGATTTTCAGAACCTATCCATTGCTTTAAACTGTAGGTATATGAAGTGTTCTCAGTAAGAGAACCCGTCACCTATATTATTTCTCTGAGTGCTACAACTAATCATCAAGAACAAATCAAACAATACCTTTCAAAGTCTACAAAGATCAAGCTCTAAGAACGAAGACATATCTCAATGTTAATGCATTTGTTTGATCTTAGGTTTGTACGGTAACCTCTCGATCAATCTCAACAAGAAAACTCTCTCAATTTCAAAGTCTTCAAAATCACTTGGATTTAGTATTTGATTTTGACAAAAATACTTTCCGAAAGGTTTTAATCATAATTTCAATAAGTTTTGAATGATTTAAAAGTGTTTTGAGACAATGAAATGGTTCTTAATGGTTAAAATATTAATTTTTCAAAAATCGGGCTATCCAGCACTTTGCAAACATTTTTCAAAAGGCAATTGCGCACTATCAATGTTGGTAGCACGCTGATATGGCTGAATAATCAAAAATCTAGTTTTTCTTGAAAGTTTCCTACGACGCGCTATCCCATTTGGTAACTCGCTATGTAGCAGTCGCCGTGATCTTTCGATTTTTAGTATAATGGGCAATAGCGTGCTATAAGCCTTGATTGCACGCTATCGAAAAGTCCAAAAAAGTCCAGCTCTTGGGTTTGTGTATATCGACATGCAATAGTCCACTATCCGTCATTAGAGAGCTTGATACACAACTCAATAGCTTGCTATAGACGTTAGAGTTTGAAATCTCACAATTCTAACGAGAAAAACTTTGGCCCTTTCCCTTGCTCAATTTTTCTATTCCTTACACAGTTTTGGCTGGGAATCCTAGCTGAAACATTCTCCACTAACACCTGGATGATTCCCGTAGTGTCGCACGCGCACAACAACTTTAGACTAAACAATGTTTTATATTCAAATCATTTCCTACTCTCTTGCTCTTTAACCTGCAACTGCTAATTTAATAAAACGCTCATTTTCTAATTTTCAAAGATACAACACACACTATTTTTGCAAGTTAGACTGAGCTTTCCAAAGAGTATTTCAAAAGAAGAAAGTCGTGATTCTTGCATTGCCAATAAAAGCTTCGACGTGAATCAAAATTTCAAACTATCTTGGAGATAACCTCATTTTGTCCCTTTTGTGCTCAGATTTCCAGAAGCTATCCATTGTTTTAAACTGTAGGTACATGAAGTGTTCTCAGTAATAGAACACGTCACCTATATTCTTTCTTTGAGTGCTACAACTAATCATCAAGAACAAATCAAACAATATCTTTCAAAGTCTACAAAGATCAAGCTCTAAGAACGAAGACATATCTCAATGCTAATGCATTTGTTTGATCTTAGGTGTGTACGGCAACCTCTCGATCAATCTCAGCACGAAAACTATGTAAATTGCAAAGTCTTCAAAATCACTTGGATTTAGTATTTGATTTTGACAAAATATTTTCTGAAAGGTTTTAATTATAATTTCAATGAGCTTTGAATGATTTAAAAATGTTTTGAGACAATGGAATGGTTCTTAAGTGTCAAAATATTAATTTTTGCAAAATCGGGCTTTCCAGCACTTTGCCAAAACTTTTCAAAAGGCGATAGCGCACTATCAGTGTTGATAGCACGCTGATATGGTTGAATAATCAAAAATCTAGTTTTTCTTGAAAATTGCCTACGACGCGCTATCCCTTTTGGTAACTCGCTATATAACAGTTGCCGTGATCTTTCGATTTTTAGTAAAATGGGCAATAGCGTGCTATTGGCCTTGATTGCACGCTATCGGAAAGTCCGAAAAACTCGACCTCTCGGGTTTGTGTATATCGACCTGCAATAGTCCGCTATCTGTCATTATAGAGCATGATACACAACCCAATAGCATGCTATAGACGTTTGAGTTAGAAATCTCACAGTTCTAACGAGAAAAACTTTGGCCCTTTCCCTTGCTCAATTTTTCTATTCCTTACACAGTTTTGGCTGGGAATCCTAGCTGAAACATTCTCCACTAACACCTGGATGATTCCCGTAGTGTCGCACGCGCACAACAACTTTAGACTAAACAATGTTTTATATTCAAATCATTTCCTACTCTCTTGCTCTTTAACCTGCAACTGCTAATTTAATAAAACGCTCATTTTCTAATTTTCAAAGATACAACACACACGATTTTTGCAAGTTAGACTGAGCTTTCCAAAGAGTATTTCAAAAGAACAAAGTCGTGATTCTTGCAATGCCAATAAAAGCTTCGATCTGAATCAAAATTGCAAACAGACTTGGAGATAACCTCATTTTGTCCCTTTTGTGCTGAGATTTTCAGAACCTATCCATTGCTTTAAACTGTAGGTATATGAAGTGTTCTCAGTAAGAGAACCCGTCACCTATATTATTTCTCTGGGTGCTACAACTAATCATCAAGAACAAATCAAACAATAGCTTTCAAAGTCTACAAAGATCAAGCTCTAATAACGAAGACTTATCTCAATCCTAATGCATTAGTTTGATCTTAGGTGTGTAGGGTAACCTCTCGATCAATCTCAGCACGAAAACTCTCGAAATTGCAAGGTCTTCAAAATTACTTGGATTTAGTATTTGATTTTGACAAAATATTTTCCGAAAGGTTTTAATCATAATTTCAATGAGTTTTGAATGATTTAAAAGTGTTTTGAGACAATGGGATGGTTCTTAAGTGTCAAAATATTAATTTTCGCAAAATCGGGCTTTCGAGCACTTTGCCAAAAATTTTCAGAAGGCAATAGCACACTATCAGTGTTGATAGCATGCTGATAGGGTTGAATAATCAAAAATCCATTTTTCCTTGAAAATTGCCTACAACGCGCTATCCCTCTTGATAACTCGCTATAGAGCAGGTTCCGTGATCTTTCGATTTTTAGTAAAATGGGCGATAGTGTGCTATAAGCCTTGATTGCACGCTATCGAAAAGTCCGAAAAAGTCCAGCTCTTGGGTTTGTGTATATCGACATGCAATAGTCCGCTATCCGTCATTAGAGAGCTTGATATACAACTCAATAGCTTGCTATAGACGTTAGAGTTTGGAATCTCACAATTCTAACGAGAAAAACTTTGGCCCTTTCCCTTGCTCAATTTTTCTATTCCTTACACAGTTTTGGCTGGGAATCCTAGCTGAAACATTCTCCACTAACACCTGGATGATTCCCGTAGTGTCGCACGCGCACAACAACTTTAGACTAAACAATGTTTTATATTCAAATCATTTCCTACTCTCTTGTTCTTTAACCTGCAACTGCTAATTTAATAAAACGCTCATTTTCTAATTTTCAAAGATACAACACACGATTTTTCCAAGTTAGACTGAGCTTTCCAAAGAGTATTTCAAAAGAAGAAAGTCGTGATTCTTGCATTGCCGATAAAAGCTTCGACGTGAATCAAAATTGCAAACTATCTTGGAGATAACCTCATTTTGTCCCTTTTGTGCTCAGATTTCCAGAATCTATCCATTGTTTTAAACTGTAGGTACATGAAGTGTTCTCAGTAAGAGAACACGTCACCTATATTCTTTCTTTGAGTGCTACAACTAATCATCAAGAACAAATCAAACAATATCTTTCAAATTCTACAAAGATCAAGCTCTAAGAACGAAGACATATCTCAATGCTAATGCATTTGTTTGATCTTAGGTGTCTACGGTAACCTCTCGATCAATCTCAGCACGTAAACTCTCTAAATTGCAAAGTCTTCAAAATCACTTGGATTTAGTATTTGATTTTGACAAAATATTTTCCGAAAGGTTTTAATTATAATTTCAATGAGTTTTGAAAGTTTTAAAAGTGTTTTGAGACAATGGAATGGTTCTTAAGTGTCAAAATATTAATTTTTGCAAAATCGGGCTTTCCAGCACTTTGCCAAAACTTTTCAAAAGGCGATAGCGCACTATCAGTGTTGATAGCACGCTGATATGATTGAATAATCAAAAATCTATTTTTCCTTGAAAGTTGCCTACGACGCGCTATCCCTTTTGGTAACTCGCTATGTAACAGTTGCCGTGATCTTTCGATTTTTAGTAAAATGGGCAATAGAGTGCAATTGGCCTTGATTGCACGCTATCGGAAAGTCTGAAAAACTCGACCTCTCGGGTTTGTGTATATCGACCTGCAATAGTCCGCTATCTGTCATTAGAGAGCATGATACACAACCCAATAGCATGCTATAGACGTTACAGTTAGAAATCTCACAATTCTAACGAGAAAAACTTGGGCCCTTTCCCTTGCTCGATTTTTCTATTCCTTGCATAGTTTTGACTGGGAGTCATAGCTGAAACATTCTCCACTAACACCTGGATGATTTGCATTGTGTCGCACGCGCAAAACAACTTTAGACTAAACAATGTTTTATATTCAAATAATTTCCTACTCTCTTGCTCTTTAACCTGCAACTGCTAATTTAATAAAACACACATTTTCTCATTTTGAAATATACAACACACACGATGTTTGCAAGTTAGACTGAGCTTTCCAAAGAGTATTTCAAAAGAAGAAAGTCGTGATTCTTGCATTTCCAATAAAAGCTTCGACCTTAATCAAAATTACAAAATGTCTTGAAGATAACCTCATTTTATCCCTGTTGTGCTGAGATTTTTAGAAGCTATCCATTGTTTTCAATTGTAGGTATATGAAGTGTTCTCAGTAAGAGAACGCGCACCTATATTCTTTCTCTGAGTGCTACAACTAATCATCAAGAACAAATCAAACAATAGCTTTCAAAGTCTAGAAAGATCAAGCTCTAAGAACGAAGACAAATCTCAATGCTAATGCATTAGTTTGATCTTAGGTGTGTACGGTAACCTCTCGATCAATCTCAGCACGAAAACTCCCTAAATTGCAAAGCCTTTAAAATCACTTCGATTTAGTATTTGATTTTGACAAAATATTTTTCGAAAGGTTTTAATCATAATTTCAATGGGTTTTGAATGATTTAAAAGTGTTTAGAGACAATGGAATGGTTCTTAATTGTTAAATCGGGCTATCCAACACTTCGCCAAAGTTTTTCAAAAGGCAATAGCGCACTATCAGTGTTGATAGCACGCTGATAGGATTGAATAATCAAAAATCTATTTTTTCTTGGAAATTGCCTACGACGCGCTATCCCTTTTCACAACTCTCTATAGAGCAGTTGTCGTGATCTTTCGATTTTTAGTAAAATGGGCAATAGCGTGCTATAGGCTTTGCTCCCACCCTATCGGAAAGTCCGAAAAACTCGAGCTCTGGGTTTGTGTATATCGACCTGCAATAGTCCGCTATCCGTTATTAGAGAGCATGATACACAACCCAATAGCATGCTATAGACGTTAGAGTTCGGAATCTCACAATTCTAACGAGAAAAACATGGGCCCTTTCCCTTGCTCGATTTTTCTATTCCTTGCACAGTTTTGACTGGGAATCCTAGCTGAAACATTCTCCACTAACACTTGGATGATTCCCGTTGTGTCGCATGCGCATAACAAATTTGGACTAAACAATGTTTTATATTCAAATCATTTCCTACTCTCTTGCTCTTTAACCTACAACGGCTAATTTAATAAAACAATCATTTTCTAATTTTCAAAGATACAACACACACGATTTTTGCAAGTTAGACTGAGCTTTCCAAAGAGTATTTCAAAAGAAGAAAGTCGTGATTCTTGCATTGCCAATAAAAGCTTCGATCTGAATCAAAATTGCAAACTGACTTGGACATAACCTCATTTTGTCCCTTTTGGGCTGAGATTTTCAGAACCTATCCATTGCTTTAAACTGTAGGTATATGAAGTGTTCTCAGTAAGAGAACCCGTCACCTATATTATTTCTCTGAGTGCTACAACTAATCATCAAGAACAAATCAAACAATAGCTTTCAAAGTCTACAAAGATCAAGCTCTAATAACGAAGACTTATCTCAATCCTAATGCATTAGTTTGATCTTAGGTGTGTAGGGTAACCTCTCGATCAATCTCAGCACGAAAACTCTCGAAATTGCAAGGTCTTCAAAATTACTTGGATTTAGTATTTGATTTTGACAAAATATTTTCCGAAAGGTTTTAATCATAATTTCAATGAGTTTTGAATGATTTAAAAGTGTTTTTAGACAATGGAATGGTTCTTAAGTGTCAAAATATTAATTTTTGCAAAATCGGGCTTTCGAGCACTTTGCCAAAAATTTTCAAAAGCCAATAGCACACTATTAGTGTTGATAGCATGCTGATAGGGTTGAATAATCAAAAATCCATTTTTTCTTGAAAATTGCCTAAACGCGCTATCCCTCTTGATAACTCGCTATAGAGCAGGTTCCGTGATCTTTCGATTTTTAGTAAAATGGGCGATAGCGTGCTCTAGGCGTTGATTGCACGCTATCGAAAAGTCTGAAAAAGTCAAGCTCTTGCGTTTGTGTATATCGACCTGCAATAGTCCGCTATCCGTCATTAGAGAGCCTGATACACAACTCAATAGCTTGCTATAGACGTTAGAGTTTGAAATCTCACAATTCTAACGAGAAAAACTTTGGCCCTTTCCCTTGCTCAATTTTTCTATTCCATACACAGTTTTGGCTGGGAATCCTAGCTGAAACATTCTCCACTAACACCTGGATGATTCCCGTAGTGTCGCACGTGCACAACAACTTTAGACTAAACAATGTTTTATATTCAAATCATTTCCTACTCTCTTGCTCTTTAACCTGCAACTGCTAATTTAATAAAACGCACATTTTCTAATTTTCAAAGATACAACACACACGATTTTTGCAAGTTAGACTGAGCTTTCCAAAGAGTATTTCAAAAGAAGAAAGTCGTGATTCTTGCATTGCCAATAAAAGCTTCGACCTGAATCAAAATTGCAAACTATCTTGGAGATAACCTCATTTTGTCCCTTTTGTGCTCAGATTTCCAGAAGCTATCCATTGTTTTAAACTGTAGGTATATGAAGTGTTCTTAGTAAGAGAACACGTCACCTATATTCTTTCTCTGAGTGCTACAACTAATCATCAATAACAAATCAAACAATAGCTTCCAAAGTCTACAAAGATCAAGCTCTAAGAACGAAGACATATGTCAATGCTAATGCATTAGTTTGATCTTAGGTGTGTAGGGTAACCTCTCGATCAATCTCAACACGAAAACTCCCTCCATTGCAAAGTCTTCAAAATCACTTTGATTTTGTATTTTATTTTGACAAAATATTTTTCGAAAGGTTTTAATCATAATTGCAATGAGTTTTGAATGATTTAAAAGTGTTCTGAGACAATGGAATGGTTCTTAAGAGTTAAAATATTAATTTTTTCCAAAATCGGGCTATCCAGCACTTTGCCAAAATTTTTGAAACGGCAATAGTGAACTATCAGTGTTGATAGCACGCTGATATGGTTGAATAATCAAAAATCTAGTTTTTCTTGAAAATTGCCTACAACGCGCTATCCCTTTTCATAACTCGCTATGGAGCAGTTGTCGTGATCTTTCGATTTTTAGTAAAATGGGCGATAGCGTGCTATAGGCATTGATTGAATGCTATCGGAAATTCCGAAAAACTCCAGCTCTTGGGTTTGTGTATGTATATCGACCTGCAATAGTCCGCTATCCGTCATTAGAGAGCATGATACACAACTCAATAGCTTGCTATAGACGTTAGAGTTTAAAATCTCACAATTCTAACGAGAAAAATTTTGGCCCTTTCCCTTGCTCAATTTTTCTATTCCTTACACGGTTTTGGCTGGGAATCCTAGCTGAAACATTCTCCACTAACACCTGGATGATTCTCGTAGTGTCGCACGCGCACAACAACTTTAGACTAAACAATGTTTTATATTCAAATCATTTCCTACTCTCTTGCTCTTTAACCTGCAAATGCTAATTTAGTAAAACGCTCATTTTCTAATTTTCAAAGATACAACACACACGATTTTTGCAAGTTAGACGAAGCTTTCCAAAGAGTATTTCAAAAGAAGAAAGTCGTGATTCTTGCATTGCAAATAAAAGCTTCGACATGAATCAAAATTGCAAACTGTCTTGGAGATAACCTCATTTTGTCCCTTTTGTGCTCAGATTTCCAGAAGCTATCCATTGTTTTAAACTGTAGGTATATGAAGTGTTCTTAGTAAGAGAACACGTCACCTATATTCTTTCTCTGAGTGCTACAACTAATCATCAATAACAAATCAAACAATAGCTTCCAAAGTCTACAAAGATCAAGCTCTAAGAACGAAGACATATGTCAATGCTAATGCATTAGTTTGATCTTAGGTGTGTAGGGTAACCTCTCGATCAATCTCAGCACGAAAACTCCCTCCATTGCAAAGTCTTCAAAATCACTTTGATTTAGTATTTTATTTTGACAAAATATTTTTTGAAAGGTTTTAATCATAACTTCAATGAGTTTTGAATGTTTTAAAAGTGTTCTGAGACAATGGAATGGTTCTTAAGCGTTAAAATATTAATTTTTTCCAAAATCGGGCTATCCAGCACTTTGCCAAAACTTTTGAAACGGCAATAGCGAACTATCAGTGTTGATAGCACGCTGATATGGTTGAATAATCAAAAATCTAGTTTTTCTTGAAAATTGCCTACATCGCGCTATCCCTTTTCATAACTCGCTATAGAGAAGTTGTCGTGATCTTTCGATTTTTAGTAAAATGGGCGATAGCGTGCTATAGGCCTTGATTGAACGCTATCGGAAAGTCCGAAAAACTTCAGCTCTTGGGTTTGTGTATATCCATTTGCAATAGTCCGCTATCCAAAATTAGAGAGCATGATACACAACTCAATAGCTTGCTATAGACGTGAGAGTTTGAAATCTCACAATTCTAACGAGAAAAACTTGGGCCCTTTCCCATGCTCGATTTTTCTATTCCTTACACAGTTTTGACTGGGAATCCTAGCTGAAACATTCTCCACTAACACCTGGATGATTCCCGTAGTGTCGCACGCGCACAACAACTTTAGACTAAACAATGTTTTATATTCAAATCATTTCCTACTCTCTTGCTCTTTAACCTGCAACTGCTAATTTAGTAAAACGCTCATTTTCTAATTTTCAAAGATACAACACACACGATTTTTGCAAGTTAGACTGAGCTTTCCAAAGAGTATTTCAAAAGAAGAAAGTCGTGATTCTTGCATTGCCAATAAAGGCTTCGACCTAAATCAAAATTGCAAACTGTCTTTAAGATAACCTCATTTTGTCCCTTTTGTGCTGAGATTTTCAGAAGCTATGCATTGTTTTAAACTGTAGGTATATGAAGTGTTCTTAGTAAGAGAACACGTAACCTATATTCTTTCTCTAAGTGCTACAACTAATCATCAATTACAAATCAAACAGCAGCTTCCAAAGTCTACAAAGATCAAGCTCTAAGAACGAAGACATAACTCAATGCTAATGAATTAGTTTGATTTTAGGTGTGTAGGGTAACCTCTCGATCAATCTCAGCACGGAAACTCCCTCCATTGCAAAGTCTTCAAAATCACTTTGATTTTGTATTTTATTTTGACAAAATATTTTTCGAAAGGTTTGAATCATAATTTCAATGAGTTTTGAATTATTTAAAAGTGTTTTGAGACAATGGAATGGTTCTTAAGTCTTAAAATATTAATTTTTCCAAAATCGAGCTATCCAGCACTTTGCCAAAATCTTTCAAACGGCAATAGCGCACTATCAGTGTTGATAGCACGCTGATATGGTTGAATAATAAAAAATCTAGTTTTTCTTGAAAATTGCCTACAACGCGCTATCCCTTTTCATAACTAGCTATAGTGCAGTTGCCGTGATCTTTCGATTTTTAGTCAAATGGGCGATAGCGTGCTATAAGCCTTGATTGCTTGCTACCGAAAAGTCCGGAAAAGTCCAGCTCTTGGGTTTGTGTATATCGACCTGCAATAGTCCGCTATCCGTCATTAGAGAGTATGATACACAACTCAATAGCATGCAATAGACGTTAGAGTTTGAAATCTCACAATTCTAACGAAAAAAACTTTGGCCCTTTCCCTTGCTTGATTTTTCTATTCCTTACACAGTTTTGACTGGGAATCCTAGGTGAAACATTCTCCACTAACACCTGGATGATTCCCGTAGTGTCGCTCGCGCAAAACAACTTTAGACTAAACAATGTTTTATATTCAAATCATTTCCTACTCTCTTGCTCTTTAACCTGCAACTGCTAATTTAATAAAACGCTCATTTTCTAATTTTCAAAGATACAACACACACGATTTTTGAAAGTTAGACTGAGCTTTCCAAAGAGTATTTCAAAAGAAGAAAGTCGTGATTCTTGCATTGCCAATAAAAGCTTCGACCTGAATCAAATTGCAAATTGCCTTGGAGATAACCTCATTTTGTCCCTTTTGTGCCGAGATTTTCATATTCTATCCATTGTTTTAAATTGTAGGTATGTGAAGTGTTCTTAGTAAGAGAACACGTCACTTATATTCTTTCTCTGAGTGCTACAGCTAATCATCAATAACAAATCAAACAATATCTTCCAAAGTCTGCAATGATCAAGCTCTAAGAACGAAGACATAACTCAATGCTAATGCATTAGTTTGATCTTAGGTGTGTAGGGTAACCTCTCGATCAATCTCAACACGAAAACTCCCTCCATTGCAAAGTCTTCAAAATCACTTTGATTTAGTATTTTATTTTGACAAAATATTTTTCGAAAGGTTTTAATCATAATTTCAATGAGTTTTGAATGATTTAAAAGTGTTTTGAGACAATGGAACGGTTCTTAAGTGTTAAAATATTAATTTTTTCAAAATTGGGCTATCCACCACTTTGCCAAAATTTTTCAAACGGCAATAGCGCACTATCAGTGTTGATAGCACGCTGATATGGTTGAATAATCAAAAATCTAGTTTTTCTTGAAAATTGCCTACAACGCGCTATCCCTTTTCATAACTCGCTATAGAGCAGTTGCCGTGATCTTTCGATTGTTAGTAAAATGGGCGATAGCGTGCTATAGGCCTTGATTGCACGCTATCGGAAAGTACGAAAAACTCCAGCTCTCGGGTTTGTGTATATCGACCTGCAATAGTTCGCTATCCGTCGTTAGAGAGCATGATACACAACTCAATAGCATGCTATAGACGTTAGAGTTTGAAATCTCACAATTCTAACGAGAAAAACTTTGGCCCTTTCCCTTGCTCGATTTTTCTATTCCTTACACAGTTTTGGCTGGGAATCCTAGCTGAAATATTCTCCACTAACACCTGGATGATTCCCGTAGTGTCGCACGCGCAAAACAACTTTAGACTAAACAATGTTTTTTATTCAAATCATTTCGTACTCTCTTGCTCTTTAACCTGCAACTGCTAATTTAATAAAACGCACATTTTCTAATTTTCAAAGATACAACACACACGATTTTTGCAAGTTAGACTGAGCTTTCCAAAGAGTATTTCAAAAGAAGATAGTCGTGATTCTTGCATTGCCAATAAAAGCTTCGACCTGAATCAAAATTGCAAACTGTCTTGGAGATAACCTCATTTTGTCCCTTTTGTGCTGAGATTTTCAGAAGCTATCCATTGTTTTAAACTGTAGGTATATGAAGTGTTCTTAGTAAGAGAACACGTCACCTATATTCGTTGTTTGAGTGCTACAACTACTCATCAAGAACAAATCAAACAATAGCTTCCAAAGTCTACAAAGATCAAGCTTTAAGAACGAAGACATATCTCAATGCTAATGCATTAGTTTGATCTTAGGTGGGTAGGGTAACCACTCGATCAATCTCAACACGAAAACTCCCTCCATTGCAAAGTCTTCAAAATCACTTTGATTTAGTATTTGATTTTGACAAAATATTTTTCGAAAGGTTTTAATCATAATTTCTATGAGTTTTGAATGATTTAAAAGTGTTTTGAGACAATGGAATGGTTCTTAAGTGTTAAAATATTATTTTTTCCAAAATCGGGTTATCCAGCACTTTGCCAAAATTTTTCAAACGGCAATAGCGCACTATCAGTGTTGATAGCACGCTGATATGGTTGAATAATAAAAAATCTAGTTTTTCTTGAAAATTGCCTACAACGCGCTTTCCCTTTTCATAACTCGCTATAGAGTAGTTGCCGTGATCTTTCGATTTTTAGTAAAATGGGCGATAGCGTGCTATAGGCCATGATTGCATGCTATCGGAAAGTCCGAAAAACTCCAGCTCTCGGGTTTGTGTATATCGACCTGCAATAGACCGCTATCTGTCCTTAGAGAGCATGATACACAATCCAATAGCATGCTATACACGTTAGAGTTTGAAATCTCACAATTCTAACGAGAAAAACTTTGGGCCTTTCCCTTTCTCGATTTTTCTATTCCTTAAACAGTTTTGACTGGGAATCCTAGCTGAAACATTCTCCACTAACACCTGGATGATTCCCGTAGTGTCGCACGCGCAAAACAACTTTAGACTAAACGATGTTTTATATTCAAATCATTTCCTACTTTCTTGCTCTTTAACCTGCAACTGCTAATTTAATAAAACACTCATTTTCTAATTTTCAAAGATACAACACGCACGATTTTTGCAAGTTAGACTGAGCTTTTCAAAGAGTATTTCAAATGAAGAAAGTCGTGATTCTTGCATTGCCAATAAAAGCTTCGACCTGAATCAAAATTGCAAATTGTCTTCGAGATAACCTCATTTTGTCCCTTTTGTGCTGAGATTTTCATATTCTATCCATTGTTTTAAACTGTAGGTATATGAAGTGTTCTTAGTAAGAGAACACGTCACCTATATTCTTTGTCTGAGTGCAACAACTAATCATCAAGAACAAATCAGACAATTGCTTCCAAATTCTACAAAGATCAAGTTCTAAGAACGAAGTCATATCTCAATGCTAATGCATTAGTTTGATCTTAGGTGTGTAGGGTAACCTCTTGATCAATCTCAACACGAAAACTCCCTACATTGCAAAGTCTTCAAAATCACTTTCATTTAGTATTTGATTTTGACAAAATATTTTTCGAAAGGTTTTAATCATAATTTCTATGAGTTTTGAATGATTTAAAAGTGTTTTGAGACAATGGAATGGTTTTTAAGTGTTAAAATATTAATTTTTCCAAAATCGGGCTATCCAGCACGTTGCAAAATTTTTCAAACGGCAATAGCGCACTATCAGTGTTGATAGCACGTTGATATGGTTGAATAATCAAAAATCTAGTTTTTCTTGAAAGTTGCCTACAACGCGCTATCCCTTTTGATAACTCCCTATAGAGCAGTTGCCGTGATCTTTCGATTTTTAGTAAAATGGGCAATAGCGTGCTATAGGCCTTGATTGCACGCTATCGGAAAGTTCCAAAAACTCCAGCTCTCGGGTTTGTGTATATCGACCTGCAATAGTCCGCTATCTGTCATTAGAGAGCATGATACACAATCCAATAGCATGCTATAGACGTTAGAGTTAGAAATGTACCAATTCTAACGAGAAAAGCTTGGGCCTTTCCCTTGCTCGATTTTTCTATTCCTTGCACAGTTTTGACTGGGAATCCTAGTTGAAACATTCTCCACTAACACTTGGATGATTCCCGTTGTGTTGCACGCGCAAAACAACTTTAGACTAAACAATGTTTTATATTCAAATAATTTCCTACTCTCTTGCTCTTATACCTACAACTGCTAATTTAATAAAACACTCATTTTCTAATTTTCAAAGATACAACACACACGATTTTTGCAAGTTAGACTTAGCTTTCCAAAGAGTATTTCAAAAGAAGAAAGTCGTGATTCTTGCATTGCGAATAAAAGCTTCGACCTGAATCAAAATTGCAAATTGTCTTGGAGATAACCTCATTTTGTCCCTTTTGTGCTGAGATTTTCATATTCTATCCATTGTTTTAAACTGTAGGTATATGAAGTGTTCTTAGTAAGAGAACACGTCACCTATATTCTTTCTCTGAGTGCTACAACTAATCATCAAGAACAAATCAAATAATTGCTTCCAAAGTCTACAAAGATCAAGCTCTAAGAACGAAGTAATATCTCAATGCTAATGCATTAGTTTGATCTTAGGTGTGTATGGTAACCTCTCGATCAATCTCAACACGAAAACTCCCTACATTGCAAAGTCTTCAAAATCACTTTGATTTAGTATTTGATTTTGACAATATATTTTTCGAAAGGTTTTAATCATAATTTCAATGAGTTTTGAATGATTTAAAAGTGTTTTGAGACAATGGAATGGTTCTTACGTGTTAAATCAGGCTATCCAGCACTTTGCCAAAATTTTTCAAAAGGCAACAGCCCACTATCAGTGTTGATAGCACGCTATTAGGATTGAATAATCAAAAATCTATTTTTTCTTGAAAATTGCCTACGACGTGCTATCTCTTTTCACAACTCTCAATAGAGCAGTTTTCGTGATCTTTCAATTTTTAGTAAAATGGGCAATAGCGTGCTATACGCCTTGATTCCACCCTATCGGAAAGTCCGAAAAACTCGAGCTCTGGGGTTTGTGTATATCGACCTGCAATAGTCCGCTATCTGTCATTAGAGAGCATGATACACAATCCAATAGCATGCTATAGACGTTAGAGTTTGAAATCTCACAATTCTAACGAGAAAAACTTTGGCCCTTTCCCTTGCTCGATTTTTCTATTGCTTGCACAGTTTTGGCTGGGAATCCTAGCTGAAACATTCTCCACTAACACTTGGATGATTCCCGTAGTGTCGCACGCGCACAACAACTTTAGACTAAACAATGTTTTATATTCAAATAATTTCCTACTCTCTTGCTCTTTAACCTGCAACTGCTAATTTAATAAAACGCTCATTTTCTAATTTTCAAAGATACAACACACACGATTTTTGCAAGTTAGACGAAGCTTTCCAAAGAGTATTTCAAAAGAACAAAGTCGTGATTCTTGCATTGCAAATAAAAGCTTCGACCTGAATCAAAATTGCAAACTATCTTGGAGATAACCTCATTTTGTCCCTTTTGTGCTCAGATTTCCAGAAGCTATCAATTGTTTTAAACTGTAGGTATATTAAGTGTTCTTAGTAAGAGAACACGTCACCTATATTCTTTCTCTGAGTGCTACAACTAATCATCAATAACAAATCAAGCAATAGCTTCCAAAGTCTACAAAGATCAAGCTCTAAGAACGAAGACATATGTCAATGCTAATGCATTAGTTTGATCTTAGGTGTGTAGGGTAACCTCTCGATCAATCTCAGCACGAAAACTCCCTCCATTGCAAAGTCTTCAAAATCACTTTGATTTAGTATTTTATTTTGACAAAATATTTTTTGAAAGGTTTTAATCATAACTTCAATGAGTTTTGAATGTTTTAAAAGTGTTCTGAGACAATGGAATGGTTCTTAAGCGTTAAAATATTAATTTTTTCCAAAATCGGGCTATCCAGCACTTTGCCAAAACTTTTGAAACGGCAATAGCGAACTATCAGTGTTGATAGCACGCTGATATGGTTGAATAATCAAAAATCTAGTTTTTCTTGAAAATTGCCTACATCGCGCTATCCCTTTTCATAACTCGCTATAGAGCAGTTGTCGTGATCTTTCGATTTTTAGTAAAATGGGCGATAGCGTGCTATAGGCCTTGATTGAACGCTATCGGAAAGTCCGAAAAACTTCAGCTCTTGGGTTTGTGTATATCCATTTGCAATAGTCCGCTATCCGTCATTAGAGAGCATGATACACAACTCAATAGCTTGCTATAGACGTGAGAGTTTGAAATCTCACAATTCTAACGAGAAAAACTTGGGCCCTTTCCCATGCTCGATTTTTCTATTCCTTACACAGTTTTGACTGGGAATCCTAGCTGAAACATTCTCCACTAACACCTGGATGATTCCCGTAGTGTCGCACGCGCACAACAACTTTAGACTAAACAATGTTTTATATTCAAATCATTTCCTACTCTCTTGCTCTTTAACCTGCAACTGCTAATTTAGTAAAACGCTCATTTTCTAATTTTCAAAGATACAACACACACGATTTTTGCAAGTTAGACTGAGCTTTCCAAAGAGTATTTCAAAAGAAGAAAGTCGTGATTCTTGCATTGCCAATAAAGGCTTCGACCTAAATCAAAATTGCAAACTGTCTTTAAGATAACCTCATTTTGTCCCTTTTGTGCTGAGATTTTCAGAAGCTATGCATTGTTTTAAACTGTAGGTATATGAAGTGTTCTTAGTAAGAGAACACGTAACCTATATTCTTTCTCTAAGTGCTACAACTAATCATCAATTACAAATCAAACAGCAGCTTCCAAACTCTACAAAGATCAAGCTCTAAGAACGAAGACATATCTCAATGCTAATGAATTAGTTTGATTTTAGGTGTGTAGGGTAACCTCTCGATCAATCTTAGCACGGAAACTCCCTCCATTGCAAAGTCTTCAAAATCACTTTGATTTTGTATTTTATTTTGACAAAATATTTTTCGAAAGGTTTGAATCATAATTTCAATGAGTTTTGAATTATTTAAAAGTGTTTTGAGACAATGGAATGGTTCTTAAGTCTTAAAATATTAATTTTTCCAAAATCGAGCTATCCAGCACTTTGCCAAAATCTTTCAAACGGCAATAGCGCACTATCAGTGTTGATAGCACGCTGATATGGTTGAATAATAAAAAATCTAGTTTTTCTTGAAAATTGCCTACAACGCGCTATCCCTTTTCATAACTAGTTATAGTGCCAAATGAAGAAAGTTAGACTGAGCTTTCCAAAGAGTATTTCAAATGAAGAAAGTCGTGATTCTTGCATTGCCAATAAAAGCTTCGACCTGAATCAAAATTGCAAATTGCCTTGGAGATAACCTCATTTTGTCCCTTTTGTGCCGAGATTTTCATATTCTATCCATTGTTTTAAATTGTAAGTATGTGAAGTGTTCTTAGTAAGAGAACACGTCACTTATATTCTTTCTCTGAGTGCTACAGCTAATCATCAATAACAAATCAAACAATAGCTTCCAAAGTCTACAATGATCAAGCTCTAAGAACGAAGACATATCTCAATGCTAATGCATTAGTTTGATCTTATGTGTGTAGGGTAACCTCTCGATCAATCTCAACACGAAAACTCCTTCCATTGCAAAGTCTTCAAAATCACTTTGATTTAGTATTTTATTTTGACAAAATATTTTTCGAAAGGTTTTAATCATAATTTCAATGAGTTTTGAATGATTTAAAAGTGTTTTGAGACAATGGAATGGTTCTTAAGTGTCAAAATATTAATTTTTGCAAAATCTGGCTTTCCAACGCTTTGCCAGAATTTTTCAAAAGGCAATAGCACACTATCAGTGTTGATAGCACGCTGATAGGGTTGAATAATCAAAAATCTAGTTTTTCTTGAAAATTGCCTACAACGCGCTATCCCTTTTGATAACTCGCTATAGAGCAGTTGCCGTGATCTTTCGATTTTTAGTAGAATGGGCAATAGCGTGCTATAGGCCGTGATTGCACGCTATCGGAAAGTCCGAAAAACTCGAGCTCTCAGGTTTGTGTATATCGACCTGCAATAGTCCGCTATCCGTCATTAGAGAGCATGAGACGCAACCCAATAGCATGCTATAGACGTTAGAGTTTGAAATCTCACAATTCTAACGAGAAAAACTTGGGCCCTTTCCCTTGCTCGATTTTTCTATTACTTGCACAGTTTTGACTGGGAATCGTAGCTGAAACATTCTCCACTAACACCTGAATAATTCCCGTTGTGTCGCACGCGCGAAACAACTTTAGACTAAACAATGCTTTATATTCAAATCATTTCCTACTCTCTTGCTCTTTAACCTGCAACTGCTAATTTAATAAAACACTCATTTTCTAATTTTTTAAGATACAACACACGATTTTTGCAAGTTAGACTGAGCTTTCCAAAGAGTATTTCAAAAGAAGAAAGTCGTGATTATTGCATTGCCAATAAAAGCTTCAACCTGAATCAAAATTGCAAACTGTCTTGGAGATAACCTCATTTTGTCCCTTTTGTGCTGAGATTTTCATATTCTATCCATTGTTTTAAACTGTAGGTATATGAAGTGTTCTCAGTAAGAGAACACGTCACCTATATTCTTTCTATGAGTGCTACAACTAATCATCAAGAACAAATAAAACAATAGGTTCCAAAGTCTACAAAGATCAAGCTCTAAGAACGAAGACATATCTCAATCCTAATGCATTAGTTTGATCTTACGTGTGTACGGTAATCTCTCGAAGAATCACAGCAAGAAAACTTTCTAAATTGCAAAGTCTTCAAAATCACTTGGATTTAATATTTGATTTTGACAAAATATTTTCCGAAAGGTTTTAATCATAATTTCAATGAGTTTTGAATGGTTTAAAAGTGTTTTGAGACCATGAAATGGTTCTTAAGTGTTAAAATATTAATTTTTCCAAAATTGGGCTATCCAGCACTGTGCCAACATTTTTCAAAAGGCAATAGCGCAATATCAGTGTTGTTAGCACGCTGATATGGTTGAATAATCAAAAATCAATTTTTCATTGAAAGTTGCCTACAACTCGCTATCCCTTTTCATAACTCGCTATAGAGCAGTTGCCGTGATCTTTCGATTTTTAGTAGAATGGGCAATAGCCGTGATTGCACGCTATCGGAAAGTCCGAAAAACTCGACCTCACGGGTTTGTGTATATCGACCTGCAATAGTCCGCTATTTTTCATTAGAGAGCATCATACACAACCCAATAGCATGCTATAGATGTTAGAGTTAGAAATCTCACAATTCTAACGAGAAAAACTTGCGCCCTTTCCCTTACTCGATTTTTCTATTCCTTGCACAGTTTTGACTGGGAATCGCAGCTGAAACATTCTCCACTAACACCTGGATGACTCCCGTTGTGTCGCACGCACAAAACAATTTTAGAGTAAACATTGTTTTATATTCAAATCATTTCCTTCTCCCTTGCTCTTTAACCTGCAACTGCTAATTTAATAAAACACTCATTTTCTAATTTTTAAAGATACAACACACGATTTTCGCAAGTTAGACTGAGCTTTCCAAAGAGTATTTAAAAAGAAGAAAGTCGTGATTCTTGCATTGCCAATAAATGATTCGATCTGAATCAAAATTGCAAACTATCTTGGAGATAACCTCATTTTGTCCCTTTTGTGCCTAGATTTTCAGAAGCTATCCATTGCTTTAAACTGTAGGTATATGAAGTGTTCTCAGTAAGAGAACCCGTCACCTATATTATTTCTCTGAGTGCTACAACTAATCATCAAGAACAAATCAAACAATAGCTTTCAAAGTCTACAAAGATCAAGCTCTAAGAACGAAGACAAATCTCAATCCTAATGCATTAGTTTGATCTTAGGTGTGTAGGGTAACCTCTCGATCAATCTCAGCACAAAAACTCTCTAAATTGCAAGGTCTTCAAAATTACATGGATTTAGTATTTGATTTTGACAAAATATTTTGCGAAAGGTTTTAATCATAATTTCAATGAGTTTTGAATGATTTAAAAGTGTTTTGAGACAATGGAATGGTTCTTAAGTGTCAAAATATTAATTTATGCAAAATTGGGCTTTCAAGCACTTTGCCAAAATTTTTCAAAAGGCAATAGCACACTATCAGTGTTGATAGCACGCTGATATGGTTGAATAATAAAAAATCTAGTTTTTCTTGAAAATTGCCTACAACGCGCTTTCCCTTTTCATAACTCGCCATAGAGCAGTTTCCGTGATCTTTCAATTTTTAGTAAAATGGGCGATAGTGTGCTATAGGCCATGATTGCACGCTATCGGAAAGTCCGAAAAACTCCAGCTCTCGGGTTTGTGTATATCGACCTGCAATAGACCGCTATCTGTCATTAGAGAGCATGATACACAATCCAATAGCATGCTATAGACGTTAGAGTTTGAAATCTCACAGTTCTAACAAGAAAAACTTGGGCCCTTTTCCCTTGCTCGATTTTTTTATTCCTTGCACAGTTTTGACTGCGAATCATAGCTGTAACATTCTCCACTAACACCTGGATGATTCCCGTTGTGTCGCATGCGAAAAACAACTATAGACTAAACAATGTTTTATATTCCAATCATCTCCTACTGTCTTGCTCTTTAACCTGCAACTGCTAATTTAATAAAATGCTCATTTTCTAATTTTCAAAGATACAACACACACGATTTTTGCAAGTTAGACTGAGCTTTCCAAAGAGTATTTCAAAATAAGAAAGTCGTGATTCCTGCATTGCCAATAAAAGCTTCGACCTGAATCAAAATTGCAAAATGTCTTTGAGATAACCTCATTTTGTCCCTTTTGTGCTGAGATTTTCATATTCTATCCATTGTTTTAAATTGTAGGTATATGAAGTGTTTTTAGTAAGAGAACACGTCACCTATATTCTTTCTCTGAGTGCTACAACTAATCATCAATAACAAATCAAACAATAGCTTCCAAAGTCTACAAAGATCAAGCTCTAAGAACGAAGACATATCTCAATGCTAATGCATTAGTTTGATCTTAGGTGTGTAGGGTAACCTCTCGATCAATCTCAACACGGAAACTCCCTGCATTGCAAAGTCTTCAAAATCACTTTGATTTAGTATTTTATTTTGACAAAATATTTTTTGAAAGGTTTTAATCATAATTTCAATGAGTTTTGAATGATTGAAAAGTGTTTTGAGACAATGGAATGGTTCTTAAGAGTTAAAATATTAATTTTTCCAAAATCAGGCTATCCAGCACTTTGCCAAAATTTTTCAAACGGCAATAGCGCACTATCAGTGTTGATAGCACGCTGATATGAATGAATAATCAAAAATCTAGTTTTTCTTGAAAGTTGCCCACAACACGCTATGCCTTTTGATAACTCGCTATAAAGCAGTTGCCGTGATCTTTCGATTTTTAGTAAAATGGGCAGTAGCGTCCTATAGGCCTTGATTGCACGCTATCGGAAAATCCGAAAAACGCGACCTCTTGGGTTTGTGTATATTGACCTGCAATCGTCCGCTATCTGTCATTAGAGAGCATGATACACAACCCAATAGCATGCTATAGACGTTAGAGTTAGAAATCTGACAATTCTAACGAGAAAAACTTGGCCCCTTTCCTTTGCTCGATTTTTCTATTCCTTGCACAGTTTTGGCTGGAAATCGTAGCTGAAACATTCTCCACTAAAACCAGGATGATTCCCTTTGTGTTGAACGCGCAAAACAACTTTAGACTAAACAATGTTCTATATTCAAATAATTTCCTACTCTCTTGCTTTTTAACCTGCAACTACTAATTTAATAAAAAAAAACACATTTTCTAATTTCCAAAGATACTACACACACGATTTTTGCAAGTTAGACTGAGCTTTCCAAAGAGTATTTCAAAAGAAGAAAGTCGTGATTCTTGCATTGCCAATAAAAGCTTCGACCTGAATCAAAATTACAAACTGTCTTGGAGATAACCTCATTTTGTCCCTTTTGTGCTGAGATTTTCAGAAGCGATCCATTGTTTTAAACTGTAGGTATATGAAGTGTTCTCAGAAAGAGAACACGTCACCTATATTCTTTCTCTGAGTGCTACAACTAATTATCAAGAACAAATCAAACAATTGCTTCCAAAGTCTACAAAGATCAAGCTCTAAGAACGAAGACATATCTCAATGCTAATGCATTAGTTTGATCTTAGGTGTGTAGGGGTAACCTCTCGATCAATCTCAGCACGAAAATCTCTATATTACAAAGTCTTCAAATTCACTTGGATTTAGTATTTGATTTTGACAAAATATTTTCTGAAAGGTTTGAATTATAATTTCACTGAGTTTTGATTGATTAAAAAGTGTTTTGAGACAATGGAATGGTTCTTAAGTGTTAAAATATTAATTTTTCCAAAATCGGGCTATCCAACACTTTGCAAAAAAATTTCAAAAGGCAATAGCTCACTATCAGTGTTGATAGCACGCTGATAGGGTTGAATAATCAAAAATCTATTTTTTCTTAAAAATTGTCGCCGACGCGGTATCCCTTTTGATAACTCGCTATAGAGCATTTGCCGGGATCTTTCGATTTTTAGTAAAATGGGCAATAGCGTGCTATAGGCTTTCATTCCACACTATCAGAAAGTTCGAAAAACTCGAGCACTCGGGTTTGTGTATATCGACCTGCAATAGTCCGCTCTCCGTCATTAAAGGGCATGATACACAACCCAATAGCATGCTATAGACGTTAGAGTTAGAAATCTGACAATTCTAACGAGAAAAACTTGGGCCCTTTCCCTTGCTCGATTTTTCTATTCCTTGCACAGCTTTGACTGGGAATCGTAGCTAAAACATTCTCCACTAACACCTGAATGATTCCCGTTGTGTCCCACGCGCAAAACAACTTTAGACTAAACAATGTTTTATATTCAAATCATTTCCTACCTTCTTGCTCTTTAACCTACAATTGCTAATTTAATAAAACACTCATTTTCTTATTTTTAAAGATAGAACACACGATTTGTTCAAGTTAGACTGAGCTTTCCAAGGAGTATTTCAAAAGAAGAAAGTCGTGATTCTTGCATTGCCAATAAAAGCTCTGACCTGAATCAAAATTGCAAACTGTCTTGGTGATAACCTCATTTTGTCCCTTTTGTGCTGGGATTTTCAGAAGCTATCCATTGTTTTAAACTGTAGGTATATGAAGTGTTCTCAGTAAGAGAACACGTCACCTATATTCTTTCTATGAGTGCTACAACAAATCATCAAGAACAAATCAAACAATAGCTTTCAAAGTCTACAAAGATCAAGCTCTAAGAACGAAGACATATCTCAATGCTAATGCATTAATTTGATCTTAGGTGTGTAGGGTAACCTCTCGATCAATCTCAACACGAAAACTCTCTAAATTGTAAAGTCTTCAAAATCACTTGGATTTAGTATTTGATTTTGACAAAACATTTTTCGAAAGGTTTTAATCATAATTTCAAGGAGTTTTGAATGATTTAAAAGTGTTTTGAGACAATGGAATGGTTCTTAAGTGTTAAAATATTAATTTTTCCAAAATCGGGCTATCCAACACTTTGCCAAAATTTTTCAAAAGGCAATAGCGCACTATCAGTGTTGATAGAATGCTTATAGGGTTGAATAATCAAAAATCTATTTTTTCTTGAAAATTGCCTACAACGCACTATCCCTTTTGATAACTCGCTATAGACCAGTGATTGCACGGTATCGGAAAGTCCGAAAAACTTGAGCTCTCGGGTTTGTGTATATCGACCTGCAAGAGTCCAATATCCGTCATTATAGAGCATGATACACAACCCAATAGCATGCTATAGACGTTAGAGTTAGAAATCTCATAATTCTAACGAGAAAAACTTGGACCCTTTTCCCTTGCTCGATTTTTTTATTCCTTGCACAGTTTTGACTGCGAATCGTAGCTGTAACATTCTCCACTAACACGTGGATGATTCCCGTTATGTCGCTTGCGCAAAACAACTATAGACTAAACAATGTTTTATATTCAAATCATCTCCTACTGTCTTGCTCTTTAACCTGCAACTGCTAATTTAATAAAACACACATTTTCTAATTTCCAAAGATACTACACACACAATTTTTGCAAGTTAGACTGAGCTTTCCAAAGAATATTTCAAAAGAAGAAAGTCGTGATTCTTGCATTGCCAATAAAAGCTTCGACCTGAATCAAAATTACAAACTGTCTTGGAGATAACCTCATTTTGTCCCTTTTGTGCTGAGATTTTCAGAAGCTATCCATTATTTTAAACTGTAGGTATATGAAGTGTTCTCAGTAAGAGAACACTTCACCAATATTCTTTCTCTGAGTGCTACAACTAATCATCAAGAACAAATCAAATAATTGCTTCCAAAGTCTACAAAGATCAAGCTCTAAGAACGAAGACATATCTCAATGCTAATGCATTAGTTTGATCTTAGGTGTGTAGGGTGACCTCTCGATCAATCTCAGCACGAAAATCTCAAAATTGCAAAGTCTTCAAAATCACTTGGATTTAGTATTTGATTTTGACAAAATATTTTCCGAAAGGTTTGAATCATAATTTCAATGAGTTTTGAATGATTTAAAAGTGTTTTGAGACAATGGAATGGTTCTTAAGTGTTAAAATATTAATTTTTCTAAAATCGGGCGATTCAACACTTTGCAAAAAATTTTCAAAAGGCAATAGCGCACTATCAGTGTTGATAGCACGCTGCTAGGATTTAATAATCAAAAATCTATTTTTTCTTGAAAATTGCCTACAGCGCGCTATCCCTTTTCATAACTCTCTATAAAGCAGGTTCCGTGATCTTTGGATTTTTAGTAAAATGGGCAATAGCGTGGTATAGGCCTTGATTGCACGGTATCGGAATGTCCGAAAACTTGAGCTCTCGGGTTTGTGTCTATCGACCTGCAATAGTCCGCTATCCGTCATTGTAGAGCATGATACACAACCCAATAGCAAGCTATAGACGTTAGTGTTAGAAATCTCACAATTCTAACGAGAAAAACTTGGGCCCTTTCCCTTGCTCGATTTTTCAATTCCTTGCACAGTTTTGACTGGGAATCGTAGTTGAAACATTCTCCACTAACACCTCGATGATTCCCATTGTGTCCAACGCGCAAAACAACTTTAGACAACACAATGTTTTATATTCAAATCATTTCCTACTCTCTTGCTCTTTAACCTGCAACTGCTAATTTAATAAAACACTCATTCTCTAATTTTCAAAGATACAACACACACAATTTTTGCAAGTTAGACTAAGCTTTCCAAGAGTTTTTCGAAAGGAGAAAGTCGTGATTCTTGCATTGCCAAGAAATGCTTCGACCTGAATCAAAATTGCAAATCATATTGAAGATAACCTCATTTTATCCCTTTTGTGTTGAGATGTTCAGAAGCTATTTATTGTTTTAAACTGTAGGTATATGAAGTGTTCTCAAAAAGAGAACACGTCATCAATATTCTTTCTCTGAGTGCTACAACTAATCATCAAGAACAAATCAAACAATAGCTTTCAAAGTCTACAAAGACCAAGTTCTAAGAACGAAGACATATCTCAATGCTAATGCATTAGTTTGATCTTAGGTGTGTAGGGTAACCTCTCGATTAGTCTCAGCACAAAAACTCTCTAAATTGCAAAGTCTTCAAAATCACTTTGATTTAGTATTTGATTTTGACAAAATATTTTTTTAAAAAGGTTTTAATCATAATTTCAATGAGTTTTGAATGATTTAAAAGTGTTTTGAGACAATGGAATGGTTCTTAAGTGTTAAAATATTAATTTTTCCAAAATCGGGCAATCCAGCACTTTGCCAAAAATTTTCAAAAGGCAATAGCGCATAATCAGTGTTGATAGCACGCTGATAGGGTTGAATAATCAAAAATCTATTTTTTTCTTGAAAATTGCATACAACGCGCATTCCCATTTTATAGCTCGTTATAGAGCAGTTACCGTGATCTTTCGATTTTAGTAAAGTGGGCAATTACATGCTATAGGCCTTGGATCCTCGCTATCGGAAAGTCCAAAAACCTCGAGCTCTCGGGTTTGTGTATATCGACCTGCAATAGTCTGCTATCCGTCATTAGAGAGCATGATACACAACCCAATAGTATGCTATCCATGTCAGAGTTGGAAATCTCAAATTTCTAATGAGAAAAATGTGGGCCCTTTCCCTTGCTCGATTTTTTTATTCCTTGCACAGTTTTGATTGGGAATCGTACCTCAAACATTCTGCACTAACACCTGGATGATTCCCATTGTGTCGCACGATCAAAACAACTTTATATTAAACAATATTTTGAATTCAAATCATTTCCTACTCTCTTGCCCTTTAACCTGCAACTGCTAATTTAATAAAACACTCATTCTCTAATTTGCAAAGACACAACACACACGATTTTTGCAAGTTAGACCGAGCTTTCCAAAGAGTATTTCAAAAGAAGAAAGTCGTGATTCTTCCATTGCCAATAGAAGCTTCGACATGAGTCATAATTGCAAATTGTCTTGAAGATAACCTCATTTTATCCCTTTTGTGCTGAGATTTTCAGAAGCTATCCATTGTTTTAAACTGTAGGTATATGAAGTGTTCTCAGTAAGAGAACACGTCACATATATTCTTTCTCTGAGTGCTACAACTAATCATCAAGAACAAATCAAACAATAGCTTTCAAAGTCTACAAAGACCAAGTTCTAAGAACGAAGACATATCTCAATGCAAATGCATTAGTTTGATCTTAGGTGTGTAGGGTAACCTCTCGATTAGTCTCAGCACAAAAACTCTCTAAATTGCAAAGTCTTCAAAATCACTTTGATTTAGTATTTGATTTTGACAAAATATTTTTTTAAAAAGGTTTTAATCATAATTTCAATGAGTTTTGAATGATTAAAAAGTGTTTTGAGACAATGGAATGGTTCTTAAGTGTTAAAATATTAATTTTTCCAAAATCGGGCAATCCAGCACTTTGCCAAAATTTTTCAAAAGGCAATAGCGCATAATCAGTGTTGATAGCACGCTGATAGGGTTGAATAATCAAAAATCTATTTTTTTCTTGAAAATTGCCTACAACGCGCATTCCCATTTTATAGCTCGCTATAGAGCAGTTACCGTGATCTTTCGATTTTAGTAAAGTGGGCAATTACATGCTATAGGCCTTGGATCCTCGCTATCGGAAAGTCCAAAAACCTCGAGCTCTCGGGTTTGTGTATATCGACCTGCAATAGTCTGCTATCCGTCATTAGAGAGCATGATACACAACCCAATAGTATGCTATCCATGTCAGAGTTGGAAATCTCAAATTTCTAATGAGAAAAATGTGGGCCCTTTGTCACACCCCGCCCGGACGCGCCTAAACCGGCGGTACACTCTCGGACGGGGCGCGCATTTGGAACAATCATAATGGTAATAACAGAGTACGCAGCGGAAATACAATACACAGTACAAATCTGATTTCATATAATTCAGAATACTTTTGTACATAAAATGGTCTAGGGAACATACTCCCAAAATCCCCAATGAATCATACAAAGGGTACAAAATGTGGGCCCCATAACCTGCACCCAGTCCACCCTAATTTCCTGTGAAAGATTTGATAATATTGGAGTGAGCTTAACGCGCTCAGTGGGTAAATAGTGCATGAGTATAACAATTAATAAAGCATACTTCAATATCAAATATCTTAAATACACATGTAAGCATCATAATCAATCAATATGTATGTATGCATGACACCGTCACGTACTAATGGTTTGATGATCGTACATCGCCTGAGTTCACGTACTGGTGTCCTTCCCCGGGCGAAGCCAGGTTCTCACTGTACGTCCCTCCTCAGGAACAATGCTCTGGATTCACGTACATGTCCCTCCCCAGCGTAGCCAGGTTCACATGTACGTCCCTCTCCAGAGAAATAATATGAATAGTGAGCAATGCTTCTAACTATTCTATGCGTCATAAACCATATACGTCCCTAGGTGGTGATATGTATGATGCCAATGCATGAACTGGTCTAGTCTACTGGTCTGGTCTTTCTTGACATTTAGACTGACTTTGGCAACGTCTAGTGAACCTTATCAGGGTCGGTATCACGACGTGCAAAGTTATCATATTCAGGTCATAACATTATTGACATAATGCAGTGTAAATGAATAGTAGATATAACAATAATTGAATGTAAACTTTAATAAAAGTTATAAAACACGCAAACCTATATTTCGTTCCCCACCTTCAGATCTGGTGCTTTTCTCCGGACGGAACTTCGTTGCACCGCTTTCAGATCTGGCGCTCTCCTCCGGACAGAAATTTGTTGCACCGCACCGGGAGTCTCAAAGACTAAAAACTTAGAATGCGTAGAAAGGAGAAGAAAAATCACAAGAGAAGGTGATTTGGTGTGAGAAATGAGAAATGAGGAGGTTTCTTATATAGAGATTTTGTGCGCCTGAACGTTCTGGCAGGCGCCTGAACGTTCTGGCAGGCGCCTGAACGTTCTGGCAGGCGCCTCAACGTTCTGGCATGGCGCCTGAACGTTCTGGCAGGCGCCTGAACGTTCTGGCATGGCGCCTGAACGTTCTGGCAGGCGCCTGAACGTTCTGGCATGGCGCCTGAACGTTCTGGCAGGCGCCTGAACGTTCTGGCAGGCGCCTGAACGTTCTGGCATGGCGCCTGAACGTTCTGGCAGGCGCCTGAACGTTCTGGCATGGCGCCTGAACGTTCTGGCAGGCGCCTGAACGTTCTGGCATGCCGCCTGAACGTTCTGGCAGGCACCTGAACGTTCGGGCGTTGCCCAAATAGTAAAAATTTCAAATAGTAATTTTTTTTTTTTTTTTTTTTTTTTTTGGTGAAATACAGGGTATTACACTCTACCCCCCTTAAAGGGATTTCGCCCTCGAAATCAAGTCAAGTAGTGATGGGGTTGGCGGTTTGAGAAGTAGCCGCAGGCTGTGAATGAGGCCACTGCATGTGTGTAATACTCTATCCATTGATATTATTTTCAGACATCTGGTAGTTCTTGAAGTGAAACAATGTATTAAGATAGGTGTAAACAATGTTTCATCCTGATATTGATAAAGGAAAATAATACAACGTATCACTTCATCAGTTGGTGCTAGAAAATAATTCAGGGTATTTTTGTTTAATTGTTGATTCTAGTTCCCATGTTGCTTCCTCTACGCCGTGGTGATCCCAGAGCACTTTCACAAGTGGTATGCTACGGCGCCGTAGGTCTTGAGTTTTTGTATCTAAAATCTGGATTGCTTTCTCCTGGTACGTATTTCCTTCCTCAACCCGAACCTCGACTAAAGGGATGATATGCGAAGGATCAGGACGATACTTGCGAAGCATAGATACGTGAAAAACGTCATGAACCTTAGGCATGGATGATGGAAGGGACAGACGATAAGCAAGTTTGCCAATACGTTCCATGATCGGAAATGGACCGATATACCGCGGGGAGAGCTTGCCTTTGATCCCAAAGCGTTTGACACCTCGTGTGGGCTGGACTTTCAGAAAAACAAAGTCCCCTTTATCAAATTCTAGAGGCTGTCGTCGTTTGTCAGCATAGCTCTTCTGTCGACTTTGTGCAACACGAAGTCGTTCCTTTACTAGTGTGATCTTCTCAGAAGTCTCTTGAACTAGTTCAGGGCCCAACTGCGGTCGGTCTGCCATATCTAACCAGCATACCGGAGATCTGCAAGGCCGACCATAGAGAGCCTCGTATGGTGCCATGCCGATACTAGTTTGGTAGCTGTTGTTGTATGCAAACTCAGCTAGATGCAAATACTTTGCCCATCCGTCATGAAAGTCCAAAATGCAGCATCGTAGCATGTCTTCTAAGATTTGGATAAGCCGTTCTGACTGCCCATCAGTCTGAGGGTGGAAGGCTGTGCTCATAGTGATCTTAGAACCCATTCTATTTTGGAAACTTTGCCAAAAGTTGGATGTGAATCGAGGGTCTCGATCAGAAACGATCGTGAGTGGTATGCCATGAAGGCGTACGATCTCTCTTTCATAGAGTTCTGCAAGTTTGGCGGGATTATCCGTGAACTTTAGTGTCAAGAAGTGTGCAGACTTGGTAAGTCTGTCAATGATAACCCAGATAGCATCTTGCCCTTTATTATTTCGAGGTAATGCTGTAACAAAATCCATTGCGATGTTCTCCCATTTCCATTCTCCAATAGGTAACGGTTGGAGAAGGCCAGAGGGAAGTCTTCGTTCTGCCTTAACTTGTTGGCAAACAAGACATCGAGCAACGAAGTCTGCAATGGCCGTCTTCATTCCAGAAAACCAGAATTGTCGCTTGACATCCTGGTACATCTTGTCACCCCCAGGATGCATAGCGTATCTCGAACAGTGCATCTCAGTAAGCACGTCTTTCCGAACCTCGGGATCGTTCGGAAGACAAAGACGTTTTTTATAGAAAACGGCTCCGTCGGCAGAGACTGACCAATGAGGAAGGTCTTGCCCGCTGAGTAGAAGTTTTCGTTTCTCCATTAACATAGGGTCATTGGCTTGAGTAGCTGAAATCTGGCGAACAAGGTCAGAGGTAGCTGATAGTTGAGAGAGTCGTGGTCTTGGTCCCTCTATGGTCAGTTGTAGGTTAAAGTTTTCCAACTCTGTAGCCAACTTGCCCATTTCGTAGTTAAGAGTGCAAGCAACATAAGATTTTCTACTCAGGGCATCAGCCACAACATTGGCCTTTCCGGGATGGTACTGGAGTTGAAAGTCATAATCTTTCAAGAATTCCAACCATCTTCTTTGGCGGAGGTTTAGGTCTCTCTGAGTGTATATGTACTTAAGACTCTTGTGATCTGAGAAGACCTCGAACCGTTCACCGTAAAGGTAATGACGCCATAATTTAAGTGCAAACACAACAGCTGCAAGTTCCAAGTCATGGGTTGGGTAATTACCCTCATGAATCTTCAGTTGTCTGGACGCATATGCAACCACTTGGCCTTCTTGCATTAGCACGGCACCTAAGCCTTGGAGAGAGGCGTCGGTGTATAATGAAAATCCAATTGCATTTCTTGGAGTGATAAGTACAGGTGCTGTCGTGAGGCGTTTCTTCAATTCCTGAAATGATGCTTCACAGGCGGAATTCCAGATAAATCGCACGTCTTTTCGAGTGAGCTTGGTCATAGGTTCAGCAATCTTTGAGAAGTCCTTAATGAAGCGTCGGTAATAGCCAGCCAAACCAAGAAAACTCCGAATCTGAGTAACAGTGGTAGGCTGCTTCCAGTTTAAGACTGCTTCAACCTTAGAAGGATCGACCTCAATGCCATTGCCTGAAACCACATGGCCGAGGAATTGAACTCTCTGCGCCCAAAATTCGCACTTACTCAACTTTGCATACAGTTGGTGTCTTTGTAAGGTCTGGAGGACGATCTTCAAATGTAGTTTATGGTCTTCCTCGGTGGAGGAATATATCAAGATGTCATCCACAAAAACCACCACAAATCGGTCTAAGTATAACCTGAATATGCGATTCATCAAATCCATGAATGCTGCAGGGGCATTTGTTAGACCGAATGGCATAACTAAGAACTCGTAATGTCCGTACCGAGTTCTGAACGCTGTTTTGGTGATGTCCGACTCCCGGATTCGGAGTTGGTGATAACCAGACCGTAAATCAATCTTAGAGAAGTAGTTGGCATCTCTAAATTGGTCGAACAAGTCATCGATCCTGGGCAACGGATATCTGTTCTTGATGGTGACGTTATTCAACTTGCGATAATCGATGCAAAGTCGTAACGAACCATCCTTTTTGCGAACAAACAGAACTGGAGCGCCCCAGGGTGATGAACTCTTTCGGATGAAGCCATTACTCTCTAATTCCTTAAGTTGTATGTCTAATTCGACCAGTTCAACATTTGACATTCTGTATGGTGGAAATTGAGACTATATAAAAATCATATATAGTTATTTTTAATCCTAACTATATATGGAAGTCATATATATATAGTTTTAGAAATTTCAAATAGTAATTTTTTTTTTTTTTTTTTTTTTTTTTTTTTTTTTTTTTCGAATATTTGAATAAATTTTTTTTTTTTTTTTTTTTTTTTTTTTTCCCGAATATTCGAATAAATAAATTTCAAATAGTAATTTTTTTTTTTTTTTTTTTTTTTTTTTTTTTTTTTTCGAATATTCGAATAAATATTTTTCGAAAAAATAAATTTTTTTTTTTTTTTGAATAAATAATTTTCGAAAAATAAAAATTTTTCGAAATTTTTTTATTTTTTTTATTTATTTTGTTTTTTGAATAAATAATTTTCGAAAAATAAAAATTTTTCGAATTTTTTTTTTTTTTTTTTTTTTTTTTTTTTATTTATTTTTTTTTTTGAATAAATAATTTTCGAAAAATAAAAATTTTTCGAAATTTTTTTTTTTTTTTTTTTTTTTTTTTTTTTTTTTTATTACGTACCTCATATACACTAATGTATATAGATACATATATTCAATAATAACTACACATATAGTTTCTAATAAATTATTACTATATGTATTTTTAAATCAACTATAGTTTCTTTCCCTAATTTGGTGGACTTGGGCGGGCCGTGGACCGTACGCTCTGATACCATTAAATGTCACACCCCGCCCGGACGCGCCTAAACCGGCGGTACACTCTCGGACGGGGCGCACATTTGGAACAATCATAATGGTAATAACAGAGTACGCAGCGGAAATACAATACACAGTACAAATCTGATTTCATATAATTCAGAATACTTTTGTACATAAAATGGTCTAGGGAACATACTCCCAAAATCCCCAATGAATCATACAAAGGGTACAAAATGTGGGCCCCATAACCTGCACCCAGTCCACCCTAATTTCCTGTGAAAGATTTGATAATATTGGAGTGAGCTTAACGCGCTCAGTGGGTAAATAGTGCATGAGTATAACAATTAATAAAGCATACTTCAATATCAAATATCTTAAATACACATGTAAGCATCATAATCAATCAATATGTATGTATGCATGACACCGTCACGTACTAATGGTTTGATGATCGTACATCGCCTGAGTTCACGTACTGGTGTCCTTCCCCGGGCGAAGCCAGGTTCTCACTGTACGTCCCTCCTCAGGAACAATGCTCTGGATTCACGTACATGTCCCTCCCCAGCGTAGCCAGGTTCACATGTACGTCCCTCTCCAGAGAAATAATATGAATAGTGAGCAATGCTTCTAACTATTCTATGCGTCATAAACCATATACGTCCCTAGGTGGTGATATGTATGATGCCAATGCATGAACTGGTCTAGTCTACTGGTCTGGTCTTTCTTGACATTTAGACTGACTTTGGCAACGTCTAGTGAACCTTATCAGGGTCGGTATCACGACGTGCAAAGTTATCATATTCAGGTCATAACATTATTGACATAATGCAGTGTAAATGAATAGTAGATATAACAATAATTGAATGTAAACTTTAATAAAAGTTATAAAACACGCAAACCTATATTTCGTTCCCCACCTTCAGATCTGGTGCTTTTCTCCGGACGGAACTTCGTTGCACCGCTTTCAGATCTGGCGCTCTCCTCCGGACAGAAATTTGTTGCACCGCACCGGGAGTCTCAAAGACTAAAAACTTAGAATGCGTAGAAAGGAGAAGAAAAATCACAAGAGAAGGTGATTTGGTGTGAGAAATGAGAAATGAGGAGGTTTCTTATATAGAGATTTTGTGCGCCTGAACGTTCTGGCAGGCGCCTGAACGTTCTGGCAGGCGCCTGAACGTTCTGGCAGGCGCCTCAACGTTCTGGCATGGCGCCTGAACGTTCTGGCAGGCGCCTGAACGTTCTGGCATGGCGCCTGAACGTTCTGGCAGGCGCCTGAACGTTCTGGCATGGCGCCTGAACGTTCTGGCAGGCGCCTGAACGTTCTGGCAGGCGCCTGAACGTTCTGGCATGGCGCCTGAACGTTCTGGCAGGCGCCTGAACGTTCTGGCATGGCGCCTGAACGTTCTGGCAGGCGCCTGAACGTTCTGGCAGGCGCCTGAACGTTCTGGCAGGCGCCTGAACGTTCTGGCATGCCGCCTGAACGTTCTGGCAGGCACCTGAACGTTCGGGCGTTGCCCAAATAGTAAAAATTTCAAATAGTAATTTTTTTTTTTTTTTTTTTTTTTTTTGGTGAAATACAGGGTATTACACCCTTTCTCTTGCTCGATTTTTTTATTCCTTGCACTGTTTTGATTGGTAATCGTACCTCAAACATTCTGCACTAACACCTGGATGATTCCCATTGTGTCGCACGATCAAAACAACTTTATATTAAACAATATTTTGAATTCAAATCATTTCCTACTCTCTTGCCCTTTAACCTGCAACTGCTAATTTAATAAAACACTCATTCTCTAATTTGCAAAGACACAACACACACGATTTTTGCAAGTTAGACCGAGCTTTCCAAAGAGTATTTCAATAGAAGAAAGTCGTGATTCTTCCATTGCCAATAGAAGCTTCGACATGAGTCAAAATTGCAAATTGTCTTGAAGATAACCTCATTTTATCCCTTTTGTGCTGAGATTTTCAGAAGCTATCCATTGTTTTAAACTGTAGGTATATGAAGTGTTCTCAGTAAGAGAACACGTCACATATATTCTTTCTCTGAGTGCTACAACTAATCATCAAGAACAAATCAAACAATAGCTTTCAAAGTCTACAATGACCAAGTTCTAAGAACGAAGACATATCTCAATGCTAATGCATTAGTTTGATCTTAGGTGTGTAGGGTAACCTCTCGATTAGTCTCAGCACAAAAACTCTCTAAATTGCAAAGTCTTCAAAATCACTTTGATTTAGTATTTGATTTTGACAAAATATTTTTTTAAAAAGGTTTTAATCATAATTTCAATGAGTTTTGAATGATTAAAAAGTGTTTTGAGACAATGGAATGGTTCTTAAGTGTTAAAATATTAATTTTTCCAAAATCGGGCAATCCAGCACTTTGCCAAAATTTTTCAAAAGGCTATAGCGCATAATCAGTGTTGATAGCACGCTGATAGGGTTGAATAATCAAAAATCTATTTTTTTCTTTAAAATTGCCTACAACGCGCATTCCCATTTTATAGCTCGCTATAGAGCAGTTACCGTGATCTTTCGATTTTAGTAAAGTGGGCAATTACATGCTATAGGCCTTGGATCCTCGCTATCGGAAAGTCCAAAAACCTCGAGCTCTCGGGTTTGTGTATATCGACCTGCAATAGTCTGCTATCCGTCATTAGAGAGCATGATACACAACCCAATAGTATGCTATCCATGTCAGAGTTGGAAATCTCAAATTTCTAATGAGAAAAATGTGGGCCCTTTCCCTTGCTCGATTTTTTTATTCCTTGCACAGTTTTGATTGGGAATCGTACCTCAAACATTCTGCACTAACACCTGGATGATTCCCATTGTGTCGCACGATCAAAACAACTTTATATTAAACAATATTTTGAATTCAAATCATTTCCTACTCTCTTGCCCTTTAACCTGCAACTGCTAATTTAATAAAACACTCATTCTCTAATTTGCAAAGACACAACACACACGATTTTTGCAAGTTAGACCGAGCTTTCCAAAGAGTATTTCAATAGAAGAAAGTCGTGATTCTTCCATTGCCAATAGAAGCTTCGACATGAGTCAAAATTGCAAATTGTCTTGAAGATAACCTCATTTTATCCCTTTTGTGCTGAGATTTTCAGAAGCTATCCATTGTTTTAAACTGTAGGTATATGAAGTGTTCTCAGTAAGAGAACACGTCACATATATTCTTTCTCTGAGTGCTACAACTAATCATCAAGAACAAATCAAACAATAGCTTTCAAAGTCTACAAAGACCAAGTTCTAAGAACGAAGACATATCTCAATGCTAATGCATTAGTTTGATCTTAGGTGTGTAGGGTAACCTCTCGATTAGTCTCAGCACAAAAACTCTCTAAATTGCAAAGTCTTCAAAATCACTTTGATTTAGTATTTGATTTTGACAAAATATATTTTTAAAAAGGTTTTAATCATAATTTCAATGAGTTTTGAATGATTAAAAAGTGTTTTGAGACAATGGAATGGTTCTTAAGTGTTAAAATATTAATTTTTCCAAAATCGGGCAATCCAGCACTTTGCCAAAATTTTTCAAAAGGCAATAGCGCATAATCAGTGTTGATAGCACGCTGATAGGGTTGAATAATCAAAAATCTATTTTTTTTCTTGAAAATTGCCTACAACGCGCATTCCCATTTTATAGCTCGCTATAGAGCAGTTACCGTGATCTTTCGATTTTAGTAAAGTGGGCAATTACATGCTATAGGCCTTGGATCCTCGCTATCGGAAAGTCCAAAACCCTCGAGCTCTCAGGTTTGTGTATATCGACCTGCAATAGTCTGCTATCCGTCATTAGAGAGCATGATACACAACCCAATAGCATGCTATCCATGTCAGAGTTGGAAATCTCAAATTTCTAATGAGAAAAATGTGGGCCCTTTCCCTTGCTCGATTTTTTTATTCCTTGCACAGTTTTGATTGGGAATCGTACCTCAAACATTCTGCACTAATACCTGGATGATTCCCATTGTGTCGCACGATCAAAACAACTTTATATTAAACAATATTTTGAATTCAAATCATTTCCTACTCTCTTGCCCTTTAACCTGCAACTGCTAATTTAATAAAACACTCATTCTCTAATTTGCAAAGACACAACACACACGATTTTTGCAAGTTAGACCGAGCTTTCCAAAGAGTATTTCAAAAGAAGAAAGTCGTGATTCTTCCATTGCCAATAGAAGCTTCGACATGAGTCAAAATTGCAAATTGTCTTGAAGATAACCTCATTTTATCCCTTTTGTGCTGAGATTTTCAGAAGCTATCCATTGTTTTAAACTGTAGGTATATGAAGTGTTCTCAGTAAGAGAACACGTCACATATATTCTTTCTCTGAGTGCTACAACTAATCATCAAGAACAAATCAAACAATAGCTTTCAAACTCTACAAAGACCAAGTTCTAAGAACGAAGACATATCTCAATGCTAATGCATTAGTTTGATCTTAGGTGTGTAGGGTAACCTCTCGATTAGTCTCAGCACAAAAACTCTCTAAATTGCAAAGTCTTCAAAATCACTTTGATTTAGTATTTGATTTTGACAAAATATTTTTTTAAAAAGGTTTTAATCATAATTTCAATGAGTTTTGAATGATTAAAAAGTGTTTTGAGACAATGGAATGGTTCTTAAGTGTTAAAATATTAATTTTTCCAAAATCGGGCAATCCAGCACTTTGCCAAAATTTTTCAAAAGGCAATGGCGCATAATCAGTGTTGATAGCACGCTGATAGGGTTGAATAATCAAAAATCTATTTTTTTTCTTGAAAATTGCCTACAACGCGCATTCCCATTTTATAGCTCGCTATAGAGCAGTTACCGTGATCTTTCGATTTTAGTAAAGTGGGCAATTACATGCTATAGGCCTTGGATCCTCGCTATCGGAAAGTCCAAAAACCTCGAGCTCTCGGGTTTGTGTATATCGACCTGCAATAGTTTGCTATCCGTCATTAGAGAGCATGATACACAACCCAATAGTATGCTATCCATGTTAGAGTTGGAAATCTCAAATTTCTAATGAGAAAAATGTGGGCCCTTTCCCTTGCTCGATTTTTTTATTCCTTGCACAGTTTTGATTGGGAATCGTACCTCAAACATTCTGCACTAACACCTGGATGATTCCCATTGTGTCGCACGATCAAAACAACTTTATATTAAACAATATTTTGAATTCAAATCATTTCCTACTCTCTTGCCCTTTAACCTGCAACTGCTAATTTAATAAAACACTCATTCTCTAATTTGCAAAGACACAACACACACGATTTTTGCAAGTTAGACCGAGCTTTCCAAAGAGTATTTCAAAAGAAGAAAGTCGTGATTCTTCCATTGCCAATAAAAGCTTCGACATGAATCAAAATTGCAAATTGTCTTGAAGATAACCTCATTTTATCCCTTTTGTGCTGAGATTTTCAGAAGCTATCCATTGTTTTAAACTGTAGGTATATGAAGTGTTCTCAGTAAGAGAACACGTCACATATATTCTTTCTCTGAGTGCTACAACTAATCATCAAGAACAAATCAAACAATAGCTTTCAAATTCTACAAAGACCAAGTTCTAAGAACGAAGACATATCTCAATGCTAATGCATTAGTTTGATCTTAGGTGTGTAGGGTAACCTCTCGATTAGTCTCAGCACAAAAACTCTCTAAATTGCAAAGTCTTCAAAACCACTTTGATTTAGTATTTGATTTTGACAAAATATTTTTTGAAAGGTTTTAATCATAATTTCAATGAGTTTTGAATGATTAAAAAGTGTTTTGAGACAATGGAATGCTTCTTAAGTGTTAAAATATTAATTTTCCAAAATCGGGCAATCTAGCACGTTGCCAAAAATTTTCAAAAGGCAATAGCGCACGATCAGTGTTGATAGCACGCTGATAGGGTTGAATAATCAAAAATCTATTTTTTCTTAAAAATTGCCTACAACGCGCATTCCCTTTTGATAGCTCGCTATATAGCAGTTGCCGTGATCTTTTGATTTTTTGTAAAGTAGGCAATAACATGCTATAGGCCTTGGATCCTCGCTATCGGAAAGTCCAAAAAACACGAGCTCTCGGGTTTGTCTATATCGGCCTGCAATAGTCCGCTATCCGTCATTAGAGGGCATGATACACAACCCTATAGCATGCTATAGACGTTAGAGTTAGAAATCTCACAATTCTAACAAGAAAAACTTGGGCCCTTTCGCTTGCTCGATTTTTCTATTCCTTGCAATGGGAATCGTAGCTGAAACAATGTCTTCTAACACCTGGATGATTCCCGTTCTGTCGCACGCGCAAAACAACTTTAGACTAAACAATGGTTTGAATTCAAATAATTTCCTACTCTCTTTCTCTTTAACCTGCAACTGCTAATTTAATAAAACGCTCATTTTCTAATTTTCAAAGATACAACACACACGATTTTTGCAAGTTAGACTGAGCTTTCCAAAGAGCATTTCAAAAGAAGAGAGCCGTGATTCTTGCATTGCCAATAAAAGCTTCGACCTGAATCAAAATTGCAAACTGTCTTGAAAATAACCTCATTGTTTAGCAAGTTCTTCATTTTGTCCCTTTTGTGCTGAGATTTTCAGAAGCTATCCATTGTTTTAAACTGTAGGTATCTGAAGTGTTCTCAGTAAGAGAACAAGTCACCTATATTCTTTCTTTAAGTGCTACAACTAATCATGAAGAACACATCAAACAATAGCTATAATAGTCTACAAAGATCAAGCTTTAAGAACGAAGTCATATCTCAATGCTAATGCATTAGTTTGATCTTAGGTGTGTAGGGTAACCTCTCGATTAGTCTCAGCACAAAAACTCTCTAAATTGCAAAGTCTTCAAAATCACTTTGATTTAGTATTTGATTTTGACAAAATATTTTTCGAAAGGTTTTAATCATAATTTCAATGAGTTTTGAATGATTAAAAAGTGTTTTGAGACAATGCAATGCTTTTTAAGTGTTAAAATATTAATTTTTCCAAAATCGGGCAATCCAGCACGTTGCCAAAAATTTTCAAAAGGCAATAGCGCACTATCAGTGTTGATAGCACGCTGATAGGGTTGAATAATCAAAAATCTATTTTTTCTTGAAAATTGCCTACAACGCGCATTCCCTTTTGATAGCTCGCTATATAGCAGTTGCCGTGATCTTTCGTTTTTTGTAAAGTAGGCAATAACATGCTATAGGCCTTGGATCCTCGCTACCGGAAAGTCCAAAAAACACGAGCTCTCGGGTTTGTCTATATCGGCCTGCAATAGTCCGCTATCCGTCATTAGAGGGCATGATACACAACCCTTTAGCATGCTATAGACGTTAGAGTTAGAAATCTCACAATTCTAACAAGAAAAACTTGGGCCCTTTCGCTTGCTTGATTTTTCTATTCCTTGCAATGGGAATCGTAGCTGAAACATTGTCTTCTAACACCTGGATGATTCTCGTTCTGTCGCACGCGCAAAACAACTTTAGACTAAACAATGGTTTGAATTCAAATCATTTCCTACTCTCTTTCTCTTTAACCTGCAACTGCAAATTTAACAAAACGCGCATTTCCTAATTTTCAAAGATAAAACACACACGATTTTTGCAAGTTAGACTGAGCTTTCCAAAGAGTATTTCAAAAGAAGAGAGTCGTGATTCTTGCATTGTCAATAAAAGCTTCGACCTGAATCAAAATTGCAAACTGTCTTGAAAATAACCTCATTGTTTAGCAAGTTCTTCATTTTGTCCCTTTTGTGCTGAGATTTTCAGAAGCTATCCATTGTTTTAAACTGTAGGTATATGAAGTGTTCTCAGTAAGAGAACAAGTCACCTATATTCTTTCTGTAAGTGCTACAACTAATCATCAAGAACACATCAAACAATAGCTATAATAGTCTACAAAGATCAAGCTCTAAGAATGAAGACATATCTCAATGCTAATGCATTAGTTTGATCTTAGGTGTGTAGGGTAACCTCTCGATCAATCTCAGCACGAAAACTCTCTAAATTGCAAAGTCTTCAAAATAATTTGGATTTAGTATTTGATTTTGACAAAATATTTTCCGAAAGGTTTTAATCATAATTTCAATGAGTTTTGAATGATTTAAATGTGTTTTGAGACAAAGGAATGGTTCTTAAGTGTTAAAATATTAATTTTTCCAAAATCGGGCTATCCAGCACTTTGCCAAAAAATTTTCAAAAGGAAATAGCGCACTATCAGTGTTGAAAGCACGTTGATAGGGTTGAATAATCAAAAATCTATTTTTTCTTGAAAATTGCCTACAACGTGCTTTCTCTTTTGATAACTCGCTATAGAGCAGTTGCCGTGATCTTTCAATTTTAAGTAAAATGGGCAATAGCGTGCTTTAGGCCTTGATTGCACGCTATCGGAAAGTCTGAAAAACTCGAGCTCTCGGGTTTGTGTAAATCGACCTGCAATAGTCTGCTATACGTCATTAGAGAGCATGATACACAACCCAATAGCATGTTATAGACGTTAGAGATAGAAATCTCACAATTCTAACGAGAAAAGCTTTGGCCCTTTCCCTTGCTCATTTTTGTATTCCTTGCAGAGTTTTGACTGGGAATCGTAGCAGAAACATTCTCCACTAACACGTGGATGATTCCCGTTGTGTCGCACGTGCAAAACAACTTTAGACTAAACAATGTCTTATATTCAAATGATTTCATTCTCTCTTGCTCTTTAACCTGCAACTGCTAATTTAATAAAATGCCCATTTTCTAATTTTCAAATATACAACACACACAATTTTTGATAGCACGCTGATAAGGTTGAATAATCAAAAATATATTTTTCTTCAAAATTGCCTACATCACGCTATCCCTTATGATAACTCGCTATATAGCATTTGCCGGGATCTTTCGATTTTTAGCAAAATGGGCAATAGCGTGCAATAGGCCTTGAGTGCACGCTATCGGGAAGTCCGAAAAACTCGAGCTCTCGGGTTTGTGTATATCGACCTGCAATAGTCCGCTATCCGTCGTTAGAGAGCATGATACACAACCCAATAGCATGCTATAGATGTTAGAGTTAGAAATCTCACAATTCTAACGAGAAAAACTTGGGCCCTTTCCTTTGCTCGATTTTTCTATTCCTTGCAGAGTTTTGACTGGAAATCGTAGCTGAAACATTCTCCACTAACACCTGGATGATTCCCGATGTGTCGCACGCGCAAAACAACTTTAGACTAAACAATGTTTTATATTCAAACACTCACTTTATAATTTAACTTGCAACTGCTAATTTAATAAAACACTCATTTTCTAATTTTCAAAGATACAACACACACGATTTTTGCAAGATAGACTGAGCTTTCCGAACAAGATTTCAAAAGAAGAAAGTCGCGATTTTTGCATAGCCAATAAAAGCTTCGACCTGAATCAAAATTGCAAACTGTCTTCAAGATAACCTCATTTTATCCCTTTTGTGCTGAGATTTTCAAAAACTATCCATTGTTTTAAACTGTAAGTATATGAAGTGTTCTCAGTAAGAGAACTCATCACTTATATTCTTTCTCTGAGTGCTACAACTAATCATCAAGAACACATGAAACAATAGCTATAATAATCTACAAAGCTCTAGCTCTAAGGACGAAGACATATCTCAATGCTAATTCATTAGATGGATCTTAGGTGTGTAGGGTAACCTCTCGAGCAATCTCAGCACGAAAACTTTCTAAATTGCAAAGTCTTCAAAATCACTTGGATTTAGTATTTGATTTTGACAAAATATTTTTCGAAAGGTTTTAATCATAATTTCAATGAGTTTTGAATGATTTAAAAGTGTTTTGAGACAATGGATTGGTTCTTAAGTGTTAAAATATTAATTTTTCCAAAATTGGGCTATCCCACACTTTGCCAAAAAATTTCAAAAGGCAATAGCGCACTGTCAGTATTGATAGCACGCTGATAAGGTTGAATAATCAAAAAAATATTTTGAATTCAAATCGTTTCCTACTCACTTGCCCTTTAACCTACAACTGCTAATTTAATAAAATACTCATTCTCTAATTTTCAAAGACACAACACACACGATTTTTGCAAGTTAGACTGAGCTTTCCAAAGACTATTTCAAAAGCAAAAAGTCGTGATTCTTACATTACCAACAAAAGCTTCGACCTGAATCAAAATTGCAAATTGTGTTCAAGATAACCTCATTTTATCCCTTTTGTGCTGAGATTTTCAGAAGCTATCCATTGTTTTAAACTGCAGGTATATGAAGTGTTCTCAGTAAGAGAACACGTCACCTATATTTTTTCTCTGAGTGCTACAACTAATCATCAAGAACAAATCAAACAATAGCTTTCAAAGTCTACAAAGATCAAGCTCTAAGAACGAAGACATATCTCAATGCTAATGCATTAGTTTCATCTTAGGTGTGTCGGGTAACCTCTCGATCAATCTCAGCACCAAAACTCTCTAAATTGCAAAGTCTTCAAAATCACTTTGATTTAGTATTTGATTTTGACAAAATATTTTCCGAAAGGTTTTAATCATAATTTCAATGAGTTTTGAATGATTTAAATGTGTTTTGAGACAAAGGAATGGTTCTTAAGTGTTAAAATATTAATTTTTCCAAAATCGGGCTATCCAGCACTTTGCCAAAAATTTTCAAAAGGAAATAGCGCACTATCAGTGTTGAAAGCACGTTGATAGGGTTGAATAATCAAAAATCTATTTTTTCTTGAAAATTGCCTACAACGTGCTTTCTCTTTTGATAACTCGCTATAGAGCAGTTGCCGTGATCTTTCAATTTTAAGTAAAATGGGCAATAGCGTGCTTTAGGCCTTGATTGCACGCTATCGGAAAGTCTGAAAAACTCGAGCTCTCGGGTTTGTGTAAATCGACCTGCAATAGTCTGCTATACGTCATTAGAGAGCATGATACACAACCCAATAGCATGTTATAGACGTTAGAGATAGAAATCTCACAATTCTAACGAGAAAAGCTTTGGCCCTTTCCCTTGCTCATTTTTGTATTCCTTGCAGAGTTTTGACTGGGAATCGTAGCAGAAACATTCTCCACTAACACGTGGATGATTCCCGTTGTGTCGCACGTGCAAAACAACTTTAGACTAAACAATGTCTTATATTCAAATGATTTCATTCTCTCTTGCTCTTTAACCTGCAACTGCTAATTTAATAAAATGCCCATTTTCTAATTTTCAAATATACAACACACACAATTTTTGATAGCACGCTGATAAGGTTGAATAATCAAAAATATATTTTTCTTCAAAATTGCCTACATCACGCTATCCCTTATGATAACTCGCTATATAGCATTTGCCGGGATCTTTCGATTTTTAGCAAAATGGGCAATAGCGTGCAATAGGCCTTGAGTGCACGCTATCGGGAAGTCCGAAAAACTCGAGCTCTCGGGTTTGTGTATATCGACCTGCAATAGTCCGCTATCCGTCGTTAGAGAGCATGATACACAACCCAATAGCATGCTATAGATGTTAGAGTTAGAAATCTCACAATTCTAACGAGAAAAACTTGGGCCCTTTCCTTTGCTCGATTTTTCTATTCCTTGCAGAGTTTTGACTGGAAATCGTAGCTGAAACATTCTCCACTAACACCTGGATGATTCCCGATGTGTCGCACGCGCAAAACAACTTTAGACTAAACAATGTTTTATATTCAAACACTCACTTTATAATTTAACTTGCAACTGCTAATTTAATAAAACACTCATTTTCTAATTTTCAAAGATACAACACACACGATTTTTGCAAGATAGACTGAGCTTTCCGAACAAGATTTCAAAAGAAGAAAGTCACGATTTTTGCATAGCCAATAAAAGCTTCGACCTGAATCAAAATTGCAAACTGTCTTCAAGATAACCTCATTTTATCCCTTTTGTGCTGAGATTTTCAAAAACTATCCATTGTTTTAAACTGTAAGTATATGAAGTGTTCTCAGTAAGAGAACTCATCACTTATATTCTTTCTCTGAGTGCTACAACTAATCATCAAGAACACATGAAACAATAGCTATAATAATCTACAAAGCTCTAGCTCTAAGGACGAAGACATATCTCAATGCTAATTCATTAGATGGATCTTAGGTGTGTAGGGTAACCTCTCGAGCAATCTCAGCACGAAAACTTTCTAAATTGCAAAGTCTTCAAAATCACTTGGATTTAGTATTTGATTTTGACAAAATATTTTTCGAAAGGTTTTAATCATAATTTCAATGAGTTTTGAATGATTTAAAAGTGTTTTGAGACAATGGATTGGTTCTTAAGTGTTAAAATATTAATTTTTCCAAAATTGGGCTATCCCACACTTTGCCAAAAAATTTCAAAAGGCAATAGCGCACTGTCAGTATTGATAGCACGCTGATAAGGTTGAATAATCAAAAAAATATTTTGAATTCAAATCGTTTCCTACTCACTTGCCCTTTAACCTACAACTGCTAATTTAATAAAATACTCATTCTCTAATTTTCAAAGACACAACACACACGATTTTTGCAAGTTAGACTGAGCTTTCCAAAGACTATTTCAAAAGCAAAAAGTCGTGATTCTTACATTACCAACAAAAGCTTCGACCTGAATCAAAATTGCAAATTGTGTTCAAGATAACCTCATTTTATCCCTTTTGTGCTGAGATTTTCAGAAGCTATCCATTGTTTTAAACTGCAGGTATATGAAGTGTTCTCAGTAAGAGAACACGTCACCTATATTTTTTCTCTGAGTGCTACAACTAATCATCAAGAACAAATCAAACAATAGCTTTCAAAGTCTACAAAGATCAAGCTCTAAGAACGAAGACATATCTCAATGCTAATGCATTAGTTTCATCTTAGGTGTGTCGGGTAACCTCTCGATCAATCTCAGCACCAAAACTCTCTAAATTGCAAAGTCTTCAAAATCACTTTGATTTAGTATTTGATTTTGACAAAATATTTTCCGAAAGGTTTTACTCATAATTTCAATGACTTTTGAATGATTAAAAAGTGTTTTGAGACAATGGAATGGTTCTTAAGTGTTAAAATATTAATTTAACAGAAATCGGGCTATCCAGCACTTTGCCAAAAATTTTCAAAAGGCAATAGCGCACTACCAGTGTTGATAGCACGCTGATAGGGTTGAATAATCAAAAATCTATTTTTTCTTCAAAATTGCCTACGACGCGCTATCCCTTTTGATAACTCGCGATAGAGCATTTGCCGTGATCTTTTGATTTTTAGTAAAATGGGCAATAGCGTGTTATAGGCCTTAATTTCACGCTATTAGAAAGTCCGAAAAACCCGAGGTCTCGGTTCGTGTATATCGACTTGCAATAGTCCGCTATCCGTCATTAGAGAGCATGATACCCAACCCAATAGCATGCTATAGATGTTAGAGTTAGAAATCTCACAATTCTAAGGAGAAAAACTTGAGCCCTTTCGCTTGCTCGATTTTTCTATTCCTTGCACAGTTTTGACTGGGAATCGTAGCTGAAACATTCTCCACTAACACCTGGATGATTCCCATTGTGTCGCACGCGCAAAACAACTTAAGACTAAACAATGTTTTATATTCAAATCATTTCCTACTCTATTGTTCTTTAACCTGCAAGTGCTAATTTAATAAAACACTCATTCTCTAATTTTAAAAGATACAACACACACGATTTTTGCAAGTTAGACTGAGCTTTCCGAAGAGTTTTTCAAAAGAAGAAAGTCGTGACTCTTGTATTTCCAACAAAAGCTTCGACCTGAATCAAAATTGCAAATTGTCTTGAAGATAACCACACTTTATCCCTTTTGTGCTGAGATTTTCAAAAGCTATCCATTGTTTTAAACTGTAGGTATATGAAGTGTTCTCAGTAAGCGAACACGTCACCCATATTCTTTCTCTGAGTGCTACAACTAATCATCAAGAACAAATCAAACAATAGCTTTCAAAGTCTACAAAGATCAAGCTCTAAGAACGAAGACATATCTCAATGCTAATGCATTAGTTTGGTCTTAGGTGTGTGTAGGGTAACCTCTCGATCAATCTCAGCACCAAAACTCTCTAAATTACAAAGTCTTCAAAATCACTTTAATTTAGTATTTGATTTTGAGAAAATATTTTCCGAAAGGTTTTAATCATAATTTCAATGAGTTTTGACTGATTAAAAAGTGTTTTGAGACAATGAATTGGTTCTTAAGTGTTAAAATATTAATTTTTCGAAAATCGGGCTATCCAGCACTTTGCCAAAAATTTTCAAAAGGCAATAGCACACTACCAGTGTTGATAGCTCGCTGATAGGGTTGAATAATCAAAAATCTATTTTTTCTTCAAAATTGCCTACGACGCGCTATCCCTTTTGATCACCCGCGATATAACATTTGCCGTGATCTTTTGATTTTTAGTAAAATGGGCAATAGCGTGCTATAGGCCTTAATTTCACGCTATCGGAAAGTTCGAAAAAGTCGAGGTCTCGGGTTTGTGTATATCGACTTGAAATAGTTTGCTATCCGTCTTTAGAGAGCATGATACACAACCCAATAGCATGCTATAGATGTTAGAGTTAGAAATCTCACAATTCTAAGGAGAAAAACTTGGGCCCTTTCCCTTGCTCGATTTTTCTATTCCTTCCACAGTTTTAACTGGGAATCGTAGCTGAAATATTCTCCACTAACACCTGGATGATTCCCATTGTGTCGCACGCGCAAAACAACTTTAGACTAAACAATGTCTGATATTAAAATCATTTTCTACTCTCTTGCTCTTTAACCTGCAACTGCTAATTTAATAAAACACTAATTTTCTAATTCTCAAAGATACAACACACACGATTTTTGAAAGTTAGACTAAGCTTTCCGAAGAGTTTTTCAAAAGAAGAAAGTCGTGATTTTTGCATTGCCAATAAAAGCTTCGACCTGAATCAAAATTGGAAATTGTCTTGAAGATAACCTCATTTTATCCCTTTTGTGCTGAGATTTTCAGAAGCTATCCATTGTTTTAAACTGTAGGTATATGAAGTGTTCTCAGTAAGAGAACACGTCACCTATATTCTTTGTCTGAGTGCTACAACTAATCATGAAGAACAAATCAAACAATAACTTTGAAAGTCTACAGAAATCAAGTTCTAAGAACGAAGACATATCTCAATGCTAATGCATTAGCTTCATCTTAGGTGTGTAGGGTAACCTCTCGATCAATCTCAGCACCAAAATTCTCTAAATTGCAAAGTCTTCAAAATCACTTTGATTTAGCATTTGATTGTGACAAAATATTTTCCGAAAGGTTTTAATCATAATTTCAATGACTTTTGAATGATTAAAAAGTGTTTTGAGACAATGGAATGGTTCTTAAGCGTTAAAATATTAATATTTCCAAAATCGGGCTATCCAGCACTTTGCCAAAATTTTTTAAAATGCAACAGCGCACTATCATTGTTGATAGCACGCTGATAGGGTTTAATAATCAAAAATCTATTTTTTATTCAAAATTGCCGACGACGCGCTATCCCTTTTGATTACTCGCTATAAAGCATTTGCCGTGATCTTTTAATTTTTAGTAAAATGGGCAATAGCGTGCTATAAGCCTTAATTTCACGCTATCGGAAAGTACGTAAAACACGAGGTCTCGGGTTTGTGTATATCGACTTGGAATAGTCCGCTATCCGTCATTAGAAACCATGATACACAACCCAATAGCATGCTATAGATATTAGAGTTAGAAATCTCACAATTCTAACGGGAATAACTTGGGCCCTTTCCCTTGCTCGATTTTTCTATTCCTTGCACAGTTTTGACTGGGAATCATAGCTGAAACATTCTCCACTAACACCTAGATGATTCCCATTGTGTCGCACGCGCAAAACAACTTTAGACTAAACAATGTTTTTATATTCACATCATTTCCTACTCTATTACTCTTTAACCTGCAACTGCTAATTTAATAAAACACTCATTCTCTAATTTTCAAAGATACAACACACGATTTTTGCAAGTTAGACTAAGCTTTCCGAAGAGTTTTTCAAAAGAAGGAAGTCGTCATTCTTGTATTGCCAACAAAAGCTTCGACCTGAATAAAAATTGCAAATTGTCTTGAAGATAACCTCACTTTATCCCATTTGTGCTGAGATTTTCAAAAGGTATCCTTTGTTTTAAACTGTAGGTATATGAAATGTTCTCTGTAAGAGAACACGTCACCTATATTCTTTCTCTGAGTGCTACAACTAATCATCAAGAACAAATCAAACAATAGCTTTCAAAGTCTACAAAGATCAAGCTCGAAGAACGAAGACATATCTCAATGCTAATGCATTAGTTTGATCTTAGGTGTGTAGGGTAACCTCCCGATCAATCTTAGCACAAAAACTCTCTAAATTGCAAAGTCTTCAAAATCACTTTGATTTAGTATTTGATTTTGACAAAATATTTTTCGAAAGGTTTTAATCATAATTTTAATGACTTTTGAATGATTAAAAAGTGTTTTGAGACAATGGAAAGGTTCTTAAGTGTTAAAATATTAATTTTTCCAAAATCGGGCTATGCAGCACTTTGCCAACATTTTTCAAAAGGCAATAGGGCACTATCAATGTTGATAGCACGCTGATAGGGTTGAATAATCAAAAATCTATTTTTTCAGGAAAATTGTCGACGACGCGCTATCCCTTTTGATAACTCGTTATAGAGCATTTGTCGTGATCTTTTGATTTTTAGTAAAATGGGCAATAGCGTGCTATAAGCCATAATTTCACGCTATCGGAAAGTCCGGTAAATTCGAGGTCACGGGTTTGTTTATATCCACTTGGAATAGTCCTCTATCCGTCATTAGAAAGCATGATACACAACCCAATAGCATGCTATAGATGTTAGAGTTAGAAATTTCACAATTCTAACGGGAAAAACTTGGGCCCTTTCCCTTGCTCAATTTTTCTATTTCTTGCACCGTTTTGACTGGGAATCGTAGCTGAAACATTCTCCACTAACACCTGGACGATTCCCATTGTGTCGCACGCGCAAAACAACTTTAGACTAAACAATGTTTTATATTCAAATCATTTCCTACTCTCTTGCTCCTTAACCTGCAACTGCTATATTAATAAAACACTCATTCTCTAATTTTCAAAGATACAACACACACGATTTTTAAAAGTTAGACTGAGCATTCCGAAGAGTTTTTCAAAAGAAGAAAGTCGTGATTTTTGCATTGCCAATAAAAGCTTCTACCTGAATCAAAATTGCAAATTGTCTTGAAGATAACCTCATTTTATCCCTTTTGTGCTGAGATTTTCAGAAGCTATCCATTGTCTTGAACTGTAGGTATATGAAGTGTTCTCAGTAAGAGAACACGTCAGCTATATTCTTTCTCTGAGTGCTACAACTAATAATCAAGAACAAATCAAACAATAGCTTTCAAAGTCTACAAAAATCAAGTTCTGAGAACGAAGACATATCTCAATGCTAATGCATTAGTTTGATCTTAGGTGTGTAGGGTAACCTCTCGATCAATCTCATCACAAAAATTCTCTAAATTGCAAGGTCATCAAAATTACTTTGATTTAGTATTCGATTTTGACAAAATATTTTTTGAAAGATTTTAATAATAATTTCAATGACTTTTGAATGATTAAAAAGTGTTTTGAGACAATGGAATGGTTCTTAAGTGTTAAAATATTAATTTTCCCAAAATCGGGCTATCCTGCACTTTGCCAAAATTTTTCAAAAGGTAATAGTGCACTATCAATGTTGATAGCACGCTGATAGGGTTGAATAATCAAAAATCTATTTTTTCTTGAAAATTGTCGACGACGCGCTATCCCTTTTGATAACTTGCTATAGAGCATTTGCCGTGATCTTTTGATTTTTAGTAAAATGGGCAATAGCGTCCTATATGCCTTAATTTCACGCTATCGGAAAGTCCGGAAAACTCGAGGTCTCGGGTTTTTGTATATCGACTTGGAATAGTCCGCTATCCGTCATTAGAAAGCATGATACACAACCCAATAGCGTGCTATAGATGTTAGACTTAGAAATCTCACAATTCTAAGGAGAAAAACTTGGGCCCTTTCCCTTGCTCGATTTTTCTATTCCTTGCACAGTTTTGACTGAGAATTGTAGCTCAAACATTCTCCACTAACACCTGGATGATTCCCATTGTGTCGCACGTGCAAAACAACTTTAGACTAAATAATGTTTTATATTCAAATCATTTCCTACTCTATTGCTTTTTAACCTGCAACTGCTAATTTAATAAAATACTCATTCTCTAATTTTCAAAGATACAACACACATGATTGTTGCAAGTTAGACTGAGCTTTCCGAAGAGTTTTTCAAAAGAAGAAAGTCGTGATTCTTGTATTGCCAACAAAAGCTTCGACTTGAATCAAAATTGCAAATTCTCTTGAAGATAACCTCACTTTATCCCTTTTGTGCTGAGATTTTCAACAGCTATCCATTGTTTTAAACTGTAGGTATATGCATTGTTCTCAGTAAGAGAACACGTCACCGATATTCTATCTCTGAGTGCTACAACTAATAATCAAGAACAAATCAAACAATAGCTTTCAAAGTCTACAAAGATCAAGCTCGAAGAACGAAGACATATCTCAATGCTAATGCATTTGTTTGATCTTAGGCGTGTAGGGTAACCTCTAGATCAATCTCAACACCAAAACTCTCTAAATTGCAAAGTCTTCAAAATCACTTTGATTTAGTATTTGATTTTGACAAAATATTTTCCGAAAGGTTTTAATCATAATTTCAATGAGTTTTGAATGATTAAAAAGTGTTTTGAGACAATGGATTGGTTCTTAAGTGTTAAAATATTAATTTTTTGAAAATCGGGCTATCCAGCACTTTGCCAAGATTTTTCAAATGGGAATAGCGCACTACCAGTGTTGATAGCACGCTGATAGGGTTGAATAATAAAAAATCTATTTTTTCTTCAAAATTGCCTACGACGGGCTATCCCTTTTGATAACTCGCGATAGAGCATTTGCCGTGATCTTTTGATTTTTAGTAAAATGGGCAATAACGTGCTATAGGCCTTAATTTCACGCTATCGGAATGTCTAAAAAACTCAAGGTCACGGGTTTGTGTATATGGACTTGCATTAGTCCGCTATCCGTCATTAGAGAGCATGATACACAACCCAATAGCATGCTATAGATGTTAGAGTTAGAAATCTCACAATTCTAAGGAGAAAAACTTGGGCCCTTTCCCTTGCTCGATTTTTCAATTCCTTGCACCGTTTTAACTGGGAATCGTAGCTGAAACATTCTCCACTAACACTTGGATGATTCCCATTGTGTCGCACGCGCAAAACAACTTTAGACTAAACAATGTTTTATATTCAAATCATTTCCTACTCTCTTGCTCTTTAACCTGCAACAGCTAATTTAATAAAACACTCATTTTCTAATTTTCAAAGATACAACACACACGATTTTTGAAAGTTAGACTGAGCATTCCGAAGAGTTTTTCAAAAGAAGAAAGTCGTGATTTTTGCATTGCCAATAAAAGCTTCGACCTGAATCAAAATTGCAAATTGTCTTAAAGATAACCTCATTTTATCCCTTTTGTGCTGAGAATTTCAGAAGCTATCCATTGTTTTAAACTGTAGGTATATGAAGTGTTCTCAGTAAGAGAACACGTCACCTATATTCTTTCTCTGAGTGCTATAACTAATCATCAATAAAAAGTCAAACAATAGCTTTCAAAGTCTACAAAAATCAAGTTCTAAGAACGAAGACATATCTCAATGCTAATGCATTAGTTTGATCTTAGGTGTGTAGGGTAACCTCTCGATCAATCTCAGCACAAAAACTCCCTAAATTGCAAAGTCTTCAAAATCACTTTGATTTAGTATTTGATTTTGACAAAATATTTTCCGAAAGGTTTTAATCATAATTTCAATGAGTTTTGAATGATTAAAAAGTGTTTTGAGACAATGGAATGGTTCTTAAGTGTTAAAATATTAATTTTTCCAAAATCGGGCTATCCAGCACTTTGCCAAAAATTTTCAAAAGCCAATAGTGCACTACCAGTGTTGATAGCACGCTGATAGGGTTGAATAATCAAAACATTATTTTTTTTTGAAAATTGCCGACGACGCACTATCCCTTTTGATAACTCGCTATAGAGCATTTGCCGTGATCTTTTGATTTTTAGTAAAATGGGCAATAGCGTGCTATAAGTCTTAATTTCACGCTATCGGAAAGTCCGGAAAACACGAGGTCTCAGGTTTGTGTATATCGACTTGGAATAGTCCGCTATCCGTCATTAGAGAGCATGATACACAACCCAATAGCATGCTATAGATGTTAAAGTTAGAAATCTCACAATTCTAAGGAGAAAAACTTGGGCCCTTTCGCTTGCTCGATTTTTCTATTCCTTGCACAGTTTTGACTTGGAATCGTAGCTGAAACATTCTCCAATAACACCAGCATGATTCCCATTGTGTCGCACACGCAAAACAACTTTAGACTAAACAATGTTTTATATTCAAATCATTTCCTACTCTATTGCTCTTTAACCTGCAAGCGCTAATTTAATAAAACACTCATTCTCTAATTTTAAAAGATACAACACACACGATTTTTGCAAGTTAGACTGAGCTTTTCGATGAGTTTTTCAAAAGAAGAAAGTCGTGATTCTTGTATTTGCCAACAAAAGCTTCGACCTGAATCAAAATTGTAAATTGTCTTGAAGATAACCTCACTTTATCCCTTTTGTGCTGAGATTTTCAACAGCTATCCATTGTTTTAAACTGTAGGTATATGAAGTGTTCTCAGTAAGAGAACACGTCACCTATATTCTTTCTCTGAGTGCTACAACTAATAATCAAGAACAAATCAAACAATAGCTTTCAAAGTCTAAAAAGATCATGTTCTAAGAACGAAGACATATGTCAATGCTAATGCATTAGTTTGATCTTAGGTATGTAGCGTAACCTCCCGATCAATCTCAGCACAAAAACTCACTAAATTGCAAAGTCTTCAAAATCACTTTGATTTAGTATTTTATTTTGAAAAAATATTTTCTGAAAGGTTTTAGTCATAATTTCAATGTGTTTTGAATGATTTAAAAGTGTTTTGAGACAATGGATTGGTTCTTAAGTGTTAAAATATTATTTTTTCCAAAATCGGGCTATCCAACACTTCGCCAAAAAATTTCAAAAGGCAATAGCGCACTATCAGTATTGATAGCACGCTGATAAGGTTGAATAATCAAAAATATATTTTTCCTCAAAATTGCCCACAACGCGCTATCCCTTATGATAACTCGCTATAGAGCAGTTGCCGTGATCTTTCGATTTTTTCAAAGATGGGCAATAACGTGCTATAGGCGTTGATTGCGCGCTATCGAAAAGTCTTAAAAACTCGAGCTCTTGGGTTTGTGTATATCGACATGCATTAGTCCGCTATCCATCATTATAAAGCATGATACACAACCCAATAGCATGCTATCCATGTCAGAGTTAGAAATCTCAAATTTTTAATGAGAAAAATGTGGGCCCATTCCGTTGCTCGATTTTTTATTCCTTGCACAGTTTTGACTGGGAAAGGTAGCTGAAACATTCTCCACTAACACCTGGATGATTCCCATTGTGTCGCACGCGCAAAACAACTTTAGACTAAACGATGTTTTATATTCAAATCATTTCCTACTCTATTGCTCTTTAACCTGCAACTGCTAATTTAATAAAACACTCATTCTCTAATTTTAAAAGATACAACACACACGATTTTTGCAAGTTAGACTGAGCTTTTCGAAGAGTTTTTCAAAAGAAGAAAGTCGTGATTCTTGTATTTGCCAACAAAAGCTTCGACCTGAATCAAAATTGCAAATTGTCTTCAAGATAACCTCACTTTATCCCTATTGTGCTGAGATTTTCAAAAGCTGTCCATTGTTTTAAACTGTAGGTATATGAAGTGTTCTCAGTAAGAGAACGCGTCACCTATATTCTTTCTCTGAGTGCTACAACTAATAATCAAGAACAAATCAAACAATAGCTTTCAAAGTCTACAAAGATCATGTTCTAAGAACGAAGACATATGTCAATGCTAATGCATTAGTTTGATCTTAGGTATGTAGGGTAACCTCTAGATCAATCTCAGCACAAAAACTCACTAAATTGCAAAGTCTTCAAAATCACTTTGATTTAGTATTTTATTTTGAAAAAATATTTTCCGAAAGGTTTTAGTCATAATTTCAATGAGTTTTGAATGATTTAAAAGTGTTTTGAGACAATGGATTGGTTAATAAGTGTTAAAATATTATTTTTTCCAAAATCGGGCTAGCCAACACTTCGCCAAAAAATTTCAAAAGGCAATAGCGCACTATCAGTATTGATAGCACGCTGATAAGGTTGAATAATCAAAAATATATTTTTCCTCAAAATTGCCCACAACGCGCTATCCCTTATGATAACTCGCTATAGAGCAGTTGCCGTGATCTTTCGATTTTTAGAAAGATGGGCAATAACGTGCTATAGGCGTTGATTGCGCGCTATCGGAAAGTCTTAAAAACTCAAGCTCTTGGGTTTGTGTATATCGACATGCATTAGTCCGCTATCCATCATTATAAAGCATGATACACAACCCAATAGCATGCTATCCATGTCAGAGTTAGAAAGCTCAAATTTCTAATGAGAAAAATGTGGGCCCATTCCGTTGCTCGATTTTTCTATTCCTTGCACAGTTTTGACTGGGAATCGTAGCTGAAACATTCTCCATTAACACCTGGATGATTCCCATTGTGTCGCACGCGCAAAACAACTTTAGACTAAACAAAGTTTTATATTCAAATCATTTCCTACTCTATTGCTCTTTAACCTGCAACTGCTAATTTAATAAAACACTCATTCTCTAATTTTAAAAAATACAACACACAAGATTTTTGCAAGTTAGACTGAGCTTTTCGAAGAGTTTTTCAAAAGAAGAAAGTCATGATTCTTGTATTTGCCAACAAAAGCTTCGACCTGAATCAAAATTCCAAATTGTCTTGAAGATAACCTCACTTTATCCCTTTTGTGCTGAGATTTTCAAAAGCTGTCCATTGTTTTAAACTGTACGTATATGAAGTGTTCTCAGTAAGAGAACACGTCACCTATATTCTTTCTCTGAGTGCTACAACTAATCATCAAGAACAAATCAAACAATAGCTTTCAAAGTCTACAAAGATCAAGAAGTAAGAACGAAGACATATGTCAATGCTAATGCATTAGTTTGATCTTAGGTATGTAGGGTAACCTCTCGATCAATCTCAGTACAAAAACTCACTAAATTGCAAAGTCTCCAAAATCACTTTGATATAGTATTTGATTTTGACAAAATATTTTCCGAAAGGTTTTAGTCATAATTTCAATGAGTTTTGCTTGATTTAAAAGTGTTTTGAGACAATGGATTGGCTCTAAAGTGTTAAAATATTATTTTTTCCAAAATCTGGCTACCCAACACTTTGCCAAAAATTTTCAAAGGGCAATAGCGCACTATCAGTATTGATAGCACGCTGATAAGGTTGAATAATCAAAAATATATTTTTCTTCAAAATTGCCTAGAGCGTGCTATCCCTTATTATAACTCGCTATAGAACAGTTGCCGTGATTTTTCAATTTTTACTAAAATGGGCAATAGCGTGCTATAGGCCGTGATTGCGCGCTATCGAAAAGTCTGAAAAACTCGAGCTCTTAGGTTTGTGTATATCGACCTGCAATAGTCCGCTATCCGTCATTATAGAGCATGCTACACAATTTTAGAAATCTCACAATTCTAATGAGAAAAATGTGGGCCTTTTCCGTTGCTCGATTTTTCTATTCCTTGCACAGTTTTGACTGGGAATGGTAGTTGAAACATTCTCCACTAACACCTGGATGATTCCCATTGTGTCGCACGCGCAAAACAACTTTAGACTAAACAATGTTTTATATTCAAATCATTTCCTACTCTATTGCTCTTTAACTTGCAACAGCTAATTGAATAAAACACTCATTCTATAATTTTCAAAAATACAACACACGCGATCTTTGCAAGTCAGACTAAGCTTTCCGAAGAGTTTTTCAAAAGAAGAAAGTCGTAATTTTTGTATTGCCAACAAAAGCTTTGACCTGAATCAAAATTGCAAATTGTCTTGAAGATAACCTCATTTTATCACTTTTGTGCTGAGAATTTGAATAGCTATCCATTGTTTTAAACAGTAGGTATATGAAGTGTTCTCAGTAAGAGAACACGACACCTATATTCTTTCTCTGAGTGGTACAACTAATCATCAAGAACAAATCAAACAATAGCTTTCAAAGTCTACAAAGATCAAGTTCTAAGAACGAAGACATATGTCAATGCTAATGCATTAGTTTGATCTTAGGTGTGTAGGGTAACCTCTCGATCAATCTCAGCACAAAAACTCTCTAAATTGCAAAGTCTTCAAAATCACTTTGATTTAGTATTTGATTTTGACAAAATATTTTTCGAAAGGTTTTAATCATAATTTCAAGGACTTTTGAATGATTAAAAAGTGTTTTGAGACAATGGAATAGTTCTTAAGTGTTAAAATATTAATTTTTCCAAAATCGGGCAATCCAGCACTTTGCCAAAATTTTTCGAAAGGCAATAGCGCACTATCAGTATTAATAGCACGCTGATAGGGTTGAATAATCAAAAATCTATTTTTTCTTGAAAATTGCCGACGACGCGCTATCCTTTTTGATAACTCGCTATAGAGCATTTGTCGTGATCTTTTGATTTTTAGTAAAATGGGCAATAGCGTGCTATAAGCCTTAATTTCACGCTATCGAAAAGTCCAAAAAACTCGAGGTCTCGGGTTTGTGTATATCGACTTTCAATAGTCCGCTATCCGTCATTAGAGAGCATGATACACAACCCAATAGCATGCTATAGATGTTAGAGTTTGAAATCTTACAATTCTAACGGGAAAAACTTGGGCCCTTTCCCTTGCTCGATTTTTCTATTCCTTGGACAGTTTTGACTGGGAATCATAGCTGAAACATTCTCTACTAACACCTGGATGATTCGCATTGTGTCGCACGCGCAAAACAACTTTAGACTAAACAATGTTTTATATATTAAAATCATTTCCTACTCTTTTGCTCTCTAACCTGCAACTGCTAATTTAATAAAACACTCATTTTCTAATTTTCAAAAGTATAACACACACGATTTTTGCAAGTTAGACTGAGCTTTCTGAAGAGTATTTCAAAAGTAGAAAGTCGTGATTCTTCCATTGCAAATAAAAGCTTTGACCTGTATCGAAATTGCAAATTGTCTTGAAGATAACCTCATTTTATCCCTTTTGTGCTGAGATTTTCGGAAGCTATCCATTGTTTTAAACTGTAGGTATATGAAGTGTTCTAAGTAAGAGAACACGTCACCTATATTCTTCCTCTGAGTGCTACAACTAATCATCAAAAACAAATCAAACAATTGCTTTCAAAGTCTACAAAGATCAAGCTCTAAGAACGAAGACATATCTCAATGCTAATGCATTAGTTTGATCTTAGTTGTGTAGGGTAACCTCTCGATCAATCTCAGTACAAAAACTCTCTAAACTGCAAAGTCTTCAAAATCACTTTGATTTAGTATTTGATTTTGACAAAATATTTTCCGAAAGGTTTTAATCATAATTTCAATGAATTTTGAATGATTAAAAAGTGTTTTGAGACAATGGAATGGTTCTAAAGTGTTAAAATATTAATTTTTCCAAAATCGGGCTATCCATCACTTTGCCAAAAATTTTCAAAAGGCAATAGCGCACTACCAGGGTTAATAGCACGTTGATAGGGTTGAATAATCAAAAATCTATGTTTTCTTGAAAATTGCCTACGACGCGCTATCCTTTTTGATAACTCGCTATAGAGCATTTGCCGTGATCTTTCAATTTTTAGTAAAATGGGCAATAGCGTGCTATAGGGCTTGATTGCACGCTATTGGAAAGTCTGAAAAACTCGAGCTCTAGGGTTTGTGTATATCGACTTGCAATAGTCCGCTATCCGTCATTAGAGAGCATGATACAAAACCCAATAGCATGTTATAGTTGTTAGAGTTAGAAATCTCACAATTCTAACGAGAAAAACTTGGGCCCTTTCCCTTGCTCGATTTGTGTATTCCTTGCACAGTTTCGACTGGGAATCGTAGCTGAAACCTTCCCCTTTAACACCTGGATAATTCCCGTTGTGTCGCACGCGCAAAACAACTTTAGACTAAACAATGTTTTATATTCAAATCATTTCCTAATTTCTTGCTCTTTAACCTAGAACTGCTAATTTAATAAAACACTCATTCTCAAATTTTCAAAGATACAACAACACACGTTTTTTGCAAGTTAGACTGAGCTTTCCGAAGAGTATTTCAAAAGAAGAGAGTCGTCATTCTTGCATTGCCAATAAAAGCTTCGACCTGAATCAAAATTGCAAACTGTCTTGAAGATAACCTTATTTTATCCCTTTTGTGCTGAGATTTTCAGATGTTATCCATTGTTTTAAACTGTAGATTTATGAAGTGTTCTCAGTAAGAGAACACGTCACCTATATTCTTTCTCTCAGTGCTACAACTAATCATCAAGAAGACATCAAACAATAGCTATAATAGCTTACAAAGATCTAGCTCCAAGGACGAAGACATATCTCAATGCTAATGCATTAGTTTGATCTTAGGTGTATACGGTAACCTCTCGATCAATCTCAGCACGAAAAGTCACTAAAAATCACTTTGATTTAGTATTTGATTTTGACAAAATATGTTCCGAAAGGTTTTAGTCATAATTTCAATGAGTTTTGAATGATTTAAAAGTGTTTTGAGACAATGGATTGGTTCTTAAGTGTTAAAATATTATTTTTTCCAAAATCGGGCTATCCAACACTTTGCCAAAAATTTTCAAAACGCAATAGCGCACTATCAGTATTGATAGCACGCTGATAAGGTTGAATAATCAAAAATGTATTTTTCTTCAAAATTGCCTACAGCGCTATCGCTTATAATAACTCGCTATAGAGCAGTTGCCGTGATCTTTCGATTTTTTCTAAGATGGGAAATAGCGTGCTATAGGCCTTGATTGCGCGCTATCGGAAAGTCTTAAAAACTCAAGCTCTTGGGTTTGTAGATATCGACATACAATAGTCCTCTATCCGTCATTATAGAGCATGATACACAATCCAATAGCATGCTATCCATGTCAGAGTTAGAAATCTCAAATTTCTAATGAGAAAAATGTGGGCCATTTCCCTTGCTCGATTTATCTATTCCTTGCACAGTTTTGACTAGGAATCGTAGCCGAAACATTCTCCACTAACACTTGGATGATTCCCATTGTGTCGCACGATCAAAACAACTTTATATTAAACAATGTTTTGAATTCAAATCATTTCTTACTCTCTTGCCCTTTAACCTGTAACTACTAATTTAATAAAACACTCATTCTCTAATTTTCAAAGATACAACACAAGATTTTTGCAAGTTAGACTGAGCTTTCTAAAGTGTATTTCAAAAGAAGAATGCTGTGATTCTTGCATTGCAAATAAAAGCTTCCACCTGAATCAAAATGGCAAATTGTCTTGACGATAACCTCATTTTATCCCTTTTGTGCTGAGATTTTCAGATGTTATCCATTGTTTTAAACTGTAGATTTATGAAGTGTTCTCAGTAAGAGAACACGTCAATTATATTCTTTCTCTGAGTGCTACAACTAATCATCAAGAACACATCAAACGATAGCTATAATAGTTTACAATGATCTAGCTCTAAGGACGAAGACATATCTCAATGCTAATGCATTAGTTTGATCTTAGGTGTATATGGTAACATCTCGATCAATCTCAGCACGAAAACTCACTAAAAATCACTTTGATTTTGTATTTGATTTTGACAAAATATTTTCCGAAACGTTTTCGTCATAATTTCAAGGAGTTTTGAATGATTTAAAAGTGTTTTGAGTTAATGGATTGGTTCTTAAGTATTAAAATATTATTTTTGCCAAAATCGGGCTATCCAACACTTTGCCAAAAATTTTCAAAACGCAATAGCGCACTATCAGTATTGATAGCACGCTGATAAGGTTGAATAATCAAAAATATATTTTTCTTCAAAATTGCCTACAGCGCACTATCGCTTATAATAACTCGCTATACAACGGTTGCCGTGATCTTTCGATTTTCACTAAGATGCGTAATAGCGTGCTATAGGCCTTGATTGCGCGCTATCGGAAAGTCTTAAAAACTCGAGCTCTTGGGTTTATAGATATCGAGATGCAATAGTCCTCTATCTGTCATTATAGAGCATGATACACAATCCAATAGCATGTTATCCATGTAAGAGTGAGAAATCTCAAATTTCTATTGAGAAAAATGTGGGCCCTTTCCCTTGCTCGATTTATCTATTCCTTGCACAGTTTTGACTAGGAATCGTAGCTGAAACATTCTCCATTAACACCTGGATGATTCCCATTGTGTCGCACGATCAAAACAACTTTATATTAAACAACGTTTTGAATTCAAATCATTTCTTACTCTCTTGCCCTTTAACCTGTAACTATTAATTTAATACAACACTCATTCTCTAATTTTCAAAGATACAACACACGATTTTTGCAAGTTAGACTGAGCTTTCCAAAGTCTATTTCAAAAGAAGAATGTCGTGATTCTAGCATTGCCAATAAATGCTTCGACCTGAATCAAAATTGCAAACTATCTTGAAGGTAATCTCATTTTATCCCTTTTGTGCTGACATTTTGAAAAGTTATGCATTGTTTTAAACTGTAGGTATATGAAGTGTTCTCAGTAAGAGAACACATCACCTATATTCTTTCTCTGAGTGCCACAACTAATCATCAAGAACAAATCAAACAATAGCTATCAAAGTCTACAAAGATCAAGCTCTAAGAACAAAGACATATCCCAATGCTAATGCATGAGTTTGATCTTAGGTGTGTAGGACATCCTGTCGATCAATCTCAGCACGAAAACTCTCTAAATTGCAAAGTTTTCAAAATCACTTGGATTTAGTATTTGATTTTGACAAAATATTTTCCGAAAGGTTTTAATCATAATTTCAATGAGTTTTGAATGATTAAAAAGTGTTTTGAGTCAATGAAATGGTTCTTAAGTGTTAAAATATTAAATTTTCCAAAATCGGGCTATCCAGCACTTTGGCAAAATATATCCAGCACGCTGATGGGGTTGAATAAACAAAAATCTAATTTTATATTTGAAAATTGCCTACAACGCACCATCCCTTTTGATAACTCGCTATAGAGCAGTTGCCGTGATCTTTCGATCTTTAGTAAAATGGCCAATAGCGTGCTATAGGCCTTCATTGCAGACTATCGGAAAGTCCAAAAAACACGAGCTCTCGAGTTTGTGCATATCGACCTGCAATAGTACGCTATCCGTCATTAGAGAGCATGATACAAAACCCAATAGCATGCTATCCACGTCTGAGTCAGAAATCTCGCATTTCTAACGAGAAAAATGCAGGCCCTTTCCCATGATCTATTTTCAATTCTTTGCACAGTTTTGACTGGGAATCATAACTGAAACATTCTCCACTAACACCTGGATGATTCCCATTGTGTCGCACGGGCAAAACAACTTTAGATTAAACAATGTTTTGAATTCAAATCATTTCCTACTCTCTTGTTTTTTAACCTGCAACTGCTAATTTAATAAAATACTCATTTCTAATTTTCAAAGATACAACACACACTATTTTTGCAAGTTAGATTGAGCTTTCCAAAGAGTATTTCAAATGAAGAAAGTCGTGATTCTTGCATTGCCAATAAAAGCTTCGACCTGAATGAAAATTGCAAACAGTCTGGAAGATAACCTCATTGTTTTTCAAGTTCTTCATTTTATCCCTTTTGTGCTGAGATTTTCAAAAGCTATCCATTGTTTTAAACTATACGTATAGAGAACACATCATCTATATTCTTTCTCTGACTGCTACAACTAATCATCAATAAGACATCAAACAATAGCTATCAAAGTCTGCAAAGATCAAGCTCTAAGAACGAAGACATATCCCAATGCTAATGCATTAGTTTGATCTTAGGCGTGTTGGGTAACCTCTCGATCAATCTCAGCACGAAAACTCTCTAAATTGGAAAGTCTTCAAAATCACTTGGATTTAGTATTTGATTTTGACAAAATATTTTCCGAAAGGTTTTAATCTTAATTTCAATAAGTTTTAAATTATTTAAAAGTGTTTTGAGACAATGGAATGGTTCTTGAGTGTTAAAATATTAATTTTCCCAAAATCGGGCTATCCAGCAGTTTGCCAAAATCTATCCAGCACACTGATGGGGTTGAATAAATAAAAATCTAATTTTGTATTTGAAAATTGCCTACAACGCGCCATCCCTTTTGATAACTCGCTATAGAGCAGTTGCCGTGATCTTTCGATTTTTAGTAAAATGGGCAATAGCGTGATATAGGCCTTCATTGCACACTATCGGAAAGTCTGAAAAACACGAGCTCTCGGGTTTGTGTATATCGACCTGCAATAGTACACTATCCGTCATTAGAGAGCATGATACAAAACCCAATAGCATGCTATCCACGTCTGAGTCATAAATCTCGCATTTCTAACGAGAAAAATGTAGGCCCTTTCCCATGATCGATTTTTCAATTCCTTGCACAGTTTTGACTGGGAATCGTAACTGAAACATTCTCCACTAACACCTGGATGATTCAAATTGTGTCGCACGGGAAAAACAACTTTGGATTAAACAATGTTTTGAATTCAAATCATTTCCTACTCTCTTGCTTTTTAACCTGCAACTGCGAATTTAATAAAACACTCATTTCTAATTTTCAAAGATACAACATACACTATTTTTGCAAGTTAGATTGAGCTTTCCAAAGAGTATTTCAAATGAAGAAAGTCGTGATTCTTGCATTGCCAATAAAAGCTTTGACCTGAATGAAAATTGTAAACAGTCTTGAAGATAACCTCATTGTTTTGCAAGTTCTTCATTTTATCCCTTTTGTGCTGAGATTGTCAGAAGCTATCCATTGTTTTAAAGTATAGGTATATGAAGTGTTCTCAATAAGAGAACACATCACCTATATGCTTTCTCTGAGTGCTACAACTAATCATCAATAAGACATCAAACAATAGCTATCAAAGTCTACAAAGATCAAGCTCTAAGAACGAAGGCATATCCCATTGCTAATGCATTAGTTTGGTCTTAGGTGTGTTGGTAACCTCTCGATCAATCTCAGCACGAAAACTCTCTAAATTGCAAAGTCTTGAAAATCACTTGGATTTAGTATTTGATTTTGACAAAATATTTTCCGAAAGGTTTTAATCATAATTTCAATGAGTTTTAAATGATTTAAAAGTGTTTTGATACAATGGAATGGTTCTTGAGTGTTAAAATATTAATTTTTTCCAAAATCGGGCTATCCAGCACTTTGCCAAAATCTTTCAAAAAGCAATAGCGCACTATCAGTGTTGATAGCACGCTGATAGGGTTGAATAATAAAAAATCTATTTTTCTTGAAAATTGCCTACAACGCGCTATCGCTTTTGATAACTCGCTATTGAGCAGTTGTCGTGATCTTTCGATTTTTAGTAAAATGGGCAATAGCATGCTATAGGCCTTGATTGCACGCTATCGGAAAGTCCAAAAAACACAAGCTCTCGGGTTTGTGTATATCGACCTGCAATAGTACGCTATCCGTCATTAGAGAGCATGATACACAACCCAATAGCATGCAATCCACGTCTGAGTTAGAAATCTCCCATTTCTAACGAGAAAAACGTGGGCCCTTTCCCTTGCTCGATATTTCAATTCCTTGCACAGTTTTGACTGGGAATCGTAACCGAAACATTCTCCACTAACACCTGGATGATTCCCATTGTGTCGCACGGGGAAAACAACTTTAGATTAAACAATGTTTTGAATTCAAATTATTTCCTACTCTCTTGCTTTTTAACCTGCAACTGCCAATTTAATAAAACACTCATTCTCTAATTTTCAAAGATACAACACACATGATTTTTGCAAGTTAGACAGAGCTTTCCAAAGAGTATTTCAAAAGAAGAAAGTCGTGATTCTTGCATTTCCAATAAAAGCTTTGACCTGAATCAAAATTGCAAACAGTCTTGTAGATAACCTCATTGTTTAGCAAGTTCTTCATTTTATCCCTTTTGTGCTGAGATTTTCAGAAGCTATCCATTGTTTTAAACTGTAGGTATATGAAGTGTTCTCAGTAAGAGAACACATCACCTATATTCTTTCTCTGAGTGCTACAACTAATCATCAATAACACATCAAACAATAGCTATCAAAGTCTACAAATATCAAGCTCTAAGAACGAAGACATATGCCAATGCTAATGCATTAGTTTGATCTTAGGTGTGTTGGGTAACCTCTCGATCAATCTCTGCACGAAAACTCTCTAAATTGCAAAGTCTTCAAAATCACTTGGATTTAGTATTTGATTTTGACAAAATATTTTTCGAAAGGTTTTAAGCATAGTTTCAATGAGTTTTAAATGATTTAAAAGTGTTTTGAGACCATGGAATGGTTCTTGAGTGTTAAAATATTAATATTTCCAAAATCGGGTTATCCAACACTTTTCCAAAATCAATCCAGCACGCTGATGGGGTTGAATAAACAAAAATCTATTTTTGTATTTGAAAATTGCCTACAACGCGCCATCCCTTTTGATAACTCGCTATAGAGCAGTAGCCGTGATCTTTCGATTTTTAGTAAAATGGGCAATAGTGTGCTATAGGCCTTCATTGCACGCTATCAGAAAGTCCGAAAAACACGAGCTCTCGGGTTTGTGTATATCAACCGGCAATAGTATGCTATCCGTCATTAGAGAGCATGATACACAACCCAATAGCATCCTATCCAAGTCTGAGTTAGAAATCTCGCATTTCTAACGAGAAAAACGTAGGCTCTTTCCCTTGCTCGATATTTCAATTCCTTGCAACGTCTTGACTGGGAATCATAACTGAAACATTCTCCACTAACACCTGGATGATTCCCATTGTGTCGCACGGGCAAACAACTTTAGATTAAACAATGTTATGAATTCAAATCATTTACTACTCTCTTGCTTTTTAACCTGCAACTGCCAATTTAATAAAACACTCATTCTCTAATTTTCAAATAGACAACACACACGATTTTTGCAAGTTAGACTGAGCTTTCCAAAGAGTATTTGAAAAGAAGAAAGTCGTGATTCCTGCATTACCAATAAACGCTTCGACCTGAATGAAAATTGCAAACAGTGTTGAAGATATCCTCATTGTTTTGCAAGTTCTTCATTTTATCCCTTTTGTGCTGAGATTTTCAGAAGCTATCCATTGTTTTAAACTATAGGTATATGAAGTGTTCTCAATAAGAGAACACATCACCTATATGCTTTCTCTGAGTGCTACAACTAATCATCAATAAAACATCAAACAATAGCTATCAAAGTCTACAAAAATCAAGCTCTAAGAACGAAGGCATATCCCATTGCTAATGCATTAGTTTGGTCTTAGGTGTGTTGGTAACCTCTCGATCAATCTCAGCACGAAAACTCTCTAATGTGCAAAGTCTTGAAAATCACTTGGATTTAGTATTTGATTTTGACAAAATATTTTCCAAAAGGTTTTAATCATAATTTCAATGAGTTTTAAATTATTTAAAAGTGTTTTGAGACAATGGAATGGTTCTTGAGTGTTAAAATATTAATTTTCCCAAAATCGGGTTATCCAGCACTTTGCCAAAATCTTTCAAAAGGCAATAGCGCACTATCAGTGTTGATAGCACGCTGATAGGGTTGAATAATCAAAAATCTATTTTTCTTGAAAATTGCCTACAACGCGCTGTCCCTTTTGATAACTCGCTATATAGTAGTTGCCGTAATCTTTCGATTTTTAGTAAAATGGGCAATAGCGTGCTATAGGCCTTGATTGCACGCTAACCGAATGTCCGAAAAACCCGAGCTCTCGGGTTTGTGTATCTCGACCTGCTATAGTACGCTATCCGTCATTAGAGAGCATGATACACAACGCAATAGCATGCTATCCACGTCTGAGTTAGAAATCTTGCATTTCTAACGAGAAAAACGTGGGCCTTTTCCCTTGTTCGATTTTGCAATTCCTTGCACAGTTTTGACTGGGAATCGTAACTGAAACATTATCCACTAACACCTGGATGATTCCCATTGTGTCGCACGGGCAAAACAACTTTAGATTAAACAATGTTTTGAATTCAAATCATTTCCTACTCTCTTGCTTTTTAACCTGCACTGCCAAATTAATAAAACACTCATTCTCTAATTTTCAAAGATACAACACACACGATTTTTTGCAAGTTAGACCGAGCTTTCCAAAGAGTATTTCAAATGAAGAAAGTCATGATTCCTGCAATTCCAATAAAAGCTTCGACTTGAATCACAATTGCAAACAGTCTTGAAGATAACCTCATTGTTTAGCAAGTTTTTTATTTTATCCCTTTTGTGCTGAGATTTTCAGAAGCTATCCATTATTTTAAACTGTAGGTATATGAAGTGTTCTCAGTAAGAGACCACATCACCTACATTCTTTCTCTGAGTGCTACAACTAATCATCAATAACACATCAAACAATAGCTATCAAAGTCTACAAAGATCAAGCTCTAAGAACGAAGACATATCGTAATGCTAATGCATTAGTTGGATCGTAGGTGTGTTGGGTAACCTCTCGATCAATCTCAGCACGAAAACTCTCTAAATTGCAAAGTCTTCAAAATCACTTGGATTTAGTATTTGATTTTGACCAAATATTTTCCGAAAGGTTTTAATCATAATTTCAGTGAGTTTTGAATTATTTAAAAGTGTTTTGAGACAATGGAATGGTTCTTGAGTGTTAAAATATTAATTTTTCCAAAATCGGGCTATCCAGCACTTTGCCAAAATCTTTCAAAAGGCAATAGCGCACTATCAGTGTTGATAGCACGCTGATAGGGTTGAATAATCAAAATCTATTTTTCTTGAAAATTGCCTATAGCGTGCTATCCCTTTTGATAACTCGCTATAGATTAGTTGCCGTGATCTTTCAATTTTTAGTAAAATGGACAGTAGCATGCTATAGGCCTTGATTGCACGCTATCGAAAAGTCCAAAAAACACGAGCTCTCGGGTTTGTGTATATCGACCTGTAATAGTACGCTATCTGTCATTAGAGAGCATGATACACAACCCAATAGCATGCTTTCCACATCTGAGTTAGAAATCTCGCATTTCAATTCCTTGCACAGTTTTGACTGGGAATCGTAACTGAAACATTCTCCACTAACACCTGGATGATTCCCATTGTGTCGCACGGGGAAAACAACTTTAGATTAAACAATGTTTTGAATTCAAATCATTTCCTACTCTCTTGCTTTTTAACCTGCAACTGCTAATTTAATAAAACACTCATTATATAATTTTCAAAGATACAACACACACGGTTTTTGCAAGTTAGACAGAGCTTTCGAAAGAGTATTTCAAAAGAAGAAAGCCGTGATTCTTGCATTGCCAATAAAAGCTTCGACTTAAATCAAAATTGCAAACAGTCTTGAAGATAACCTCATTGTTTTGCAAGTTCTTCATTTTATCCCTTTTGTGCTGAGATTTTCAGAAGCTATCCATTGTTTTAAACTGTAGGTTTATGAAGTGTTCTCAATAAGAGAACACATCACCTATATTCTTCCTCTGAGTGCTACAACTAATCATCAATAAGATATCAAAACAATAGCTACCAAAGTCTGCAAAGATCAAGCTCTAAGAACGAAGGCATATCCCAATGCTAATGCATTAGTTTGATCTTAGGTGTGTTGGTAACCTCTCGATCAATCTCAGCACGAAAATTCTCTAAATTGCAAAGTCTTCAAAATCACTTGGATTTAGTATTTGATTTTGACAAAATATTTTTCGAAAGGTTTTAATCATAATTTCAATGAGTTTTGAATTATTTAAAAGTGTTTTGAGACAATGGAATGGTTCTTGAGTGCTAAAATACTTATTTTTCCAAAATCGGGCTATCCAGCACTTTGCGAAATTTTTTCAAAAGGCCATAGCGCACTATCAGTGTTGATAGCACGCTGATAGGGTTGAATAATCAAAAATTTATTATTCTTGAAAATTGCCTACAACACGCTATTTCTTTTGATAACTCGCTATAGAGCAGTTGTCGTGATCTTTCGAGTTTCAAATGATTTAAAAGTGTTTTGAGAAAATGGAATGGTTCTTGAGTGTTAAAATATTAATTTTTTCAACATCGGGCTATCCGGCAGTTTGCCAAAATCAATCCAGCACGCTGATGGGGTTGAGTAAACAAAAATCAATTTTTGTATTTGAAAATTGCCTACAACGCGCCATCCCTTTTGATAACTCGCTATAAAGCAGTTGCCGTGATCTTTCAATTTTTAGTAAAATGGGCAATAGCGTGCTATAGGCCTTCATTTCACGCTATCGGAAAGTCTGAAACACACAAGCTCTCAGGTTTGTTTATGTCGACCTGCAATAGTACGCCAACCGTCATTAGAGAGCATGATACACAACCCAATAGCATCCTATCCAAGTCTGAGTTAGAAATCTCGCATTTCTAACGAGAAAAACGTTGACTCTTTCCCTTGCTCGATTTTTCAATTCTTTGCACAGTTTTGACTGGGAATCGTAACAGAAACATTCTCCACTAACACCTGGATGATTCCCATTGTGTCGCACGGGCAAAACAATTTAGATTAAACAATGTTTTGAATTCAAATCATGTCCTACTCCTTTGCTTTTTAACCTGCAACTGCCAATTTAATAAAACACTCATTCTCTAATTTTCAAACATATAACACACACGATTTTTGCAAGTTAGACTGAGCTTTCCAAAAAGTATTTCAAAAGAAGAAAGTTGTGATTCTTGCAATGCCAATAAAAGCTTCGACCTGAATGAAAATTGCAAACAGTCTTGAAGATAACCTCATTGTTTTGCAAGTTCTTCATTTTATCCTTTTTGTGCTGAGATTTTCAGAAACTATCCATTGTTTTAAACTATAGGTATATGAAGTGTTCTCAATAAGAGAACACATCACCTATATTCTTTCTCTGAGTGCTACAACTAATCATCAATAAGACATCAAACAATAGCTATCAAAGTCTGCAAAGATCAAGCTCTAAGAACGAAGGCATATCCCAATGCTAATGCATTAGTTTGATCTTAGGTGCGTTGGTAACCTCTCAATCAATCTCAGCACGAAAACTCTCTAAATTGCAAAGTCTTCAAAATCACTTGGATATAGTTTTTGATTTTGACAAAATATTTTCCGAAAGGTTTTAATCATAATTTCAATGAGTTTTAAATTATTTAAAAGTGTTTTGAGACAATGGAATGGTTCTTGAGTGTTAAAATATTAATTTTTCCAAAATCGGGCTATCCAGCACTTTGCCAAAATCTTTCAAAAGGCAGTAGCGCACTATCAGTGTTGATAGCACGCTGATAGGGTTGAATAATCAAAATCTGTTTTTCTTGAAAATTGCCTATAGCGCGCTATCCCTTTTGATAACGCGCTATAGATTAGTTGCCGTGATCTTTTGATTTTTAGTAAAATGGACAATAGCATGCTATAGGGCTTGATTGCACGCTATCGAAAAGTCCAAAAAACACGAGCTCTCGGGTTTGTGTATATCGACCTGCAATAGTACGCTATCCGTCATTAGAGAGCATGATACAAAACCCAATAGCATGCTATCCACGTCTGAGTTAGAAATCTCGCATTTCTAACGAGAAAAATGTGGGCCCATTCCCATGCTCGATTTTTCAATTCCTTGCATAGTTTTGGCTGGGAATCGTAACTGAAACATTCTCCACTAACACCTGGATGATTCCCATTGTGTCGCACGGGCAAAACAACTTTAGATTAAACAATGTTTTGAATTCAAATCATTTCCAACTTTAGTTGCTTCTTAACCTGCAACTACTAATTTATTAAAAAACTCATTCTCTAATTTTCAAAGATGCAACAGACACGATATTTGCAAGTTAGACTGAGTTTTCCAAAGAGTATTTCAAAAGAAGAAAGTCGTGATACCGGCGTTGCGAATAAAAGCTTCGACTTGAATCACAATTGCAAACAGTCTTGAAGATAACCTCATTGTTTAGCAAGTTCTTTATTTTATCCCTTTTGTGCTGAGATTTTCAGAAGCTATCCATTATTTTAAATTGTAGGTATATGAAGTGTTCTCAGTAAGAGAACACATCACCCATATTCTTTCTCTGAGTGCTACAACTAATCATTAATAACACATCAAACAATAGCTATCAAATTCTGCAAAGATCAAGCTCTAAGAACGAAGGCATATCCCAATGCTAATGCATTAGTTTGATCTTAGGTGTGTTGGTAACCTCTCGATCAATCTCAGCACGAAAACTCTCTAAATTGCAAAGTCTTCAAAATCACTTGGATATAGTTTTAGATTTTGATAAAATATTTTCCGAAAGGTTTTAATCATAATTTCAATGAGTTTTAAATTATTTAAAAGTGTTTTGAGACAATGGAATGGTTCTTGAGTGTTAAAATATTATTTTTTCCAAAATCGGGCTATCCAGCACTTTGCCAAAATCTTTCAAAAGGCAATAGCGCACTATCAGTGTTGATAGCACGCTGATAGGGTTGAATAATCAAAATCTATTTTTCTTGAAAATTGCCTATAGCGCGCTATCCCTTTTGATAACTCGCTATAGAACAGTTGCCGTGATCTTTCGATTTTTAGTAAAATGGGCAAAAGCATGCTATAGGCCTTGATTGCACGCTATCGAAAAGTCCAAAAAACACGAGCTCTCGGGTTTGTGTATATCGACCTACAATAGTACGCTATCCGTCATTAGAGAGCATGATACAAAACCCAATAGCATGCTATCCACGTCTGAGTTAGACATCTCGCATTTCTAACGAGAAAAACGTAGACTCTTTCCCTTGCTCGATTTTTCAATTCCTTGCACAGTTTTGACTGGGAATCGTAACAGAAACATTCTCCACTAACACCTGGATGATTCCCATTGTGTCGCACGGGCAAAACCATTTAGATTAAACAATGTTTTGAATTCAAATCATGTCCTACTCTTTTGCTTTTTAACCTGCAACTGCCAATTTAATAAAATACTCATTCTCTAATTTTCAAAGATATAACACACACGATTTTTGCAAGTTAGACTGAGCTTTCCAAAGAGTATTTCAAAAGAAGAAAGTCGTGATTCTTGCAATGCCAATAAAAGCTTCGACCTGAATGAAAATTGCAAACAGTCTTGAAGATAACCTCATTGTTTTGCAAGTTCTTCATCTTATCCCTTTTGTGCTGAGATTTTCAGAAGCTATCGATTGTTTTAAACTATAGGTATATGAAGTGTTCTCAATAAGAGAACACATCACCTATATTCTTTCTCTGAGTGCTACAACTAATCATCAATAAGACATCAAACAATAACTATCAAAGTCTGCAAAGATCAAGCTCTAAGAACGAAGGCATATCCCAATGCTAATGCATTAGTTTGATCTTAGGTGTGTTGGTAACCTCTCGATCAATCTCAGCACGAAAACTCTCTAAATTGCAAAGTCTTCAAAATCACTTGGATATAGTTTTAGATTTTGATAAAATATTTTCCGAAAGGTTTTAATCATAATTTCAATGAGTTTTAAATTATTTAAAAGTGTTTTGAGACAATGGAATGGTTCTTGGGTGTTAAAATATTAATTTTTCCAAACCCGGGCTATTCAGCACTTTGCCAAAATCTTTCAAAAGGCAATAGCGCACTATCAGTGTTGATAGCACGTTGATAGGGTTGAATAATCAAAATCTATTTTTCTTGAAAATTGCCTATAGCGCGCTATCCCTTTTGATAACTCGCTATAGAACAGTTGCCGTGATCTTTCGATTTTTAGTAAAATGGGCAAAAGCATGCTATAGGCCTTGATTGCACGCTATCGAAAAGTCCAAAAAACACGAGCTCTCGGGTTTGTATATATCGACCTGCAATAGTACGCTATCCGTCATTAGAGAGCATGATACAAAACCCAACAGCATGCTATCCACGTCTGAGTTAGAAATCTCGCATTTCTAACGAGAAAAATGTAGACTCTTTCCCTTGCTCGATTTTTCAATTCCTTGCACAGTTTTGACTGGGAATCGTAACTGAAACATTCTTCACTAACACCTGGATGATTCCCATTGTGTCGCACAGGCAAAACAATTTAGATTAAACAATGTTTTGAATTCAAATCATGTCCTACTCCTTTGCTTTTTAACCTGCAACTGCCAATTTAATAAAACACTCATTCTCTAATTTTCAAAGATATAACACACACGATTTTTGCAAGTTAGACTGAGCTTTCCAAAGAGTATTTCAAAAGAAGAAAGTCGTGATTCTTGCAATGCCAATAAAAGCTTCGACCTGAATGAAAATTGCAAACAGTCTTGAAGATAACCTCATTGTTTTGCAAGTTCTTCATTTTATCCCTTTTGTGCTGAGATTTTCTGAAGCTATCCATTGTTTTAAACTATAGGTATATGAAGTCTTCTCAATAAGAGAACACATCACCTATATTCTTTCTCTGAGTGCTACAACTAATCATCAATAAGACATCAAACAATAGCTATCAAAGTCTGCAAAGATCAAGCTCTAAGAACGAAGACATATCCCAATGCTAATGCATTAGTTTGATCTTAAGTGTGTTGGTAACCTCTCGATCAATCTCAGCACGAAAACTCTCTAAATTGCAAAGTCTTCAAAATCACTTGGATATAGGTTTTGATTTTGACAAAATATTTTCCGAAAGGTTTTAATCATAATTTCAATGAGTTTTAAATTATTTAAAAGTGTTTTGAGACAACGGAATGGTTCTTGAGTGTTAAAATATTAATTTTTCCAAAATCGGGCTATCCAGCACTTTGCCAAAATCTTTCAAAAGGCAATAGCGCACTATTAGTGTTAATAGCACGCTGATAGGGTTGAATAATCAAAATCTATTTTTCTTGAAAATTGCCAATAGCGCGCTATCCCTTTTGATAACTCGCTATAGAACAGTTGCCGTGATCTTTCGATTTTTAGTAAAATGGGCAATAGCATGCTATAGGCCTTGATTGCACGCTTTCGAAAAGTCCAAAAAACACGAGCTCTCGGGTTTGTGTATATCGACCTGCAATAGTACGCTATCCGTCATTAGGGAGCATGATACAAAACCCAACAGCATGCTATCCACGTCTGAGTTAGAAATCTCGCATTTCTAACGAGAAAAATGTGGGCCCTTTCCCATGCTTGATTTTTCAATTCCTTGCATTGTTTTGACTGGGAATCGTAACCGAAACATTCTCCACTAACACCTCGATGATTCCCATTGTGTCGCACGGGCAAAACAACTTTAGATTAAACAATGTTTGGAATTCAATTCATTTCCAACTTTAGTTGCTTCTTAACCTGCAACTACTAATTTAATAAAAAACTCATTCTCTAATTTTCAAAGATACAACAGACACGATTTTTGCAAGTTAGACTGAGCTTTCCAAAGAGTATTTCAAATGAAGAAAGTCGTGATTCCGGCATTGCCAATAAAAGCTTCGACTTGAATCACAATTGCAAACAGTCTTGAAGATAACCTCATTGTTTAGCAAGTTCTTTATTTTATCCCTTTTGTGCTGAGATTTTCAGAAGCTATCCATTATTTTAAACTGTAGGTATATGAAGGGTTCTCAGTAAGAGAACACATCACCCATATTCTTTCTCTGAGTGCTACAACTAATCATTAATAACACATCAAACAATAGCTATCAAAGTCTACAAAGATCAAGCTCTATGAACGAAGCCATATACCAATGCTAATGCATTAGTTTGATCTTAGGTGTGTTGGGTAACCTCTCGATCAATCTCAGCACGAAAACTCTCTAAATTGCAAAGTCTTCAAAATCACTTGGATTTTGTATTTGATTTTGACAAAATATTTTCTGAAAGGTTTTAATCATAATTTCAATGAGTTTTAAATTATTTAAAAGTGTTTTAAGACAATGGAATGGTTCTTGAGTGCTAAAATATTAATTTTTCCAAAATCGGGCTATCCAGCACTTTGCCAAATTTTTTCAAAAGGCAATAGCGCACTATCAGTGTTGATAGCACGCTGATAGGGTTGAATAATCAAAAATTTATTTTTCTTGAAAATTGCCTACAACACGCTATCCTCTTTGATAACTCGCTACAGAGCAGTTGCCGTGATCTTTCCATTTTGTGTATCAGTGTTGATAACTCGCTACAGAGCAGTTGCACGCTAGCGGAAAGTCTGAAAAACACGAGCTCTCGGGTTTGTGTATATCGACCTGCAATAGTACGCTATCCGTCATTAGAGAGCATGATACACAACCCAATAGCATGCTATCAACGTCAGAGTTAGAAATCTCGCATTTCTGACGAGAAAAACGTAGGCCCTTTCCCTTGCTCGATTTTTCAATTCCTTGCACAATTTTGACTGGGAATCGTAACTGAAACATTCTCTACTAACACCTGGATGATTCCCATTATGTCGCACGGGCAAAATAACTTTGGATTAAACAATGTTTTGAATTCAAATCATTTCCTACTCTCTTGCTTTTTAACCTGCAACTGCTAATTTAATAAAACACTCATCTCTAATTTTCAAAGATACAACACACACTATTTTTGCAAGTTAGATTGAGCTTTCCAAAGAGTATTTCAAAAGAAGAAAGTCGTGACTCTTGCAATGCCAATAAAAGCTTCGACCTGAATGAAAATTGCAAACAGTCTTGAAGATAACCTCATTGTTTTGCAAGTTCTTCATCTTATCCCTTTTGTGCTAAGATTTTCAGAAGCTATCCATTGTTTTAAACTATAGGTATATCAAGTGTTCTCAATAAGAGAACACATCACCTATATTCTTTCTCTGAGTGCTACAACTAATCATCAAAAACACATCAAACAATAGCTATCAAAATCTATAAAGATCAAGCTCTAAGAATGAAGACATATCTTAATGCTAATGCATTAGTTTGATCTTAGGTGTGTAGGGTAACCTCTCGATCAATCTCAGCACGAATAACTCTCTAAATTGCAAAGTCTTCAAAATCACTTGGATTTAGTATTTGATTTTGTCAAAATATTTTTAGGAATGTTTTAATCATAATTTCAATGAGTTTTGAATGATTTAAAAGTGTTTTGAGACAATGGAATGGTTCTTAACTGTTAAAATATTAATTTTTTCAAACTCAGGCTAGCCAGCACTTCGCCAAAATTTTTCAAAAGGCAATAGCGCACTATCAGTGTCGATAGCACGCTGATAGGGTTGGATAATCAATATTCTATTTTTCTTGAAAATTGCCTACAACGCGTTAGTCTTTTTGATAACTCGCTATAGAGCAGTTGCCGTGATCTTTCGATTTTTAGTAAAATGGGCAACAGCGTTCTATAGGCCTCGATTGCATGCTATCGAAAACTCCAAAAAACTCGAGCTCTCGGGTTTTGTATTTCGACCTGCAATAGCATGCTATCCACGTCCGAGTTAGAAATCTCACATTTTTAACGAGAAAAATGTTGGCCCTTGCCCTTGCTCGATTTTTTCATTCCTTGCACAGTTTTGACTGGGAGTCGTAGCGGAAACATTCTCCACTAACACCTCGATGATTCCCATTGTGTCGCACGGGAAAAACAACTTTAGATTAAACAATGTTTTGAATTCAAATCATTTCCTACTCTCTTGCTTTTTAACCTGTAACTGCTAATTTAATAAAACACCCATTCTCTAATTTTCAAAGAAACAACACACGCTATTTTTGGAAGTTAGACTGAGCTCTACAAAGAGTATTTCAAAAAAAGAAAGTCGTGACTCTTGCATTGCCAATAAAAGCTTCGACCTGAATGAAAATTGGAAATTGTCTTGAAGATAACTAAATTGTTTAGAAAGTTCTTCATTTTATCCCTTTTTTTCTGAGATTTTCAAAAGCTATCCATTGTTTTAAACTGTAGCTATATGCAGTGTTCTCAGTAAGAGAACACATCACCTATATTCTTTCTCTGAGTGCTACAACTAATCATCAAAAACACATCAAACAATAGCTATCAAAATCTACAAAGATCAAGCTCTAAGAAGGAAGACATATCTTAATGCTAATGCATTAGGTTGAACTTAGGTGTGTAGGGTAACCTCTCGATCAATCTCAGCATGAATAACTCTCTAAATTGCAAAGCCTTCAAAATCACTTGTATTTTGTATTTGATTTTGACAAAATATTTTTAGGAATGTTTTAATCATAATTTCAATGAGTTTTGAATGATTTAAAAGTGTTTTGAGACAATGGAATGGTTCTTAACTGTTAAAATATTAATTTTTCCAAATTCGGGTTATCCAGCACTTCGCCAAAATTTTTCAAAAGGCAATAGCGCACTATCAGTGTTGATAGCACGCTGATAGGGTTGGATAATCAATATTCTATTTTTCTTGAAAATTGCCTACAACGCGTTAGTCTTTTTGATAACTCGCTATAGAGCAGTTGCCGTGATCTTTCGATTTTTAGTAAAATGGGCAACAACGTTCTATAGGCCTCGATTGCATGCTATCGAAAACTCCAAAAAACTCGAGCTCTCGGGTTTTGTATTTCGACCTGCAATAGCATGCTATCCACGTCCGAGTTAGAAATCTCACTTTTTTAACGAGAAAAATGTTGGCCCTTGCCCTTGCTCGATTTTTTGATTCCTTGCACAGTTTTGACTGGGAGTCGTAGCGGAATCATTCTCCACTAACACCTCGATGATTCCCATTGTGTCGCACGGGAAAAACAACTTTAGATTAAACAATGTTTTGAATTCAAATCATTTCCTACTCTCTTGCTTTTTAACCTGTAACTGCTAATTTAATAAAACACCCATTCTCTAATTTTCAAAGAAACAACACACGCTATTTTTTGAAGTTAGACTGAGCTCTACAAAGAGTATTTCAAAAAAAGAAAGTCGTGACTCTTGCATTGCCAATAAAAGCTTCGACCTGAATGAAAATTGGAAATTGTCTTGAAGATAACTAAATTGTTTAGAAAGTTCTTCATTTTATCCCTTTTTTTCTGAGATTTTCAAAAGCTATCCATTGTTTTAAACTGTAGGTATATGCAGTGTTCTCAGTAAGAGAACACATCACCTATATTCTTTCTCTGAGTGCTACAACTAATCATCAAAAACACATCAAACAATAGCTATCAAAATCTACAAAGATCAAGCTCTAAGAACGAAGACATATCTTAATGCTAATGCATTAGGTTGAACTTAGGTGTGTAGGGTAACCTCTCGATCAATCTCAGCACGAATAACTCTCTAAATTGCAAAGCCTTCAAAATCACTTGGATTTAGTATTTGATTTTGACAAAATATTTTTAGGAATGTTTTAATCATAATTTCAATGAGTTTTGAATGATTTAAAAGTGTTTTGAGACAATGGAATGGTTCTTAACTGTTAAAATATTAATTTTTCCAAATTCGGGTTATCCAGCACTTCGCCAAATTTTTTCAAAAGGCAATAGCGCACTATCAGTGTTGATAGCACGCTGATAGGGTTGGATAATCAATAATCTATTTTTCTTGAAAATTGCCTACAATGCGCTAGTCTTTTTGATAACTCGCTATAGAGCAGTTGCCGTGATCTTTCGATTTTTAGTAAAATGGGCAATAGCGTTCTATAGGCCTCGATTGCATGCTATCGAGAACTCAAAAAAACTCGAGCTCTCGATTTTGTATTTCGACCTGCAATAGCATGCTATCCACGTCCGAGTTAGAAATCTCACATTTTTAACGAGAAAAATGTTGGCCCTTGCCCTTGCTCGATTTTTCGATTCCTTGCACAGTTTTGACTGGGAGTCGTAGCGGAAACATTCTCCACTAACACCTCGATGATTCCCATTGTGTCGCACGGGAAAAACAACTTTAGATTAAACAATGTTTTGAATTCAAATCATTTCCTACTCTCTTGCTTTTTAACCTGTAACTGCTAATTTAATAAAACACTCATTCTCTAATTTCCAAAGATACAACACACAAGATTTTTGAAAGTTAGACTGAGCTCTCCAAAGTGTATTTCAAAAGAAGAAAGTCGTGATTCTTGCATTGCCAATAAAAGTTTCGACCTGAATGAAAATTGCCAACTATCTTGAAGATAACCACATTGTTTAGCAAGTTCTTCATTTTGTCCCTTTTTTTCTGAGATTTTCAAAAGCTATCCATTGTTTTAAACTGTAGGTATATGAAGTGTTCTCAGTAAGAGGACACATCACCTATATTGTTTCTCTAAGTGCTACAACTAATCATCAAGAACACATCAAACAATAGCTATCAAAGTCTACAAAGATCAAGCTCTAAGAACGAAGACATATCTGGATGCGAATGCATTAGTTTGATCTTAGGTTTGTAGGGTAACCTCTCGATCAATCTCAGCACGAAAACTCTCTAAATTGCAAAGCCTTCAAAATCACTTGGATTTAGTATTTGATTTTGACAAAATATTTTTAGGAAGGTTTTAATCGTAATTTCACTGAGTTTTGAATGATTTAAAAGTGTTTTGAGACAATGGAATGGTTCTTAAGTGTTAAAATATTAATTTTCCAAATTCGGGCTATGCAGCACTTCGCCAAAATTTTTCAAAAGGCAATAGCGCACTATCAGTGTTGATAGCACGTTGATTGGGTTGGATAATCAAAAATCTATTTTTCTTGAAAATTTCCTACAACGCGCTATCCCTTTTGATAACTCGTTATAGGGCAGTTGCTGTGATCTTTCGATTTTTAGTAAAATGGGCAATAGCGTTCTATAGGCCTTGATTGCACGCTATCGGAAAGTCCAAAAAACTTGAGCTCTTGGGTTTGTGTATATCGACCAGCAATAGCATGCTATCCACGTCCGAGTTAGAAATCTCACATTTCTAACGATAAAATTGTGGGCCCTTGCCCTTGCACCATTTTTTGACTCCTTCCACAGTTTTGACTGGGAGTCGTAGCGAAAACATTCTCCACTAAGACCTCGATGATTCCCATTGTGTCGCATGGGAAAAACAACTTTAGATTAAACATTGTTTTGAATTCAAATCATTTCCTACTCTCTTGGTTTTTAACCTGTAACTGCTAATTTAATAAAACACTCATTCTCTAATTTTCAAAGATACAACACACACGATTTTTGGAAGTTAAACCGAGCTTTCAAAAGAGTATTTCAAAAGAAGAAAGTCGTGACTCTTGCATTGCCAATAAAAGCTTCGACCTGAATGAAAATTGAAAACGGCCTTGAAGATAACCACATTGTTTAGCAAGTTCTTCATTTTATCCCTTTTTTTCTGAGATTTTCGAAAGCTATCCAATGTTTTAAACTGTTGGTATATGAAGTGTTCTCTGTAAGAGAACACATCGCCTATATTGTTTCTTTGAGTGCTACAACTAATAATCAAGAACACATCAAACAATAGCTATCAAAACCTACAAAGATCAAGTTCTAAGAACGAAGACATATCTCAGTGCTAATGCATTAGTTTGATCTTAGGTGTGTAAGGTAACCTCTCGACAAATCTAAGCACGAAAACTCTCTAAATTGCAAAGTCTTCAAAATCACTTGGATTTAGTATTTGATTTTGACAAAATATTTTTAGGAAGGTTTTAATCATAATCTCAATGAGTTTTGAATGATTTAAAAGTGTTTTGAGACGATGGAATGGTTCTTAAGTGTTAAAATATTAATTTTTACAAATTCGGGCTAGACAGCAGTTCGCCAAAATTTTTCAAAAGGCAATAGCGCACTATCAGTGGTGAAAGCACGCTGATAGTGTTGGATAATCAAAAATCTATTTTTCTTGAAAATGGCCTACAGCGCGCTATCCTTTTGATAACCTGCTATAGAGCAGTTGCCGTGATCTTTCGATATTTAGTAAAAGGGGCAATAGCGTTCTATAGGCATTAATTGCACGCTATCGGAAAGTCCAGAAAACTCGAGCTCTCGGGTTTGTGTAAATCGACCTGCAATATCATGCTATCCACGTCCGAGTCAGAAATCTCACATTTCTAAAGAGAAAAATGTGGGCCCTTTCCCTTGCTCGATTTTTCGATTCCTTGCACAATTTTGAATGGGAGTCATAGCGGAAACATTCTCTACTAACACCTCGATGATTCCCATTGTGTCGCACGGGAAAACCAACTTTAGATTAAACAATGTTTTGAATTCAAATCATTTCCTACTCTCTTGCTTTTTAACCTGTAACTGCTAATTTAATAAAACACGCATTCTCTAATTTTCAAAGATACAACAGAAAAGATTTTTGGAAGTTAGACTGAGCTCTCCAAAATGTATTTCAAAAGAAGAAAGTCGTGATTCTTGCATTGCCAATAAAAGCTTCGACCTGAACTAAAATTACAAACTATCTTGAAGATAACCACATTGTTTAGCAAGTTCTTCATTTTGTCCCTTTTTTTCTGAGATTTTCCAAAGCTATCCATTGTTTTAAACTGTAGGTATATGAAGTGTTCTCTGTAAGAGAACACATCACCTATATTCTTTCTCTGAGTGCTACAACTAATCATCAAAAACCCATCAAACAATGGCTACCAAAGTCTGCAAAGATAAAGCTCTAAGAACGAAGACATATCTGACTGCTAATGCATTAGTTTGATCTTAGGTGTGTATGGTAACCTCTCGATCAATCTCAGCACGAAAACTCTCTAAATTGCAAAGTCTTCAAAAGAACTTGGATTTAGTATTTGATTTTGACAAAATATTTTTAGGAAGGTTTTAATCATAATTTCAATGAGTTTTGAATGATTTAAAAGTGTTTTGAGACAATGGAATGGTTCTTTAGTGTTAAAATATTAATTTTTCCAAATTCGGGCTATCCAGCACTTCGCCAAAATTTTTCAAAAGGCAATAGCGCACTATGTTGATAGCACGCTGAAAGGGTTGGATAATCAAAAATCTATTTTTCTTGAAAATTGCCTACAACGCGCTATCCCTTTTGATAACTCGCTATAGGGCAGTTGCCGTGATCTTTCGATTTTTAGTAAAATGGGCAATAGCGTTCTATAGGCCTTGATTGCACGCTATCGGAAAGTCCGAAAAACTCGAGCTCTCGGGTTTGTGTATATCGACCTGCAATAGCTTGCTATCCAGGTCCGAGTTAGAAATCTCACATTTCTAACGAGAAAAATGTGGGCCCTTGCCCTCGCTCAATTTTTCGATTCCTTGCACAGTTTTGACTGGGAGTCGTAGCGGAAACATTTTCCACTAACACCTCGATGATTCCCATTGTGTCGCACGGGAAAAACAACTTTAGATTAAACAATGTTTTGAATTCAAATCATTTCCTACTCTCTTCCTTTTTAACCTGTAACTGCTAATTTAATGAAACACTCATTCTCTAATTTTCAAAGATACAACACACACGATTTTGCGAAGTTAGACTGAGCTCTCCAATGAGTATTTCAAAAGAAGAAAGTCGTGACTCTAGCATTGCCAACAAAAGCTTCGACCTGAATGAAAATTGCAAACTGTCTTGAAGATAACCCCATTGTTTAGCAAGTTCTTCATTTTATTGCTTTTTTTCTGAGTTTTTCAAAAGCTATCCATTGTTTTAAACTGTAGGTATATGAAGTGTTCTCAGTAAGAGAACACGTCACCTATATTCTTTCTCTGAGTGCTACAACTAATCATCAAAAACACATCAAACAATAGCCATCAAAATCTACGAAGACATATCTGAATGCTATTGCATTAGTTTGATCTTAGGTGTGTTAGGTAACCTTTCGATCAATCTCAGCACGAAAACTCTCTAAATTGCAAAGTGTTCAAAATCACTTGGATTTAGTATTTGATTTTGACAAAATATTTTTAGGAAGGTTTTAATTATAATTTCAATGAGTTCTGAATGATTTAAAAGTGTTTTCAGACAATGGAATGGTTCTTAAGTGTTAAAATATTAATTTTTCCAAATTCGAGCTATCCAGCACTTCGCCCAAATTTTTCAAAAGGCAATAGCGCACTATCAGTGTTGATAGCACGCTGATAGGGTTGAATAATCAAAAATCTATTTTTCTTGAAAATTGCCTACAACGCGCTATCCCTTTTGATAACTCGCTATATGGCAGTTGCCGTGATCTTTCGATTTTTAGTAAAATGGGCAATAGCGTTCTATAGGCCTTGATTGAACGCTATCGGAAAGTCCGAAAAACTCAAGCTCTCGGGTTTGTGTATATCGACCTGCAATAGCTTGCTATCCACGTCCGAGTTAGAAATCTCACATTTCTAACGAGAAAAATGTGGGCCCTTGCCCTCGCTCAATTTTTCGATTCCTTGCACAGTTTGACTGGGAGTCGTAGCGGAAACATTCTCCACTAACACCTCGATGATTCCCATTGTGTCGCACGGGGAAAACAACTTTAGATTAAACAATGTTTTGAATTCAAACCATTTCCTACTCTCTTGCTTTTTAACCTGTAACTGCTAATATAATAAAACACTCGTTCTCTAATTTTCAAAGATACAACACACACGATTTTTGGAAGTTAGACAGAGCTCTCCAAAAAGTATTTCAAAAGAATAAACTCGTGATTCTTGCATTGCCAATAAAAGCTTCGACCTGAATTAAAATTGCAAACTATCTTGAAGATAACCACATTGTTTAGCAAGTTCTTCATTTTGTCCCTTTTTTTCTGAGATTTTCCAAAGCTATCCATTGTTATAAACTGTAGGTATATGAAGTGTTCTTAGTAAGAGAACACATCACCTATATTCTTTCTCTTAGTGCTACAACTAATCATCAAGAACACATCAAACAATGGCTATCAAAGTCTACAAAGACCAAGCTCTAAGAACGAAGACATATCTCAGTGCTAATGCATTAGTTTGATCTTAGGTGTGTTGGGTAACCTCTCGATCAATCTAAGCACGAAAACTCTCTAAATTGCAAAGTCTTCAAAATCACTTGGATTTAGTGTTTGATTTTGACAAAATATTTTTAGGAAGGTTTTAATCATAATTTCAATAAGTTTTGAATGATTTAAAAGTGTTTTGAGACGATTGAATGGTTCTTAAGTGTTAAAATATTATTTTTTCCAAATTCGGGCTATCGAGCACTTCGCCAAAATTTTACAAAAGGCAATAACGCACTATCAGTGTTGACAGCACGCTGATAGGGTTGAATAATCAAAAATCTATTTTTCTTGAAAATTGCCTACAACGCGCTATCCCTTTTGATAACTCGCTATAGAGCAGTTGCCATGATCTTTCGATTTTTAGTAAAATGGGCAATAGCGTGCTGTAGGCCTTGATTGCACGCTATTGTAAAGTCTAAAAAACACGAGCTCTCGGGTTTGTGTATATCGACCTGCAATAGCATGCTATCCACGTCTGAGTTAGAAATCTCACATTTCTAACGTGAAAACCATGGGCCCTTTCCCTTGCCCTATTTTTCTAGTCCTTGCACAGTTTTGACTGGGAATCGTAACTGAAACATTCTCCACTAACACCTCGATGATTCCCATTGTGTCGCACGGGGAAAACAACTTTAGATTAAACAATATTTTGAATTCAAACCATTTCCTACTCTCTTGCTTTTTAACCTGTAACTGCTGATTTAATAAAACACTCGTTCTCAAATTTTCAAAGATACAACACACAATTTTTGGAAGTTAGACTGAGCTCTCCAAAAAGTATTTCAAAAGAATAAACTCGTGATTCTTGCATTGCCAATAAAAGCTTCGACCTGAATTAAAATTGCAAACTATCTTGAAGATAACCACATTGTTTAGCAAGTTCTTCATTTTGTCCCTTTTTTTCTGAGATTTTCCAAAGCTATCCATTGTTTTAAACAGTAGGTATATGAAGTGTTCTCAGTAAGAGAACACATCACCTATATTCTTTCTATTAGTGCTACAACTAATCATCAAGAACACATCAAACAATGGCTATCAAAGTCTACAAAGACCTAGCTCTAAGTACGAAGACATATCTCAGTGCTAATGCATTAGTTTGATCTTAGGTGTGTAGGGTAACCTATCGATCAATCTAAGCACGAAAACTCTCTAAATTGCAAAGTCTTCAAAATCACTTGGATTTAGTGTTTGATTTTGACAAAATATTTTTAGGAAGGTTTTAATCATAATTTCAATGATTTTGAATGATTTAAAAGTGTTTTGAGACGATGGAATGGTTCTTAAGTGTTAAAATATTATTTTTTAGAAATTTGGGCTATCGAGCACTTCGCCAAAATTTTTTCAAAAGGCAATAACCCACTATCAATGTTGACAGCACGCTGATAGGGTTGAATAATCAAAAATCTATTTTTCTTGAAAATTGCCTACAACGCGCTATCCCTTTTGAAAACTCGCTATAGAGCAGTTGCCGTGATCTTTCGATTTTTTGTAAAATGGGCAATAGCGTTCTATAGGCCTCGATTGCACGCTATCGAAAAGTCCAAAAAACTCGAGCTCCCGGGTTTGTGTATATCGACCTTCAAGAACATGCTATCCACGTCCGAGTTAGAAATCTCACATTTCTAACGAGAAAAATTTGGGCCCTTGCCCTTGCTCGGTTTTTTGATTCCTTGCACAGTTTTGACTGGGAGTCATAACGGAAACATTCTCCACTAACACCTCGATGATTCCTATTGTGTCGCACGGGAAAAACAACTTTAGATTAAACAATGCTTTGAATTCAAACCATTTCCTACTCTCTTGCTTTTTAACCTGTAACTGCTAATTTAATAAAACACTCGTTCTCTAATTTTCAAAGATACAACACACATGATTTTTGGAAGTTATACTGAGCTCTCCAAAGAGTATTTCAGAAGAAGAAAGTCGTGACTCTTGCATTGCCAATAAAAAAGCTTCGAACTGAATTAAAATTGCAAACTGTCTTGAAGATAGCCACATCGTTAAGCAAGTTCTTCATTTTATACCTTTTTTTCTGAGATTTTCGAAAGCTATCCAATGTTTTAAACTGTAGGTATATGAAGTGTTCTCAGTAAGAGAACACATCGCCAATATTGTTTCTCTGAGTGCTACAACTAATCATCAAGAACACATCAAACAATAACTATCAAAGTCTACAAAGATCATGCTCTAAGAACGAAGACATATCTCAGTGCTAATGCATTAGTTTGATCTTAGGGGTGTAGGGTAACCTCTCTATCAATCTAAGCACGAAAACTCTCTAAATTGCAAAGTCTTCAAAATCACTTGGATTTAGTATTTGATTTTGACAAAATATTTTTAGGAAGGTTTTGATCATAATTTCAATGAGTTTTGAATGATTTAAAAGTGTTTTGAGACGATGGAATGGTTCTTAAGTGTTAAAATATAAAATTTTCCAAATTCGGGCTATTCAGCACTTCGCCACAATTTTTCAAATGGCAATAGCGCACTATCAGTGTTGATAGCACGCTGATAGGGTTGGATAATCAAAAATCTATTTTTCTTCAAAATGGCCTACAGCGCGCTATCCTTTTGATAACTCGTTATATAGCAGTTGTCGTTATCTTTCGATTTTTAGTAAAAGGGGCAATAGCGTTCTATAGGCATTAATTGCACGTAATCGGAAAGTCCAAAAAACTCGAGCTCTCGGGTTTGAGTATATCGACCTGCAATAGCATGCTATCCACGTCCGAGTCAGAAATCTCACATTTCTAAAGACAAAAATGTGGGCCCTTTCCCTTGCTCGATTTTTCGATTCCTTGCACAATTTTGAATGGGAGTCGTAGCGGAAATATTCTCCACTAACACCTCGATGATTCCCATTGTGTCGCACGCGAAAACCAACTTTAGATTAAACAATGTTTTGAATTCAAATCATTTCCTACTCTTTTGCTTTTTAACCTGTAACTGCTAATTTAATAAAACAAGCATTCTCTAATTTTCAACGATACAACACAAAAGATTTTTGGAAGTTAGACTGAGCTCTCCAAAAGTATTTCAAAAGAATAAACTCACGATTCTTGCATTGCCAATAAAAGCTTCGACCTGAATTAAAATTGCAAACTATCTTGAAGATAACCACATTGTTTAGCAAGTTCTTCATTTTGTCCCTTTTTTTCTGAGATTTTCCAAAGCCATCCATTGTTTTAAACTGTAGGTATATGAAGTGTTCTCAGTAGGAGAACACATCACCTATATTCTTTCTCTGAGTGCTACAACTAATCATCAAAAACCCATCAAACAATAGCTATCAAAGTCTACAAAGATAAAGCTCTAAGAACGAAGACATATCTAAATGCTAATGCATTAGTTTGATCTTAGGTGTGTAGGGTAACCTCTTGATCAATCTCAGCACGAAAACTCTCTAAATTGCAATGTCTTCAAAATCACTTGGATTTAGTATTTGATTTTGACAAAATATTTTTAGGAAGGTTTTAATCATAATTTCAATGAGTTTTGAATGATTTAAAAGTGTTTTGAGACAATGGAATGGTTCTTAAGTGTTAAAATATTAATTTTTCCAAATTCGCGCTATCCAGCACTTCGCCAAAATCTTTCAAAAGACAATAGCGCACTATGTTGATAGCACGCTGAAAGGGTTGTATAATCAAAAATCTATTTTTATTGAAAATTGCCTACAACGCGCTATCCCTTTTGATAACTCGCTATAGGGCAGTTGCTGTGATCTTTCGATTTTTTGTAAAATGGGCAATAGCGTTCTATAGGCCTTGATTGCACGCTATCGGAAAGTCCAAAAAACTCGAGCTCTGGGGTTTGTGTATATCGACCTGCAATAGCATGATATCCACGTCCGAGTTAGAAATCTCACATTTCTAAAGAAAAAATGTGGGCCCTTGCCCTTGCTCAATTTTTCGATTCCTTGCACAGTTTTGACTGGGAGTCGTATCGGCAACATTCTCCACTAACACCTCGAGGATTCCCATTGTGTCGCACGGGAAAAATAACTTTAGATTAAACAATGTTTTAAATTCAAATCATTTCCTACTCTCTTGCTATTTAACCTGTAACTGCTAATTTAATAAAACCCTCATTCTCTAATTTTCAAAGATACAACACACACGATTTTGCGAAGTTAGACTGAGCTCTCCAAAGTGTATTTCAAAAGAAGAATGTCGTGACTCTTGCATTGCCAATAAAAGCTTCGACCAGAATGAAAATTGAAAACTGTCTTGAAGATAACCACATTGTTTAGCAAACTCTTCATTTTATCCCTTTTTTTCTGAGATTTTCGAAAGCTATCCAATGTTTTAAACTGTAGGTATATGAAGTGTTCTCAGTAAGAGAACACATCGCCTATATTGTTTCTCTGAGTGCTACAACTAATCATCAAGAACACATCAAACAATAACTATCAAAGTCTATAAAGCTCAAGCTCTAAGAACGAAGACATATCTCAGCGCTAATGCATTAGTTTGATCTTTGGTGTGTAGGGTAACCTCTCGATCAATCTAAGCACGAAAACTCTCTAAATTGCAAAGTTTTCAAAATCACTTGGATTTAGTATTTGATTTTGACAAAATATTTTTAGAAAGGTTTTAATCACAATTTCAATGAGTTTTGAATGTTTTAAAAGTGTTTTGAGACGATGGAATGGTTCTTAAGTGTTAAAATATTAATTTTTCCAAATTCGGGCTATCCAGTACTTCGCCAAAATTTTTCAAAAGGCAGTAGCGCACTATCAGTGTTGATAGCACGCTGATAGGGTTGGATAATCAAAAATCTATTTTTCTTGAAAATGGCCTACAGCGCGCTATCCTTTTGATAACTCGCTGTATAGCAGTTGCCGTGATCTTTCAATTTTTAGTAAAAGGGGCAATAGCGTTCTATAGGCATTAATTGCACGCTATCGGAAGGTCCAAAAAACTCGAGCTCTCGGGTTTGTGTATATCGACCTGCAATAGCATGCTATCCTCGACCGAGTCAAAAATCTCACAATTCTAAAGAGAAAAATGTGGGCCCTTTCCCTTGCTCGATTTTTTGATTCCTTGCACAATTTTGAATGGGAGTCGTAGTGGAAACATTCTCCACTAACACCTCGATGATTCCCATTGTGTCGCATGGGAAAACCAACTTTAGATTAAACAATGTTTTGAAGTCAAATCATTTCCTACTCTCTTGCTTTTTAACCTGTAACTGCTAATTTAATAAAACACGCATTCTCTAATTTTCAAAGATACAGCACAAAAGATTTTTGAAAGTTAGACTGAGCTCTCCAAAAAGTATTTCAAAAGAAGAAAGTCGTGATTCTTGCATTGCCAATAAAAGCTTCGACCTGAATTAAAATTGCAAACTATCTTGAAGATAACCACATTGTTTAGCAAGTTCTTCATTTTGTCCCTTTTTTTCTGAAATTTTTCAAAGCTATCCATTGTTTTTAAACTGTAGGTATATGAAGTGTTCTCAGTAAGAGAACACATCACCTATATTCTTTCTCTGAGTGCTACAACTAATCATCAAAAACCCATCAAACAATAGCTATCAAAGTCTGCAACGATAAAGCTCTAAGAACGAAGTCATATCTGAATGATAATGCATTAGTTCGATCTTAGGTGTGTAGGGTAAACTCTCGATCAATCTCAGCACGAAAACTCTCTAAATTGCAATGATTTCAAAATCACTTGGATTTAGTATTTGATTTTGACAAAATATTTTTCGGAAGGTTTTAATCAGAATTTCAACGAGTCTTGAATGTTTTAAAAGTGTTTTGAGACAACGGAATGGTTCTTAAGTGTTAAAATATTAATTTTTCCAAATTCGAGCTATCCAACACTTCGCCAAATTTTTTTCAAAAGGCAACAGCGCACTATCTGTGTTGATAGCACGCTGATAGGGTTGAATAATCAAAAATCTATTTTTCTTGAAAATTGCTTACTGCGCTATCCCTTTTGATAACTCGCTATAAAGCAGTTGCCGTGATCTTTCGATTTTTAGTAAAATTGGCAATAGCGTTCTGTAGGCCTTGATTGCACGCAATCGGAAAGTCCGAAAAAGTCAAGCTCTCGGGTTTGTATATATCGACCTGGAATAGCATGCCATCCACGTCCGAGTTAGAAATCTCACATTTCTAACGAGAAACAAGTGGGCCCTTGCCCTTGCACCATTTTTCGATTCCTTGCATAGTTTTGACTGGGAGTCGTAGCGAAAACATTCTCCACTAACACCTCGATGATTCCCATTGTGTCGCATGGGAAAAATAACTTTAGATTAAACAATGTTTTGAATTCAAATCATTTCCTACTCTCTTGCTTTTTAAGCTGTAACTGCTAATTTAATAAAACACTCATTCTCTAATTTTCAAAGATACAACACACACGATTTTTGGAAGTTAGACTGAGGTCTCAAAAGAGTATTTCAAAAGAAGAAAGTCGTGACTCTTGCATTGCCAGTAAAAGCTTCGACCTGAATGAAAATTGAAAACTGTCTTGGAGATAACCACATTGTTTAGCAAGTTCTTCATTTTATATTTTTCTGAGATTTTCGAAAGCTATCCAATGTTTTAAACTGTAGGTATATGAAGTGTTCTCAGTAAGAGAACACATCGCCAATATTGTTTCTCTGAGTGCTACAACTAATCATCAAGAACACATCAAACAATAACTATCAAAGTCTACAAAGATCAAGCTCTAAGAACGAAGACATATCTCAGTGCTAATGCATTAGTTTGATCTTAGGTGTGTAGGGTAACCTCTCTATCAATCTAAGCACGAAAACTCTCTAAATTGCAAAGTCTTCAAAATCACTTGGATTTAGTATTTGATTTTGACAAAATATTTTTAGGAAGGTTTTAATCATAATTTCAATGAGTTTTGAATGATTTAAAAGTGTTTTGAGACGATGGAATGGTTCTTAAGTGTTAAAATATAAAATTTTCCAAATTCGGGCTATTCAGCACTTCGCCACAATTTTTCAAATGGCAATAGCGCACTATCAGTGTTGATAGTACGCTGATAGGGTTGGATAATCAAAACTCTATTTTTCTTTAAAATGGCCTACAACGCGCTATCCTTTTGATAACTTGCAATATAGCAGTTGCCGTTATCTTTCGATTTTTAGTAAAAGGGGCAATAGCGTTCTATAGGCATTAATTGCACGCTATCGGAAAGTCCAAAAAACTCGAGCTCTCGGGTTTGAGTATATCGACCTGCAATAGCATGCTATCCACGTCCGAGTCAGAAATCTCACATTTCTAAAGAGAAAAATGTGGGCCCTTTCCCTTGCTCGATTTTTTGATTCCTTGCACAATTTTGAATGGGAGTCGTAGCGGAAATATTCTCCACTAACACCTCGACGATTCCCATTGTGTCGCACGCGAAAACCAACTTTAGATTAAACAATGTTTTGAATTCAAATCATTTCCTACTCTTTTGCTTTTTAACCTGTAACTGCTAATTTAATAAAACAAGCATTCTCTAATTTTCAAAGATACAACACAAAAGATTTTTGGAAGTAAGACTGAGCTCTCCAAAAAGTATTTCAAAAGAATAAACTCGCGATTCTTGCATTGCCAATAAAAGCTTCGACCTGAATTAAAATTGCAAACTTTCTTGAAGATAACCACATTGTTTAGCAAGTTCTTCATTTTGTTTTTTCTGAGATTTTCCAAAGCTATCCATTGTTTTAAACTGTAGGTATATGAAGTGTTCTCAGTAGGAGAACACATCACCTATATTCTTTCTCTGAGTGCTACAACTAATCATCAAAATCCATCAAACAATAGCTATCAAAGTCTACAAAGATAAAGCTCTAAGAACGAAGACATATCTTAATGCTAATGCATTAGTTTGATCTTAGGTGTGTAGGGTAACCTCTTGATCAATCTCAGCACGAAAACTCTCTAAATTGCAATGTCTTCCAAATCACTTGGATTTAGTATTTGATTTTGACAAAATATTTTTAGGATGGTTTTAATCATAATTTCAATGAGGTTTGAATGATTTAAAAGTGTTTTGAGACAATGGAATGGTTCTTAAGTGTTAAAATATTAATTTTTCCAAATTCGCGCTATCCAGCACTTCGCCAAAATTTTTCAAAAGACAATAGCGCACTATGTTGATAGCACGCTGAAAGGGTTGTATAATCAAAAATCTATTTTTATTGAAAATTGCCTACAACGCGCTATCCCTTTTGATAACTCGCTATAGGGCAGTTGCTGTGATCTTTCGATTTTTAGTAAAATGGGCAATAGCGTTCTTTAGGCCTTGATTGCACACTATCGGAAAGTCCAAAAAACTCGAGCTCTCGGGTTTGTGTATATCGACCTGCAATAGCATGATATCCACGTCCGAGTTAGAAATCTCACATTTCTAACGAGAAAAATGTGGGCCCTTGCCCTCGCTCAATTTTTCGATTCCTTGCACAGTTTTGACTGGGAGTCGTATTGGCAACATTCTCCACTAACACCTCGATGATTCCCATTGTGTCGCACGGGACAAACAACTTTAGATTAAACAATGTTTTGAATTCAAATCATTTCCTACTATCTTGCTATTTAACCTGTAATTGCTAATTTAATAAAACACTCATTCTCTAATTTTCAAAGATAGAACACACACGATTTTGCGAAGTTAGACTGCGCTCTCCAAAGAGTATTTCAAAAGAAGAATGACGTGACTCTTGCATTGCCAATAAAAGCTTCGACCTGAATGAAAATTGAAAACTGTCTTGAAGATAACCACATTGTTTAGCAAACTCTTCATTTTATCCCTTTTTTTCTGAGATTTTCGAAAGCTATCCAATGTTTTAAACTGTAGGTATATGAAGTGTTCTCAGTAAGAGAACACATCGCCTATATTGTTTCTCTGAGTGCTACAACTAATCATCAAGAACACATCAAACAATAACTATCAAAGTCTATAAAGATCAAGCTCTAAGAACGAAGACATATCTCAGCGCTAATGCATTAGTTTGATCTTTGGTGTGTAGGGTAACCTCTCGATCAATCTAAGCACGAAAACTCTCTAAATTGCAAAGTTTTCAAAATCACTTGGATTTAGTATTTGATTTTGACAAAATATTTTTAGGAAGGTTTTAATCACAATTTCAATGAGTTTTGAATGTTTTAAAAGTGTTTTGAGACGATGGAATGGTTCTTAAGTGTTAAAATATTAATTTTTCCAAATTCGGGCTATCCAGTACTTCGCCAAAATTTCTCAAAAGGCAATAGCGCACTATCAGTGTTGATAGCACGCTGATAGGGTTGGATAATCAAAAATCTATTTTTCTTGAAAATGGCCTACAGCGCGCTGTCCTTTTGATAACTCGCTGTATGGCAGTTGCCGTGATCTTTCAATTTTTACTAAAAGGGGCAATAGCGTTCTATAGGCATTAATTGCACGCTATCGGAAGGTCCAAAAAACTCGAGCTCTCGGGTTTGTGTATATCGACCTGCAATAGCATGCTATCCACGACCGAGTCAGAAATCTCACATTTCTAAAGAGAAAAATGTGGGCCCTTTCCCTTGCTCGATTTTTCGATTCCTTGCACAATTTTGAATGGGAGTCGTAGTGGAAACATTCTCCACTAACACCTCGATGATTCCCATTATGTCGCACGGGAAAACCAACTTTAGATTAAACAATGTTTTGAATTCAAATCATTTCCTACTCTCTTGCTTTTTAACCTGTAACTGCTAATTTAATAAAACACGCATTCTCTAATTTTCAAAGATACAGCACAAAAGATTTTTGAAAGTTAGACTGAGCTCTCCAAAAAGTATTTCAAAAGAAGAAAGTCGTGATTCTTGCATTGCCAATAAAACCTTCGACCTGAATTAAAATTGCAAACTATCTTGAAGATAACCACATTGTTTGGCAAGTTCTTCATTTTGTCCCTTTTTTTCTGAGATTTTCCAAAGCTATCCATTGTTTTTAAACTGTAGGTATATGAAGTGTTCTCAGTAAGAGAACACATCACCTATATTCTTTCTCTGAGTGCTACAACTAATCATCAAAAACCCATCAAACAATAGCTATCAAAGTCTGCAACGATAAAGCTCTAAGAACGAAGACATATCTGAATGATAATGCATTAGTTCGATCTTAGGTGTGTAGGGTAACCTGTCGATCAATCTCAGCACGAAAACTCTCTAAATTGCAATGTCTTCAAAATCACTTGGATTTAGTATTTGATTTTGACAAAATATTTTTCGGAAGGTTTTAATCAGAATTTCAACGAGTTTTGAACGTTTTAAAAGTGTTTTGAGACAACAGAATGGTTCTTAAGTGTTAAAATATTAATTTTTCCAAATTCGAGCTATCCAACACTTCGCCAAAATTTTTTCAAAAGGCAACAACGCACTATCTGTGTTGATAGCACGCTGATAGGGTTGAATAATCAAAAATCTATTTTTCTTGAAAATTGCTTACTGCGCTATCCCTTTTGATAACTCGCTATAAAGCAGTTGCCGTGATCTTTCGATTTTTAGTAAAATTGGCAATAGCGTTCTGTAGGCCTTGATAGCACGCTATCGGAAAGTCCGAAAAAGTCAAGCTCTCGGGTTTGTCTATATCGACCTGCAATAGCTTGCCATCCACGTCCGAGTTAGAAATCTCACATTTCTAACGAGAAACAAGTGGGCCCTTGCCCTTGCACCATTTTTCGATTCCTTGCATAGTTTTGACTGGAAGTCGTAGCGAAAACATTCTCCACTAACACCTCGATGATTCCCATTGTGTCGCATGGGAAAAACAACTTTAGATTAAACAATGTTTTGAATTCAAATCATTTCCTACTCTCTTGCTTTTTAAGCTGTAACTGCTAATTTAATAAAACACTCATTCTCTAATTTTCAAAAATACAACACACACGATTTTTGGAAGTTAGACTGAGCTCTCAAAAGAGTATTTCAAAAGAAGAAAGTCGTGACTCTTGCATTGCCAGTAAAAGCTTCGACCTGAATGAAAATTGAAAACTGTCTTGAAGATAACCACATTGTTTAGCAAGTTCTTCATTTTATACCTTTTTTTCTGAGATTTTAGAAAGTTATCCAATGTTTTAAACTGTAGGTATATGAAGTGTTCTCAGTAAGAGAACACATCGCCAATATTGTTTCTCTGAGTGCTACAACTAATCATCAAGAACACATCAAACAATAACTATCAAAGTCTACAAAGATCAAGCTCTAAGAACGAAGACATATCTCAGTGCTAATGCATTAGTTTGATCTTAGGTGTGTAGGGTAACCTCTCTATCAATCTAAGCCCGAAAACTCTCTAAATTGCAAAGTCTTCAAAATCACTTGGATTTAGTATTTGATTTTGACAAAATATTTTTAGGAAGGTTTTAATCATAATTTCAATGAGTTTTGAATGATTTAAAAGTGTTTTGAGACGATGGAATGGTTCTTAAGTGTTAAAATATAAAATTTTCCAAATTCGAGCTATTCAGCACTTCGCCACAATTTTTCAAATGGCAATAGCGCACTATTAGTGTTGATAGCACGCTGATAGGGTTGGATAATCAAAAATCTATTTTTCTTGAAAATGGCCTACAGCGCGCTATCCTTTTGATAACTCGCTGTATAGCAGTTGCCATGATCTTTCAATTTTTAGTAAAAGGGGCAATAGCGTTCTATAGGCATTAATTGCACGCTATCGGAAGGTCCAAAAAACTCGAGCTCTCGGGTTTGTGTATATCGACCTACAATAGCATGATATCCACGTCCGAGTTAGAAATCTCACATTTCGAACGAGAAAAATGTGGGCCCTTGCCCTCGCTCAATTTTTCGATTCCTTGCACAGTTTTGACTGGGAGTCGTATCGGCAACATTCTCCACTAACACCTCGATGATTCCCATTGTGTCGCACGGGAAAAACAACTTTAGATTAAACAATGTTTTGAATTTAAATCATTTCCTACTCTCTTGCTATTTAACATGTAACTGCTAATTTAATAAAACACTCATTCTCTAATTTTCAAAGATACAACACACACGATTTTGCGAAGTTAGACTGAGCTCTCCAAAGAGTATTTCAAAAGAAGAATGTCGTGACTCTTGCATTGCCAATAAAAGCTTCGACTTGAATGAAAATTGAAAACTGTCTTGAAGATAACCACATTGTTTAGAAAACTCTTCATTTTATCCCTTTTTTTCTGAGATTTTCGAAAGCTTTCTAATGTTTTAAACTGTAGGTATATGAAGTGTTCTCAGTAAGAGAACACATCGCCTATATTGTTTCTCTGAGTGCTACAACTAATCATCAAGACCACATCAAACAATAACTATCAAAGTCTATAAAGATCAAGCTCTAAGAACGAAGACATATCTCAGCGCTAATACATTACTTTGATCTTTGGTGTGTAGGGTAACCTCTCGATCAATCTAAGCACGAAAACTCTCTAAATTGCAAAGTCTTCAAAATCACTTGGATTTAGTATTTGATTTTGACAAAATATTTTTAGGATGGTTTTAATCATAATTTCAATGAGTTTTGAATGATTTAAAAGTGTTTTGAGACGATGGAATGGTTCTTAAGTGTTAAAATATAAAATTTTCCAAATTCGGGCTATTCAGCACTTCGCCACAATTTTTCAAATGGCAATAGCGCACTATCAGTGTTGATAGCACGCTGATAGGGTTGGATAATCAAAAATCTATTTTTCTTTAAAATGGCCTACAGCGCGCTATCCTTTTGATAACTCGCTATATAGCAGTTGCCGTTATATTTCAATTTTTAGTAAAAGGGGCAATAGCATTCTATAGGCATTAATTGCACGCTATCGGAAAGTCCAAAAAACTTGAGCTCTCGGGTTTGAGTATATCGACCTGCAATAGCATGCTATCCACGTCCGAGTCAGAAATCTCACATTTCTAAAGAGAAAAATGTGGGCCCTTTCCCTTGCTCGATTTTTCGATTCCTTGCACAATTTTGAATGGGAGTCGTAGCAGAAATATTCTCCACTAACACGTCGATGATTCCCATTGTGTCGCACGTGAAAACCAACTTTAGATTAAACAATGCTTTGAATTCAAATCATTTCCTACTCTTTTGCTTTTTAACCTGTAACTGCTAATTTAATAAAACAAGCATTCTCTAATTTTCAAAGATACAGCACAAAAGATTTTTGAAAGTTAGACTGGGCTCTCCAAAAAGTATTTCAAAAGAAGAAAGTCGTGATTCTTGCATTGCCAATAAAAGCTTCGACCTGAATTAAAATTGCAAACTATCTTGAAGATAACCACATTGTTTAGCAAGTTCTTCATTTTGTCCCTTTTTTTCTGAGATTTTCCAAAGCTATCCATTGTTTTTAAACTGTAGGTATATGAAGTGTTCTCAGTAAGAGAACACATCACCTATATTCTTTCTCTGAGTTCTACAACTAATCATCAAAAACCCATCAAACAATAGCTATCAAAGTCTGCAACGATAAAGCTCTAAGAACGAAGACATATCTGAATGATAATGCATTAGTTCGATCTTAGGTTTGTAGGGTAACCTCTCGATCAATCTCAGCACGAAAACTCTCTAAATTGCAATGTCTTCAAAATCACTTGGATTTAGTATTTGATTTTGACAAAATATTTTTCGAAAGGTTTTAATCAGAATTTCAACGAGTTTTGAATGTTTTAAAAGTGTTTTGAGACAACGGAATGGTTCTTAAGTGTTAAAATATTAATTTTTCCAAATTCGAGCTATCCAACACTTCGCCAAAATTTTTTTAAAAGGCAACAGCGCACTATCTGTGTTGATAGCACGCTGATAGGGTTGAATAATCAAAAATCTATTTTTCTTGAAAATTGCTTACTGCGCTATCCCTTTTGATAACTCGCTATAGAGCAGTTGCCGTGATCTTTCCATTTTTAGTAAAATTGGCAATAGCGTCCTGTAGGCCTTGATTGCACGCTATCGGAAAGTCCGAAAAAGTCAAGCTCTCGGGTTTGTGTATATTGACCTGCAATAGCATGCTATCCACGTCCGAGTTAGAAATCTCACATTTCTAACGAGAAAAATGTGGGCCCTTGCCCTTGCAACATTTTTCGATTCCTTGCATAGTTTTGACTGGGAGTCATAGCGAAAACATTCTCCACTAACACCTCGATGATTCCCATTGTGTCGCACGTGGAAAACAACTTTAGATTAAACAATGTTTTGAATTCAAATCATTTCCTACTCTCTTGATCTTTAACATGTAACTGCTAATTTAATAAAACACTCATTCTCTAATTTTCAAAGATACAACACACACGATTTTTCGAAGTTAGACTGAGCTTTCAAAAGAGTATTTCAAAAGAAAAAAGTCGTGACTCTTGCATTGCCAATAAAAGCTTCGACCTGAATTAATATTGAAAACTGTCTTGAAGATAACCACATGGTTTAGCAAGTTCTTCATTTTATCCCTTTCTTTCTGAGATTTTCAAAAGCTATCCATTGTATTAAACTGTAGGTATATGAAGTGTTCTCAGTAAGAGAACACATCACCTATATTATTTCTATGAGTGCTACAACTAATCATCAAAATCCCATCAAACAATAGCTATCAAAGTCTGCAAAGATAAAGCTCTAAGAACGAAGACATATTTGAATGCTAAAGCATTAGTTTGATCTTAGGTGTGTAGGGTAACCTCTCGATCAATCTCAGCACGAAAACTCTCTAAATTGCAAAAGTCTTCAAAATCACTAGGATTTAGAATTTGATGTTGACAAAATATTTTTAGGAAGGTTTTAATCATAATTTCAATGAGTTTTGAATGATTTAAAAGTGTTTTGAGACAATGGAATGGTTCTTAAGTGTTAAAATATTAATTTTTCCAAAAGGCAATAGCGCACTATCAGTGTTGATAGCACGCTGATAGGGTTGAATAATCAAAAATCTATTTTTCTTGAAAATTACCGACAACGCGCTATCACTTTTGATAACTCGCTATAGTGCAGTTGCCGTAATCTTTCGATTTCAAGTAAAATAGGCAATAGCGTTCTATAGGCCTCGATTGCACGCTATCGGAAAGTCCAAAAAACTCGAGCTCTCGGGTTTGTGTATATCGACCTGCAATAGCATGCTATCCACGTCCGAGTTAGAAATCTCACATTTCTAACGAGAAAAATGTGGGCCCTTGCCCTTGCTCGGTTTTTAGATTCCTTGCACAGTTTTGACTGGGAGTCGTAGCGGAAACATTCTCCACTAACACCTCGATGATTCCCATTGTGTTGCACGGGAAAAACAACTTTAGATTAAACAATGTTTTGAATTCAAATCATTTCCAACTCTCTTGCTTTTTAACCTGTAACTGCTAATTTAATAAAACACTCGTTCTCTAATTTTCAAAGATACACACGATTTTTTGAAGTTAGACTGAGCTCTCCAAAGAGTATTTCAGAAGAAGAAAGTCGTGACTCTTGCATTGCCAATAAAAGCTTCGACCTAATTGAAAATTGCAAATTGTCTTGAAGATAACCACATCGTTTAGCAAGTTCTTCATTTTATCCCTTTTTTTCTGAGATTTTCAAAAGCTATCCATTGTTTGAAACTGTAGGTATATGAAGTGTTCTCAGTAAGAGAGCCCATCACCTATATTCCTTCTATTAGTGCTACAACTAATCATCAAGAACACATCAAACAATAGCTATCAAAGTCTACAAAGATCAAGCTATAAGAATGAAGACATATCTCAATACTAAATACTAATTTTTCCAAATTCGGGCTATCCAGCACTTCGCTAAAATTTTTCAAAAGGCAATAGCACACTATTAGTGTTGATAGCACGCTGATAGGGTTGAATAATGAAAAATCTATTTTTCTTGAAAATTGCTTAAAGCACGCTATCCCTTTTGATAACTCGCTATAGAGCAGTTGCCGTGATCTTTCGATTTTTTGTAAAATGGGCAATCGCATTCGATAGGCCTTGATTGCACACTATCGGAAAGTCTGAAAAAGTCGAGCTCTCGGGTTTGTGTATATCTACCTGCAATAGCATGCTATCCGCGTCCGAGTCAGAAATCTCAAATTTCTAAAGAGAAAAATGTTGGCCCTTTCCCTTGCTCAATTTTTCTATTCCTTGCACAGTTTTGATTGGGAATCGTAGCTGAAACATTCTCCACTAACACCTCGATGATTCCCATTGTGTCGGACGTGGAAAACAGCTTTAGATTAAACAATGTTTTGAATTCAAATCATTTCCTACTCTCTTGATCTTTAACCTGCAACTGCTAATTTAATAAAATACTCATTCTCTAATTTTCAAAAATACAACATACCCGATTTTTGCAAGTTAGACTGAGCTTTCCAAAGAGTATTTCAAAACAAGAAAGTCGTGATTCTTGCATTGCCAATAAAAGCTGCGACCTGAATTAATATTGCAAACTGTCTTGAAGATAACCACATTGTTTAGCAAGTTCTTCATTTTATCCCTTTCTTTCTGAGATTTTCAAAAGCTATCCATTGTATTAAACTGTAGGTATATGAAGTGTTCTCAGTAAGAGAACACATCACCTATATTCTTTCTCTGAGTGCTACAACTAATCATCAGAAACACATCAAACAATAGCTATCAAAATCTACAAATATCAAGCTCTAAGAACGAAGACATATCTCAATGCTAATGTATTAGTTTGATCTTAGGTGTGTAGGGTAACCTTTCGATCAATCTCAGCACGAAAACTCTCAAAATTGCAATGTCTTCAAAATCACTTGGATTTAGTATTTGATTTTGACAAAATATTTTTCGGAAGGTTTTAATCAGAATCTCAATGAGTTTTGATTGTTTTAAAAGTGTTTTGAGACAACGAAACGGTTCTTAAGTGTTAAAATATTAAGTTTTCCAAATTCGGGCTATCCAACACTTCGCCAAATTTTTTTCGAAAGGCAATAGCCACTATCAGTGTTGATAGGACGCTGATAGGGTTGAATAATCAAAAATCTATTTTTCTTGAAAATTGCTTACTGCGCTATCCCTTTTGATAACTCGCTATAGAGCAGTTGCCGCGATCTTTCGATTTTTAGTAAAATGGGCAATAGCGTTCTATAGGCCTTAATTGCACGCTATCGGAAAGTCCGAAGAAGTCAAGCTCTCGAGTTTGTGTGTACCGACCTGCAATAGCATGCTATCCACGTTTGAGTCAGAAAGCTCACATTTCTAATGGGAAATATGTCGGCCCTTTCCCTTGCTCGATTTTTCGATTCCTTGCAAAGTTTTGATTGGGATTCGTAGCAGAAACATTCTCCACTAACACCTGGATGATTCCCATAGTGTAGCGCGGGGAAAACAACTTTAGATTTAAAAATGTTTTGAATTCAAATCATTTCCTACTCTCTTGCTTTTTAACTTGTAACTGCTAATTTAATAAAACACTCATTCTCTAATTGTCAAAGATACAACACACACGATTTTTGGAAGTTAGACTGAGCCCTCCAAGAGTATTTCAAAAGAAGAAAGTCGTGATTCTTGCATTGCCAATAAAAGCTTCGACCTGAATAAAAATTGCAAACTGTCTTGAAGATAACCACATTGTTTAGCAAGTTCTTCATTTTATCCCTTTTTTTCTGAGAATTTCAAAAGTTATCCATTGTTTTAAACTGTAGGTATATGAAGTGTTCTCAGTAAGAGAACACATCACCTATATTGTTTCTCTGAGTGCTACAACTAATCATCAAAAACACATCAAACAATAGCTATCAAAATCTACAAAGATCAAGCTCTAAGAACGAAGACATATCTCAATACTAATGCATTAGTTTGATCTTAGGTGTGTAGGATAACCTCTCGATCAATCTCAGCACGAAAACTCTCAAAATTGCAATGTCTTCAAAATCACTTTGATTTTGTATTTGATTTTGACAAAATATTTTTTAGAAGGTTTTAATCAGAATTTCAATGAGTTTTGAATGTTTTAAAAGTGTTTTGAGACAACGGAACGGCTCTTAAGTGTTAAAATATTAATTTTTCCAAATTCGGGCTATCGAACACTTCGCCAAAATTTTTTCAAAAGGCAATAGCGCACTATCAGTGTTGATAGCACGCTGATAGGGTTGAATAATCAAAAATTTATTTTTCTTGAAAATTGCTTACTGCGCTATCCCTTTTGATAACTCGCTATAGAGCAGTTGCCATGATCTTTCGATTTTTAGTAAAATGGGCAATAGCGTTCTATAGGCCTTGATTGTACCCTATCGCAAAGTCCAAAAAAGTCAAGCTCTCGAGTTTGTGTGTATCGACCTGCAATAGCATGCTTTCCAAAGCTATCAATTGTTAACAAGTTCTTCATTTTATCCCTTTTTTTCTGAGATTTTCAAAAGCTATCAATTGTTTTAAACTGTAGGTATATGAAGTGTTCTCAGTAAGAGAACACATCACCTATATTCTTTCTCTGAGTGCTACAACTAATCATCAAAAACACATCAAACAATAGCTATCAAAATCTACAAAGATCAAGCTCTAAGAACGAAGACATATCTCAATACTAATGCATTAGTTTGATCTTAGGTGTGTAGGGCAACCTCTCGATCAATCTCAGCACGAAAACTCTCTAAATTGCAAAGTCTTCAAAATCACTTGGATTTAGTATTTGATTTTGACAAAATATTTTTCAGAAGGTTTTAATCATAATATCAATGAGTTTTGAATGATTTAAAAGTGTTTTGAGACAATGGAATGATTGTTAAGTGTTAAAATATTAATTTTTCCAAATTTTGGCTATCCAACACTTCGCCAAAATTTTCAAAAGGTAATAGCGCACTATCAGTGTTGATAGCACGCTGATAGGGTTGGATAATCAAAAATCTATTTTTCTTGAAAATTGCCTACAGCGCGCTGTCCCTTTTGATAACTCGTTATAGAGCAGTTGCCGTGATCTTTCGATTTTTTGGAAAATGGGCAATAGCGTTCTGTTGGCCTTGATTGCACGTTATCGGAAAGTCCGAAAAAGTCAAGCTCTCGAGTTTGTGTGTATCGACCTGCAATAGCGTGTTATCCACGTTCGAGTCAGAAATCTCACATTTCTAACGAGAAAAATGTGGGCCCTTTCCCTTGCTCGATTTTTTGACTCCATGCAAAGTTTTCACTGGGAATCGTAGCTGAAACATTCTCCACTAACACCTGGATGATTCCTATTGTGTCGCGCGGGAAAAACTACTTTGGATTAAACAATGTTTTGAATTCAAATCATTTCCTACTCTCTTGATTTTCAACCTGTAACTGCTAATTTGATAAAACACTCATTCTCTAATTTTCAAAGATACAACACACACGATTTTTGGAAGTGAGACTGAGCTTTCCAAAAAGTATTTCAAAAGAAGAAAGTTGTGATTCTTGCATTGCCAATAAAAATTGCAAACTGTATTGAAGAGAACCACATTGTTTAGCAAGTTCTTCATTTTATTCCTTTTTTTCTGAGATTTTCAAAAGCTATCCATTGTTTTAAACTGTAGGTATATGAAGTGTTCTCAGTAAGAGAACACATCACCTATATTCTTTGTCTGAGTGCTACAACTAATAATCAAGAACACATCAAACAATAGCTATCAAAGTCTGCAAAGATCAAGTTCTAAGAACGAAGACATATCTCAATGCTAATGCATTAGTCTGATCTTAGGTGTGTAGGGTAACATCTCGATCAATCTCAGCACGAAACTCTCTAAATTGCAATGTCTTCAAAATCACTTGGATTTAGTATTTGATTTTGACAAAAAAATTTTCGGAAGGTTTTGATCAGAATTTCAATGAGTTTTGAATGTTTTAAAAGTGTTTTGAGACAACGGAATGGTTCTTAAGTGTTAAAATATTTAGTTTTCCAAATTCGGGCTATCCAACACTTCGCCAAAATTTTTTCAAAAGGCAGTAGCCACTAATGGTGTTGATAGAACGCTGATAGGGTTGAATAATCAAAAATCTATTTTTCTTTAAAATTGCTTACTGCGCTATCCCTTTTGATAACTCGCTATAGGGCAGTTTCCGTGATCTTTCGATTTTTAGTAAAATGGGCAGTAGCGTCCTATAGGCTTTGATTGCACGCTGACAGAAATTCCGAAAAAGTTGAGCTGTCGGGTTTGTGTATATCGACCTGCAATACCATGCTATCCACGTCCGAGTAAGAAATCTCACATTTCTAACCAGAAAAATGTGGGCCCTTTCCCTTGCTCAATTTTTCGATTCCTTGCACAGTTTTGACTGGGAATCGTAGCTGAAACATTCTCTCCTAACACCTGGATGATTCCCATTGTGTCGCGCGGGAAAAACAACTTTAGATTAAACAATGTTTTGAATTCAAATCATTTCCTACTCTCTTGTTTTTTAACCTGCAACTTCTAATTTAATAAATTTCAAAGATACAACACACACGATTTTTGGAAGTTAGACTGAGCTTTCCAAAGAGTATTTCAAAAGAAGAAAGTTGTGATTCTTGCATTGCCAATAAAAGCTTCGACCTGAATGAAAATTGCAAACTGTCTTTAAGATAACCACATTGTTTAGCATGTTCTTTATTTTATCCCTTTTTTTCTGAGAATTTCAAAAGCTATCCATTGTTTTAAACTGTAGGTATATGAAGTGTTCTCAGTAAGAGAACACATCACCTATATTCTTTCTCTGAGTGCCACAACTAATCATCAAAAACACATCAAACAATAGCTATCAAAATCTACAAAGATCAAGCTCTAAGAACGAAGACATATCTTATTGCTAATGCATTAGTTTGATCTTAGGTGTGTAGGGTAACCTCTCGATCAATCTCAGCACGAAAACTCTCTAAATTGCAAAGTCTTCAAAATCACTTCGATTTAGTATTTGATTTTGACAAAATATTTTTTAGAAGGTTTTAATCATAATTTCAATGAGTTTTGAATGATTTAAAATTGTTTTGAGACAATGGAATGATTCTTAAGTGTTAAAATATTAATTTTTCCAAATTTTGACTATCCAACACTTCGCCAAAATTTTTCAAAAGGCAATAGCGCACTATCAGTGTTGATAGCACACTGATAGGGTTGGATAATCAAAAATCTATTTTTCTTGAAAATTGCCTACAGCGCGCTGTCCCTTTTGATAACTCGCTATAGGGCAATTGCCGTGATCTTTCGATTTTTAGTAAAATGGGCAATAGCGTCCTATAGGCCTTGATTGCACCCAATCGGAAAGTCCGAAAAAGTCGAGCTGTCGCGTTTGTGTATATCGACCTGCAATACCACGCTATGCACGTCGGAGTAAGCAATCTCACATTTCTAACGAGAAAAATGTGGGCCCTTTCCCTTGCTTAATTTTTCGATTCCTTGCACAGTTTTGACTGGCAATCGTAGCTGAAACATTCTCCACTAACACCTGGATGATTCCCATTGTGTCGCGCGGGAAAAACAACTTTAGATTAAATAATGTTTTGAATTCAAATCATTTCCTACTCTCTAGGTTTTTAACCTGCAACTTCTAATTTAATAAATTTCAAAGATACAACACACACGATTTTTGGAAGTTAGACTGAGCTTTCCAAAGAGTATTTCAAAAGAAGAAAGTTGTGATTCTTGCATTGCCAATAAAAATTGCAAACTGTCTTGAAGATAACCTCATTGTTTAGCAAGTTATTCATTTTATCCCTTTTTTTTTTGGATTTTCCAAAGCTATCCATTGTTTTAAACTATAGGTATATGAAGTGATCTCAGTAAGAGAACACATCACCTCTATTCTTTGTCTGAGTGCTACAACTAATCATTAAGAACAAATCAAGCAATAGCTATCAAAGTCTACAAAGATCAAGTTCTAAGAACGAAGACATATCTCAATGCTAATGCATTAGTCTGATCTTAGGTGTGTAGGGTAACCTCTCGATCAATCTCAGCACGAAAACTATCTAAATTGCAAAGTCTTCAAAATCACTTCGATTTAGTATTTGATTTTGACAAAATATTTTTAGGAAGGTTTTAATCATAATTTCATTGAGTTTTGAATGAGTTAAAAGTGTTTTGAGACAATGGAATGGTTTCTAAAGTGTTAAAATATTAGTTTTTTCAAATTCGGGCTATCCAGCACTTCGCCAAAATTTGTCAAAAAGCAATAGCGCACTATCAGTGTTGATAGCACGCTGATAGGGTTGGATAATCAAAAATCTATTTTTCTTGAAAATTGCTTACAGCGCTATCCCTTTTGATAACTCGCTATAGAGCAGTTGCCGTGATCTTTCGATTTTTAGTAGAATGGGCAATAGCGTTCTATAGGCCTTGATTGCACGCTATCGGAAAGTCCGAAAAAGTCAAGCTCTCTAGTTTGTGTGTATCGACCTGCAATAGCATGCTCCACGTTCGAGTCAGAAATCTCACATTTCTAACGAGAAAAATGTGGGCCCTTTCCCTTGCTCGATTTTTTGATTCCTTCCAAAGTTTTCACTGGGAATCGTAGCTGAAACATTCTCTACTAACACCTGGATGATTCCTATTGTGTCGCGCGGGAAAAACTACTTTGGATTAAACAATGTTTTGAATTCAAATCATTTCCTACTCTCTTGCTTTTCAACCTGTAACTGCTAATTTAATAAAACACTCATTCTCTAATTTTCAAAGATATAACACACACGATTTTTGGATGTTAGAGTGAGCTTTCCAATAAGTATTTCAAAAGAAGAAAGTTGTGATTCTTGCATTGCCAATAAAAATTGCAAACTGTATCTAAGAGAACCACATTGTTTAGCAAGTTCTTCATTTTATTCCTTTTTTTCTGAGATTTGCAAAAGCTATCCATTGTTTTAAACTGTAGGTATATGAAGTGTTCTCACTAAGAGAACACATCACCTATATTCTTTGTCTGAGTGCTACAACTAATAATCAAGAACACATCAAACAATAGCTATCGAAGTCTACAAAGATCAAGTTCTAAGAACGAAGACATATCTCAATGCTAATGCATTAGTTTGATCTTAGGTGTGTAGGGTAACCTCTCGATCAATCTCAGCACGAAAACTCTCTAAATTGCAAAGTCTTCAAAATGACTTGGATTTAGTATTTGATTTTGACAAAATATTTTTAGGAAGGTTTTAATCATAATTTCATTGAGTTTTGAATGACTTAAAAGTGTTTTGAGACAATGGAATGGTTTCTTAAACGTTAAAATATTAGTTTTTTCAAATTCGGGCTATCCAGAACTTCGCCAAAATTTTTCAAAATGCAATAGCGCACTATCAGTGTTGATAGCACGCTGATAGGGTTGGATAATCAAAAATCTATATTTCTTGAAAATTGCCTACAACGCGCTATCCCTTTTGATAACTTGCTATAAAGCAGTTGCCGTGATCTTTCGATTTTTAGTAAAATGGCAATAGCATTCTATTGGCCTTGATTGCACGCTATCGGAAAGTCCAAAAAACTCGGGCTCTCGGGTTTGTTTATATCGACCTGCAATAGCATGCTATCCACGTCCGAGTTAGAAATCTCACATTTCTAACGAGAAAAATGTGGGCCCTTGCCCTTGCTCGATTTTTCGATTCCTTGCACAGTTTTGACTGGGAGTCGTTGCAGAAACATTCTCAAATAACACCTCGATGATTCCCATTGTGTCCCACGGGAAAAACAACTTTAGATTAAACAATGTTTTGAATTCAAATCATTTCCTACTCTCTTGCTTTTTAACCTATAACTGCTAATTTAATAAAACACTCATTCTCTAATTTTCAAAGATACAACACACGCAATTTTTGGAAGTTAGACTGAGCTCTCCAAAGAGTATTTCAAAAGAAGAAAGTCGTGACTCTTGCATTGCCAATAAAAGGTGCGACCTGAATTAATATTGCAAACTATCTTGAAGATAACCTCATTGTTTTGCAAGTTCTTCATTTTATCCCTTTTTTTTCTGAGATTTTCAGAAGCTTTCCATTATTTTAAACTTTAGGTATATGAAGTGTTCTCTGTAAGAGAACACATCACCTATATTCTTTCTCTTAGTGCTACAACTAATCATTAAGAACACATCAAACAATAGCTATCAAAATCTACATAGATCAAGCTCTAAGAACGAAGACATATCTTAATGCTAATGCATTAGTTTGATCTTAGGTGTGTAGGGTAACCTCTCGATCAATCTCAGCACGAAAACTCTCTAAATTGCAATGTCTTCAAAATCACTTGGATTTAGTATTTGATTTTGACAAAATATTTTTCGGAAGGTTTTAATCAGAATTTCAATGAGTTTTGAATGTTTTAAAAGTGTTTTGAGACAACGGAATGGTTCTTAAGTGTTAAAATATTAAGTTTTCCAAATTCGGGCTATCCAACACTTCGCCAAAATTTTTTCAAAAGGCAATAGCGCACTATAGGTGTTGATAGCACGCTGATAGGGCTGAATAATCAAAAATCTATTTTCCTTGAAATCTCCTTACTGCACTATCCCTTTTGATAACTCGCTCTAGAGCAGTTGCCGTGATCTTTCGATTTTTAGTAAAATGGGAAATAGCGTTCTATAGGCCTTGATTGCACGCTATCGGAAAGTCCGAAAAAGTCAAGCTCTCGAGTTTGTGTGTATCGACCTGCAATAGCGTGCTATCCACATTCGAGTCAGAAATCCCACATTTCTAACGAGAAAAATGTGGGCCCTTTCCCATGCTCGATTTTTCGGTTCCTTGCACAGTTTTGACTGGGAGTCATTGCGGAAACAATCTCAACTAACACCTCGATGATTCCCATTGTGTCGCACGGGAAAAACAACTTTATATTAAACAATGTTTTGAATTCAAATCATTTCCTACTCTCTTGCTTTTTAACCTGTAACTGCTAATTTAATAAAACACTCATTCTCTAATTTTAAAAGATACAACACACACGATTTTTGGAAGTTGGACTAAGCTCTCCAAAGAGTATTTCAAAAGAAGAAAGTTGTGACTCTTGCATTGCCAATAAAAGCTTCGACCTGAATGAAAATTGCAAACTGTCCTGAAAATAACCACATTGTTTAGCAAGTTCTTCATTTTATCCCTTTTTTCTTAGATTTTCAAAAGCTATCCATTGTTTTAAACTATAGGTATATGAAGTGTTCTTAGTAAGAGAACACATCACCTATATTCTTTCTCTGAGCGCAACAACTAATCATCAAAAACACATCAAGCAATAGCTATCAAAATCTCCAAAGATCAAGCTCTAAGAACGAGGACATATCTTAATGCTAATGCATTAGTTTGATCTTAGGTGTGGAGGGTAACCTCTCGAACAATCTCAGCACGAAAACTCTCTAAATTGCAAAGTCTTCAAAATCACTTGGATTTAGTATTTGATTTTGACAAAATATTTTTCGAAAGGTTTTAATCATAATTTCTAAGAGTTTTGAATGATTTAAAGTTGTTTTGAGACAATGGAATGGTTCTTAAGTGTTAAAATATTAATTTTTCCAAATTCTAGGTATCCAGCACTTCGCCAAAATTTTTGAAAAGGCAATAGCGCACTATCAGTGTTGATTGCACGCTGATAGGGTTGGATAATCAAAAATCTATTTTTCTTGAAAATTGCCTACAACGCGCTATCCCTTTTGATAACTCGCTATAGTGAAGTTGCCGCGATCTTTCGATTTTTAGTAAAATGGGCAATAGCGTTCTATGAGCCATGATTGCACGCTATGGGAAAGTCCGAAATAGTCGAGCTCTCGGGTTTGTGTATATCGACCTGCAATACCATGTTATCCACGTCCGAGTAAGAAATCTCACATTTCTAACGAGAAAAATGTGGGCCCTTTCCCTTGCTCGATTTTTCGATTCCTTGCACAGTTTTGACTGGGAATCGTAGCTGAAACATTCTCCACTAACACCTAGATGATTCCCATTGTGTCGGGCAGGAAAAACAAGTTTAGATTAAACAATGTTTTGAATTCAAATCATTTCCTACTCTCTAGGTTTTTAACCTGTAACTTCTAATTTAATAAAACACTCATTCTCTAATTTTCAAAGATACAACACACACGATTTTTGGAAGTCAGACAGAGCTTTCCATAGAGTATTTCAAAAGAAGAAAGTCGTGATTCTTGCATTGGCAATAAAAATTGCAAACTGTCTTGACGATAACCTCATTGTTTAGCAAGTTCTTCATTTTATCCCTTTTTTTTTTGAGATTTTCAAAAGCTATCCATTGTTTTAAACTATAGGTATATGAAGTGTTCTAAGTAAGAGAACACATCACCTATATTCTTTGTCTGAGTGCTACAACTAATCCTCAAGAACACATCAAACAATAGCTATCAAAGTCTGCAAAGATCAAGTTCATTAGTTTGATCTTAGGTGTGTAGGGTAACCTCTCGATCAATATCAGCGCGAAAACTCTCTAAATTGCAAAGTCTTCAAAATCACTTGGATTTAGTATTTGATTTTGACAAAAAAAATTTCAGAAGGTTTTAATCATAATTTCAATGAGTTTTGAATGATTTAAAAGTGTTTTGAGACAACGGAATGGTTCTTAAGTGTTAAAATATTTATTTTTCCAAATTCGGGCTATCCAACACTTCGCCAAAATTTTTCATAAAGCAATAGCTCACTATCAGTGTTGATAGCACGCTGATAGAGTTGAATAATAAAAAATCTATAGTTCTTGAAAATTGCTTACAGCGCTATCCCTTTTGATAATTCGCTATAGAGCAGTTGTCGTGAACTTTTGATTTTTAGTAAAATGGGCAATAGTGTGCTATAGGCCTTGATTGCATGCTATCGGAAAGTCTGAAAAACACGAGCTCTCGGGTTTTTGTATATCGACCTGCAATAGCATGCTATCCACGTCCGAGTTAGAAATCTCACATTTCTAACGAGAAAAATGTGGGCCCTTTCCCTTGCTCGATATTTCGATTCCTTGCACAGTTTTGACTGGTAATCGTAGCTGAAACATTCTCCACTAACACCTGGATGATTCCCATTGTGTCGAGCGGGAAAAAACAAGTTTAGATTAAACAATGTTTTGAATTCAAATCATTTCCTACTCTCTTGCACTTTAACCTGCAACTGCTAATTTAATAAAACACTCATTCTTTAATTTTCAAAAATACAACACACCCGATTCTTGCAAGTTAGACTGAGCTTTCCAAAGAGTATTTCAAAAGAAGAAAGTCGTGATTCTTGCATTGCCAATAAAAGCTTCGACCTGAATTAAAATTGGAAACCGTCTTGAAGATAACCTCATTTTTTAGCAAGTTCTTCATTTTATCCTTTTTTTTCTGAGATTTTGAAAAGCTATCCATTGTTTTAAACTATAGGTATATGAAGTGTTCTCAGTAAGAGAACACATCACCTATATTCTTTGTCTGAGTGCTACAACTAATCATAAAGAACACATCAAATAATAGCTATCAAAGTCGACAACGATCAAGTTCTAAGAACGAAGACATATCTCAATGCTAATGCATTACTTTGATCTTAGGTGTGTAGGGTAACCTCTCGATTAATCTCAGCACGAAAACTTTCTAAATTGCAAAGTCTTCAAAATCACTTGGAATTAGTATTTGATTTTGACAAAATATTTTTAGGAAGGTTTTAATCATAATTTCACTGAGTTTTGAATGATTTAAAAGTGTTTTGAGACAATGGAATGGTTTCTTAAGTGTTAAAATATTAATTTTTCCAAATTGGGGCTATCCAGCACTTCGCCAAAATTTTTCAAAAGGCAATAGCGCACTATCAGTGTTGATAGCACGCTGATAGGGTTGAATAATCAAAAATCTATTTTTCTTGAAAATTGCCTACAGCGCGCTATCCCTTATGATAACTCGCTATAGAGCAGTTGCCCTGATCTTTCGATTTTTAGTAAAATGGGCAATAGTGTGTTATAGGCCTTGATTGCATGCTATCGGAAAGTCTGAAAAATGCGAGCTCTCGGGTTTGTGTATATCGACCTGCAACAGCATGCTATCCACGTCCGAGCTAGAAATCTCACATTTCGAACGAGAAAAATGTGGGCCCTTTCCCTTGCTCGATATTTCGATCCCTTGCACAGTTTTGACTGGTAATCGTAGCTGAAACATTCTCCACTAACACCTGGATGAGTGCCATTGTGTCGCGCGGGAAAACCAAGTTTAGATTAAACAATGTTTTGAATTCAAATCATTTCCTACTCTCTTGCAGTTTAACCTGCAACTTCTAATTTAATAAAACACTCATTCTCTAATTTTCAAAGATACAACACACACGATTTTTGGAAGTTAGACTGAGCTCTGCAAAGAGTATTTCAAAAGAAGAAAGTCGTGATTCTTGCATTGTCAATAAAAGCTTCGACTTGAATTAAAATTGCAAACCGTCTTGAAGATAATCTCATTGTTTAGCAAGTTCTTCATTTTATCCCTTTTTTCTGAGATTTTCAGAAGCTATCCATTGTTTTAAACATTAGGTATATGAAGTGTTCTCAGTAAGAGAACACATCACCTATATTCTTTCTCTTAGTGCTACAACTAATCATCAAGAACACATCAAACAATAGCTATCAAAGTCGACAAAGATCAAGCTCTAACAACGAAGACATATCTCAATGCTAATGCATTAGTTTGATCTTAGGTTTGTAGGGTAACCTCTCGATCAATCTCAGCACGAAAACTCTCTAAATTGCAAAGTCTTCATAATCACTTGGATTTAGAATTTATATTTCACAAAATATTTTTAGGAAGGTTTTAATCATAATTTCATTGAGTTTTGAATGATTTAAAAGTGTTTTGAGACAAAGGAATGGTTTCTTAAGTGTTAAAATATTAATTTTTCCAAATTCGGGCTATCCAGCACTTCGCCAAAATTTTTCAAAAGGCAATAGCGCACTATCAGTGTTGATAGCACGCTGATAGGGTTGAATAATCAAAAATCTATTTTTCTTGAAAATTGCTTACAGCGCTATCCCTTTTGATCATTCGCTATAGAGCAGTTGCCATGATCTTTCAATTTTTAGTAAAATGGGCAATAACGTGTTATAGGCCTTGATTGCATGCTATCGGAAAAGCCTGAAAACACAAGCTCTCGGGTTTGTCTATATCGACCTGCAATAGCATGATATCCACGTCCGAGTTAGAAATCTCACATTTCTAACGAGAAAAACATGGGCCCTTTCCCTTGCTCTATTTTTCTTTTCCTTGCACAGTTTCGACTGGGAATCGTAGCTGAAACATTCTCTACTAACACCTAGATGATTCGCATTGTGTCGCACGAGCAAAACAACTTTAGATTAAACAATGTTTTGAATGCAAATCATTTCCTACTGTCTTGCTCTTTAACCTACAACTGCTAATTTAATAAAACACTCATTCTCTAATTTTCAAAGATACAACACACCCGATTTTTGCAAGTTAGACTGAGCTTTCCAAAGAGTATTTCAAAAGAAGAAAGTCGTGATTCTTGCATTGCCAATAAAAGCTTCGACCTGAATTAAAATTGGAAACAGTCTTGAAGATAACCTCATTGTTTAGCAAGTTCTTCATTTTATCCCTTATTTTCTGTGATTTTCATTAGTTGTCCATTGTTTTAAACTGTAGGTATATGAAGTGTTCTCAGTAAGAGAACACATCACCTATATTCTTTCTCTGAGTGCTACAACTAATCATCAAAAACACATCAAACAATAGCTATCAAACTCTTCAAAGATTAAGCTCTAAGAACGAAGACATATCTCAATGCTAATGCATTAGTTTGATCTTAGGTGTGTAGGGTAACCTCTCGATCAATCTCAGCACGAAAACTCTCTAAATTGCAAAGTCTTCAAAATCACTTGGATTTAGAATTTCATTTTCACAAAATATTTTTTTAATCATAATTTCATTGAGTTTTGAATGTTTTAAAAGTGTTTTGAGACAACGGAATGGTTCTTAAGTGTTAAAATATTAATTTTTCCAAATTCGAGCTATCCAACACTTCGCCAAAATTTTTTCAAAAGGCAACAGCGCACTATCTGTGTTGATAGCACGCTGATAGGGTTGAATAATCAAAAATCAATTTTTCTTGAAAATTGCTTACATCGCTATCCCTTTTGATAATTCACTATAGAGCAGTTGTCGTGATCTTTCGATTTTTAGTAAAATGGGCAATAGCGTTCTATAGGCCTTGATTGCACGCTATGGGATAGTCCAAAAAAGTCAAGCTTTCGAGTTTGTGTGTATCGACCTGCAATAGAATGTTATCCACGTCCGAGTTATAAATCTCACATTTCTAACGGGAAAAATGTGGGCCATTTCCCTTGCTCGAAATTTTGATTCCTTGCACAGTTTTGACTGGTAATCGTAGCTGAAACATTCTCCACTAACACCTGGATGAGTGCCATTGTGTCGCGCGGGAAAAACAAGTTTAGATTAAACAATGTTTTGAATTCAAATCATTTCCTACTCTCTTGTTTTTTAACCTGCAACTTCTAATTTAATAAAACACTCATTCTCTAATTTTCAAAGATACAACACACACGATTTTTGGAAGTTAGACTGAGCTTTCCAAAGAGTATTTCAAAAGAAGAAAGTCGTGATTTTTGCATTATCAATAAAAGCTTCGACCTGAATCAAAATTGCGAACTGTCCGGAAGATAACCTCATTGTTTAGCATGTTCTTCATTTTATCCCTTTTTTGCTGAGATTTTCAAAAGCGATCCCTTGTTTTAAACTGTAGGTATACAAAGTGTTCTCTGTAAGACAACGCATCACCTATATTCTTTCTCTGAGTGCTACAACTAATCATCAAGAACACATCAAACAATACCTATCAAAATCTACAAAGATCAAGCTCTAAGAACGAAGACATATCTCAATGCTAATGCATTAGTTTGATCTTAGGTGTGTAGGGTAACCTCTCAATCAATCTCAGCACGAAAACTCTCTAAATTACAAAGTCTTCAAAATCACTTCATTTAGTATTTGATTTTGACAAAATATTTTTCGGAAGGTTTTAATCATAATTTCAATGAGCTTTGAATGATTTAAAAGTGTTTTGAGACAATAGAATGGTTCTTAAGTGTTAAAATATTAATTTTTCCAAATTCGGGCTATCCGGCACTTTGCCAAATTTTTTCCAAAGGCAATAGCGCACTATCAGTGTTGATAGCACGCTGATTGGGTTGAATAATCAAAAATCTATTTTTCTTTAAAATTGCCAACAACGCTCTCCCTTTTGATAACTCGCTATAGAGAAGTTGTCGTGATCTTTCGATTTTTTGCAAAATGGCCAATAGCGTGCTATAGGTCTTGATTGCACGCTATCGAAAAATCCGAAAAACTCGAGCTCCCGGGTTTCTGTATATCGACTTGCAGAAGCTTGCTATCCACGTCCGAGTTAGAAATCTCACATTTCTAATGGGAAAAACGTGGGCTCTTTCCCTTGCTCGATTTTTTGATTCCTTGAACAGTTTTGACTGGGAATCGTAGCTGAATCATTCTCCACTAACACCTGGATGATTCCCATTGTGTCGCACGGGCAAAACAACTTTAGATTAAACAATGTTTTGAATTCAAATCATTTCGTACTCTCTTGCTCTTTAACCTGCAACTGCTTATTTAATAAACACTCATTCTCTCATTTTCATGGATACCACACACCTGATTTTTGCAAGTTAGACTGAGCTTTCCAAAGAGTACTTCAAAAGAAGAAAGTCGTGATTCTTGCATTGCCAATAAAAGCTTCGACCTGAATCAAAATTGCAAATTGTCTTGAAGATAACCTCATCGTTTAGCAAGTTCTTCATTTGATCCATTTTTTGCTGAGATTTTCAAAAGCTATCCATTGTTTTAAATTGTACGTATATGAAGTGTTCTCTGTAAGAGAACACATCACCTATATTCTTTGCTGAGTGCTACAACAAATCATCAAGAACACATCAAACAATAGCTATCAAAATCTACAAAGATCAAGCTCTAAGAACGAAGTCATATCTCAATGCTAACGCATTACTTTGATCTTAGGTGTGTAGGGTAACCTCTCGATCAATCTCAGCACGAAAACTCTCTGAAATGCAAAGTCTTCAAAATCACTTGGATTTAGTATTTGATTTTGAGAAAATATTTTTCAGAAGGTTTTGATCATAATTTCAATGAGTTTTGAATGATTTAAAAGTGTTTTGAGACAATGGAATGGTTCTTAAGTGTTAAAATAATAATTTTTCCGAATTAGGGATATCCAGCAGTTCGCGAAATTTTTTCCAAAGGCAATGGCGCACTATCAGTGTTTGTAGCATGCTGATAGGGTTTAATACTCAAAAATCTATTTTTCTTGTAAATTGCCAACAACGCGCTATCGCTTTTGATAACTCGCTACAAAGCAGTTGCCACGATCTTTCAAGTTTTAGTAAAATGGGCATTAGCGTGCTATAGGACTTGATTGCACGCTATCGGAAAGTCCGAAAAACTCGAGCTCTCGGGTTTGTGTATATCAACCTACAATAGCTTGCTATCCACGTCCAAGTTAGAAATCTCACATTTCTAACGAGGAAAATGTGGGCCCTTTCCCTTGCTCGATTTTTCGATTCCTTGCATAGTTCTGACTGGGAATCGTTGCTGAAACATTCTCCACTAACACCTAGATGATTCCTATTGTGTCGCACGGGAAAAACAACTTTAGATTAAACAATGTTTTGAATTCAAATCATTTCCTACTCTCTTGCTTTTTAACCCGCAACTGCTAATTTAAAAAAACACTCATTCTCTAATTTTCAAAGATACAACACACACGATTTTTGGAAGTTAAACTGAGCTCTCCAAACAGTTTTTCAAAAGAAGAAAGTCGTGATTCTTGCATTGCATTCTTGCATTGCCAATAAAAGCTTCGACTTGAATCGAAATTGCAAACTGTCTTGAAGATAACCTCATGGTTTAGCAACTTCTTTATTTTATCCCTTTTTTTCTGAGATTTTCAAAACCTATCCATTGTTTTAAACTGTAGGTATATGAAGTATTCTCAGTAAGAAAACACATCACGTATATTCTTTCTCTGAGTGCTACAACTAATCATCAAAAACACATCAAACAATAGCTATCAAAGTCTACAAAGATCAAGCTCTAAGAACGAAAACAAAGCTCAACGCTAATGCATTAGTTTGATCTTAGGTGTGTAGGGTAACCTCTCTATCAATCTCAGCACGAAAACTCTCTAAATTGCAAAGTCTTCAAAATCACTTGGCTTTAGTACTTGATTTTGACAAAATATTTTTCGGATGGTTTTAATCACAATTTCAATGAGTTTTTAATTATTTAAAAGTGTTTTGAGACAATAGAATGGTTCTTAAGTGTTCAAATATTATTTTTTCCAAAATCGAGCTATTCAGCACTTTGCCAAAAGTTTTCAAAGGGCAATAGCGCACTATCAGGGTTGATAGCACGTTGATAGGGTTGAATAATCAAAAATCAATTTTTTTCAAAATTGCCTACAACGCGCTCTCCCTTTTGATAACTCGCTATAAAGCAGTTGCCATGATCTTTCAATTTATAGTAAAATGGGCAATAGCGTGCTATAGGACTTGATTACACGCTATCGGAAAGTCCGAAAAACACGAGCTCTCGGGTTTGTGTGTATCTACCTGCAATAACTTGCTATCCACGTCCGAGTTAGAAATCTCACATTTCTATTAGGAAAAACGTGGGCCCTTTCCCTTGCTCGATTTTTCTACTCCTTGCACGATTTTGACTGGGAATCGTAGCTGAAACGTTTTCCACTAGTACCTAGATGATTCCCATTGTGTCGCACGGGCAAAATAACTTTAGATTAAACAATGATTTGAATTCAAATCATTCCCTACTCTCTTGCTCTTTAACCTGCAACTGCTAATTTAATAAAACACTCATTCTCTAGTTTTCAAGGATACTACGCACCCGATTATTGCAAGTTAGACCGAGCTTTCCAAAAAGTACTTCAAAGGAAGAAAGTCGTGATTCTTGCATTGCCAATAAAAGCTTCGACCTGAATCAAAATTGCAAACTGTTTTGAAGGTAACCTCATTGTTTAGCAAGTTCTTCATTTTATCCCTTTTTCGCTGAGATTTTCAAAAGCTATCGATTGTTTTAAACTGTACGTATATGAAGTGTTCTCAGTAAGAGAACACATCACCTATATTCTTTCTCTAAGTGCTACAACTAATCATCAAGACCACATCAAAGAATAGCTGTCAAAGTCTACAAAGATCAAGCTCTAAGAATGAAGACATATCTCAATGCTAATGCGTTAGTTTGATCTTAGGTGTGGAGGGTAACCTCTCGATCAATCTCAAAACATAAACTCTCTAAATTGCAAAGTCGTCAAAATCACTTGAATTTAGTTCTTGATTTTGCCAAAATATTTTTCAAAAGGTTTTAATCATAATTTCAATGAGTTTTTAATTATTTAAAAGTGTTTTGAGACAATGGAATGGTTCTTAAGTGTTAAAATATTATTTTTTCCAAAATCGGGCTATCTAGCACTTTGCCAAATTTTTTCCAAAGGCAATAGCGCACTAGCAGTGTTGATAGCACGCTGATAGGGTTGAATAATCAAAAATCTATTTTTCTTCAAAATTGCCAACAACGCTATCCCTTTTGATAACTCGCTATAGAGCAGTTACCGTGATCTTTCGATTTTTAGCAAAATGGGCAATAGCGTGCTATAGGACTTGATTGCACGCTATCGAAAAGTCCGAAAAACTCGAGCTCTCGGGTCTCTGTATATCGACCTGCAATAGCTTGCTATCCACGTCCGAGTTAGAAATCTCACATTTCTATCAGGAAACAATTGCGCACTATCAGTGTTTGTAGCATGCTGATAGGGTTGAAAACTCAAAAATATACTTTTCTTGTAAATTGCCAACAGCGCGCTATCCCTTTTGATAACTCGCTACAGAGCAGTTGCCACGATCTTTCAATTTTTAGTAAAATGGGCAATAGCATGCTATAGAACTTGATTGCACGCTATCGGAAAGTCTGAAAAACTCGAGCTCTCGGGTTTGTGTATATCGACCTGCAATAGCTTGTTGTCCTCGTCCGAGTTAGAATTCTCACGTTTCCAACGAGGAAAATGTGGGCCCTTTTCCTTGCTCGATTTTTTGATTCCTTGCATAGTTTTGACTGGGAAACAAAGCTGAAACATTCTCCACTAACACCTAGATGATTCCTATTGTGTCGCATGGGAAAAACAACTTTAGATTCAACAATGTTTTGAATTCAAATCATTTCCTACTCTCCTGCTTTTTAACCCGCAACTGCTAATTTAAAAAAAACACTCATTCTCTAATTTTCAAAGATACAACACAAATGATTTTTGGAAGTTAGACTGAGCTCTCCAAAGAGTATTTCAAAAGAAGAAAGTCGTGATTCTTTACTTTATCCCTTTTTTTCTGAGATTTTCAAAAGCTATCCATTGTTTTAAACTGCAGGTATATGAAGTATTCTCAGTAAGAAAACACATCACCAACATTCTTTCTCTGAGTGCTACAACTAATCATCAAAAACACATCAAACAATAGCTGTCAAAGTCTACAAAGATCACGCTCGAAAAACGAAAACAGAGCTCAATGCTAATGCATTAGTTTGATCTTAGGTGTGTAGGGTAACCTCTCTATCAATCTCAGCACGAAAACTCTCTAAATTGCAAAGTCTTCAAAATTAGTTGGATTTAATACTTGATTTTGACAAAATATTTTTCGAAAGGTTTTAATAACAATTTCAATGAGTTTTTAATTATTTAAAAGTGTTTTGAGACAATGGAATGGTTCTTAAGTGTTAAAATGTTACTTTTTCCAAAATCGGGCTATCCAGCACTTTGCCAAAAATCTTCAAAAGGAAATAGCGCACTATCTGTGTTGATGGCACGTTGATAAGGTTGAATAATCAAAAATCAATTTTTTTTCAAAATTACCTACAACGCGCTATCCCTTTTGATAACTCGCTATAAAGCAGTTGCCATGATCTTTCATTTTTTTGGTAAAATGGGCAATAGCGTGCTATAGGACTTGATTGCACGCTATCAAAAAGTCCAAAAAACTCGGGCTCTCGGGTCTGTGTGTATCGATCTGCAATAGCTTGCTATCCACGTTCGAGTTAGAAATCTCACATTTCTATCAGGAAAAACGTGGGCCCTTTCCCTTGCTCGGGTATTCTACTCCTTGCACGGTTTTGACTGGGAATCGTAGCTGAAACGTTCTCCACTAAAACCTAGATGATTCCCGTTGTGTCGCACGGGCCAAATAACTTTAGCTTAAACAATGTTTTGTATTCAAATCATTTCCTACTCTCTTGCTCTTTAACCTGCAACTGCTAATTTAATAAAACACTCATTCTCTAATTTTCAAGGATACTACACACCCGATTTTTGCAAGTTAGACTGAGCTTTCCAAAGAGTACCTCAAAGGAAGAAAGTCCTGATTCTTGCATTGCCAATAAAAGCTTCGACCTGAATCAAAATTGCAAACTGTTTTGAAGATAACCTCATTGTTTAGCAAGTTCTTCATTTTATCCCATTTTTGCTGAGATTTTCAAAAGCTATCCATTGTTTTAAACTGTACGTATATGAAGTGTTCTCTGTAAGAGAACACATCACCTATATTCTTTCTCTGAGTGCTACAACTAATCATCAACAGCACATCAAACAATAGCTATCAAAATCTACAAAGATCAATATCTAAGAACGAAGACATTTCTCAATGCTAATGCATTAGTTTGATCTTAGGTGTGTAGGGTAACCTCTCGATCAATCTCAGCACGAAAACTCTCTAAATTGCAAAGTCTTCAAAATCACTTGGATTTAGTATTTGATTTTGAGAAAATATTTTTCGGAAGGTTTTAATCATAATTTCAATCAGTTTTGAATGATTTAAAAGTGTTTTGAGACAATGGAATGGTTCTTAAGTGTTAAAATAGTAATTTTTCCGAATTCAGGCTATCCAGCAGTTCGCCAAATTTTTTCCAAAGGCAATGGCGCACTATCAGTGTTTGTAGCATGCTGATAAGGTTGAATACTCAAAAATCTATTTTTCTTGTAAATTGCCAACAACGTGATATCCCTTTTGATAACTCGCTACAGAGTAGTTGCCACGATCTTTCAATTTTTAGTAAAATGGGCAATAGCGTGCTATAGGACTTGATTGCACGCTATCCGAAAGTCCGAAAAACTCGACCTCTCGGGTTTGTGTATATCGACCTGCAATAGCTTGCTATCCATGTCCGAGTTAGAAATCTCACATTTCTAACAGGAAAAATGTCACGACCCACTATACGTGACGTCATGACCGGCACGGGAACCTCCGAGTATACCCTCCGTCGGTACACCCGACGTCCCGTCAGCCTAAAATACATATACGAATCCCTAAAAAGAAATGAAAGTACATCATTAACAACCAACTATCATGATCATAATGAAATAAAATATTACTTCTCTAAAGTTTTACAAACATAAAATTCCAGAGTCTTCAAAATGATACAAAACCCAACACATCCCAACTATGTGGTAAATATACAATTACTAGGTGTTATCATGTACATAATTATCAAATTACAAAACTAAATGTACAACACCTACATGAAACTAAAACAAGGGATGCTCCGCAGTCAAGCCTTCCCTTTTCCTTTTCTATCAGATCCTGAAAGAAGATGGTGAGATGTGAGCTACAGCCAGCTCAGTGAATGTTATTTACAAGTGGCATATACGTGCATTTATAAAACATGGTAAGATCATAAAACAATTGAAATATCATGATGGCGAAATATATTACATACATGCTAACATAATGCATCAAGTCATACATAAGACGATGCATAACATTATGTAGTCATGCTCATGCAATCCTAACACCTCCTGAGTATGGGGGTTTCAAGGCCTGGTGCGCGACACACAACGCCCGAACACACACACACAATACTCGTATTCTAATAGGGTTTATGGGGTCGTGCAGCACGTAGGATTAATTTAAACAAACCTACCCATACACAAGGCATAAAACCCTCTGCCAGGTACACAACTGGGATCGCCGCTAGACTTACGAGAATTTCCAAAAAGAGGAAATTCCAACTAGGGGCCTCTACCCAAATTGTCGTCCCAATGAATTGTGCTCAAATGAATTTCATGGAATATTAAAACATGCATACCATTATACATAAGCATTTAAAACATTTCTATAATACAATGCCACATATAAATAATCCAAAAGTAAAAGAACACTCACTCTTGATTGGCTAAGTCTAGCCAATCCAATTGCCAAAACTCTCCAATTGACTAAACGGGTTCAAGGTCAATCACAAGACCTGGAAATAACATGGTTCACACAACTGAAAATCAGTCATAAAGTGTGTCAAAACCCCATGTTCAAACTCAATCTAAAGTAAATTAGATTCTAAATTGATTACCCCCTTGAGCCAACTTCCATATTGCCCAACTTGATCATTTAGACTCAATTAAACTAAGATTGACCTAAATTGAATGTAATTAGGGTGATCCCATGATCCAACTACTAATATACATGAAATTCAATTATAATTAGGGTCAATTAGACTATACATCAAGTCAATTTCTTCAATTGACTAAGTCTTGGTCAAAATCCCCAATTAGGCCAATATAAAACATAGGTCAAAATGAACTAAGTCATATCAATTTAACATAGGTTCTAACATTTCAAACCCATGATTCTACTTAATTTGGGTCCAATTAAACAATCCCCAAGTCAATTTCATAAATTGACTTGATTTGGGTGAAAAGTTCCAATTTGGGCAAAATCCCCAAATTACATGCAACATTGCCAAAGTACATGAAAAATGTCAAATACTTAGCCTAGATCAAAATTAGTCAATCTTAGGGTATTCATTATGTGAACCCACTGAATTCAATCATCAAACAACTCTAATCATGTCCAATTAGACCTACATTGCATAATTTTTCAGATTTTATATCAAGAGCATCAAAAGCCCCAAATCTGGAAATTTTCACACATATGCCCTATTGCCAATTTTACACTAGGCCACCATGTTCAACCATTAATTTTACTGATCTTGCAACATGGAATCATCCACAATGGCCACTAGATCAACATAGTTGACATGCAAACATTTTGAAAAAGTCTAAGGCCATAAACTAAGTATAGGTCATTTGAACTAAACCTTCCAATTTCTTGCTAGAAATTGGGGCTTTCACCATTAGTGTACTCCTTACACACTCTAATCACACATATGTGATATGCAAGACTCAACTCCAACTTTGTTCTTCCACCCATCCAAGGTTCATCACAATGCATGCATCAAAATGAAACCCTCATGCTCAAAATAAAGCTATCATGCAACTAATAGAGAGATTCAAGGAAGAAATGGAGGAAAAATACAAATCTTAAGGTGTTCTTGAGCAAGAAACCACCAAACCCTAACTTTCCTCTCCTTTTCTCCTCTCCAGCTCCTTTCTCTCTTTCCTGGCTGAGAAATGAGCAAATGAGCCTCAAATCCCGTTTTGGTTGCTTAAATAGATAAGCTTAGGCCCACAACTAAAAGTTGCCAAAACTATCAAAAGCCCAGATTTCCTGTTACAATACTTTCACTTAGATAGTCCATTGTTTACAAAATACGCACGAGTTTAACATCTTAACCGTTACAACGTTGAATGAGTAAGTTATCAACATTCTGGTAAACTTTAGGATCAATCCAACAGTGGGATTAAGAGATCTAACTGTTTGATCAAAACTGCGCAAGAAAATCCCAGAATCCGTGAATCAGTGTTTTGGGTCTTATAACTCAAATTACGTAACTCCAATTAAGATCTTCACCGTTTATAATGAAGATATATCATATAAGAATGAGCTGACCAAATTTCAGCCCAATCAGACAACGGATCTACGAGATAAAACCATTGATGTAAGTTGTGACAGAAATAGAAAGCTTTACTGGATCCAAAACACCGTTTTCGAAATGTTTTGACGTCGAACGGGTCTCTGATGGTTCCGAAATTTCATGCGTACCCTTTATGACCTAAAATCATGCAAACACACTCGAACTTACATACTTCGAGCATCAAAATACACATACACATACGTATACAAATACGTATACGGGTACACTATGGGTCAAAATGACGTCACCTAAAGGCACGGGTGCTACAAAAAACGTGGGCCCTTTCCCTTGCTCGACTTTTCTATTCCTTGCACGGTTTTGACAGGGAATCGTAGCTGAAACATTCTCCACCCAGACCTAGATGATTCCCATTGTGTCGCACGGGCAAAACAACTTTAGATTAAACGTTATTTTGAATTCAGAATAATTTCCTACTCTCTTGCTCTTTAACCTGCAACTGCAAATTTAATAAAACACTCATTCTCTAATTTTCAAACATACAACACACCCGATTTTTGGAAGTTAGACTGAGCTTTCCAAAGAGTATTTCAGCTAGAAGAAAGTCGTGATTCTTGCATTGCCAATAAACACTTCGACCTGAATCAAAATTGCAAACTGTCTTGAAGATAACCTCATTGTTTAGCAAATTATTTATTTTATCCCTTTTTTTCCGAGATTTTTAAAAGCTATCCATTGTTTTAAACTGTAGGTATATGAAGTATTCTTAGTAAGAAAACACGTCACCTATATTCTTTCTCCGAGTGCTACAACTAATTATCAAAAACACATCAAACAATAGCTATCAAAGTCTACAAAGATCAAGTTTTAAGAACGAAAACATATCTCAATGCTAATGCATTAGTTTGATCTTAGGTGTGTAGGGTAACCTCTCTATCAATCTCAGGGCGAAAACTCTCTAAATTGCAAAGTCTTCAAAATCACTTGGATTTAGTACTTGATTTTGACAAAATATTTTTCGGAAGGTTTTAATCACAATTTTAATGAGTTTTTAATTATTTAAAAGTGTTTTGAGACAATGGAATGGTTCTTAAGTGTTATAATATTATTTTTTTCCAAAATCGGGCTATCCAACACTTTGCCAAATTTTTTCCAAAGGCAATAGCACACTAGCAGTGTTGATAGCAAGCTGATAGGGTCGAATAATCAAAAATCTATTTTTCTTCAAAATTGCCAACAACACTATCCCTTTTGAGAACTCGCTATAGAGCAGTTACCGTGATCTTTCGATTTTTAGTAAAATGGGCAATAGCGTGCTATAGGACTTGATTGCACGCTATCGGAAAGTCCGAAAAACACGAGCTCTCGGGTCTCTGTATATCGACCTGCAATACCTTGCTATCCACGTCCGAGTTAGAAATCTCACATTTGTATCAGGAAAAAACATGGGCCCTTTCCCTTGCTCGATTTTTCGATTCCTTGAACAGTTTTGACTGGGAATCGTAGCTTAAACATTCTCAACTAACACCTGGATGATTCCCATTGTGTCGGACGGGCAAAACAACTTTAGATTAAACAATGTTTTGAATTCAAATCATTTCCTACTCTCTCGCTCTTTAACCTGCAACTGCTTATTTAATAAAACACTCATTCTCTAATTTTCAAGGATACCACACACCTGATTTTTGCAAGTTAGACTGAGCTTTCCAAAGAGTACTTCAAAGGAAGAAAGTCGTGATTCTTGCATTGTCAATAAAAGCTTCGACCTGAATCAAAATTGCAAACTGTTTTGAAGATAACCTCATTGTTTAGCAAGTTCTTCATTTGATCCATTTTTTGCTGAGATTTTCAAAAGCTATCCATTGTTTTAAACTGTACGTATATGAAGTGTTTTGTGTAAGAGAACACATCACCTATGTTCTTTCTCTGAGTGTTACAACAAATCATCAAGAACACATCAAACAATAGCTATCAAAATCTACAAAGATCAAGCTTTAGGAACGAAGACATATCTCAATGCTAATGCATTAGTTTGATCTTAGGTGTGCAGGGTAACCTCTCGATCAATCTCAGCACGAAAACTCTGTAAATTGCAAAGCCTTAAAAATCACTTTGATTTAGTACTTGATTTTGACAAAATATCTTTCGGAAGGTTTTAATCATAATTTCAATGAGCTTTTAATTATTAAAAAATGTTTTGAGACAATGGAATGGTTCTTAAGTGTTAAAATATTAATTTTTCCAAAATCGGGCTATGCAGCACTTTGCCAAAAATTTTCAAAAGGCAATAGCGCATATCAACGTTGATAGCACCCGGATAGCGTTGAATAATCGAAAATCAATTTTTCTTGAAAATTGCCTACAGCGCGCAACCACTTTTGAAAACTCGCTATAAAGCAGTTGCCATGATCTTTCAATTTTTCGTAAAATGGGCAATAGCGTGCTATAGGACTTGATTGCACCCTATCGGAAAGTCTAAAAAACTTGAGCTCTCGGGTTTGTGTATATCGACCTGCAATAGCTTGTTATCCACGTCTGAGTTAGAAATCTCACATTTCTAACGAGAAAAATGTGGGCCCTTTCCCTTGCTCAATTTTTTTATTCCTTGCACAGTCTTGACTAGGAATCGTAGCTGAAACATTCTCCAATAACACCTGGATGATCCCCATTGTGTCGAACATCAAAACAACTTTAGATTAAACAATGTTTTGAACTCAAATCATTTCCTACTCTCTTGCTCTTTAACCTGCAACTGCTAATTTAATAAAACACTCATTCTCTAATTTTCAAATACACAACACACACAATTTTTCCAAGTTAGACTAAGCTTTCCAAAAGTATTTAAAAAGAAGAAAGTCGTGATTCTTGCATTGCCGATAAAAGCTTCGACTTGAATCAAAATTGCAAACTGTCTTGAAGATAACCTCATTGTTTAGCAAGTTCTTCATTTTGTCCCTTTTTTTCTAAGATTTTCAAAAGCTATCCATTGTTTTAAACTGTAGGTATATGAAGTGTTCTCAATAAGAGAACACATCACCTATATTCTTTCCCTGAGTGCTACAACTAATCATCAAGAACACATCAAACAATAGCTATCAAAATCTATAAAGATCAAGTTCTAAGAACGAAAACATATCTCAATGCTAATGCATTAGTTTGATCTTAGGTGTGTAGGGTAACCTCTCGATCAATCTCAGCATGAAAACTCTCTAAATTGCAAAGAATTCAAAATCACTTGGGTTTACTATTTTATTTTGACAAAATATTTTTTGGAAGGTTTTAATCATAATTTCAATGAGTTTTGAATTATTTAAGACAATGGAATGGTTCTTAAGTTTTAAAATATTAATCTTTCCAAATTCGAGCTATTCAGCACTTTGCCAAATATTTCCAAAGGGCAATAGCGCACTATCAGTGTTGATAGCACGCTGATAGGGTTGAATAATCAAAAATTTATTTTTCTTGAAAATTGCCTACAGCGCGCTATTCCTTTTGATAACTCGCTATAGAGCAGTTGCCATGATCTTTCGATTTTTAGTAAAATGGGCAATAGCGTGCTATAGGCCTTGATTGCACGCTATCGGAAAGTCTGAAAAACTAGAGCTCCCGGGTTTGTGTATATCGACCTGCAATAGCCTGCTATCCACGTCCGAGTTAGAAATCTCACATTTCTAACGAGAAAAACGTGGGCCTTTCCCTTGCTCGATTTTTCTATTCCTTGCGCAGTTTTGACTGGGAATCGTAGCTGAAACATTCTAAACAAACACCTGGATGATTTTCATTGTGTCGCACGGTCAAAACAGCTTTAGATTCAACAATGTTTCGAATTCAAATCATTTCCTACTCTCTTGCGTTTTAACCTGCAACTGCTAATTTAATAAAACACTCTTTCTCTAATTTTCAAAGATACCACACACACGATTTTTGGAAGTTAGACTGAGCTTTCCAAAGAGTATTTCAAAAGAAGAAGGTCGTGATTCTTCTGTAGCCAATAAATGCTTCGACCTGAATCAAAATTGCAAACTGTCTTGAAGATAACCTCATTGTTTACCAAGTTCTTCATTTTATCCCTTTTTCGCTGAGATTTTCAAAAGCTAACCATTGTTTTCAACTGTAGGTATATGAAGTGTTCTCAGTAAGAGTACCCATCACCTATTTTCTTTCACTGAGTGCTACATCTAATCATCAAGAACACATCAAACAATAGCTCTCAAAGTCTACAAAGATCAAGCTCCATGGACGAAGACATATCTCAATGCTAATGCATTAATTTGATCTTAGGTGTGTAGGGTAACCTCTCGATCAATCTAAGCACGAAAACTCTCTAAATAGCAAAGTCTTCAAAATTACTTGGATTTCGTATTTGATTTTGACAAAATATTTCTCGGAAGGTTTTAATCATAATTTCAATGAGTTTTGAATGATTTAAATGTGTTTTGAGACAATGGAATGGTTCTTAGGTGTTAAAATATTAATTTTTCCAAATTCGGGTTATCGAGCACTTTGCCAAAAATTTTCAAAAGGCAATAAGCATACTATCAGTGTTGATAGCACGCTGATAGGGTGGAATATTCAAAAATCAATTCTTCTTGAAAATTGCCTACAACGCGCTATCCCTTTTTATAACTCGCTATAAAGTAGTTGCCATGATCTTTCAATTAATAGTAAAATGGGCAATAGCGTGTGCTATAGGACTTGATTGCACGCTATCGGAAAGTCCGAAAAACTCGAGCTCTCGGGTTTGTATATATATCGACCTGCAATAGCATGCTATCCACGTCCGAGTTAGAAATCTCACATTTCTAACAAGAAAAACGTGGGCCCTTTTCCTTTCTTGATTTTTCTATTGCTTGCGCGATTTTGACTGGGAATCGTACCTGAAACATTCTCCACTAACACCTTGATGATTCCCATTGTGTCGCACGGGTAAAACAACTTTAGATTAAACAATGTTTTGAATTCAAATCATTTCCTACTCTCTTGCTCTTTAACCTGCAACTGTTAATTTAATAAAACACACATTCTCTAATTTTCACATATACAACACACCCGATTTTTGCAAGTTAGACTGAGCTTTTCAAAGAGTATTTTAAAAGAAGAAAGTCGTGATTCTTGCATTGCCAATAAAAGCTTCGACCTGAATCAAAATTGCAAACTGTCTTGAAGATGACCTCATTATTTAGCAAGTTTTTCATTTTGTCCCTTTTTTGCTGTAGGTATACGAAGTGTTCTCTATAAGACAACACATCACCTATATTCTTTCTCTGAGTGCCGCAACTAATCATCAAGAACACATCAAACAATAGCTATCAAAGTCTACAAAGATCAAGCTCTAAGAACGAAGACATATCTCAATGCTAATGCCTTAGTTTGATCTTACGTGTGTAGGGTACCCTCTCGATCAATCTTAGCACGAAAACTCTCTTAATTGCAATGTTTTCAAAATCACTTGGATTTAGTATTTGATTTTGGCAAAATATTTTTTGGAAGGTTTTAATCATAATTTCAATGAGTTTTGAATTATTTAAAAGTGTTTTGGGACAATGGAATGGTTCTTAAGTGTTAAAATATTAATTTTTCCAAAATCGGGTTATCCAGCACTTTGCCAAAAATTTTCAAAAGGCACTAGCGCACTATCAGTGTTGAGGGCAAACTGATAGGGTTGAATAATCAAAAACCAATTTTTCTTGAAAATTGCCTACAGCGAGTTATCCCTTTCGATAACTCGCTATAGAGCCCTTTCCATGATCTTCGAATTTTAGTAAAATGGGCAATAACGTGCTATAGGCCTTGATTGCCCGCTATCGGAAAGTCTGAAAAACTCGAGCTCTCGGATTTGTGTATATCGACCTGCAATAGCATGCTATCCACGTCCTAGTTAGAATCTCACATTTCTAACCGGAAAAACGTGGGCCCCTTTCCTTTCTCAAATTTTCTATTCCTTGCATAGTTTTGACTGGGAATCGTAGCTGAAACATTCTCCACTAACACCTGGATGATTCTCATTGTGTCGCACGGGAAAAACAACTTTAGATTAAACAATGGTTTGAATTCAAAACACTTTCTACTCTCTTGCTCTTTAACCTGCAACTGCTAATTTAATAAAACACTCATTCTCTAACTTTCAAAGATACAACGCACACGATTTTTGGATGTTAGACTGAGCTTTCTAAAGAGTATTTCAAAAGAAGAAAGTCGTGATTCTTGCATAGCCAATAAAAGCTTCGACCTGAATCAAAATTGCAAACTGTCTTGAAGATAACCTCATTGTTTAGCAAGTTGTTCATTTTATCCCTTTTTTACTGAGATGTTCAAAAGCAATCAATTGTTTTAAACTGTAGGTATGTGAAGTGTTCTCAGTAAGAAAACCCATCACCCATATTCTTCCATTGAGTGCTACAACTAACCATCAAGAACACATCAAACAATAGCTACCAAAGTCTGCAAAGATCAAGCTCTAAGAACGAAGACATATCTCAATGCTAATGCATTAGTTTGATCTTAGGTGTGTAGGCTAACCTCTCGATCAATCTCAGCATGAAAACTCTCTAAATTGCAAAGTCTTCCAAATCACTTGGATTTAGAACTTGATTTTGACAAAATATTTTTCGGAAGGTTTTAATCATAATTTCAATGAGTTTTGAATTATTTAAATGTGGTTTGGGACAATGGAATGGTTCATAAGTGTTAAAATATTAATTTTCCCAAAATCGGGATATCCAGCACTTTGCCAAGATTTCTCAAAAGGCAATAGCGCACTATCAGTGTTGATAGCACGCTATTAGGGTGGAATAATCAAAAATCCATTTTTCATGAAAATTGCCTACAGCACGCTATCCCTTTTGATAACTAGCTATAAAGCAGTCACCATGATCTTTCAATTAATAGTAAAATGGGCAATAGCTTGCTATTGGACTTGATTGCACGCTATCGGAAAGTCCGAAAAACTCGAGCTCTCGGGTTTGTGTATATCAACCTGAAATAGCATGCTATCCACGTCCGAGTTAGAAATCTAACATTTCTAACGAGAAAAATGTGGGCCCCTTCCTATGTACGATTTTTTGATTCCTTGCACAGTTTTGACTGGGAATCGTAGCTAAAACATTCTCCACTAACACCTGGATGATTCCTTGTGTCGTACGAGAAAAACAACTTTAGATTAAACAATGTTGTGAATTCAAATTCTTTCCTACTCTCTTGTTCTTTATAAAACACTCATTCTCTAATTTTAAAATATACAACGCACACGATTTTTGCAAGTTAGACTGAGCCTTCCAAAGAGTATCACAAAAGAAGAAAGTCGTAATTCTTGCATAGCCAATAAAAGCTTCGACCTGAATCAAAATTGCAAAGTGTCTTGAAGATAACCTCATTGTTTAGCAAGTTCTTCATTTTATCCCTTTTTTGCTGAGATTTTCAAAAACTATCCATTATTTTAAACTGTAGGTATATGAAGTGTTCTCTGTAAGAGAACGCAACACCTATATTCTTTCTCTGAGTGCTACAAGTAATCATCAAGAACACATTAAAAAATAGCTATCAAAGTCTACAAAGATCAAGCTCTAAGAACGAAGACATATCTCAATGCAAATCCGTTAGTTTGATCCTAAGTGTGTAGGGTAACCTCTCGATCAATCTCAGCACGAAAAATCTCTAAGTTGCAAAGTCTTCAAAATCACTTGGATTTAGTACTTGATTTTGACAAAATATTTTTCGGAAGGTTTTAATCATAATTTCAATGAGTTTTAAATGATTTAAATATGTTTTGAGACAATGGAATGGTTCTTAGGTGTTAAAATATTAATTTTTCCAAATTTGGGCTATCGAGCACTTTGCTAAAAATTTTCAAAAGGCAATAGCGCACTATCAGTGTTGATAGCACGCTGATAGGGTTGAATAATCAAAAATCTATATTTTCTTAAAAATTGCCTACAGCCCGTTATCCCTTTTGATAACTCGCTATAGAGCAGTTGCCATGATCTTTCAATTTCTCAAAAAATCGGCAATAGCGTGCTATAAGCCTTGATAGCACGCTATCGAAAAGTCTGAAAAACTCGAGCTCACGAGTTTGTGTATACCGACCTGCAATAACATGCTATCCACATCTGAGTTAGAAATCTCACATTTCTAACGAGAAAACTGTGGGCCCTTTCCCTACTCGATTTTTTGATTCCTTGCTTAGTTTTGACTGGGAATCGTAGCTTTATTCTCCACTAACACCGAGATGATTCCTATTGTGTCGCACGGGAAAAACAACTTTAGATTAAACAATGTTTTGAATTCAAATTATTTCCTACTCTCTTGCTCTTTAACCTGCAACTGCTAATTTAATAAAACACTCATTCTCTAATTTTCAAAGATACAACACACCCGATTTTTGCAAGTTAGACTGAGCTTTCTAAAGAGTATTTCAAAAGAAGAAAGTCGTGATTCTTGCATTGCCAATAAAAGCTTCGACCTAAATCAAAATTGTAAACTGTCTTGAAGATAACCTTATTGTTTAGCAAGTTCTTCATTCTATCCCTTTTTTGCTGAGATTTTCAAAAGCTATCCAATGTTTTAAACTGTAGGTATATGAAGTGTTCTTAGTAAGAGAACCCATCACCTATATTCTTTCACTGAGTGCTACAACTAATCATCAAGAACACATCAAACAATAGCTATCAAAGTCTACAAAGATCAAGCTCTAAGAACTAATACATATCTCAATGCTAATGCATTAGTTTGATCTTAGGTGTGTAGGGGTAACCTATCGATCAATCTCAGCAGAAAAACTCTCTAAATAGCAAAGTCTTCAAAATCACTTGGATTTAGTATTTGATTTTGACAAAATATTTTTCGAAAAGTTTTAATCGTAATTTCAATGAGTTTTGAATGATTTAAATGTGTTTTGAGACAATGGAATGGTTCTTAAGTGTTAAAATATTAATTTTTTCCAAATTCGGGCTATCGAGCACTTTGCCAAAAATCTTCGAAGAGAAATAGCGCACTATCAGTGTTGATAGCATGCTGATAGGGTTGAATAATCAAAAATCTATATTTTCTTGAAAATTGCCTACAGCGCGTTATCCCTTTTGATAACTCGCTATAGAGTAGCTGCCACGATCTTTCAATTTTTAAAAATATAGGCAATAGCGTGCTATAGGCCTTGATTGCACGTTAACGAAAAGTCTGAAAAACTCGAGCTCACGGGTTTGTGTATATCGACCTACAATAGCATGCTAGCCACGTCCGAGTTAGAAATCTCACATTTCTAACGAGAAAAATGTGGGCCCTTTCCCCTGCTCGATTTTTTGATTCCTTGCACAGTTTTGACTGGGAATCGTAGCTGAAACATTCTCCACTAACACCTGCATGATTCCCATTGTGTCACACGGGAAAAACAACTTTAGATTAAACAATGTTGTGAATTCAAATTCTTTCCTACTCTATTGTTCTTTAACCTGCAACTGATAATTTAATAAAACACTCATTCTCTAATTTTCAAAGATACAACACACCCGATTTTTGCAAGTTAGACTGAGCTTTCCAAAGAGTATTTCAAAAGAAGAAAGTTGTGATTCTTGCACTGCCAATAAAAGCTTTGACTTGAATTAAAATTGCAAAGGGTCTTGAAGATAACCTCATTGTTTAGCAAGTTCTTCATTTTATCCCTTTTTTGCTGAGATTTTCAAAAACTATCCATTATTTTAAACTGTAGGTATATGAAGTGTTCTCTGTAATAGAACACATCACCTATATTCTTTCTCTGAGTGCTACAAGTAATCATCAAGAACACATTAAACAATAGCTATCAAAGTCTACAAAGATCAAGCTCTAAGAACGAAGACATATCTCAATGCTAATGCGTCAGTTTGATCCTAAGTGTGTAGGGTAACCTCTCGATCAATCTCAGCACGAAAACTCTCTAAATTGCAAAGTCTTCAAAATCACTTGGATTTAGTACTTGATTTTGACAAAATATTTTTCGGAAGGTTTTAATCATAATCTCAATGAGTTTTGAATGATTTAAATGTGTTTTGAGATAATGGAATGGTTCTTAGGTGGTAAAATATTAATTTTTCCAAATTCAGGCTATCGAGCACTTTGCCAAAAATTTTCAAAAGGCAATAGAGCATTATCAGTGTTGATAGCACGCTGATAGGGTTGAATAATCAAAAATCTATATTTTCTTAAAAATTGCCTACAGCCCGTTATCCCTTTTGATAACTCGCTATAGAGCAGTTTCCACGACGTTTCAATTTCTCAAAAAATCGGCAATAGCGTGCTATTGGCCTTGATAGCACGCTATCGAAAAGTCTGAAAAACTCGAGCTCACGGATTTGTGTATACCGACCTGCAATAACATGCTATCCACGTCTGAGTTTGAAATCTCACATTTCTAACAAGAAAAATGTGGGCCCTTTCCCGTACTCGATTTTTTGATTCCTTGCACAGTTTTGACTGGGAATCGTAGCTTTGTTCTCCACTAACACCGAGATGATTCCCATTGTGTCGCACGGGAAAAACAACTTTAGATTAAACAATGTTTTGAATTCAAATCATTTCCTACTCTCTTGCTCTTTAACCTGCAACTGCTAATTTAATAAAACACTCATTCTCTAATTTTCAAAGATACAACACACCCGATTTTTGCAAGTTAGACTGAGCTTTCCAAAGAGTATTTCAAAAGAAGAAAGTCGTGATTCTTGCATTGCCAATAAAAGCTTCAACCTGAATCAAAATTGTAAACTGTCTTTAAGATAACGTTATTGTTTAGCAAGTTCTTCAGTCTATCCCTTTTTCGCTGAGATTTTCAAAAGCTATCCATTGTTTTAAACTGTAGGTATATGAAGTGTTCTTAGTAAGAGAACCCATCACCTATATTCTTTCACTGAGTGCTACAACTAATCATCAAGAACACATCAAACAATAGCTATCAAAGTCTACAAAGATCAAGCTCTAAGAACTAATACATATCTCAATGTTAATGCATTAGTTGGATCTTAGGTCTGTAGGGGTAACCTATCGATCAATCTCAGCAGGAAAACTCTCTGAATAGCAAAGTCTTCAAAATCACTTGGATTTAGTATTTGTTTTTGACAAAATATTTTTCGGAAGGTTTTAATCGTAATTTCAATGAGTTTTGAATGATTTAAATGTGTTTTGAAACAATGGAATAGTTCTTAAGTGTTAAAATATTAATTTTTCCAAATTCGGGCTATCGAGCACTTTGCCAAAAATCTTCGAAGGGCAATAGCGCACTATCAGTGTTGATAGCATGCTGATAGAGTTGGATAATCAAAAATCTATATTTTCTTGAAAATTGCCTACAGCGCGTTATCCCTTTTGATAACTCGCTATAGAGCAGTTGCCACGATCTTTCAATTTTTAAAAATACCGGCAATAGCGTGCTATAGGCCTTGATTGCACGTTATCGAAAAGTCCGAAAAACTCGAGCTCACGGGTTTGTGTATATCGACCTACAATAGCATGCTAGCCACGTCCGAGTTAGAAATCTCACATTTCTAACGAGAAAAATGTGGGCCCTTTCCCCTGCTCGATTTTTTGATTCCTTGCACAGCTTTGACTGGGAATCGTAGCTGAAACATTCTCCACTAACACATGCAAGATTCCATTTGTGTCGCACGGGAAAAACTACTTTAGATTAAACAATGTTGTGAATTCAAATTCTTTCCTACTCTCTTGTTCTTTAACCTGCAACTGATAATTTAATAAAACACTCATTCTCTAATTTTCAAAGATACAACACACCAGATTTTTGCAAGTTAGACTGAGCTTTCCAAAGAGTATTTCAAAAGAAGAAAGTCGTGATTCTTGCACTGCCAATTAAAGCTTCGACCTGAATCAAAATTACAAAGTGCCTTGAAGATAACCTAATTGTTTAGCAAGTTCTTCGTTTTATCCCTTTTTTGCTGAGATTTTCAAAAACTATCCATTATTTTAAACTGTAGGTATATGAAGTGTTCTCTATAAGAGAACACATCACCTATATTCTTTCTTTAAGTGCTACAACTAATCATCAAGAACACATCAAACAATAGCTATTAAAGTCTACAAAGATCAAGCTCTAAGAACTAATACATATCTCAATGCTAATGCATTAGTTTGGTCTTAGGTGTGTAGGGGTAACTTATCGATCAATCTCAGCAGGAAAACTCTCTCAATAGCAAAGTCTTCAAAATCACTTCGATTTAGTATTTGATTTTGACAAAATATTTTTCGGAAGGTTTTAATCGTAATTTCAATGAGTTTTGAAAGATTTAAATGTGTTTTGAGACAATGGAATGGTTCTTAAGTGTTAAAATATTAATTTTTCCAAATTCGGGCTATCGAGCACTTTGCCAAAAATCTTCGAAGGGCAATAGCGCACTATCAGTGTTGATAGCACGCTAATAGGGTTAAATAATCAACAATCTATATTTTCTTGAAAATTTCTTACAGAGCGTTATCCCTTTTGATAACTCGCTTTAGAGCAGTTGCCACGACCTTTCAATTTTTAAAAATATCGACAATAGCGTGCTATAGGCCTTGATTGCACGTTATCGGAAAGTCCAAAAAACCCGAGCTCATGGATTTGTGTACATCGTCCTGCAAAAGCATGCTAGCCACGTCCGCTTTAGAAATCTCACATTTCTAACGAGAAAAATGTGGGCCCTTTCCCCTGCTCGATTTTTTGATTCCTTGCACAGTTTTGACTGGGAATCGTAGCTGAAACATTCTCCACTAACACCTGCATGATTCCCATTGTGTCGCACGAGAAAAACAACTTTAGATTAAACAATGTTTTGAATTCAAATTCTCTCCTACTCTCTTGTTATTTAACCTGCAACTGATAAGTTAATAAAACATTCATTCTCTAATTTTCAAAGATACAACACACCCGATTTTTGCAAGTTAGACTGAGCTTTCCAAAGAGTATTTCAAAAGAAGAAAGTCGTGATTCTTGCACTGCCAATAAAAGCTTCGACCTGAATCAAAATTTCAAAGTGTCTTGAAGATAACCTCATTGTTTAGCAAGTTCTTCATTTTATCCCTTTTTTGCTGAGATTTGAAAATACTATCCATTGTTTTAAACTGTAGGTATATGAAGTGTTCTCTATAAGAGAACACATCACCTATATTATTTCTCTGAGTGCTACAACTAATCAACAAGTACACATCAAACAATAGCTATCAAAGTCTACAAAGATGAAGCTCTAGGAACGAAGACATATCTCAATGCTAATGCATTAGTTGATTTTTGGTGTGTAGGGTAACCTCTCGATCAATCTCAGCACGAAAACTCTCTAAATTGCAAAGTCTTCAATATCACTTGGATTTAGTACTTGATTTTGACGAAATATTTTTCGGATGGTTTTAATCATAATTTCAATGAGTTTTTAATTATTTAAAAGTGTTTTGAGATAATGGAATGGTTCTTAGGTGTTAAAATATTAATTTTTCCAAAATCGGACTATCCAGCATTTTGCCAAAAATTTACAAAAGGCAATAGCGCACTATCAGTGTTGATAGCACGCTGATAGGGTTGAATAATCAAAAATCTATTTTTCTTGAAAATTGCCTACGCCGCGCTTTCCCTTTTGATAACTCGCTATAAAGTAGTTGCTTTGATCTTTCAATTATTAGTAAAATGGGCAATAGCGTGCTATAGGACTTGATTGCACGCTATCGGAAAGTTCGAAAAACTTGAGCTCTCGGGTTTGTGTTTATCGACCTGCAATAGCATGCTATCCACGTCCGAGTTAGCAATATCACATTTCTAACGGGAAAGACGTGGGCCCTTTCCCTTGCTCGATTTTTCTATTCCTTGCATGGTTTTGACTGGGAATCGTAGCTGAAACATCCTCCACTAACACCAGGATGATTCCCATTGTGTCGCACGGGAAAAACAACTTTAGATTAAACAATGTTTTGAATTCAAATCATTTCCTACTCTCTTGCTCTTTAACCTACAACAGCTAATTTAATAAAACACTCACTCACTAATTTTCAAATATACAACACACACGATTTTTGCAAGTTAGGCTGAGCTTTCCAAAGAGTAATTCAAAAGAAGAAAGCCGTGATTCTTGCATTGTCAATAAAAACTTCGACCTGAATCAAAATTGCAAACTGTCTTGAAGGTAACCTCATTGTTTAGCAAGTTCTTCATTTTATCCCTTTTTCGCTGAGATTTTCAAAAGCTATCCATTGTTTTAAACTGTAGGTATATGAAGTGTTCTCAGTAAGAGAACCCATCACCTATATTCTTTCACTAAGTGGTACAACTAATCATCAAGAACACATCAAACAATAGCTATCAAAGTCTACAAAGATCAAGCTCTAAGAACGAAGACATATCTCAATGCTAATGCATTAGTTTGATCTTAAGTGTGTAGGTTAACCTCTCGATCAATCTCAGCACGAAAACTCTTTAAATTGCAAAGCCTTTAAAATCACTTGGATTTAGTACTTGATTTTGGCAAAATATTTTTCAGAAGGTTTTAATCATAATTTCAATGAGTTTTGAATGATTTAAATGTGTTTTGAGACAATGGAATGGTTCTTAGTTGTAAAAATATTAATTTTTCCAAATTCGGGCTATCGAGCACTTTCCCAAAAATTTACAAAATGCAATAGCGCACTATCAGTGTTGATAGCACGCTGATAGGGTTGAATAATCAAAAATCTATATTTTCTTAAAAATTGCCTACAACGCGTTATCCCTTTTGATAACTCGCTATAGAGCAGTTGCCACGATCTTCCAATTTCTAAAAATATTGGCAATAGCGTTCTGTAGCCCTTGATTGCACGCTATCGAAAAGCCTGAAAAACTGGTACGATTCCCAGTCAAAACTGTGCAAGGAATCGAAAAATCGAGCGGGGGAAAAGGCCCACATTTTTCTCGTTAGAAATGTGAGATTTCTAACTCAGACGTGGATAGCATGTTATTGCAGGTCGGTATACAGAAACCCGTGAGCTGAAACATTCTCCACTAACACCGGGATGATTGCCATTGTGTCACACGGGAAAAACAACTTTAGATTAAACAATGTTTTGAATTCAAATCATTTCCTACTCTCTCGCTCTTTAACCTGCAACTGCTAATTTAATAAAACACTCATTCTCTAATTTTCAAAGATACAACACACCCGATTTTTGCAAGTTAGACTGAGCTTTCCAAAGAGTATTTCAAAAGAAGAAAGTCGTGATCCTCGCATTGCCAATAAAAGCTTCGACCTGAATCAAAATTGCAAACTGTCTTGAAGATAACATCATTGTTTAGCAAGTTCTTCATTTTATCCCTTTTTCGCTGAGAGTTTCAAAAGCTATCCATTGTTTTAAACTGTAGGTATATGAAGTGTTCTCAGTAAGAGAACCCATCACCTATATTCTTTCATTGAGTGCTACAACTAATCATCAAGAACACATCAAACAGTAGCTATCAAAGTCTACAAAGATCAAGCTCTAAGAACGAAGACATCTCTCAATGCTAATGCATTGGTTTGATCTTTGGTGTGTAGGGCAACCTCTCGATCAATCTCAGCACGAAAACCCTCTAAATTGCAAATCTTCAAAATCACTTGGATTTAGTACTTGATTTTGACGAAATATTTTTCGGAAGGTTTTAATCATAATTTCAATGAGTTTTTGATTATTTAAAAGTGTTTTGAGATAATGGAATGGTTCTTAAGTGTTAAAATATTAATTTTTCCAAAATCGGGCTATCCAGCACTTTGCCAAAAATTTACAAAATGCAATAGCGCACTATCAGTGTTGATAGCACGCTGATAGGGTTGAATAATCAAAAATCTATTTTTCTTGAAAATTGCCTACGGCACGCTATCCTTTTTGATAACTCCCTTTTGATCTTTCAATTATTAGTAAAATGGGCAATAGCGTGCTATATGACTTGATTGCACGCTATCGGAAAGTCCGAAAAACTCGAGCTCACGGGTTTGTGTATATCGACCTGCAATAGCTTGCTAGCCACGTCCGAGTTAGAAATCTCACATTTCTAACGAGAAAAATGTGGGCCCTTTCCCCTGCTCGATTTTTCGATTCCTTGAACAGTTTTGACTGGGAATCGTAGCTGAAACATTCACCACTAACACCTGCATGATTCCCATTGTGTCGCACGGGAAAAACAACTTTAGATTAAACAATGTTTTAACCAGCAACTGATAATTTAATAAAACACCCATTCTCTATTTTTTCAAAGATACAACACACCCGATTTTTGCAAGTTAGACTGAGCTTTCCAAAGAGTATTTCAAAAGAAGAAAGTCGTGATTCTTGCACTGCCAATAAAATCTTCGACCTGAATCAAAATTGCAAAGTGTCTTGAAGATAACCTCATTGTTTAGCAAGTTCTTCATTTTATCCCTTTTTTGCTGAGATTCTCAAAAACTATCCATTGTTTTAAACTGTAGGTATATGAAGTGTTCTCTGTAAGAGAACACATCACCTATATTCTTTTTGTGAGTGCTACAACTAATCATCAAGAACACATTAAACAATAGCTATCAAAGTCTACAAAGATCAAGCTCTAAGACCGAAGACATATCTCAATGCTAATGCATTAGGTTGATCTTTGGTGTGTAGAGTAACCTCTCGATCAATCTCAGCATGAAAACTCTCTAAATTGCAAAGTCTTCAAAATCACTTGGATTTAGTACTTGATTTTGACGAAATATTTTTCGGAAGTTTTTAATCATAATTTCAATGAGTTTTTAATTATTTAAAAGTGTTTTGAGACAATGGAATGGTTCTTAAGTGTTAAAATATTAATTTTTCCAAAATCGGGCTATCCAGCATTTTGCCAAAAATTTACAAAAGGCAATAGCGCACTATCAGTGTTGATAGCACGCTGATAGGGTTGAATAATCAAAAATCTATTTTTCTTGAAAATTGCCTACAGCACGCTATCCCTTTTGATAACTCGCTATAAAGCAGTTGCTATGATCTTTCAATTAATAGTAAAATGGGCAATAACGTGCTATAGGACTTGATTGCACGCTATCGGAAAGTTCAAAAAACTCGAGCTCTCGGGTTTGTGTATATCGACCTGCAATAGCATGCTATCCACGTCCGAGTTAGAAATCTCACATTTCTAACGGGAAAAACGTGGGCCCTTTCCCTTGCTCGATTTTTCTATTCCCTGCACGGTTTTGACTTGAAATCGTAGCTGAAACATTCTCCACTAACGCCTGGATCATTCCCATTGTGTCGCACGGGCAAAACAACTTTAGATTAAACAATGTTTTGAATTCAAATCATTTCCTACTCTCTTGCTTTTTAACCTGCAACTGCTAATTTAATAAAACACTCATTCTCTAATTTCCAAATATACAACACCCACGATTTTTGCAAGTTAGACTGAGCTTTCCAAAGAGTATTTCAAAAGAAGAAAGCCGTGATTCTTGCATTATTAATAAAAGCTTCGACCTGAATCAAAATTTCAAATTGTCTTGAAGATAACCTCATTGTTTAGCAAGTTCTTCATTTTATCCCTTTTTCGCTGAGATTTTCAAAAGCTATCCATTGTTTTAAACTGTAGGTATATGAAGTGGTCTCAGTAAGAGAACCCATCACCTATATTCTTTCACTAAGTGCTACAACTAATCATCAAGAACACATCAAACAATAGCTATCAAAGTCTACAAAGATCAAGCTCTAAGAACGAAGACATATCTCAATGCTAATGCATTAGTTTGATCTTAAGTGTGTAGGGTAACCTCTCGATCAATCTCAGCACGAAAACTCTTGAAATTGCACAGTCTTCAAAATCACTTTGATTTAGTACTTGATTTTGACGAAATATTTTTCAGAAGGTTTTAATCATAATTTCAATGAGTTTTGAATGATTTAAATGTGTTTTGAGACAATGGAATGGTTCTTAGGTGTTAAAATATTAATTTTTCCAAATTCGGGCTATCGAGGACTTTGCCAAAATTTTTCAAAAGGCAATAACGCACTATCAGTGTTGATAGCACGCTGATAGGGTTGAATAATCAAAAATCTATATTTTCTTAAAAATTGCCTACAACGCGTTATCCCTTTGATAACTCGCTATAGAGCAGTTGCCACGATCTTCCAATTTCTAAAAATATCGGCAATAGCGTTCTATAGGCCTTGATAGCACGCTATCGAAAAGCCTGAAAAACTCGTACGATTCCCCATTCAAAACTGGGCAAGGAATTGAAAAATCGAGCGGGGGAAAGGGCCCACATTTTTCTCGTTAGAAATGTGAGATTTCTAACTCAGACGTGGATAGCCTGTTATTGCAGGTCGGGATACACAAACCCGTGAGCTGAAACATTCTCCACTAACACCGGGATGATTGCCATTGTGTCACACGGGAAAAACAAGTTTAGATTAAACAATGTTTTGAATTCAAATCATTTTCTACTCTCTTGCTCTTTAACCTGCAACTGCTAATTTAATAAAACACTCATTCTCTAATTTTCAAATATACAACACACCCGATTTTTGCAAGTTAGACTGAGCTTTCCAAAGAGTATTTCAAAAGAAGAAAGTCGTGATTCTTGCATGGCCAATAAAAGCTTTGACCTGAATCAAAATTGCAAACTGTCTTGAAGATAACCTCATTGTTTAGCAAGTTCTTCATTTTATCCCTTTTTCGCTGAGAGTTTCAAAAGCTATCCATTGTTTTAAACTGTAGGTATATGAAGTGTTCTCAGTAAGAGAACCCATCACCTATATTCTTTCACTGAGTGCTACAACTAATCATCAAGACCACATCAAACAATAGCTATCAAAGTCTACAAAGATCAAGCTCTAAGAACGAAGACATCTCTCAATGCTAATGCATTGGTTTGATCTTTGGTGTGTAGGGTAACCTCTCGATCAATCTCAGCACGAAAACTCTCTAAATTGTAAAGTCTTCAAAATCACTTGGATTTTGTACTTGATTTTGACGAAATATTTTTCGGAAGGTTTTACTCATAAATTCAATGAGTTTTGAATGATTTAAATGTGTTTTGAGACAATGGAATGGTTCTTAAGTGTTAAAATTTTAAGTATTCCAAATTCGGGCTATTGAGCACTTTGCCAAAAATTTTCAAAAGGCAATAGCGCACTATTAGTGTTGATAGCACGCTGATAGGGTTGAATAATCAAAAATCTATATTTTCTTGAAAATTTCTTACAGTGCGTTATCCCTTTTGACGACTCGCTATAGTGCAGTTGCCAGGATCATTCATTTTTTAAAAATATCGGCAATAGCGTGCTATAGGCCTTGATTGCACACTATCGGAAAGTCCGAAAAACTCGAGCTCACGTGTTTGTGTATATCGACCTGCAATAGCGTGCTAGCCACGTCCGAGTTAGAAATCTCACATTTTGACGAGAAAAATGTGGGCCCTTTCCCCTGCTTGATTTTTCGAATCCTTGCAAGGGTTTGACTGGGAATCGTAGCTGAAACATTTTCCACTAACACCTGGATGATTCCCATTGTGTCGCACGAGCAAAACAACTTGAGATTAAACAATGTTTTGAATTCAAATCATTTCCTACTCTCTTGCGCTTTAACCTGCAACTGCTAATTTAATAAAACACTCATTCTCTAATTTTCAAATATACAACACTCACGATGTTTGCAAGTTAGACTGAGCTTTCCAAAGAGTATTTCAAAAAAAGAAAGTCGTGATTCTTGCATTGCCAATAAAAGCTTCGACATGAATCAAAATTTCAAACTGTCTTGAAGATAACCTCATTGTTTAGCAAGTTCTTCATTTGATCCCTTTTTTGCTTAGATTTCCAAAAGCTATCCATTGTTTTAAACTGTAGGTATATGAAGTGTTCTCTGTAAGAGAACACATCACCTATATTCTTTCTCTGAGTACTACAACTAATCATCAAGAACACATCAAACAATGGCTATCAAAATCTACAAAGATCAAGCTCTAAGAACGAAAACATATCTCAATGCTAATGCATTAGTTTGATCTTAGGTGTGTAGGGTAACCTCTCGATCAATCTCAACACGAAAACTCTCTAAATTGCAAAGAATTCAAAATCACTTGGGTTAAGTATTTGATTTTGACAAAATATTTTTTGGAAGGTTTTAATCATAATTTCAATGAGTTTTTAAATATTGAAGACAATGGAATGGTTCTTAAGTAAGTCATTATTGGTGTGAGAATGTCATTTTAGAAGGGAGATGTTAATTATGAGTTTTTGTTTTGTTTTCCCTATGCTCGGGACGGTCAAAGTTCTAAGTTTGGGGGTATTTGAGAGTTGCATATTTATATAGGTTTAGAGAATGTTCTAGGTGTTTCAGGACATTTTATGCATTAGTTTCATGTGTTTATGTTAGTTTTGATGCAATTGTTAGTTTAGGATAATTTGGGTTTTTATGCATTAATTTGGTTTGTCATTTTATGATTTGATCCATTCATTATTTTAGTGTGTTATTGATTTTGATTTGTTTTGTTTAGTAGGTATTTAGAGGTGTTAATCATGGTTTTGGATGACGAAAACATGTTCAAGAAGATGCAAAAGAGAAGCACGAAGAACCCAAGTCGAACAAGAGCAAAAAATGGCTAGGTCCACAGAAAAAAAAGCCACACTAAACGTTCTAAGCTTCGCGGCGCTGGAGCTTGGTCAGAGTTGGGTTGAAATTCTGGAGAACTCTACACTCTTGAAGTTCATCTTAGAAAGTGAATATTCTTTTTGGTGTAATCTTTTTGGCCATATAAGTGTTTACAATGATTGAGTAAGTCATTATTTTTGTGAGAATGTCATTTTAGAAGGGATATGTTAATTATGAGTTTTTGTTTTGTTTTCCCTTTGCTCGGGATGATCAAAGTTCTAAGTTTGGGGGTATTTGATAGTTCCATATTTAGATAGGTTTAGAGAATGTTCTAGGTGTTTCAGGACATTTTATGCATTTGTTTCATGTGTTTATGTTAGTTTTGATGCAATTGTTAGTTTAGGATAATTTGGGTTTTTATGCACTAAATTGGTTTGTCAGTTTATGATTTGATCCATTCATTATTTTAGTGTGTTATTGATTTGATTTGTTTTGTTTTGTAGGTATTTATATGTGTTAATCATGGTTTTGGATGAGGAAAACATGTTTATGAAGATGGAAAAGAGAAGCACGAAGAACCCAAGTCGAACAAGAGCAAAAAATGGCTAGGTCCACTGAAAAAAAAGCCACATTAAACGTTCCAAGCGTCACGGTGCTGGAGCTTGGTCAGAGTTGGATTGAAATTCTGGAGAACTCTACACTCCTGAAGTTCTTCTTAGAAAGTGAATATTCTTTTTGGTGTAATCTTTTTGGCCATATAAGTGTTTACAATGATTGAGTAAGTCATTATTTGTGTGAGAATGTCATTTTAGAAGGGATATGTTAATTATGAGTTTTTGTTTTGTTTTCCCTTTGCTCGGGATGATCAAAGTTCTAAGTTTGGGAGTATTTGAGAGTTGCATATTTATATAGGTTTAGAGCATGTTCTAGGTGTTTCAGGACATTTTATGCATTTGTTTCATGTGTTTATGTTAGTTTTGATGCAATTGTTAGTTTAGGATAATTTGGGTTTTTATGCACTAAATTGGTTTGTCAGTTTATGATTTGATCCATTCATTATTTTAGTGTGTTATTGATTTGATTTGTTTTGTTTTGTAGGTATTTATATGTGTTAATCATGGTTTTGGATGAAGAAAACATGTTCAGGAAGATGGAAAAGAGAAGCACGAAGAACCCAAGTCGAACAAGAGCAAAAAATGGCTAAGTCCACAGAAAAAAAAAGCCACATTAAACGTTCCAAGCGTCGCGGTGCTGGAGCTTGGCCAGAGTTGGGTTGAAATTCTGGAGAACTCTACACTCTTGAAGTTCTTCTTAGAAAGTGAATATTCTTTTTGGTGTAATCTTTCAGGCCATATAAGTGTTTACAATGATTGAGTAAGACATTATTTGTTTGAGAATGTCATTTTAGAAGGGAGATGTTAATTATGAGTTTTTGTTTTGTTTTCCCTTTGCTCGGGACGGTCAAAGTTCTATGTTTGGGGGTATTTGAGAGTTGCATATTTATATAGGTTTAGAGAATGTTCTAGGTGTTTCAGGACATTTTATGCATTAGTTTCATGCGTTTATGTAAGTTTTGATGCAACTGTTAGTTTAGGATAATTTGGGTTTTTATGCATTAATTTGGTTTGTCAGTTTATGATATGATCCATTCTTTATTTTTGTGTGTTATTGATTTGATTTGTTTTGTTTTGTAGGCATTTAGATGTGTTAATCATGGTTTTCGATGACGAAAACATGTTCAAGAAGATGCAAAAGAGAAGCACGAAGAACCCAAGTCGAACAAGAGCAAAAAATGGCTAAGTCCACAGAAAAAAAAGCCACATTAAACGTTCCAAGCGTCGCGGCGCTGGAGCTTGGTCAGAGTTGGGTAGAAATTCGAGAGAACTCTACACTCTTGAAGTTCTTCTTAGAAAGTGAATATTCTTTTTGGTGAAATCTTTTAGGCCATGTAAGTGTTTACAATGATTGAGTAAGTCATTATTTGTGTGAGAATGTCATTTTAGAAGGGAGATGTTAATTATGAGTTTTTGTTTTGTTTTCCCATTGCTCGGGACGGTCAAAGTTCTAAGTTTGGGGGTATTTGAGAGTTGCATATTTATATAGGTTTAGAGAATGTTCTAGGTGTTTCAGGACATTTTATGCATTAGTTTCATGTGTTTATGTTAGTTTTGATGCAATTGTTAGTTTAGGATAATTTGGGTTTTTATGCACTAAATTGGTTTGTCAGTTTATGATTTGATCCATTCATTATTTTAGTGTGTTATTGATTTGATTTGTTTGGTTTTGTAGGTATTTAGATGTGTTAATCGTGGTTTTGGATGACGAAAACATGTTCAAGAAGATGGAAAAGAGAAGCACGAAGAACCCAAGTCGAACAAGAGCAAAAAATGGCCAAGTCCACAGAAAAAAAAAGCCACATTAAACGTTCCAAGCGTCGCGGTGCTGGAGCTTGGTCAGAGTTGGGTTGAAATTCTGGAGAACTCTACACTCTTGAAGTTCTTCTTAGAAAGTGAATATTCTTTTTGGTGTAATCTTTCAGGCCATATAAGTGTTTACAATGATTGAGTAAGTCATTATTTGTGTGAGAATGTCATTTTAGAAGGGAGATGTTAATTATGAGTTTTTGTTTTGTTTTCCCATTGCTCGAGACGGTCAAAGTTCTATGTTTGGGGGTATTTGAGAGTTGCATATTTATATAGGTTTAGAGAATGTTCTAGGTGTTTCAGGACATTTTATGCATTAGTTTCATGTGTTTATGTTAGTTTTGATGCAATTGTTAGTTTAGGATAATTTGGGTTTTTATGCACTAAATTGGTTTGTCAGTTTATGATTTGATCCATTCATTATTTTAGTGTGTTATTGATTTGATTTGTTTGGTTTTGTAGGTATTTAGATGTGTTAATCGTGGTTTTGGATGACGAAAACATGTTCAAGAAGATGGAAAAGAGAAGCACGAAGAACCCAAGTCCAACAAGAGCAAAAAATGGCTAAGTCCACAGAAAAAAAAAGCCACATTAAACGTTCCAAGCGTCGCGGCGCCGGAGCTTGGTCAGAGTTGGGTAGAAATTCGGGAGAACTCTACACTCTTGAAGTTCTTCTTAGAAAGTGAATATTCTTTTTGGTGAAATCTTTTAGGCCATGTAAGTGTTTACAATGATTGAGTAAGTCATTATTTGTGTGAGAATGTCATTTTAGAAGGGAGATGTTAATTATGAGTTTTTGTTTTGTTTTCCCATTGCTCGAGACGGTCAAAGTTCTAAGTTTGGGGGTATTTGAGAGTTGCATATTTATATAGGTTTAGAGAATGTTCTAGGTGTTTCAGGACATTTTATGCATTAGTTTCATGTGTTTATGTTAGTTTTGATGCAATTGTTAGTTTAGGATAATTTGGGTTTTTATGCACTAAATTGGTTTGTCAGTTTATGATTTGATCCATTCATTATTTTAGTGTGTTATTGATTTGATTTGTTTGGTTTTGTAGGTATTTAGATGTGTTAATCGTGGTTTTGGATGACGAAAACATGTTCAAGAAGATGGAAAAGAGAAGCACGAAGAACCCAAGTCGAACAAGAGCAAAAAATGGCCAAGTCCACAGAAAAAAAAAGCCACATTAAACGTTCCAAGCGTCGCGGTGCTGGAGCTTGGTCAGAGTTTGGTTGAAATTCTGGAGAACTCTACACTCTTGAAGTTCTTCTTAGAAAGTGAATATTCTTTTTGGTGTAATCTTTCAGGCCATATAAGTGTTTACAATGATTGAGTAAGACATTATTTGTTTGAGAATGTCATTTTAGAAGGGAGATGTTAATTATGAGTTTTTGTTTTGTTTTCCCTTTGCTCGGGACGGTCAAAGTTCTATGTTTGGGGGTATTTGAGAGTTGCATATTTATATAGGTTTAGAGAATGTTCTAGGTGTTTCAGGACATTTTATGCATTAGTTTCATGTGTTTATGTAAGTTTTGATGCAATTGTTAGTTTAGGATAATTTGGGTTTTTATGCATTAATTTGGTTTGTCAGTTTATGATATGATCCATTCTTTATTTTTGTGTGTTATTGATTTGATTTGTTTTGTTTTGTAGGCATTTAGATGTGTTAATCATGGTTTTGGATGACGAAAACATGTTCAAGAAGATGCAAAAGAGAAGCACGAAGAACCCAAGTCGAACAAGAGCAAAAAATGGCCAAGTCCACAGAAAAAAAAAGCCACCTTAAACGTTCCAAGCGTCGCGACGCTGGAGCTTGGTCAGAGTTGGGTAGAAATTCGGGAGAACTCTACACTCTTGAAGTACTTCTTAGAAAGTGAATATTCTTTTTGGTGAAATCTTTTAGGCCATGTAAGTGTTTACAATGATTGAGTAAGTCATTATTTGTGTGAGAATGTCATTTTAGAAGGGAGATGTTAATTATGAGTTTTTGTTTTGTTTTCCCATTGCTCGAGACGGTCAAAGTTCTAAGTTTGGGGGTATTTGAGAGTTGCATATTTATATAGGTTTAGAGAATGTTCTAGGTGTTTCAGGACATTTTATGCATTAGTTTCATGTGTTTATGTTAGTTTTGATGCAATTGTTAGTTTAGGATAATTTGGGTTTTTATGCACTAAATTGGTTTGTCAGTTTATGATTTGATCCATTCATTATTTTAGTGTGTTATTGATTTGATTTGTTTGGTTTTGTAGGTATTTAGATGTGTTAATCGTGGTTTTGGATGACGAAAACATGTTCAAGAAGATGGAAAAGAGAAGCACGAAGAACCCAAGTCGAACAAGAGCAAAAAATGGCTAAGTCCACAGAAAAAAAAAGCCACATTAAACGTTCCAAGCGTCGCGGTGCTGGAGCTTGGTCAGAGTTGGGTTGAAATTCTAGAGAACTCTACACTCTTGAAGTTCTTCTTAGAAAGTGAATATTCTTTTTGGTGTAATCTTTCAGGCCATATAAGTGTTTACAATGATTGATTAAGACATTATTTGTTTGAGAATGTCATTTTAGAAGGGAGATGTTAATTATGAGTTTTTGTTTTGTTTTCCCTTTGCTCGGGACGGTCAAAGTTCTATGTTTGGGGGTATTTGAGAGTTGCATATTTATATAGGTTTAGAGAATGTTCTATGTGTTTCAGGACATTTTATGCATTAGTTTCATGTGTTTATGTAAGTTTTGATGCAATTGTTAGTTTAGGATAATTTGGGTTTTTATGCATTAATTTGGTTTGTCAGTTTATGATATGATCCATTCTTTATTTTTGTGTGTTATTGATTTGATTTGTTTTGTTTTGTAGGCATTTAGATGTGTTAATCATGGTTTTGGATGACGAAAACATGTTCAAGAAGATGCAAAAGAGAAGCACGAAGAACCCAAGTCGAACAAGAGCAAAAAATGGCTAAGTCCACAGAAAAAAAAAGCCACATTAAACGTTCCAAGCGTCGCGGCGCTGGAGCTTGGTCAGAGTTGGGTAGAAATTCGGGAGAACTCTACACTCTTGAAGTTCTTCTTAGAAAGTGAATATTCTTTTTGGTGAAATCTTTTAGGCCATGTAAGTGTTTACAATGATTGAGTAAGTCATTATTTGTGTGAGAATGTCATTTTAGAAGGGAGATGTTAATTATGAGTTTTTGTTTTGTTTTCCCATTGCTCGAGACGGTCAAAGTTCTAAGTTTGGGGGTATTTGAGAGTTGCATATTTATATAGGTTTAGAGAATGTTCTAGGTGTTTCAGGACATTTTATGCATTAGTTTCATGTGTTTATGTTAGTTTTGATGCAATTGTTAGTTTAGGATAATTTGGGTTTTTATGCACTAAATTGGTTTGTCAGTTTATGATTTGATCCATTCATTATTTTAGTGTGTTATTGATTTGATTTGTTTGGTTTTGTAGGTATTTAGATGTGTTAATCGTGGTTTTGGATGACGAAAACATGTTCAAGAAGATGGAAAAGAGAAACACGAAGAACCCAAGTCGAACAAGAGCAAAAAATGGCGAAGTCCACAGAAAAAAAAAAGCCACATTAAACGTTCCAAGCGTCGCGGTGCTGGAGCTTGGTCAGAGTTGGGTTGAAATTCTGGAGAACTCTACACTCTTGAAGTTCTTCTTAGAAAGTGAATATTCTTTTTGGTGTAATCTTTCAGGCCATATAAGTGTTTACAATGATTGAGTAAGACATTATTTGTTTGAGAATGTCATTTTAGAAGGGAGATGTTAATTATGATTTTTGTTTTGTTTTCCCTTTGCTCGGGACGGTCAAAGTTCTATGTTTGGGGGTATTTGAGAGTTGCATATTTATATAGGTTTAGAGAATGTTCTAGGTGTTTCAGGACATTTTATGCATTAGTTTCATGTGTTTATGTAAGTTTTGATGCAATTGTTAGTTTAGGATAATTTGGGTTTTTATGCATTAATTTGGTTTGTCAGTTTATGATATGATCCATTCTTTATTTTTGTGTGTTATTGATTTGATTTGTTTTGTTTTGTAGGCATTTAGATGTGTTAATCATGGTTTTGGATGACGAAAACATGTTCAAGAAGATGCAAAAGAGAAGCACGAAGAACCCAAGTCGAACAAGAGCAAAAAATGGCCAAGTCCACAGAAAAAAAAAAGCCACATTAAACGTTCCAGGCGTCGCGGCGCTGGAGCTTGGTCAGAGTTGGGTAGAAATTCGGGAGAACTCTACACTCTTGAAGTTCTTCTTAGAAAGTGAATATTCTTTTTGGTGAAATCTTTTAGGCCATGTAAGTGTTTACAATGATTGAGTAAGTCATTATTTGTGTGAGAATGTCATTTTAGAAGGGAGATGTTAATTATGAGTTTTTGTTTTGTTTTCCCATTGCTCGAGACGGTCAAAGTTCTAAGTTTGGGGGTATTTGAGAGTTGCATATTTATATAGGTTTAGAGAATGTTCTAGGTGTTTCAGGACATTTTATGCATTAGTTTCATGTGTTTATGTTAGTTTTGATGCAATTGTTAGTTTAGGATAATTTGGGTTTTTATGCACTAAATTGGTTTGTCAGTTTATGATTTGATCCATTCATTATTTTAGTGTGTTATTGATTTGATTTGTTTGGTTTTGTAGGTATTTAGATGTGTTAATCGTGGTTTTGGATGACGAAAACATGTTCAAGAAGATGGAAAAGAGAAGCACGAAGAACCCAAGTCGAACAAGAGCAAAAAATGGCTAAGTCCACTGAAAAAAAAAGCCACATTAACCGTTCTAAGCGTCGCGACACTGGAGCTTGGTCAGAGTTGGGTTGAAATTCTGGAGAACTCTACACTCTTGAAGTTCTTCTTAGAAAGTGAATATTCTTTTTGGTGTAATCTTTTAGGCCATATAAGTGTTTACAATGATTGAGTAAGTCATTATTTGTGTGAGAATGTCATTTTAGAAGGGAGATGTTAATTATAAGTTTTTGTTTTGTTTTCCCTTTCCTCGGGACGGTCAAAGTTCTACGTTTGGGGGTATTTGAGAGTTGCATATTTATATAGGTTTAGAGCATGTTCTAGGTGTTTCAGGACATTTTATGCATTAGTTTCATGTGTTTATGTTAGTTTTGATGCAATTGTTAGTTTTGGATAATTTGGGTTTTTATGCGCTAAATTGGTTTGTCAGTTTATGATTTGATCCATTCATTATTTTATTGTGTTATTGATTTGATTTGTTTTGTTTTGTAGGTATTTAGATGTGTTAATCATGGTTTTCGATGACGAAAACATGTTCAAGAAGATGCAAAAGAGAAGCACGAAGAACCCAAGTCGAACAAGAGCAAAAAATGGCTAAGCCCACAGAAAAAAAAGCCACATTAACCGTTCTAAGCGTCGCGACACTGGAGCTTGCTCAGAGTTGGGTTGAAATTCTGGAGAACTCTACACTCTTGAAGTTCTTCTTAGAAACTGAATATTCTTTTTGGTGTAATCTTTTAGGCCATATAAGTGTTGACAATGATTGAGTAAGTCCTTATTTGTGTGAGAATGTCATTTTAGAAGGGATATGTTAATTATGAGTTTTTGTTTTGTTTTCCCTTTGCTCGGGACGGTCAAAGTTCTAAGTTTGGGGGTATTTGATAGTTCCATATTTATATAGGTTTAGAGAATGTTCTTGGTGTTTCAGGACATTTTATGCATTAGTTTCATTTGGTTATGTAACGTTTGATGCAATTGTTAGTTTAGGATAATTTGGGTTTTTATGCACTAAATTGGTTTGTCAGTTTATGATTTGATCCATTCATTATTTTAGTGTGTTATTGATTTGATTTGTTTTGTTTTGTAGGTATTTAGATGTGTTAATCATGGTTTTCGATGACGAAAACATGTTCAAGAAGATGCAAAAGAGAAGCACGAAGAACCCAAGTCGAACAAGAGCAAAAAATGGCTAAGTCCACAGAAAAAAAAAGCCACATTAACCGTTCTACGCGTCGCGACACTGGAGCTTGGTCAGAGTTGGGTTGAAATTCTGGAGAACTCTACACTCTTGAAGTTCTTCTTAGAAAGTGAATATTCTTTTTGGTGTAATCTTTTATGCCGTATAAGTGTTGACAATGATTGAGTAAGTCCTTATTTGTGTGAGAATGTCATTTTAGAAGGGATATGTTAATTATGAGTTTTTGTTTTGTTTTCCCTTTGCTCGGGACGGTCAAAGTTCTACGTTTGGGGGTATTTGATAGTTCCATATTTATATAGGTTTAGAGAATGTTCTTGGTGTTTCAGGACATTTTATGCATTAGTTTCATGTGTTTATGTAACGTTTGATGCAATTGTTAGTTTTGGATAATTTGGGTTTTTATGCATTAAATTGGTTTGTCAGTTTATGATTTGATCCATTCATTATTTTATTGTGTTATTGATTTGATTTGTTTTGTTTTGTAGGTGTTTAGATGTGTTAATCATGGTTTTTGATGACGAAAACATGTTCAAGAAGATGCAAAAGAGAAGCACGAAGAACCCAAGTCGAACAAGGGCAAAAAATGGCTAAGTCCACAGAAAAAAAAGCCACATTGACCGTTCCAAGCGTCGCGACACTGGAGCTTGGTCAGAGTTGGGTTGAAATTCTGGAGAACTCTCACTCTTGAAGTTCTTCTTAGAAAGTGAATATTCTTTTTGGTGTAATCTTTTAGGCCATATAAGTGTTTACAATGATTGAGTAAGTCATTATTTGTGTGAGAATGTCATTTTAGAAGGGAGATGTTAATTATGAGTTTTTGTTTTGTTTTCCCTTTCCTCGGGACGGTCATAGTTCTAAGTTTGGGGGTATTTGAGAGTTGAATATTTATATAGGTTTAGAGCATGTTCTAGGTGTTTCAGGACATTTTATGCATTAGTTTCATGTGTTTATGTTAGTTTTGATGCAATTGTTAGTTTAGGATAATTTGGGTTTTTATGCACTAAATTGGTTAGTCAGTTTATGATTTGATCCATTCATTATTTTAGTGTGTTATTGATTTGATTTGTTTAGTTTTGTAGGTATTTAGATGTGTTAATCATGGTTTTCGATGACGAAAACATGTTCAAGAAGATGCAAAAGAGAAGCACGAAGAACCCAAGTCGAACAAGAGCAAAAAATGGCTAAGTCCACAGAAAAAAAAGCCACATTAACCGTTCTAAGCGTCGCGACACTGGAGCTTGGTCAGAGTTGGGTTGAAATTCTGGAGAACTCTACACTCTTGAAGTTCTTCTTAGAAAGTGAATATTCTTTTTGGTGTAATCTTTTAGGCCATATAAGTGTTTACAATGATTGAGTAAGTCATTATTTGTGTGAGAATGTCATTTTAGAAGGGATATGTTAATTATGAGTTTTTGTTTTGTTTTCCCTTTCCTCGGGACGGTCAAAGTTCTAAGTTTGGGGGTATTTGAGAGTTGAATATTTATATAGGTTTAGAGCATGTTCTAGGTGTTTCAGGACATTTTATGCATTAGTTTCATGTGTTTATGTTAGTTTTGATGCAATTGTTAGTTTAGGATAATTTGGGTTTTTATGCACTAAATTGGTTTGTCAGTTTATGATTTGATCCATTCATTATTTTAGTGTGTTATTGATTTGATTTGTTTTGTTTTGTAGGTATTTAGATGTGTTAATCATGGTTTTCGATGACGAAAACATGTTCAAGAAGATGCAAAAGAGAAGCACGAAGAACCCAAGTCGAACAAGAGCAAAAAATGGCTAAGTCCACAGAAAAAAAAGCCACATTAACCGTTCTAAGCGTCGCGACACTGGAGCTTGGTCAGAGTTGGGTTGAAATTCTGGAGAACTCTACACTCTTGAAGTTCTTCTTAGAAAGTGAATATTCTTTTTGGTGTAATCTTTTAGGCCATATAAGTGTTTACAATGATTGAGTAAGTCATTATTTGTGTGAGAATGTCATTTTAGAAGGGAGATGTTAATTATGAGTTTTTGTTTTGTTTTCCCTTTCCTCGGGACGGTCAAAGTTCTAAGTTTGGGGGTATTTGAGAGTTGAATATTTATATAGGTTTAGAGCATGTTCTAGGTGTTTCAGGACATTTTATGCATTAGTTTCATGTGTTTATGTTAGTTTTGATGCAATTGTTAGTTTAGGATAATTTGGGTTTTTATGCACTAAATTGGTTTGTCAGTTTATGATTTGATCCATTCATTATTTTAGTGTGTTATTGATTTGATTTGTTTTGTTTTGTAGGTATTTAGATGTGTTAATCATGGTTTTCGATGACGAAAACATGTTCAAGAAGATGCAAAAGAGAAGCACGAAGAACCCAAGTCGAACAAGAGCAAAAAATGGCTAAGTCCACAGAAAAAAAAGCCACATTAACCGTTCTAAGCGTCGCGACACTGGAGCTTGGTCAGAGTTGGGTTGAAATTCTGGAGAACTCTACACTCTTGAAGTTCTTCTTAGAAAGTGAATATTCTTTTTCGTGTAATCTTTTAGGCCATATAAGTGTTGACAATGATTGAGTAAGTCCTTATTTGTGTGAGAATGTCATTTTAGAAGGGATATGTTAATTATGAGTTTTTGTTTTGTTTTCCCTTTGCTCGGGACGGTCAAAGTTCTACGTTTGGGGGTATTTGATAGTTCCATATTTATATAGGTTTAGAGAATGTTCTTGGTGTTTCAGGACATTTTATGCATTAGTTTCATGTGTTTATGTAACGTTGGTGCAATTGTTAGTTTTGGATAATTTGGGTTTTTATGCATTAAATTGGTTTGTCAGTTTATGATTTGATCCATTCATTATTTTATTGTGTTATTGATTTGATTTGTTTTGTTTTGTAGGTGTTTAGATGTGTTAATCATGGTTTTTGATGACGAAAACATGTTCAAGAAGATGCAAAAGAGAAGCACGAAGAACCCAAGTCGAACAAGGGCAAAAAATGGCTAAGTCCACAGAAAAAAAAGCCACATTGACCGTTCCAAGCGTCGCGACACTGGAGCTTGGTCAGAGTTGGGTTGAAATTCTGGAGAACTCTCACTCTTGAAGTTCTTCTTAGAAAGTGAATATTCTTTTTGGTGTAATCTTTTAGGCCATATAAGTGTTTACAATGATTGAGTAAGTCATTATTTGTGTGAGAATGTCATTTTAGAAGGGAGATGTTAATTATGAGTTTTTGTTTTGTTTTCCCTTTCCTCGGGACGGTCATAGTTCTAAGTTTGGGGGTATTTGAGAGTTGAATATTTATATAGGTTTAGAGCATGTTCTAGGTGTTTCAGGACATTTTATGCATTAGTTTCATGTGTTTATGTTAGTTTTGATGCAATTGTTAGTTTAGGATAATTTGGGTTTTTATGCACTAAATTGGTTAGTCAGTTTATGATTTGATCCATTCATTATTTTAGTGTGTTATTGATTTGATTTGTTTAGTTTTGTAGGTATTTAGATGTGTTAATCATGGTTTTCGATGACGAAAACATGTTCAAGAAGATGCAAAAGAGAAGCACGAAGAACCCAAGTCGAACAAGAGCAAAAAATGGCTAAGTCCACAGAAAAAAAAGCCACATTAACCGTTCTAAGCGTCGCGACACTGGAGCTTGGTCAGAGTTGGGTTGAAATTCTGGAGAACTCTACACTCTTGAAGTTCTTCTTAGAAAGTGAATATTCTTTTTGGTGTAATCTTTTAGGCCATATAAGTGTTTACAATGATTGAGTAAGTCATTATTTGTGTGAGAATGTCATTTTAGAAGGGATATGTTAATTATGAGTTTTTGTTTTGTTTTCCCTTTCCTCGGGACGGTCAAAGTTCTAAGTTTGGGGGTATTTGAGAGTTGAATATTTATATAGGTTTAGAGCATGTTCTAGGTGTTTCAGGACATTTTATGCATTAGTTTCATGTGTTTATGTTAGTTTTGATGCAATTGTTAGTTTAGGATAATTTGGGTTTTTATGCACTAAATTGGTTTGTCAGTTTATGATTTGATCCATTCATTATTTTAGTGTGTTATTGATTTGATTTGTTTTGTTTTGTAGGTATTTAGATGTGTTAATCATGGTTTTCGATGACGAAAACATGTTCAAGAAGATGCAAAAGAGAAGCACGAAGAACCCAAGTCGAACAAGAGCAAAAAATGGCTAAGTCCACAGAAAAAAAAGCCACATTAACCGTTCTAAGCGTCGCGACACTGGAGCTTGGTCAGAGTTGGGTTGAAATTCTGGAGAACTCTACACTCTTGAAGTTCTTCTTAGAAAGTGAATATTCTTTTTGGTGTAATCTTTTAGGCCATATAAGTGTTTACAATGATTGAGTAAGTCATTATTTGTGTGAGAATGTCATTTTAGAAGGGAGATGTTAATTATGAGTTTTTGTTTTGTTTTCCCTTTCCTCGGGACGGTCAAAGTTCTAAGTTTGGGGGTATTTGAGAGTTGAATATTTATATAGGTTTAGAGCATGTTCTAGGTGTTTCAGGACATTTTATGCATTAGTTTCATGTGTTTATGTTAGTTTTGATGCAATTGTTAGTTTAGGATAATTTGGGTTTTTATGCACTAAATTGGTTTGTCAGTTTATGATTTGATCCATTCATTATTTTAGTGTGTTATTGATTTGATTTGTTTTGTTTTGTAGGTATTTAGATGTGTTAATCATGGTTTTCGATGACGAAAACATGTTCAAGAAGATGCAAAAGAGAAGCACGAAGAACCCAAGTCGAACAAGAGCAAAAAATGGCTAAGTCCACAGAAAAAAAAGCCACATTAACCGTTCTAAGCGTCGCGACACTGGAGCTTGGTCAGAGTTGGGTTGAAATTCTGGAGAACTCTACACTCTTGAAGTTCTTCTTAGAAAGTGAATATTCTTTTTCGTGTAATCTTTTAGGCCATATAAGTGTTGACAATGATTGAGTAAGTCCTTATTTGTGTGAGAATGTCATTTTAGAAGGGATATGTTAATTATGAGTTTTTGTTTTGTTTTCCCTTTGCTCGGGACGGTCAAAGTTCTACGTTTGGGGGTATTTGATAGTTCCATATTTATATAGGTTTAGAGAATGTTCTTGGTGTTTCAGGACATTTTATGCATTAGTTTCATGTGTTTATGTAACGTTGGTGCAATTGTTAGTTTTGGATAATTTGGGTTTTTATGCATTAAATTGGTTTGTCAGTTTATGATTTGATCCATTCATTATTTTATTGTGTTATTGATTTGATTTGTTTTGTTTTGTAGGTGTTTAGATGTGTTAATCATGGTTTTTGATGACGAAAACATGTTCAAGAAGATGCAAAAGAGAAGCACGAAGAACCCAAGTCGAACAAGGGCAAAAAATGGCTAAGTCCACAGAAAAAAAAGCCACATTGACCGTTCCAAGCGTCGCGACACTGGAGCTTGGTCAGAGTTGGGTTGAAATTCTGGAGAACTCTCACTCTTGAAGTTCTTCTTAGAAAGTGAATATTCTTTTTGGTGTAATCTTTTAGGCCATATAAGTGTTTACAATGATTGAGTAAGTCATTATTTGTGTGAGAATGTCATTTTAGAAGGGAGATGTTAATTATGAGTTTTTGTTTTGTTTTCCCTTTCCTCGGGACGGTCATAGTTCTAAGTTTGGGGGTATTTGAGAGTTGAATATTTATATAGGTTTAGAGCATGTTCTAGGTGTTTCAGGACATTTTATGCATTAGTTTCATGTGTTTATGTTAGTTTTGATGCAATTGTTAGTTTAGGATAATTTGGGTTTTTATGCACTAAATTGGTTAGTCAGTTTATGATTTGATCCATTCATTATTTTAGTGTGTTATTGATTTGATTTGTTTAGTTTTGTAGGTATTTAGATGTGTTAATCATGGTTTTCGATGACGAAAACATGTTCAAGAAGATGCAAAAGAGAAGCACGAAGAACCCAAGTCGAACAAGAGCAAAAAATGGCTAAGTCCACAGAAAAAAAAGCCACATTAACCGTTCTAAGCGTCGCGACACTGGAGCTTGGTCAGAGTTGGGTTGAAATTCTGGAGAACTCTACACTCTTGAAGTTCTTCTTAGAAAGTGAATATTCTTTTTGGTGTAATCTTTTAGGCCATATAAGTGTTTACAATGATTGAGTAAGTCATTATTTGTGTGAGAATGTCATTTTAGAAGGGATATGTTAATTATGAGTTTTTGTTTTGTTTTCCCTTTCCTCGGGACGGTCAAAGTTCTAAGTTTGGGGGTATTTGAGAGTTGAATATTTATATAGGTTTAGAGCATGTTCTAGGTGTTTCAGGACATTTTATGCATTAGTTTCATGTGTTTATGTTAGTTTTGATGCAATTGTTAGTTTAGGATAATTTGGGTTTTTATGCACTAAATTGGTTTGTCAGTTTATGATTTGATCCATTCATTATTTTAGTGTGTTATTGATTTGATTTGTTTTGTTTTGTAGGTATTTAGATGTGTTAATCATGGTTTTCGATGACGAAAACATGTTCAAGAAGATGCAAAAGAGAAGCACGAAGAACCCAAGTCGAACAAGAGCAAAAAATGGCTAAGTCCACAGAAAAAAAAGCCACATTAACCGTTCTAAGCGTCGCGACACTGGAGCTTGGTCAGAGTTGGGTTGAAATTCTGGAGAACTCTACACTCTTGAAGTTCTTCTTAGAAAGTGAATATTCTTTTTGGTGTAATCTTTTAGGCCATATAAGTGTTTACAATGATTGAGTAAGTCATTATTTGTGTGAGAATGTCATTTTAGAAGGGAGATGTTAATTATGAGTTTTTGTTTTGTTTTCCCTTTCCTCGGGACGGTCAAAGTTCTAAGTTTGGGGGTATTTGAGAGTTGAATATTTATATAGGTTTAGAGCATGTTCTAGGTGTTTCAGGACATTTTATGCATTAGTTTCATGTGTTTATGTTAGTTTTGATGCAATTGTTAGTTTAGGATAATTTGGGTTTTTATGCACTAAATTGGTTTGTCAGTTTATGATTTGATCCATTCATTATTTTAGTGTGTTATTGATTTGATTTGTTTTGTTTTGTAGGTATTTAGATGTGTTAATCATGGTTTTCGATGACGAAAACATGTTCAAGAAGATGCAAAAGAGAAGCACGAAGAACCCAAGTCGAACAAGAGCAAAAAATGGCTAAGTCCACAGAAAAAAAAGCCACATTAACCGTTCTAAGCGTCGCGACACTGGAGCTTGGTCAGAGTTGGGTTGAAATTCTGGAGAACTCTACACTCTTGAAGTTCTTCTTAGAAAGTGAATATTCTTTTTCGTGTAATCTTTTAGGCCATATAAGTGTTGACAATGATTGAGTAAGTCCTTATTTGTGTGAGAATGTCATTTTAGAAGGGATATGTTAATTATGAGTTTTTGTTTTGTTTTCCCTTTGCTCGGGACGGTCAAAGTTCTACGTTTGGGGGTATTTGATAGTTCCATATTTATATAGGTTTAGAGAATGTTCTTGGTGTTTCAGGACATTTTATGCATTAGTTTCATGTGTTTATGTAACGTTGGTGCAATTGTTAGTTTTGGATAATTTGGGTTTTTATGCATTAAATTGGTTTGTCAGTTTATGATTTGATCCATTCATTATTTTATTGTGTTATTGATTTGATTTGTTTTGTTTTGTAGGTGTTTAGATGTGTTAATCATGGTTTTTGATGACGAAAACATGTTCAAGAAGATGCAAAAGAGAAGCACGAAGAACCCAAGTCGAACAAGGGCAAAAAATGGCTAAGTCCACAGAAAAAAAAGCCACATTGACCGTTCCAAGCGTCGCGACACTGGAGCTTGGTCAGAGTTGGGTTGAAATTCTGGAGAACTCTCACTCTTGAAGTTCTTCTTAGAAAGTGAATATTCTTTTTGGTGTAATCTTTTAGGCCATATAAGTGTTTACAATGATTGAGTAAGTCATTATTTGTGTGAGAATGTCATTTTAGAAGGGAGATGTTAATTATGAGTTTTTGTTTTGTTTTCCCTTTCCTCGGGACGGTCATAGTTCTAAGTTTGGGGGTATTTGAGAGTTGAATATTTATATAGGTTTAGAGCATGTTCTAGGTGTTTCAGGACATTTTATGCATTAGTTTCATGTGTTTATGTTAGTTTTGATGCAATTGTTAGTTTAGGATAATTTGGGTTTTTATGCACTAAATTGGTTAGTCAGTTTATGATTTGATCCATTCATTATTTTAGTGTGTTATTGATTTGATTTGTTTAGTTTTGTAGGTATTTAGATGTGTTAATCATGGTTTTCGATGACGAAAACATGTTCAAGAAGATGCAAAAGAGAAGCACGAAGAACCCAAGTCGAACAAGAGCAAAAAATGGCTAAGTCCACAGAAAAAAAAGCCACATTAACCGTTCTAAGCGTCGCGACACTGGAGCTTGGTCAGAGTTGGGTTGAAATTCTGGAGAACTCTACACTCTTGAAGTTCTTCTTAGAAAGTGAATATTCTTTTTGGTGTAATCTTTTAGGCCATATAAGTGTTTACAATGATTGAGTAAGTCATTATTTGTGTGAGAATGTCATTTTAGAAGGGATATGTTAATTATGAGTTTTTGTTTTGTTTTCCCTTTCCTCGGGACGGTCAAAGTTCTAAGTTTGGGGGTATTTGAGAGTTGAATATTTATATAGGTTTAGAGCATGTTCTAGGTGTTTCAGGACATTTTATGCATTAGTTTCATGTGTTTATGTTAGTTTTGATGCAATTGTTAGTTTAGGATAATTTGGGTTTTTATGCACTAAATTGGTTTGTCAGTTTATGATTTGATCCATTCATTATTTTAGTGTGTTATTGATTTGATTTGTTTTGTTTTGTAGGTATTTAGATGTGTTAATCATGGTTTTCGATGACGAAAACATGTTCAAGAAGATGCAAAAGAGAAGCACGAAGAACCCAAGTCGAACAAGAGCAAAAAATGGCTAAGTCCACAGAAAAAAAAGCCACATTAACCGTTCTAAGCGTCGCGACACTGGAGCTTGGTCAGAGTTGGGTTGAAATTCTGGAGAACTCTACACTCTTGAAGTTCTTCTTAGAAAGTGAATATTCTTTTTGGTGTAATCTTTTAGGCCATATAAGTGTTTACAATGATTGAGTAAGTCATTATTTGTGTGAGAATGTCATTTTAGAAGGGAGATGTTAATTATGAGTTTTTGTTTTGTTTTCCCTTTCCTCGGGACGGTCAAAGTTCTAAGTTTGGGGGTATTTGAGAGTTGAATATTTATATAGGTTTAGAGCATGTTCTAGGTGTTTCAGGACATTTTATGCATTAGTTTCATGTGTTTATGTTAGTTTTGATGCAATTGTTAGTTTAGGATAATTTGGGTTTTTATGCACTAAATTGGTTTGTCAGTTTATGATTTGATCCATTCATTATTTTAGTGTGTTATTGATTTGATTTGTTTTGTTTTGTAGGTATTTAGATGTGTTAATCATGGTTTTCGATGACGAAAACATGTTCAAGAAGATGCAAAAGAGAAGCACGAAGAACCCAAGTCGAACAAGAGCAAAAAATGGCTAAGTCCACAGAAAAAAAAAGCCACATTAACCGTTCTAAGCGTCGCGACACTGGAGCTTGGTCAGAGTTGGGTTGAAATTCTGGAGAACTCTACACTCTTGAAGTTCTTCTTAGAAAGTGAATATTCTTTTTCGTGTAATCTTTTAGGCCATATAAGTGTTGACAATGATTGAGTAAGTCCTTATTTGTGTGAGAATGTCATTTTAGAAGGGATATGTTAATTATGAGTTTTTGTTTTGTTTTCCCTTTGCTCGGGACGGTCAAAGTTCTAAGTTTGGGGGTATTTGATAGTTCCATATTTATATAGGTTTAGAGAATGTTCTTGGTGTTTCAGGACATTTTATGCATTAGTTTCATGTGTTTATGTAACGTTTGATGCAATTGTTAGTTTAGGATAATTTGGGTTTTTATGCATTAAATTGGTTTGTCAGTTTATGATTTGATCCATTCATTATTTTATTGTGTTATTGATTTGATTTGTTTTGTTTTGTAGGTGTTTAGATGTGTTAATCATGGTTTTTGATGACGAAAACATGTTCAAGAAGATGCAAAAGAGAAGCACGAAGAACCCAAGTCGAACAAGGGCAAAAAATGGCTAAGTCCACAGAAAAAAAAGCCACATTGACCGTTCCAAGCGTCGCGACACTGGAGCTTGGTCAGAGTTGGGTTGAAATTCTGGAGAACTCTCACTCTTGAAGTTCTTCTTAGAAAGTGAATATTCTTTTTGGTGTAATCTTTTAGGCCATATAAGTGTTTACAATGATTGAGTAAGTCATTATTTGTGTGAGAATGTCATTTTAGAAGGGAGATGTTAATTATGAGTTTTTGTTTTGTTTTCCCTTTCCTCGGGACGGTCATAGTTCTAAGTTTGGGGGTATTTGAGAGTTGAATATTTATATAGGTTTAGAGCATGTTCTAGGTGTTTCAGGACATTTTATGCATTAGTTTCATGTGTTTATGTTAGTTTTGATGCAATTGTTAGTTTAGGATAATTTGGGTTTTTATGCACTAAATTGGTTAGTCAGTTTATGATTTGATCCATTCATTATTTTAGTGTGTTATTGATTTGATTTGTTTAGTTTTGTAGGTATTTAGATGTGTTAATCATGGTTTTCGATGACGAAAACATGTTCAAGAAGATGCAAAAGAGAAGCACGAAGAACCCAAGTCGAACAAGAGCAAAAAATGGCTAAGTCCACAGAAAAAAAAGCCACATTAACCGTTCTAAGCGTCGCGACACTGGAGCTTGGTCAGAGTTGGGTTGAAATTCTGGAGAACTCTACACTCTTGAAGTTCTTCTTAGAAAGTGAATATTCTTTTTGGTGTAATCTTTTAGGCCATATAAGTGTTTACAATGATTGAGTAAGTCATTATTTGTGTGAGAATGTCATTTTAGAAGGGATATGTTAATTATGAGTTTTTGTTTTGTTTTCCCTTTCCTCGGGACGGTCAAAGTTCTAAGTTTGGGGGTATTTGAGAGTTGAATATTTATATAGGTTTAGAGCATGTTCTAGGTGTTTCAGGACATTTTATGCATTAGTTTCATGTGTTTATGTTAGTTTTGATGCAATTGTTAGTTTAGGATAATTTGGGTTTTTATGCACTAAATTGGTTTGTCAGTTTATGATTTGATCCATTCATTATTTTAGTGTGTTATTGATTTGATTTGTTTTGTTTTGTAGGTATTTAGATGTGTTAATCATGGTTTTCGATGACGAAAACATGTTCAAGAAGATGCAAAAGAGAAGCACGAAGAACCCAAGTCGAACAAGAGCAAAAAATGGCTAAGTCCACAGAAAAAAAAGCCACATTAACCGTTCTAAGCGTCGCGACACTGGAGCTTGGTCAGAGTTGGGTTGAAATTCTGGAGAACTCTACACTCTTGAAGTTCTTCTTAGAAAGTGAATATTCTTTTTGGTGTAATCTTTTAGGCCATATAAGTGTTTACAATGATTGAGTAAGTCATTATTTGTGTGAGAATGTCATTTTAGAAGGGAGATGTTAATTATGAGTTTTTGTTTTGTTTTCCCTTTCCTCGGGACGGTCAAAGTTCTAAGTTTGGGGGTATTTGAGAGTTGAATATTTATATAGGTTTAGAGCATGTTCTAGGTGTTTCAGGACATTTTATGCATTAGTTTCATGTGTTTATGTTAGTTTTGATGCAATTGTTAGTTTAGGATAATTTGGGTTTTTATGCACTAAATTGGTTTGTCAGTTTATGATTTGATCCATTCATTATTTTAGTGTGTTATTGATTTGATTTGTTTTGTTTTGTAGGTATTTAGATGTGTTAATCATGGTTTTCGATGACGAAAACATGTTCAAGAAGATGCAAAAGAGAAGCACGAAGAACCCAAGTCGAACAAGAGCAAAAAATGGCTAAGTCCACAGAAAAAAAAGCCACATTAACCGTTCTAAGCGTCGCGACACTGGAGCTTGGTCAGAGTTGGGTTGAAATTCTGGAGAACTCTACACTCTTGAAGTTCTTCTTAGAAAGTGAATATTCTTTTTGGTGTAATCTTTTAGGCCATATAAGTGTTTACAATGATTGAGTAAGTCATTATTTGTGTGAGAATGTCATTTTAGAAGGGATATGTTAATTATGAGTTTTTGTTTTGTTTTCCCTTTCCTCGGGACGGTCAAAGTTCTAAGTTTGGGGGTATTTGAGAGTTGAATATTTATATAGGTTTAGAGCATGTTCTAGGTGTTTCAGGACATTTTATGCATTAGTTTCATGTGTTTATGTTAGTTTTGATGCAATTGTTAGTTTAGGATAATTTGGGTTTTTATGCACTAAATTGGTTTGTCAGTTTATGATTTGATCCATTCATTATTTTAGTGTGTTATTGATTTGATTTGTTTTGTTTTGTAGGTATTTAGATGTGTTAATCATGGTTTTCGATGACGAAAACATGTTCAAGAAGATGCAAAAGAGAAGCACGAAGAACCCAAGTCGAACAAGAGCAAAAAATGGCTAAGTCCACAGAAAAAAAAAGCCACATTAACCGTTCTAAGCGTCGCGACACTGGAGCTTGGTCAGAGTTGGGTTGAAATTCTGGAGAACTCTACACTCTTGAAGTTCTTCTTAGAAAGTGAATATTCTTTTTGGTGTAATCTTTTAGGCCATATAAGTGTTTACAATGATTGAGTAAGTCATTATTTGTGTGAGAATGTCATTTTAGAAGGGAGATGTTAATTATGAGTTTTTGTTTTGTTTTCCCTTTCCTCGGGACGGTCAAAGTTCTAAGTTTGGGGGTATTTGAGAGTTGAATATTTATATAGGTTTAGAGCATGTTCTAGGTGTTTCAGGACATTTTATGCATTAGTTTCATGTGTTTATGTTAGTTTTGATGCAATTGTTAGTTTAGGATAATTTGGGTTTTTATGCACTAAATTGGTTTGTCAGTTTATGATTTGATCCATTCATTATTTTAGTGTGTTATTGATTTGATTTGTTTTGTTTTGTAGGTATTTAGATGTGTTAATCATGGTTTTCGATGACGAAAACATGTTCAAGAAGATGCAAAAGAGAAGCACGAAGAACCCAAGTCGAACAAGAGCAAAAAATGGCTAAGTCCACAGAAAAAAAAAGCCACATTAACCGTTCTAAGCGTCGCGACACTGGAGCTTGGTCAGAGTTGGGTTGAAATTCTGGAGAACTCTACACTCTTGAAGTTCTTCTTAGAAAGTGAATATTCTTTTTCGTGTAATCTTTTAGGCCATATAAGTGTTGACAATGATTGAGTAAGTCCTTATTTGTGTGAGAATGTCATTTTAGAAGGGATATGTTAATTATGAGTTTTTGTTTTGTTTTCCCTTTGCTCGGGACGGTCAAAGTTCTAAGTTTGGGGGTATTTGATAGTTCCATATTTATATAGGTTTAGAGAATGTTCTTGGTGTTTCAGGACATTTTATGCATTAGTTTCATGTGTTTATGTAACGTTTGATGCAATTGTTAGTTTAGGATAATTTGGGTTTTTATGCATTAAATTGGTTTGTCAGTTTATGATTTGATCCATTCATTATTTTATTGTGTTATTGATTTGATTTGTTTTGTTTTGTAGGTGTTTAGATGTGTTAATCATGGTTTTTGATGACGAAAACATGTTCAAGAAGATGCAAAAGAGAAGCACGAAGAACCCAAGTCGAACAAGGGCAAAAAATGGCTAAGTCCACAGAAAAAAAAGCCACATTGACCGTTCCAAGCGTCGCGACACTGGAGCTTGGTCAGAGTTGGGTTGAAATTCTGGAGAACTCTCACTCTTGAAGTTCTTCTTAGAAAGTGAATATTCTTTTTGGTGTAATCTTTTAGGCCATATAAGTGTTTACAATGATTGAGTAAGTCATTATTTGTGTGAGAATGTCATTTTAGAAGGGAGATGTTAATTATGAGTTTTTGTTTTGTTTTCCCTTTCCTCGGGACGGTCATAGTTCTAAGTTTGGGGGTATTTGAGAGTTGAATATTTATATAGGTTTAGAGCATGTTCTAGGTGTTTCAGGACATTTTATGCATTAGTTTCATGTGTTTATGTTAGTTTTGATGCAATTGTTAGTTTAGGATAATTTGGGTTTTTATGCACTAAATTGGTTAGTCAGTTTATGATTTGATCCATTCATTATTTTAGTGTGTTATTGATTTGATTTGTTTAGTTTTGTAGGTATTTAGATGTGTTAATCATGGTTTTCGATGACGAAAACATGTTCAAGAAGATGCAAAAGAGAAGCACGAAGAACCCAAGTCGAACAAGAGCAAAAAATGGCTAAGTCCACAGAAAAAAAAGCCACATTAACCGTTCTAAGCGTCGCGACACTGGAGCTTGGTCAGAGTTGGGTTGAAATTCTGGAGAACTCTACACTCTTGAAGTTCTTCTTAGAAAGTGAATATTCTTTTTGGTGTAATCTTTTAGGCCATATAAGTGTTTACAATGATTGAGTAAGTCATTATTTGTGTGAGAATGTCATTTTAGAAGGGATATGTTAATTATGAGTTTTTGTTTTGTTTTCCCTTTCCTCGGGACGGTCAAAGTTCTAAGTTTGGGGGTATTTGAGAGTTGAATATTTATATAGGTTTAGAGCATGTTCTAGGTGTTTCAGGACATTTTATGCATTAGTTTCATGTGTTTATGTTAGTTTTGATGCAATTGTTAGTTTAGGATAATTTGGGTTTTTATGCACTAAATTGGTTTGTCAGTTTATGATTTGATCCATTCATTATTTTAGTGTGTTATTGATTTGATTTGTTTTGTTTTGTAGGTATTTAGATGTGTTAATCATGGTTTTCGATGACGAAAACATGTTCAAGAAGATGCAAAAGAGAAGCACGAAGAACCCAAGTCGAACAAGAGCAAAAAATGGCTAAGTCCACAGAAAAAAAAGCCACATTAACCGTTCTAAGCGTCGCGACACTGGAGCTTGGTCAGAGTTGGGTTGAAATTCTGGAGAACTCTACACTCTTGAAGTTCTTCTTAGAAAGTGAATATTCTTTTTGGTGTAATCTTTTAGGCCATATAAGTGTTTACAATGATTGAGTAAGTCATTATTTGTGTGAGAATGTCATTTTAGAAGGGAGATGTTAATTATGAGTTTTTGTTTTGTTTTCCCTTTCCTCGGGACGGTCAAAGTTCTAAGTTTGGGGGTATTTGAGAGTTGAATATTTATATAGGTTTAGAGCATGTTCTAGGTGTTTCAGGACATTTTATGCATTAGTTTCATGTGTTTATGTTAGTTTTGATGCAATTGTTAGTTTAGGATAATTTGGGTTTTTATGCACTAAATTGGTTTGTCAGTTTATGATTTGATCCATTCATTATTTTAGTGTGTTATTGATTTGATTTGTTTTGTTTTGTAGGTATTTAGATGTGTTAATCATGGTTTTCGATGACGAAAACATGTTCAAGAAGATGCAAAAGAGAAGCACGAAGAACCCAAGTCGAACAAGAGCAAAAAATGGCTAAGTCCACAGAAAAAAAAAGCCACATTAACCGTTCTAAGCGTCGCGACACTGGAGCTTGGTCAGAGTTGGGTTGAAATTCTGGAGAACTCTACACTCTTGAAGTTCTTCTTAGAAAGTGAATATTCTTTTTCGTGTAATCTTTTAGGCCATATAAGTGTTGACAATGATTGAGTAAGTCCTTATTTGTGTGAGAATGTCATTTTAGAAGGGATATGTTAATTATGAGTTTTTGTTTTGTTTTCCCTTTGCTCGGGACGGTCAAAGTTCTAAGTTTGGGGGTATTTGATAGTTCCATATTTATATAGGTTTAGAGAATGTTCTTGGTGTTTCAGGACATTTTATGCATTAGTTTCATGTGTTTATGTAACGTTTGATGCAATTGTTAGTTTAGGATAATTTGGGTTTTTATGCATTAAATTGGTTTGTCAGTTTATGATTTGATCCATTCATTATTTTATTGTGTTATTGATTTGATTTGTTTTGTTTTGTAGGTGTTTAGATGTGTTAATCATGGTTTTTGATGACGAAAACATGTTCAAGAAGATGCAAAAGAGAAGCACGAAGAACCCAAGTCGAACAAGGGCAAAAAATGGCTAAGTCCACAGAAAAAAAAGCCACATTGACCGTTCCAAGCGTCGCGACACTGGAGCTTGGTCAGAGTTGGGTTGAAATTCTGGAGAACTCTCACTCTTGAAGTTCTTCTTAGAAAGTGAATATTCTTTTTGGTGTAATCTTTTAGGCCATATAAGTGTTTACAATGATTGAGTAAGTCATTATTTGTGTGAGAATGTCATTTTAGAAGGGAGATGTTAATTATGAGTTTTTGTTTTGTTTTCCCTTTCCTCGGGACGGTCATAGTTCTAAGTTTGGGGGTATTTGAGAGTTGAATATTTATATAGGTTTAGAGCATGTTCTAGGTGTTTCAGGACATTTTATGCATTAGTTTCATGTGTTTATGTTAGTTTTGATGCAATTGTTAGTTTAGGATAATTTGGGTTTTTATGCACTAAATTGGTTAGTCAGTTTATGATTTGATCCATTCATTATTTTAGTGTGTTATTGATTTGATTTGTTTAGTTTTGTAGGTATTTAGATGTGTTAATCATGGTTTTCGATGACGAAAACATGTTCAAGAAGATGCAAAAGAGAAGCACGAAGAACCCAAGTCGAACAAGAGCAAAAAATGGCTAAGTCCACAGAAAAAAAAGCCACATTAACCGTTCTAAGCGTCGCGACACTGGAGCTTGGTCAGAGTTGGGTTGAAATTCTGGAGAACTCTACACTCTTGAAGTTCTTCTTAGAAAGTGAATATTCTTTTTGGTGTAATCTTTTAGGCCATATAAGTGTTTACAATGATTGAGTAAGTCATTATTTGTGTGAGAATGTCATTTTAGAAGGGATATGTTAATTATGAGTTTTTGTTTTGTTTTCCCTTTCCTCGGGACGGTCAAAGTTCTAAGTTTGGGGGTATTTGAGAGTTGAATATTTATATAGGTTTAGAGCATGTTCTAGGTGTTTCAGGACATTTTATGCATTAGTTTCATGTGTTTATGTTAGTTTTGATGCAATTGTTAGTTTAGGATAATTTGGGTTTTTATGCACTAAATTGGTTTGTCAGTTTATGATTTGATCCATTCATTATTTTAGTGTGTTATTGATTTGATTTGTTTTGTTTTGTAGGTATTTAGATGTGTTAATCATGGTTTTCGATGACGAAAACATGTTCAAGAAGATGCAAAAGAGAAGCACGAAGAACCCAAGTCGAACAAGAGCAAAAAATGGCTAAGTCCACAGAAAAAAAAGCCACATTAACCGTTCTAAGCGTCGCGACACTGGAGCTTGGTCAGAGTTGGGTTGAAATTCTGGAGAACTCTACACTCTTGAAGTTCTTCTTAGAAAGTGAATATTCTTTTTGGTGTAATCTTTTAGGCCATATAAGTGTTTACAATGATTGAGTAAGTCATTATTTGTGTGAGAATGTCATTTTAGAAGGGAGATGTTAATTATGAGTTTTTGTTTTGTTTTCCCTTTCCTCGGGACGGTCAAAGTTCTAAGTTTGGGGGTATTTGAGAGTTGAATATTTATATAGGTTTAGAGCATGTTCTAGGTGTTTCAGGACATTTTATGCATTAGTTTCATGTGTTTATGTTAGTTTTGATGCAATTGTTAGTTTAGGATAATTTGGGTTTTTATGCACTAAATTGGTTTGTCAGTTTATGATTTGATCCATTCATTATTTTAGTGTGTTATTGATTTGATTTGTTTTGTTTTGTAGGTATTTAGATGTGTTAATCATGGTTTTCGATGACGAAAACATGTTCAAGAAGATGCAAAAGAGAAGCACGAAGAACCCAAGTCGAACAAGAGCAAAAAATGGCTAAGTCCACAGAAAAAAAAGCCACATTAACCGTTCTAAGCGTCGCGACACTGGAGCTTGGTCAGAGTTGGGTTGAAATTCTGGAGAACTCTACACTCTTGAAGTTCTTCTTAGAAAGTGAATATTCTTTTTCGTGTAATCTTTTAGGCCATATAAGTGTTGACAATGATTGAGTAAGTCCTTATTTGTGTGAGAATGTCATTTTAGAAGGGATATGTTAATTATGAGTTTTTGTTTTGTTTTCCCTTTGCTCGGGACGGTCAAAGTTCTAAGTTTGGGGGTATTTGATAGTTCCATATTTATATAGGTTTAGAGAATGTTCTTGGTGTTTCAGGACATTTTATGCATTAGTTTCATGTGTTTATGTAACGTTTGATGCAATTGTTAGTTTAGGATAATTTGGGTTTTTATGCATTAAATTGGTTTGTCAGTTTATGATTTGATCCATTCATTATTTTATTGTGTTATTGATTTGATTTGTTTTGTTTTGTAGGTATTTAGATGTGTTAATCATGGTTTTTGATACGAAAACATGTTCAAGAAGATGCAAAACAGAAGCACGAAGAACCCAAGTCGAACAAGAGCAAAAAATGGCTAAGTCCACAGAAAAAAAGCCACATTAACCGTTCTAAGCGTCGCGGCACTGGAGCTTGGTCAGAGTTGGGTTGAAATTCTGGAGAACTCTACACTCTTGGAGTTCTTCTTAGAAAGTGAATATTCTTTTTGGTGTAATCTTTTAGCCCATGTAAGTGTTTACAATGGTTGAGTAAGTCATTATTTGTGTGAGAATGTCATTTTAGAAGGGAGATGTTAATTATGAGTTTTTGTTTTGTTTTCCCTTTCCTCGGGACGGTCAAAGTTCTAAGTTTGGGGGTATTTCAGAGTTGCAAATTTATATAGGTTTAGAGCATGTTCTAGGTGTTTCAGGACATTTTATGCATTAGTTTCATGTGTTTATGTTAGTTTTGATGCAATTGTTAGTTTAGGATAATTTGGGTTTTTAATGCAGTAAATTGGTTTGTCAGAGTATGATTTGATCCATTCATTATTTTAGTGTGTTATTGATTTGATTTGTTTTGTTTTGTAGGTATTTAGATGTGTTAATCATGGTTTTGGATGACGAAAACATGTTCAAGAAGATGGAAAAGAGAAGCACGAAGAACCCAAGTCGAACAAGAGCAAAAAATGGCTAAGTCCACAGAAAAAAAGCCACATTAACCGTTCTAAGCGTCGCGGCACTGGAGCTTGGTCAGAGTTGGGTTGAAATTCTGGAGAACTCTACACTCTTGAAGTTCTTCTTAGAAAGTGAATATTCTTTTTGGTGTAATCTTTTAGGCCATGTAAGTGTTTACAATGATTGAGTAAGTCATTATTTGTGTGAGAATGTCATTTTAGAAGGGAGATGTTAATTATGAGTTTTTGTTTTGTTTTCCCTTTGCTCGGGACGGTCAAAGTTCTAAGTTTGGGGGTATTTCAGACTTGCATATTTATGTAGGTTTAGAGCATGTTCTAGGTGTTTCAGGACATTTTATGCATTAGTTTCATGTGTTTATGTTAGTTTTGATGCAATTGTTAGTTTAGGATAATTTGGGTTTTTAATGCACTAAATTGGTTTGTCAGTTTATGATTTGATCCATTCATTATTTTAGTGTGTTATTGATTTGATTTGTTTTGTTTTGTAGGTATTTAGATGTGTTAATCATGGTTTTGGATGACGAAAACATGTTCAAGAAGATGGAAAAGAGAAGCACGAAGAACCCAAGTCGAACAAGAGCAAAAAATGGCTAAGTCCACAGAAAAAAAGCCACATTAACCGTTCTAAGCGTCGCAGCACTGGAGCTTGGTCAGAGTTGGGTTGAAATTCTGGAGAACACTACACTCTTGAAGTTCTTCTTAGAAAGTGAATATTCTTTTTGGTGTAATCTTTTAGGCCATATAAGTGTTGACAATGATTGAGTAAGTCCTTATTTGTGTGAGAATGTCATTTTAGAAGGGATATGTTAATTATGAGTTTTTGTTTTGTTTTCCCTTTGCTCGGGACGGTCAAAGTTCTACGTTTGGGGGTATTTGATAGTTCCATATTTATATAGGTTTAGAGAATGTTCTTGGTGTTTCAGGACATTTTATGCATTAGTTTCATGTGTTTATGTAACGTTTGATGCAATTGTTAGTTTTGGATAATTTGGGTTTTTATGCATTAAATTGGTTTGTCAGTTTATGATTTGATCCATTCATTATTTTATTGTGTTATTGATTTGATTTGTTTTGTTTTGTAGGTATTTAGATGTGTTAATCATGGTTTTTGATGACGAAAACATGTTCAAGAAGATGCAAAAGAGAAGCACGAAGAACCCAAGTCGAACAAGGGCAAAAAATGGCTAAGTCCACAGAAAAAAAAGCCACATTGACCGTTCCAAGCGTCGCGACACTGGAGCTTGGTCAGAGTTGGGTTGAAATTCTGGAGAACTCTACACTCTTGAAGTTCTTCTTAGAAAGTGAATATTCTTTTTGGTGTAATCTTTTAGGCCATATAAGTGTTTACAATGATTGAGTAAGTCATTATTTGTGTGAGAATGTCATTTTAGAAGGGAGATGTTAATTATGAGTTTTTGTTTTGTTTTCCCTTTCCTCGGGACGGTCAAAGTTCTAAGTTTGGGGGTATTTGAGAGTTGAATATTTATATAGGTTTAGAGCATGTTCTAGGTGTTTCAGGACATTTTATGCATTAGTTTCATGTGTTTATGTTAGTTTTGATGCAATTGTTAGTTTAGGATAATTTGGGTTTTTATGCACTAAATTGGTTTGTCAGTTTATGATTTGATCCATTCATTATTTTAGTGTGTTATTGATTTGATTTGTTTTGTTTTGTAGGTATTTAGATGTGTTAATCATGGTTTTCGATGACGAAAACATGTTCCAGAAGATGCAAAAGAGAAGCACGAAGAACCCAAGTCGAACAAGAGCAAAAAATGGCTAAGTCCACAGAAAAAAAAGCCACATTAACCGTTCTAAGCGTCGCGACACTGGAGCTTGGTCAGAGTTGGGTTGAAATTCTGGAGAACTCTACACTCTTGAAGTTCTTCTTAGAAAGTGAATATTCTTTTTCGTGTAATCTTTTAGGCCATATAAGTGTTGACAATGATTGAGTAAGTCCTTATTTGTGTGAGAATGTCATTTTAGAAGGGATATGTTAATTATGAGTTTTTGTTTTGTTTTCCCTTTGCTCGGGACGGTCAAAGTTCTAAGTTTGGGGGTATTTGATAGTTCCATATTTATATAGGTTTAGAGAATGTTCTTGGTGTTTCAGGACATTTTATGCATTAGTTTCATGTGTTTATGTAACGTTTGATGCAATTGTTAGTTTAGGATAATTTGGGTTTTTATGCATTAAATTGGTTTGTCAGTTTATGATTTGATCCATTCATTATTTTATTGTGTTATTGATTTGATTTGTTTTGTTTTGTAGGTATTTAGATGTGTTAATCATGGTTTTTGATACGAAAACATGTTCAAGAAGATGCAAAACAGAAGCACGAAGAACCCAAGTCGAACAAGAGCAAAAAATGGCTAAGTCCACAGAAAAAAAGCCACATTAACCGTTCTAAGCGTCGCGGCACTGGAGCTTGGTCAGAGTTGGGTTGAAATTCTGGAGAACTCTACACTCTTGGAGTTCTTCTTAGAAAGTGAATATTCTTTTTGGTGTAATCTTTTAGGCCATGTAAGTGTTTACAATGGTTGAGTAAGTCATTATTTGTGTGAGAATGTCATTTTAGAAGGGAGATGTTAATTATGAGTTTTTGTTTTGTTTTCCCTTTCCTCGGGACGGTCAAAGTTCTAAGTTTGGGGGTATTTCAGAGTTGCAAATTTATATAGGTTTAGAGCATGTTCTAGGTGTTTCAGGACATTTTATGCATTAGTTTCATGTGTTTATGTTAGTTTTGATGCAATTGTTAGTTTAGGATAATTTGGGTTTTTAATGCAGTAAATTGGTTTGTTAGTTTATGATTTGATCCATTCATTATTTTAGTGTGTTATTGATTTGATTTGTTTTGTTTTGTAGGTATTTAGATGTGTTAATCATGGTTTTGGATGACGAAAACATGTTCAAGAAGATGGAAAAGAGAAGCACGAAGAACCCAAGTCGAACAAGAGCAAAAAATGGCTAAGTCCACAGAAAAAAAGCCACATTAACCGTTCTAAGCGTCGCGGCACTGGAGCTTGGTCAGAGTTGGGTTGAAATTCTGGAGAACTCTACACTCTTGAAGTTCTTCTTAGAAAGTGAATATTCTTTTTGGTGTAATCTTTTAGGCCATGTAAGTGTTTACAATGATTGAGTAAGTCATTATTTGTGTGAGAATGTCATTTTAGAAGGGAGATGTTAATTATGAGTTTTTGTTTTGTTTTCCCTTTGCTCGGGACGGTCAAAGTTCTAAGTTTGGGGGTATTTCAGACTTGCATATTTATGTAGGTTTAGAGCATGTTCTAGGTGTTTCAGGACATTTTATGCATTAGTTTCATGTGTTTATGTTAGTTTTGATGCAATTGTTAGTTTAGGATAATTTGGGTTTTTAATGCACTAAATTGGTTTGTCAGTTTATGATTTGATCCATTCATTATTTTAGTGTGTTATTGATTTGATTTGTTTTGTTTTGTAGGTATTTAGATGTGTTAATCATGGTTTTGGATGACGAAAACATGTTCAAGAAGATGGAAAAGAGAAGCACGAAGAACCCAAGTCGAACAAGAGCAAAAAATGGCTAAGTCCACAGAAAAAAAGCCACATTAACCGTTCTAAGCGTCGCAGCACTGGAGCTTGGTCAGAGTTGGGTTGAAATTCTGGAGAACACTACACTCTTGAAGTTCTTCTTAGAAAGTGAATATTCTTTTTGGTGTAATCTTTTAGGCCATATAAGTGTTGACAATGATTGAGTAAGTCCTTATTTGTGTGAGAATGTCATTTTAGAAGGGATATGTTAATTATGAGTTTTTGTTTTGTTTTCCCTTTGCTCGGGACGGTCAAAGTTCTACGTTTGGGGGTATTTGATAGTTCCATATTTATATAGGTTTAGAGAATGTTCTTGGTGTTTCAGGACATTTTATGCATTAGTTTCATGTGTTTATGTAACGTTTGATGCAATTGTTAGTTTTGGATAATTTGGGTTTTTATGCATTAAATTGGTTTGTCAGTTTATGATTTGATCCATTCATTATTTTATTGTGTTATTGATTTGATTTGTTTTGTTTTGTAGGTATTTAGATGTGTTAATCATGGTTTTTGATGACGAAAACATGTTCAAGAAGATGCAAAAGAGAAGCACGAAGAACCCAAGTCGAACAAGGGCAAAAAATGGCTAAGTCCACAGAAAAAAAAGCCACATTGACCGTTCCAAGCGTCGCGACACTGGAGCTTGGTCAGAGTTGGGTTGAAATTCTGGAGAACTCTACACTCTTGAAGTTCTTCTTAGAAAGTGAATATTCTTTTTGGTGTAATCTTTTAGGCCATATAAGTGTTTACAATGATTGAGTAAGTCATTATTTGTGTGAGAATGTCATTTTAGAAGGGAGATGTTAATTATGAGTTTTTGTTTTGTTTTCCCTTTCCTCGGGACGGTCAAAGTTCTAAGTTTGGGGGTATTTGAGAGTTGAATATTTATATAGGTTTAGAGCATGTTCTAGGTGTTTCAGGACATTTTATGCATTAGTTTCATGTGTTTATGTTAGTTTTGATGCAATTGTTAGTTTAGGATAATTTGGGTTTTTATGCACTAAATTGGTTTGTCAGTTTATGATTTGATCCATTCATTATTTTAGTGTGTTATTGATTTGATTTGTTTTGTTTTGTAGGTATTTAGATGTGTTAATCATGGTTTTCGATGACGAAAACATGTTCCAGAAGATGCAAAAGAGAAGCACGAAGAACCCAAGTCGAACAAGAGCAAAAAATGGCTAAGTCCACAGAAAAAAAAGCCACATTAACCGTTCTAAGCGTCGCGACACTGGAGCTTGGTCAGAGTTGGGTTGAAATTCTGGAGAACTCTACACTCTTGAAGTTCTTCTTAGAAAGTGAATATTCTTTTTCGTGTAATCTTTTAGGCCATATAAGTGTTGACAATGATTGAGTAAGTCCTTATTTGTGTGAGAATGTCATTTTAGAAGGGATATGTTAATTATGAGTTTTTGTTTTGTTTTCCCTTTGCTCGGGACGGTCAAAGTTCTAAGTTTGGGGGTATTTGATAGTTCCATATTTATATAGGTTTAGAGAATGTTCTTGGTGTTTCAGGACATTTTATGCATTAGTTTCATGTGTTTATGTAACGTTTGATGCAATTGTTAGTTTAGGATAATTTGGGTTTTTATGCATTAAATTGGTTTGTCAGTTTATGATTTGATCCATTCATTATTTTATTGTGTTATTGATTTGATTTGTTTTGTTTTGTAGGTATTTAGATGTGTTAATCATGGTTTTTGATACGAAAACATGTTCAAGAAGATGCAAAACAGAAGCACGAAGAACCCAAGTCGAACAAGAGCAAAAAATGGCTAAGTCCACAGAAAAAAAGCCACATTAACCGTTCTAAGCGTCGCGGCACTGGAGCTTGGTCAGAGTTGGGTTGAAATTCTGGAGAACTCTACACTCTTGGAGTTCTTCTTAGAAAGTGAATATTCTTTTTGGTGTAATCTTTTAGGCCATGTAAGTGTTTACAATGGTTGAGTAAGTCATTATTTGTGTGAGAATGTCATTTTAGAAGGGAGATGTTAATTATGAGTTTTTGTTTTGTTTTCCCTTTCCTCGGGACGGTCAAAGTTCTAAGTTTGGGGGTATTTCAGAGTTGCAAATTTATATAGGTTTAGAGCATGTTCTAGGTGTTTCAGGACATTTTATGCATTAGTTTCATGTGTTTATGTTAGTTTTGATGCAATTGTTAGTTTAGGATAATTTGGGTTTTTAATGCAGTAAATTGGTTTGTCAGTTTATGATTTGATCCATTCATTATTTTAGTGTGTTATTGATTTGATTTGTTTTGTTTTGTAGGTATTTAGATGTGTTAATCATGGTTTTGGATGACGAAAACATGTTCAAGAAGATGGAAAAGAGAAGCACGAAGAACCCAAGTCGAACAAGAGCAAAAAATGGCTAAGTCCACAGAAAAAAAGCCACATTAACCGTTCTAAGCGTCGCGGCACTGGAGCTTGGTCAGAGTTGGGTTGAAATTCTGGAGAACTCTACACTCTTGAAGTTCTTCTTAGAAAGTGAATATTCTTTTTGGTGTAATCTTTTAGGCCATGTAAGTGTTTACAATGATTGAGTAAGTCATTATTTGTGTGAGAATGTCATTTTAGAAGGGAGATGTTAATTATGAGTTTTTGTTTTGTTTTCCCTTTGCTCGGGACGGTCAAAGTTCTAAGTTTGGGGGTATTTCAGACTTGCATATTTATGTAGGTTTAGAGCATGTTCTAGGTGTTTCAGGACATTTTATGCATTAGTTTCATGTGTTTATGTTAGTTTTGATGCAATTGTTAGTTTAGGATAATTTGGGTTTTTAATGCACTAAATTGGTTTGTCAGTTTATGATTTGATCCATTCATTATTTTAGTGTGTTATTGATTTGATTTGTTTTGTTTTGTAGGTATTTAGATGTGTTAATCATGGTTTTGGATGACGAAAACATGTTCAAGAAGATGGAAAAGAGAAGCACGAAGAACCCAAGTCGAACAAGAGCAAAAAATGGCTAAGTCCACAGAAAAAAAGCCACATTAACCGTTCTAAGCGTCGCAGCACTGGAGCTTGGTCAGAGTTGGGTTGAAATTCTGGAGAACTCTACACTCTTGAAGTTCTTCTTAGAAAGTGAATATTCTTTTTGGTGTAATCTTTTAGGCCATGTAAGTGTTTACAATGGTTGAGTAAGTCATTATTTGTGTGAGAATGTCATTTTAGAAGGGAGATGTTAATTATGAGTTTTTGTTTTGTTTTCCCTTTGCTCGGGACGGTCAAAGTTCTAAGTTTGGGGGTATTTCAGAGTTGCAAATTTATATAGGTTTAGAGCATGTTCTAGGTGTTTCAGGACATTTTATGCATTAGTTTCATGTGTTTATGTCAGTTTTGATGCAATTGTTAGTTTAGGATAATTTGGGTTTTTAATGCAGTAAATTGGTTTGTCAGTTTATGATTTGATCCATTCATTATTTTAGTGTGTTATTGATTTGATTTGTTTTGTTTTGTAGGTATTTAGATGTGTTAATCATGGTTTTGGATGACGAAAACATGTTCAAGAAGATGGAAAAGAGAAGCACGAAGAACCCAAGTCGAACAAGAGCAAAAAATGGCTAAGTCCATAGAAAAAAAGCCACATTAACCGTTCTAAGCGTCGCGGCACTGGAGCTTGGTCAGAGTTGGGTTGAAATTCTGGAGAACTCTACACTCTTGAAGTTCTTCTTAGAAAGTGAATATTCTTTTTGGTGTAATCTTTTAGGCCATGTAAGTGTTTACAATGATTGAGTAAGTCATTATTTGTGTGAGAATGTCATTTTAGAAGGGAGATGTTAATTATGAGTTTTTGTTTTGTTTTCCCTTTGCTCGGGACGGTCAAAGTTCTAAGTTTGGGGGTATTTCAGACTTGCATACTTATGTAGGTTTAGAGCATGTTCTAGGTGTTTCAGGACATTTTATGCATTAGTTTCATGTGTTTATGTTAGTTTTGATGCAATTGTTAGTTTAGGATAATTTGGGTTTTTAATGCAGTAAATTGGTTTGTCAGTTTATGATTTGATCCATTCATTATTTTAGTGTGTTATTGATTTGATTTGTTTTGTTTTGTAGGTATTTAGATGTGTTAATCATGGTTTTGGATGACGAAAACATGTTCAAGAAGATGGAAAAGAGAAGCACGAAGAACCCAAGTCGAACAAGAGCAAAAAATGGCTAAGTCCACAGAAAAAAAGCCACATTAACCGTTCTAAGCGTCGCGGCACTGGAGCTTGGTCAGAGTTGGGTTGAAATTCTGGAGAACTCTACACTCTTGAAGTTCTTCTTAGAAAGTGAATATTCTTTTTGGTGTAATCTTTTAGGCCATGTAAGTGTTTACAATGATTGAGTAAGTCATTATTTGTGTGAGAATGTCATTTTAGAAGGGAGATGTTAATTATGAGTTTTTGTTTTGTTTTCCCTTTGCTCGGGACGGTCAAAGTTCTAAGTTTGGGGGTATTTCAGACTTGCATATTTATGTAGGTTTAGAGCATGTTCTAGGTGTTTCAGGACATTTTATGCATTAGTTTCATGTGTTTATGTTAGTTTTGATGCAATTGTTAGTTTAGGATAATTTGGGTTTTTAATGCACTAAATTGGTTTGTCAGTTTATGATTTGATCCATTCATTATTTTAGTGTGTTATTGATTTGATTTGTTTTGTTTTGTAGGTATTTAGATGTGTTAATCATGGTTTTGGATGACGAAAACATGTTCAAGAAGATGGAAAAGAGAAGCACGAAGAACCCAAGTCGAACAAGAGCAAAAAATGGCTAAGTCCACAGAAAAAAAAGCCACATTAACCGTTCTAAGCGTCGCGACACTGGAGCTTGGTCAGAGTTGGGTTGAAATTCTGGAGAACTCTACACTCTTGAAGTTCTTCTTAGAAAGTGAATATTCTTTTTGGTGTAATCTTTTAGGCCATTTAAGTGTTGACAATGATTGAGTAAGTCCTTATTTGTGTGAGAATGTCATTTTAGAAGGGATATGTTAATTATGAGTTTTTGTTTTGTTTTCCCTTTGCTCGGGACGGTCAAAGTTCTAAGTTTGGGGGTATTTGAGAGTTGAATATTTATATAGGTTTAGAGCATGTTCTAGGTGTTTCAGGACATTTTATGCTTTAGTTTCATGTGTTTATGTTAGTTTTGATGCAATTGTTAGTTTAGGATAATTTGGGTTTTTATGCACTAAATTGGTTTGTCAGTTTATGATTTGATCCATTCATTATTTTAGTGTGTTATTGATTTGATTTGTTTTGTTTTGTAGGTATTTAGATGTGTTAATCATGGTTTTCGATGACGAAAACATGTTCAAGAAGATGCAAAAGAGAAGCACGAAGAACCCAACTCGAACAAGAGCAAAAAATGGCTAAGTCCACAGAAAAAAAAAAGCCACATTAACCGTTCTACGCGTCGCGACACTGGAGCTTGGTCAGAGTTGGGTTGAAATTCTGGAGAACTCTACACTCTTGAAGTTCTTCTTAGAAAGTGAATATTCTTTTTGGTGTAATCTTTTATGCCATATAAGTGTTGACAATGATTGAGTAAGTCCTTATTTGTGTGAGAATGTCATTTTAGAAGGGATATGTTAATTATGAGTTTTTGTTTTGTTTTCCCTTGCTCGGGACGGTCAAAGTTCTAAGTTTGGGGGTATTTGATAGTTCGATATTTATATAGGTTTAGAGAATGTTCTTGGTGTTTCAGGACATTTTATGCATTAGTTTCATGTGTTTATGTAACGTTTGATGCAATTGTTAGTTTAGGATAATTTGGGTTTTTATGCATTAAATTGGTTTGTCAGTTTATGATTTGATCCATTCATTATTTTATTGTGTTATTGATTTGATTTGTTTTGTTTTGTAGGTATTTAGATGTGTTAATCATGGTTTTTGATGACGAAAACATGTTCAAGAAGATGCAAAAGAGAAGCACGAAGAACCCAAGTCGAACAAGGGCAAAAAATGGCTAAGTCCACAGAAAAAAAAGCCACATTAACCGTTCTAAGCGTCGCAACACTGGAGCTTGGTCAGAGTTGGGTTGAAATTCTGGAGAACTCTACACTCTTGAAGTTCTTCTTAGAAAGTGAATATTCTTTTTGGTGTAATCTTTTAGGCCATATAAGTGTTGACAATGATTGAGTAAGTCCTTATTTGTGTGAGAATGTCATTTTAGAAGGGATATGTTAATTATGAGTTTTTGTTTTGTTTTCCCTTTCCTCGGGACGGTCAAAGTTCTAAGTTTGGGGGTATTTGAGAGTTGAATATTTATATAGGTTTAGAGCATGTTCTAGGTGTTTCAGGACATTTTATGCATTAGTTTCATGTGTTTATGTTAGTTTTGATGCAATTGTTAGTTTAGGATAATTTGGGTTTTTATGCACTAAATTGGTTTGTCAGTTTATGATTTGATCCATTCATTATTTTAGTGTGTTATTGATTTGATTTGTTTTGTTTTGTAGGTATTTAGATGTGTTAATCATGGTTTTCGATGACGAAAACATGTTCAAGAAGATGCAAAAGAGAAGCACGAAGAACCCAAGTCGAACAAGAGCAAAAAATGGCTAAGTCCACAGAAAAAAAAGCCACATTAACCGTTCTAAGCGTCGCGACACTGGAGCTTGGTCAGAGTTGGGTTGAAATTCTGGAGAACTCTACACTCTTGAAGTTCTTCTTAGAAAGTGAATATTCTTTTTGGTGTAATCTTTTAGGCCATATAAGTGTTTACAATGATTGAGTAAGTCATTATTTGTGTGAGAATGTCATTTTAGAAGGGAGATGTTAATTATGAGTTTTTGTTTTGTTTTCCCTTTCCTCGGGACGGTCAAAGTTCTAAGTTTGGGGGTATTTGAGAGTTGAATATTTATATAGGTTTAGAGCATGTTCTAGGTGTTTCAGGACATTTTATGCATTAGTTTCATGTGTTTATGTTAGTTTTGATGCAATTGTTAGTTTAGGATAATTTGGGTTTTTATGCACTAAATTGGTTTGTCAGTTTATGATTTGATCCATTCATTATTTTAGTGTGTTATTGATTTGATTTGTTTTGTTTTGTAGGTATTTAGATGTGTTAATCATGGTTTTCGATGACGAAAACATGTTCCAGAAGATGCAAAAGAGAAGCACGAAGAACCCAAGTCGAACAAGAGCAAAAAATGGCTAAGTCCACAGAAAAAAAAGCCACATTAACCGTTCTAAGCGTCGCGACACTGGAGCTTGGTCAGAGTTGGGTTGAAATTCTGGAGAACTCTACACTCTTGAAGTTCTTCTTAGAAAGTGAATATTCTTTTTCGTGTAATCTTTTAGGCCATATAAGTGTTGACAATGATTGAGTAAGTCCTTATTTGTGTGAGAATGTCATTTTAGAAGGGATATGTTAATTATGAGTTTTTGTTTTGTTTTCCCTTTGCTCGGGACGGTCAAAGTTCTAAGTTTGGGGGTATTTGATAGTTCCATATTTATATAGGTTTAGAGAATGTTCTTGGTGTTTCAGGACATTTTATGCATTAGTTTCATGTGTTTATGTAACGTTTGATGCAATTGTTAGTTTAGGATAATTTGGGTTTTTATGCATTAAATTGGTTTGTCAGTTTATGATTTGATCCATTCATTATTTTATTGTGTTATTGATTTGATTTGTTTTGTTTTGTAGGTATTTAGATGTGTTAATCATGGTTTTTGATACGAAAACATGTTCAAGAAGATGCAAAACAGAAGCACGAAGAACCCAAGTCGAACAAGAGCAAAAAATGGCTAAGTCCACAGAAAAAAAGCCACATTAACCGTTCTAAGCGTCGCGGCACTGGAGCTTGGTCAGAGTTGGGTTGAAATTCTGGAGAACTCTACACTCTTGGAGTTCTTCTTAGAAAGTGAATATTCTTTTTGGTGTAATCTTTTAGGCCATGTAAGTGTTTACAATGGTTGAGTAAGTCATTATTTGTGTGAGAATGTCATTTTAGAAGGGAGATGTTAATTATGAGTTTTTGTTTTGTTTTCCCTTTCCTCGGGACGGTCAAAGTTCTAAGTTTGGGGGTATTTCAGAGTTGCAAATTTATATAGGTTTAGAGCATGTTCTAGGTGTTTCAGGACATTTTATGCATTAGTTTCATGTGTTTATGTTAGTTTTGATGCAATTGTTAGTTTAGGATAATTTGGGTTTTTAATGCAGTAAATTGGTTTGTCAGTTTATGATTTGATCCATTCATTATTTTAGTGTGTTATTGATTTGATTTGTTTTGTTTTGTAGGTATTTAGATGTGTTAATCATGGTTTTGGATGACGAAAACATGTTCAAGAAGATGGAAAAGAGAAGCACGAAGAACCCAAGTCGAACAAGAGCAAAAAATGGCTAAGTCCACAGAAAAAAAGCCACATTAACCGTTCTAAGCGTCGCGGCACTGGAGCTTGGTCAGAGTTGGGTTGAAATTCTGGAGAACTCTACACTCTTGAAGTTCTTCTTAGAAAGTGAATATTCTTTTTGGTGTAATCTTTTAGGCCATGTAAGTGTTTACAATGATTGAGTAAGTCATTATTTGTGTGAGAATGTCATTTTAGAAGGGAGATGTTAATTATGAGTTTTTGTTTTGTTTTCCCTTTGCTCGGGACGGTCAAAGTTCTAAGTTTGGGGGTATTTCAGACTTGCATATTTATGTAGGTTTAGAGCATGTTCTAGGTGTTTCAGGACATTTTATGCATTAGTTTCATGTGTTTATGTTAGTTTTGATGCAATTGTTAGTTTAGGATAATTTGGGTTTTTAATGCACTAAATTGGTTTGTCAGTTTATGATTTGATCCATTCATTATTTTAGTGTGTTATTGATTTGATTTGTTTTGTTTTGTAGGTATTTAGATGTGTTAATCATGGTTTTGGATGACGAAAACATGTTCAAGAAGATGGAAAAGAGAAGCACGAAGAACCCAAGTCGAACAAGAGCAAAAAATGGCTAAGTCCACAGAAAAAAAGCCACATTAACCGTTCTAAGCGTCGCAGCACTGGAGCTTGGTCAGAGTTGGGTTGAAATTCTGGAGAACTCTACACTCTTGAAGTTCTTCTTAGAAAGTGAATATTCTTTTTGGTGTAATCTTTTAGGCCATGTAAGTGTTTACAATGGTTGAGTAAGTCATTATTTGTGTGAGAATGTCATTTTAGAAGGGAGATGTTAATTATGAGTTTTTGTTTTGTTTTCCCTTTGCTCGGGACGGTCAAAGTTCTAAGTTTGGGGGTATTTCAGAGTTGCAAATTTATATAGGTTTAGAGCATGTTCTAGGTGTTTCAGGACATTTTATGCATTAGTTTCATGTGTTTATGTCAGTTTTGATGCAATTGTTAGTTTAGGATAATTTGGGTTTTTAATGCAGTAAATTGGTTTGTCAGTTTATGATTTGATCCATTCATTATTTTAGTGTGTTATTGATTTGATTTGTTTTGTTTTGTAGGTATTTAGATGTGTTAATCATGGTTTTGGATGACGAAAACATGTTCAAGAAGATGGAAAAGAGAAGCACGAAGAACCCAAGTCGAACAAGAGCAAAAAATGGCTAAGTCCATAGAAAAAAAGCCACATTAACCGTTCTAAGCGTCGCGGCACTGGAGCTTGGTCAGAGTTGGGTTGAAATTCTGGAGAACTCTACACTCTTGAAGTTCTTCTTAGAAAGTGAATATTCTTTTTGGTGTAATCTTTTAGGCCATGTAAGTGTTTACAATGATTGAGTAAGTCATTATTTGTGTGAGAATGTCATTTTAGAAGGGAGATGTTAATTATGAGTTTTTGTTTTGTTTTCCCTTTGCTCGGGACGGTCAAAGTTCTAAGTTTGGGGGTATTTGATAGTTCCATATTTATATAGGTTTAGAGAATGTTCTTGGTGTTTCAGGACATTTTATGCATTAGTTTCATGTGTTTATGTAACGTTTGATGCAATTGTTAGTTTAGGATAATTTGGGTTTTTATGCATTAAATTGGTTTGTCAGTTTATGATTTGATCCATTCATTATTTTATTGTGTTATTGATTTGATTTGTTTTGTTTTGTAGGTATTTAGATGTGTTAATCATGGTTTTTGATACGAAAACATGTTCAAGAAGATGCAAAACAGAAGCACGAAGAACCCAAGTCGAACAAGAGCAAAAAATGGCTAAGTCCACAGAAAAAAAGCCACATTAACCGTTCTAAGCGTCGCGGCACTGGAGCTTGGTCAGAGTTGGGTTGAAATTCTGGAGAACTCTACACTCTTGGAGTTCTTCTTAGAAAGTGAATATTCTTTTTGGTGTAATCTTTTAGGCCATGTAAGTGTTTACAATGGTTGAGTAAGTCATTATTTGTGTGAGAATGTCATTTTAGAAGGGAGATGTTAATTATGAGTTTTTGTTTTGTTTTCCCTTTCCTCGGGACGGTCAAAGTTCTAAGTTTGGGGGTATTTCAGAGTTGCAAATTTATATAGGTTTAGAGCATGTTCTAGGTGTTTCAGGACATTTTATGCATTAGTTTCATGTGTTTATGTTAGTTTTGATGCAATTGTTAGTTTAGGATAATTTGGGTTTTTAATGCAGTAAATTGGTTTGTCAGTTTATGATTTGATCCATTCATTATTTTAGTGTGTTATTGATTTGATTTGTTTTGTTTTGTAGGTATTTAGATGTGTTAATCATGGTTTTGGATGACGAAAACATGTTCAAGAAGATGGAAAAGAGAAGCACGAAGAACCCAAGTCGAACAAGAGCAAAAAATGGCTAAGTCCACAGAAAAAAAGCCACATTAACCGTTCTAAGCGTCGCGGCACTGGAGCTTGGTCAGAGTTGGGTTGAAATTCTGGAGAACTCTACACTCTTGAAGTTCTTCTTAGAAAGTGAATATTCTTTTTGGTGTAATCTTTTAGGCCATGTAAGTGTTTACAATGATTGAGTAAGTCATTATTTGTGTGAGAATGTCATTTTAGAAGGGAGATGTTAATTATGAGTTTTTGTTTTGTTTTCCCTTTGCTCGGGACGGTCAAAGTTCTAAGTTTGGGGGTATTTCAGACTTGCATATTTATGTAGGTTTAGAGCATGTTCTAGGTGTTTCAGGACATTTTATGCATTAGTTTCATGTGTTTATGTTAGTTTTGATGCAATTGTTAGTTTAGGATAATTTGGGTTTTTAATGCACTAAATTGGTTTGTCAGTTTATGATTTGATCCATTCATTATTTTAGTGTGTTATTGATTTGATTTGTTTTGTTTTGTAGGTATTTAGATGTGTTAATCATGGTTTTGGATGACGAAAACATGTTCAAGAAGATGGAAAAGAGAAGCACGAAGAACCCAAGTCGAACAAGAGCAAAAAATGGCTAAGTCCACAGAAAAAAAGCCACATTAACCGTTCTAAGCGTCGCAGCACTGGAGCTTGGTCAGAGTTGGGTTGAAATTCTGGAGAACTCTACACTCTTGAAGTTCTTCTTAGAAAGTGAATATTCTTTTTGGTGTAATCTTTTAGGCCATGTAAGTGTTTACAATGGTTGAGTAAGTCATTATTTGTGTGAGAATGTCATTTTAGAAGGGAGATGTTAATTATGAGTTTTTGTTTTGTTTTCCCTTTGCTCGGGACGGTCAAAGTTCTAAGTTTGGGGGTATTTCAGAGTTGCAAATTTATATAGGTTTAGAGCATGTTCTAGGTGTTTCAGGACATTTTATGCATTAGTTTCATGTGTTTATGTCAGTTTTGATGCAATTGTTAGTTTAGGATAATTTGGGTTTTTAATGCAGTAAATTGGTTTGTCAGTTTATGATTTGATCCATTCATTATTTTAGTGTGTTATTGATTTGATTTGTTTTGTTTTGTAGGTATTTAGATGTGTTAATCATGGTTTTGGATGACGAAAACATGTTCAAGAAGATGGAAAAGAGAAGCACGAAGAACCCAAGTCGAACAAGAGCAAAAAATGGCTAAGTCCATAGAAAAAAAGCCACATTAACCGTTCTAAGCGTCGCGGCACTGGAGCTTGGTCAGAGTTGGGTTGAAATTCTGGAGAACTCTACACTCTTGAAGTTCTTCTTAGAAAGTGAATATTCTTTTTCGTGTAATCTTTTAGGCCATATAAGTGTTGACAATGATTGAGTAAGTCCTTATTTGTGTGAGAATGTCATTTTAGAAGGGATATGTTAATTATGAGTTTTTGTTTTGTTTTCCCTTTGCTCGGGACGGTCAAAGTTCTAAGTTTGGGGGTATTTGATAGTTCCATATTTATATAGGTTTAGAGAATGTTCTTGGTGTTTCAGGACATTTTATGCATTAGTTTCATGTGTTTATGTAACGTTTGATGCAATTGTTAGTTTAGGATAATTTGGGTTTTTATGCATTAAATTGGTTTGTCAGTTTATGATTTGATCCATTCATTATTTTATTGTGTTATTGATTTGATTTGTTTTGTTTTGTAGGTATTTAGATGTGTTAATCATGGTTTTTGATACGAAAACATGTTCAAGAAGATGCAAAACAGAAGCACGAAGAACCCAAGTCGAACAAGAGCAAAAAATGGCTAAGTCCACAGAAAAAAAGCCACATTAACCGTTCTAAGCGTCGCGGCACTGGAGCTTGGTCAGAGTTGGGTTGAAATTCTGGAGAACTCTACACTCTTGGAGTTCTTCTTAGAAAGTGAATATTCTTTTTGGTGTAATCTTTTAGGCCATGTAAGTGTTTACAATGGTTGAGTAAGTCATTATTTGTGTGAGAATGTCATTTTAGAAGGGAGATGTTAATTATGAGTTTTTGTTTTGTTTTCCCTTTCCTCGGGACGGTCAAAGTTCTAAGTTTGGGGGTATTTCAGAGTTGCAAATTTATATAGGTTTAGAGCATGTTCTAGGTGTTTCAGGACATTTTATGCATTAGTTTCATGTGTTTATGTTAGTTTTGATGCAATTGTTAGTTTAGGATAATTTGGGTTTTTAATGCAGTAAATTGGTTTGTCAGTTTATGATTTGATCCATTCATTATTTTAGTGTGTTATTGATTTGATTTGTTTTGTTTTGTAGGTATTTAGATGTGTTAATCATGGTTTTGGATGACGAAAACATGTTCAAGAAGATGGAAAAGAGAAGCACGAAGAACCCAAGTCGAACAAGAGCAAAAAATGGCTAAGTCCACAGAAAAAAAGCCACATTAACCGTTCTAAGCGTCGCGGCACTGGAGCTTGGTCAGAGTTGGGTTGAAATTCTGGAGAACTCTACACTCTTGAAGTTCTTCTTAGAAAGTGAATATTCTTTTTGGTGTAATCTTTTAGGCCATGTAAGTGTTTACAATGATTGAGTAAGTCATTATTTGTGTGAGAATGTCATTTTAGAAGGGAGATGTTAATTATGAGTTTTTGTTTTGTTTTCCCTTTGCTCGGGACGGTCAAAGTTCTAAGTTTGGGGTATTTCAGACTTGCATATTTATGTAGGTTTAGAGCATGTTCTAGGTGTTTCAGGACATTTTATGCATTAGTTTCATGTGTTTATGTTAGTTTTGATGCAATTGTTAGTTTAGGATAATTTGGGTTTTTAATGCACTAAATTGGTTTGTCAGTTTATGATTTGATCCATTCATTATTTTAGTGTGTTATTGATTTGATTTGTTTTGTTTTGTAGGTATTTAGATGTGTTAATCATGGTTTTGGATGACGAAAACATGTTCAAGAAGATGGAAAAGAGAAGCACGAAGAACCCAAGTCGAACAAGAGCAAAAAATGGCTAAGTCCACAGAAAAAAAGCCACATTAACCGTTCTAAGCGTCGCAGCACTGGAGCTTGGTCAGAGTTGGGTTGAAATTCTGGAGAACTCTACACTCTTGAAGTTCTTCTTAGAAAGTGAATATTCTTTTTGGTGTAATCTTTTAGGCCATGTAAGTGTTTACAATGGTTGAGTAAGTCATTATTTGTGTGAGAATGTCATTTTAGAAGGGAGATGTTAATTATGAGTTTTTGTTTTGTTTTCCCTTTGCTCGGGACGGTCAAAGTTCTAAGTTTGGGGGTATTTCAGAGTTGCAAATTTATATAGGTTTAGAGCATGTTCTAGGTGTTTCAGGACATTTTATGCATTAGTTTCATGTGTTTATGTCAGTTTTGATGCAATTGTTAGTTTAGGATAATTTGGGTTTTTAATGCAGTAAATTGGTTTGTCAGTTTATGATTTGATCCATTCATTATTTTAGTGTGTTATTGATTTGATTTGTTTTGTTTTGTAGGTATTTAGATGTGTTAATCATGGTTTTGGATGACGAAAACATGTTCAAGAAGATGGAAAAGAGAAGCACGAAGAACCCAAGTCGAACAAGAGCAAAAAATGGCTAAGTCCATAGAAAAAAAGCCACATTAACCGTTCTAAGCGTCGCGGCACTGGAGCTTGGTCAGAGTTGGGTTGAAATTCTGGAGAACTCTACACTCTTGAAGTTCTTCTTAGAAAGTGAATATTCTTTTTGGTGTAATCTTTTAGGCCATGTAAGTGTTTACAATGATTGAGTAAGTCATTATTTGTGTGAGAATGTCATTTTAGAAGGGAGATGTTAATTATGAGTTTTTGTTTTGTTTTCCCTTTGCTCGGGACGGTCAAAGTTCTAAGTTTGGGGGTATTTGATAGTTCCATATTTATATAGGTTTAGAGAATGTTCTTGGTGTTTCAGGACATTTTATGCATTAGTTTCATGTGTTTATGTAACGTTTGATGCAATTGTTAGTTTAGGATAATTTGGGTTTTTATGCATTAAATTGGTTTGTCAGTTTATGATTTGATCCATTCATTATTTTATTGTGTTATTGATTTGATTTGTTTTGTTTTGTAGGTATTTAGATGTGTTAATCATGGTTTTTGATACGAAAACATGTTCAAGAAGATGCAAAACAGAAGCACGAAGAACCCAAGTCGAACAAGAGCAAAAAATGGCTAAGTCCACAGAAAAAAAGCCACATTAACCGTTCTAAGCGTCGCGGCACTGGAGCTTGGTCAGAGTTGGGTTGAAATTCTGGAGAACTCTACACTCTTGGAGTTCTTCTTAGAAAGTGAATATTCTTTTTGGTGTAATCTTTTAGGCCATGTAAGTGTTTACAATGGTTGAGTAAGTCATTATTTGTGTGAGAATGTCATTTTAGAAGGGAGATGTTAATTATGAGTTTTTGTTTTGTTTTCCCTTTCCTCGGGACGGTCAAAGTTCTAAGTTTGGGGGTATTTCAGAGTTGCAAATTTATATAGGTTTAGAGCATGTTCTAGGTGTTTCAGGACATTTTATGCATTAGTTTCATGTGTTTATGTTAGTTTTGATGCAATTGTTAGTTTAGGATAATTTGGGTTTTTAATGCAGTAAATTGGTTTGTCAGTTTATGATTTGATCCATTCATTATTTTAGTGTGTTATTGATTTGATTTGTTTTGTTTTGTAGGTATTTAGATGTGTTAATCATGGTTTTGGATGACGAAAACATGTTCAAGAAGATGGAAAAGAGAAGCACGAAGAACCCAAGTCGAACAAGAGCAAAAAATGGCTAAGTCCACAGAAAAAAAGCCACATTAACCGTTCTAAGCGTCGCGGCACTGGAGCTTGGTCAGAGTTGGGTTGAAATTCTGGAGAACTCTACACTCTTGAAGTTCTTCTTAGAAAGTGAATATTCTTTTTGGTGTAATCTTTTAGGCCATGTAAGTGTTTACAATGATTGAGTAAGTCATTATTTGTGTGAGAATGTCATTTTAGAAGGGAGATGTTAATTATGAGTTTTTGTTTTGTTTTCCCTTTGCTCGGGACGGTCAAAGTTCTAAGTTTGGGGGTATTTCAGACTTGCATATTTATGTAGGTTTAGAGCATGTTCTAGGTGTTTCAGGACATTTTATGCATTAGTTTCATGTGTTTATGTTAGTTTTGATGCAATTGTTAGTTTAGGATAATTTGGGTTTTTAATGCACTAAATTGGTTTGTCAGTTTATGATTTGATCCATTCATTATTTTAGTGTGTTATTGATTTGATTTGTTTTGTTTTGTAGGTATTTAGATGTGTTAATCATGGTTTTGGATGACGAAAACATGTTCAAGAAGATGGAAAAGAGAAGCACGAAGAACCCAAGTCGAACAAGAGCAAAAAATGGCTAAGTCCACAGAAAAAAAGCCACATTAACCGTTCTAAGCGTCGCAGCACTGGAGCTTGGTCAGAGTTGGGTTGAAATTCTGGAGAACTCTACACTCTTGAAGTTCTTCTTAGAAAGTGAATATTCTTTTTGGTGTAATCTTTTAGGCCATGTAAGTGTTTACAATGGTTGAGTAAGTCATTATTTGTGTGAGAATGTCATTTTAGAAGGGAGATGTTAATTATGAGTTTTTGTTTTGTTTTCCCTTTGCTCGGGACGGTCAAAGTTCTAAGTTTGGGGGTATTTCAGAGTTGCAAATTTATATAGGTTTAGAGCATGTTCTAGGTGTTTCAGGACATTTTATGCATTAGTTTCATGTGTTTATGTCAGTTTTGATGCAATTGTTAGTTTAGGATAATTTGGGTTTTTAATGCAGTAAATTGGTTTGTCAGTTTATGATTTGATCCATTCATTATTTTAGTGTGTTATTGATTTGATTTGTTTTGTTTTGTAGGTATTTAGATGTGTTAATCATGGTTTTGGATGACGAAAACATGTTCAAGAAGATGGAAAAGAGAAGCACGAAGAACCCAAGTCGAACAAGAGCAAAAAATGGCTAAGTCCATAGAAAAAAAGCCACATTAACCGTTCTAAGCGTCGCGGCACTGGAGCTTGGTCAGAGTTGGGTTGAAATTCTGGAGAACTCTACACTCTTGAAGTTCTTCTTAGAAAGTGAATATTCTTTTTGGTGTAATCTTTTAGGCCATGTAAGTGTTTACAATGATTGAGTAAGTCATTATTTGTGTGAGAATGTCATTTTAGAAGGGAGATGTTAATTATGAGTTTTTGTTTTGTTTTCCCTTTGCTCGGGACGGTCAAAGTTCTAAGTTTGGGGGTATTTCAGACTTGCATATTTATGTAGGTTTAGAGCATGTTCTAGGTGTTTCAGGACATTTTATGCATTAGTTTCATGTGTTTATGTTAGTTTTGATGCAATTGTTAGTTTAGGATAATTTGGGTTTTTAATGCAGTAAATTGGTTTGTCAGTTTATGATTTGATCCATTCATTATTTTAGTGTGTTATTGATTTGATTTGTTTTGTTTTGTAGGTATTTAGATGTGTTAATCATGGTTTTGGATGACGAAAACATGTTCAAGAAGATGGAAAAGAGAAGCACGAAGAACCCAAGTCGAACAAGAGCAAAAAATGGCTAAGTCCACAGAAAAAAAGCCACATTAACCGTTCTAAGCGTCGCGGCACTGGAGCTTGGTCAGAGTTGGGTTGAAATTCTGGAGAACTCTACACTCTTGAAGTTCTTCTTAGAAAGTGAATATTCTTTTTGGTGTAATCTTTTAGGCCATGTAAGTGTTTACAATGATTGAGTAAGTCATTATTTGTGTGAGAATGTCATTTTAGAAGGGAGATGTTAATTATGAGTTTTTGTTTTGTTTTCCCTTTGCTCGGGACGGTCAAAGTTCTAAGTTTGGGGGTATTTCAGACTTGCATATTTATGTAGGTTTAGAGCATGTTCTAGGTGTTTCAGGACATTTTATGCATTAGTTTCATGTGTTTATGTTAGTTTTGATGCAATTGTTAGTTTAGGATAATTTGGGTTTTTAATGCACTAAATTGGTTTGTCAGTTTATGATTTGATCCATTCATTATTTTAGTGTGTTATTGATTTGATTTGTTTTGTTTTGTAGGTATTTAGATGTGTTAATCATGGTTTTGGATGACGAAAACATGTTCAAGAAGATGGAAAAGAGAAGCACGAAGAACCCAAGTCGAACAAGAGCAAAAAATGGCTAAGTCCACAGAAAAAAAAGCCACATTAACCGTTCTAAGCGTCGCGACACTGGAGCTTGGTCAGAGTTGGGTTGAAATTCTGGAGAACTCTACACTCTTGAAGTTCTTCTTAGAAAGTGAATATTCTTTTTGGTGTAATCTTTTAGGCCATTTAAGTGTTGACAATGATTGAGTAAGTCCTTATTTGTGTGAGAATGTCATTTTAGAAGGGATATGTTAATTATGAGTTTTTGTTTTGTTTTCCCTTTGCTCGGGACGGTCAAAGTTCTAAGTTTGGGGGTATTTGAGAGTTGAATATTTATATAGGTTTAGAGCATGTTCTAGGTGTTTCAGGACATTTTATGCTTTAGTTTCATGTGTTTATGTTAGTTTTGATGCAATTGTTAGTTTAGGATAATTTGGGTTTTTATGCACTAAATTGGTTTGTCAGTTTATGATTTGATCCATTCATTATTTTAGTGTGTTATTGATTTGATTTGTTTTGTTTTGTAGGTATTTAGATGTGTTAATCATGGTTTTCGATGACGAAAACATGTTCAAGAAGATGCAAAAGAGAAGCACGAAGAACCCAACTCGAACAAGAGCAAAAAATGGCTAAGTCCACAGAAAAAAAAAGCCACATTAACCGTTCTACGCGTCGCGACACTGGAGCTTGGTCAGAGTTGGGTTGAAATTCTGGAGAACTCTACACTCTTGAAGTTCTTCTTAGAAAGTGAATATTCTTTTTGGTGTAATCTTTTATGCCATATAAGTGTTGACAATGATTGAGTAAGTCCTTATTTGTGTGAGAATGTCATTTTAGAAGGGATATGTTAATTATGAGTTTTTGTTTTGTTTTCCCTTGCTCGGGACGGTCAAAGTTCTAAGTTTGGGGGTATTTGATAGTTCGATATTTATATAGGTTTAGAGAATGTTCTTGGTGTTTCAGGACATTTTATGCATTAGTTTCATGTGTTTATGTAACGTTTGATGCAATTGTTAGTTTAGGATAATTTGGGTTTTTATGCATTAAATTGGTTTGTCAGTTTATGATTTGATCCATTCATTATTTTATTGTGTTATTGATTTGATTTGTTTTGTTTTGTAGGTATTTAGATGTGTTAATCATGGTTTTTGATGACGAAAACATGTTCAAGAAGATGCAAAAGAGAAGCACGAAGAACCCAAGTCGAACAAGGGCAAAAAATGGCTAAGTCCACAGAAAAAAAAGCCACATTAACCGTTCTAAGCGTCGCAACACTGGAGCTTGGTCAGAGTTGGGTTGAAATTCTGGAGAACTCTACACTCTTGAAGTTCTTCTTAGAAAGTGAATATTCTTTTTGGTGTAATCTTTTAGGCCATATAAGTGTTGACAATGATTGAGTAAGTCCTTATTTGTGTGAGAATGTCATTTTAGAAGGGATATGTTAATTATGAGTTTTTGTTTTGTTTTCCCTTTCCTCGGGACGGTCAAAGTTCTAAGTTTGGGGGTATTTGAGAGTTGAATATTTATATAGGTTTAGAGCATGTTCTAGGTGTTTCAGGACATTTTATGCATTAGTTTCATGTGTTTATGTTAGTTTTGATGCAATTGTTAGTTTAGGATAATTTGGGTTTTTATGCACTAAATTGGTTTGTCAGTTTATGATTTGATCCATTCATTATTTTAGTGTGTTATTGATTTGATTTGTTTTGTTTTGTAGGTATTTAGATGTGTTAATCATGGTTTTCGATGACGAAAACATGTTCAAGAAGATGCAAAAGAGAAGCACGAAGAACCCAAGTCGAACAAGAGCAAAAAATGGCTAAGTCCACAGAAAAAAAAGCCACATTAACCGTTCTAAGCGTCGCGACACTGGAGCTTGGTCAGAGTTGGGTTGAAATTCTGGAGAACTCTACACTCTTGAAGTTCTTCTTAGAAAGTGAATATTCTTTTTGGTGTAATCTTTTAGGCCATATAAGTGTTTACAATGATTGAGTAAGTCATTATTTGTGTGAGAATGTCATTTTAGAAGGGAGATGTTAATTATGAGTTTTTGTTTTGTTTTCCCTTTCCTCGGGACGGTCAAAGTTCTAAGTTTGGGGGTATTTGAGAGTTGAATATTTATATAGGTTTAGAGCATGTTCTAGGTGTTTCAGGACATTTTATGCATTAGTTTCATGTGTTTATGTTAGTTTTGATGCAATTGTTAGTTTAGGATAATTTGGGTTTTTATGCACTAAATTGGTTTGTCAGTTTATGATTTGATCCATTCATTATTTTAGTGTGTTATTGATTTGATTTGTTTTGTTTTGTAGGTATTTAGATGTGTTAATCATGGTTTTCGATGACGAAAACATGTTCAAGAAGATGCAAAAGAGAAGCACGAAGAACCCAAGTCGAACAAGAGCAAAAAATGGCTAAGTCCACAGAAAAAAAAGCCACATTAACCGTTCTAAGCGTCGCGACACTGGAGCTTGGTCAGAGTTGGGTTGAAATTCTGGAGAACTCTACACTCTTGAAGTTCTTCTTAGAAAGTGAATATTCTTTTTCGTGTAATCTTTTAGGCCATATAAGTGTTGACAATGATTGAGTAAGTCCTTATTTGTGTGAGAATGTCATTTTAGAAGGGATATGTTAATTATGAGTTTTTGTTTTGTTTTCCCTTTGCTCGGGACGGTCAAAGTTCTAAGTTTGGGGGTATTTGATAGTTCCATATTTATATAGGTTTAGAGAATGTTCTTGGTGTTTCAGGACATTTTATGCATTAGTTTCATGTGTTTATGTAACGTTTGATGCAATTGTTAGTTTAGGATAATTTGGGTTTTTATTCATTAAATTGGTTTGTCAGTTTATGATTTGATCCATTCATTATTTTATTGTGTTATTGATTTGATTTGTTTTGTTTTGTAGGTATTTAGATGTGTTAATCATGGTTTTTGATGACGAAAACATGTTCAAGAAGATGCAAAACAGAAGCACGAAGAACCCAAGTCGAACAAGAGCAAAAAATGGCTAAGTCCACAGAAAAAAAGCCACATTAACCGTTCTAAGCGTCGCGGCACTGGAGCTTGGTCAGAGTTGGGTTGAAATTCTGGAGAACTCTACACTCTTGGAGTTCTTCTTAGAAAGTGAATATTCTTTTTGGTGTAATCTTTTAGGCCATGTAAGTGTTTACAATGGTTGAGTAAGTCATTATTTGTGTGAGAATGTCATTTTAGAAGGGAGATGTTAATTATGAGTTTTTGTTTTGTTTTCCCTTTGCTCGGGACGGTCAAAGTTCTAAGTTTGGGGGTATTTCAGAGTTGCAAATTTATATAGGTTTAGAGCATGTTCTAGGTGTTTCAGGACATTTTATGCATTAGTTTCATGTGTTTATGTCAGTTTTGATGCAATTGTTAGTTTAGGATAATTTGGGTTTTTAATGCAGTAAATTGGTTTGTCAGTTTATGATTTGATCCATTCATTATTTTAGTGTGTTATTGATTTGATTTGTTTTGTTTTGTAGGTATTTAGATGTGTTAATCATGGTTTTGGATGACGAAAACATGTTCAAGAAGATGGAAAAGAGAAGCACGAAGAACCCAAGTCGAACAAGAGCAAAAAATGGCTAAGTCCATAGAAAAAAAGCCACATTAACCGTTCTAAGCGTCGCGGCACTGGAGCTTGGTCAGAGTTGGGTTGAAATTCTGGAGAACTCTACACTCTTGAAGTTCTTCTTAGAAAGTGAATATTTTTTTTGGTGTAATCTTTTAGGCCATGTAAGTGTTTACAATGATTGAGTAAGTCATTATTTGTGTGAGAATGTCATTTTAGAAGGGAGATGTTAATTATGAGTTTTTGTTTTGTTTTCCCTTTGCTCGGGACGGTCAAAGTTCTAAGTTTGGGGGTATTTCAGACTTGCATATTTATGTAGGTTTAGAGCATGTTCTAGGTGTTTCAGGACATTTTATGCATTAGTTTCATGTGTTTATGTTAGTTTTGATGCAATTGTTAGTTTAGGATAATTTGGGTTTTTAATGCAGTAAATTGGTTTGTCAGTTTATGATTTGATCCATTCATTATTTTAGTGTGTTATTGATTTGATTTGTTTTGTTTTGTAGGTATTTAGATGTGTTAATCATGGTTTTGGATGACGAAAACATGTTCAAGAAGATGGAAAAGAGAAGCACGAAGAACCCAAGTCGAACAAGAGCAAAAAATGGCTAAGTCCACAGAAAAAAAGCCACATTAACCGTTCTAAGCGTCGCGGCACTGGAGCTTGGTCAGAGTTGGGTTGAAATTCTGGAGAACTCTACACTCTTGAAGTTCTTCTTAGAAAGTGAATATTCTTTTTGGTGTAATCTTTTAGGCCATGTAAGTGTTTACAATGATTGAGTAAGTCATTATTTGTGTGAGAATGTCATTTTAGAAGGGAGATGTTAATTATGAGTTTTTGTTTTGTTTTCCCTTTGCTCGGGACGGTCAAAGTTCTAAGTTTGGGGGTATTTCAGACTTGCATATTTATGTAGGTTTAGAGCATGTTCTAGGTGTTTCAGGACATTTTATGCATTAGTTTCATGTGTTTATGTTAGTTTTGATGCAATTGTTAGTTTAGGATAATTTGGGTTTTTAATGCACTAAATTGGTTTGTCAGTTTATGATTTGATCCATTCATTATTTTAGTGTGTTATTGATTTGATTTGTTTTGTTTTGTAGGTATTTAGATGTGTTAATCATGGTTTTGGATGACGAAAACATGTTCAAGAAGATGGAAAAGAGAAGCACGAAGAACCCAAGTCGAACAAGAGCAAAAAATGGCTAAGTCCACAGAAAAAAAGCCACATTAACCGTTCTAAGCGTCGCGGCACTGGAGCTTGGTCAGAGTTGGGTTGAAATTCTGGAGAACTCTACACTCTTGAAGTTCTTCTTAGAAAGTGAATATTCTTTTTGGTGTAATCTTTTAGGCCATGTAAGTGTTTACAATGATTGAGTAAGTCATTATTTGTGTGAGAATGTCATTTTAGAAGGGAGATGTTAATTATGAGTTTTTGTTTTGTTTTCCCTTTGCTCGGGACGGTCAAAGTTCTAAGTTTGGGGGTATTTCAGAGTTGCATATTTATGTAGGTTTAGAGCATGTTCTAGGTGTTTCAGGACATTTTATGCATTAGTTTCATGTGTTTATGTTAGTTTTGATGCAATTGTTAGTTTAGGATAATTTGGGATTTTAATGCACTAAATTGGTTTGTCAGTTTATGATTTGATCCATTCATTATTTTAGTGTGTTATTCATTTGATTTGTTTAGTTTTGTAGGTATTTAGATGTGTTAATCATGGTTTTCGATGACGAAAACATGTTCAAGAAGATGCAAAAGAGAAGCACGAAGAACCCAAGTCGAACAAGAGCAAAAAATGGCTAAGTCCACAGAAAAAAAAGCCACATTAACCGTTCTAAGCGTCGCGACACTGGAGCTTGGTCAGAGTTGGGTTGAAATTCTGGAGAACTCTACACTCTTGAAGTTCTTCTTAGAAAGTGAATATTCTTTTTGGTGTAATCTTTTAGGCCATTTAAGTGTTGACAATGATTGAGTAAGTCCTTATTTGTGTGAGAATGTCATTTTAGAAGGGATATGTTAATTATGAGTTTTTGTTTTGTTTTCCCTTTGCTCGGGACGGTCAAAGTTCTAAGTTTGGGGGTATTTGAGAGTTGAATATTTATATAGGTTTAGAGCATGTTCTAGGTGTTTCAGGACATTTTATGCTTTAGTTTCATGTGTTTATGTTAGTTTTGATGCAATTGTTAGTTTAGGATAATTTGGGTTTTTATGCACTAAATTGGTTTGTCAGTTTATGATTTGATCCATTCATTATTTTAGTGTGTTATTGATTTGATTTGTTTTGTTTTGTAGGTATTTAGATGTGTTAATCATGGTTTTCGATGACGAAAACATGTTCAAGAAGATGCAAAAGAGAAGCACGAAGAACCCAACTCGAACAAGAGCAAAAAATGGCTAAGTCCACAGAAAAAAAAAGCCACATTAACCGTTCTACGCGTCGCGACACTGGAGCTTGGTCAGAGTTGGGTTGAAATTCTGGAGAACTCTACACTCTTGAAGTTCTTCTTAGAAAGTGAATATTCTTTTTGGTGTAATCTTTTATGCCATATAAGTGTTGACAATGATTGAGTAAGTCCTTATTTGTGTGAGAATGTCATTTTAGAAGGGATATGTTAATTATGAGTTTTTGTTTTGTTTTCCCTTGCTCGGGACGGTCAAAGTTCTAAGTTTGGGGGTATTTGATAGTTCGATATTTATATAGGTTTAGAGAATGTTCTTGGTGTTTCAGGACATTTTATGCATTAGTTTCATGTGTTTATGTAACGTTTGATGCAATTGTTAGTTTAGGACAATTTGGGTTTTTATGCATTAAATTGGTTTGTCAGTTTATGATTTGATCCATTCATTATTTTATTGTGTTATTGATTTGATTTGTTTTGTTTTGTAGGTATTTAGATGTGTTAATCATGGTTTTTGATGACGAAAACATGTTCAAGAAGATGCAAAAGAGAAGCACGAAGAACCCAAGTCGAACAAGGGCAAAAAATGGCTAAGTCCACAGAAAAAAAAGCCACATTAACCGTTCTAAGCGTCGCAACACTGGAGCTTGGTCAGAGTTGGGTTGAAATTCTGGAGAACTCTGCACTCTTGAAGTTCTTCTTAGAAAGTGAATATTCTTTTTGGTGTAATCTTTTAGGCCATATAAGTGTTGACAATGATTGAGTAAGTCCTTATTTGTGTGAGAATGTCATTTTAGAAGGGATATGTTAATTATGAGTTTTTGTTTTGTTTTCCCTTTGCTCGGGACGGTCAAAGTTCTAAGTTTGGGGGTATTTGATAGTTCCATATTTATATAGGTTTAGAGAATGTTCTTGGTGTTTCAGGACATTTTATGCATTAGTTTCATGTGTTTATGTAACGTTTGATGCAATTGTTAGTTTAGGATAATTTGGGTTTTTATGCATTAAATTGGTTTGTCAGTTTATGATTTGATCCATTCATTATTTTATTGTGTTATTGATTTGATTTGTTTTGTTTTGTAGGTATTTAGATGTGTTAATCATGGTTTTTGATGACGAAAACATGTTCAAGAAGATGCAAAAGAGAAGCACGAAGAACCCAAGTCGAACAAGGGCAAAAAATGGCTAAGTCCACAGAAAAAAAAGCCACATTGACCGTTCCAAGCGTCGCGACACTGGAGCTTGGTCAGAGTTGGGTTGAAATTCTGGAGAACTCTGCACTCTTGAAGTTCTTCTTAGAAAGTGAATATTCTTTTTGGTGTAATCTTTTAGGCCATATAAGTGTTTACAATGATTGAGTAAGTCATTATTTGTGTGAGAATGTCATTTTAGAAGGGAGATGTTAATTATGAGTTTTTGTTTTGTTTTCCCTTTCCTCGGGACGGTCATAGTTCTAAGTTTGGGGGTATTTGAGAGTTGAATATTTATATAGGTTTAGAGCATGTTCTAGGTGTTTCAGGACATTTTATGCATTAGTTTCATGTGTTTATGTTAGTTTTGATGCAATTGTTAGTTTAGGATAATTTGGGTTTTTATGCACTAAATTGGTTAGTCAGTTTATGATTTGATCCATTCATTATTTTAGTGTGTTATTGATTTGATTTGTTTTGTTTTGTAGGTATTTAGATGTGTTAATCATGGTTTTCGATGACGAAAACATGTTCAAGAAGATGCAAAAGAGAAGCACGAAGAACCCAAGTCGAACAAGAGCAAAAAATGGCTAAGTCCACAGAAAAAAAAAGCCACATTAACCGTTCTACCGCGTCGCGACACTGGAGCTTGGTCAGAGTTGGGTTGAAATTCTGGAGAACTCTACACTCTTGAAGTTCTTCTTAGAAAGTGAATATTCTTTTTGGTGTAATCTTTTATGCCATATAAGTGTTGACAATGATTGAGTAAGTCCTTATTTGTGTGAGAATGTCATTTCAGAAGGGATATGTTAATTATGAGTTTTTGTTTTGTTTTCCCTTGCTCGGGACGGTCAAAGTTCTAAGTTTGGGGGTATTTGATAGTTCGATATTTATATAGGTTTAGAGAATGTTCTTGGTGTTTCAGGACATTTTATGCATTAGTTTCATGTGTTTATGTAACGTTTGATGCAATTGTTAGTTTAGGACAATTTGGGTTTTTATGCATTAAATTGGTTTGTCAGTTTATGATTTGATCCATTCATTATTTTATTGTGTTATTGATTTGATTTGTTTTGTTTTGTAGGTATTTAGATGTGTTAATCATGGTTTTTGATGACGAAAACATGTTCAAGAAGATGCAAAAGAGAAGCACGAAGAACCCAAGTCGAACAAGGGCAAAAAATGGCTAAGTCCACAGAAAAAAAAGCCACATTAACCGTTCTAAGCGTCGCAACACTGGAGCTTGGTCAGAGTTGGGTTGAAATTCTGGAGAACTCTACACTCTTGAAGTTCTTCTTAGAAAGTGAATATTCTTTTTGGTGTAATCTTTTAGGCCATATAAGTGTTTACAATGATTGAGTAAGTCATTATTTGTGTGAGAATGTCATTTTAGAAGGGAGATGTTAATTATGAGTTTTTGTTTTGTTTTCCCTTTCCTCGGGACGGTCATAGTTCTAAGTTTGGGGGTATTTGAGAGTTGAATATTTATATAGGTTTAGAGCATGTTCTAGGTGTTTCAGGACATTTTATGCATTAGTTTCATGTGTTTATGTTAGTTTTGATGCAATTGTTAGTTTAGGATAATTTGGGTTTTTATGCACTAAATTGGTTAGTCAGTTTATGATTTGATCCATTCATTATTTTAGTGTGTTATTGATTTGATTTGTTTTGTTTTGTAGGTATTTAGATGTGTTAATCATGGTTTTTGATGACGAAAACATGTTCAAAAAGATGCAAAAGAGAAGCACGAAGAACCCAAGTCGAACAAGGGCAAAAAATGGCTAAGTCCACAGAAAAAAAAGCCACATTAACCGTTCTAAGCGTCGCAACACTGGAGCTTGGTCAGAGTTGGGTTGAAATTCTGGAGAACTCTGCACTCTTGAAGTTCTTCTTAGAAAGTGAATATTCTTTTTGGTGTAATCTTTTAGGCCATATAAGTGTTGACAATGATTGAGTAAGTCCTTATTTGTGTGAGAATGTCATTTTAGAAGGGATATGTTAATTATGAGTTTTTGTTTTGTTTTCCCTTTGCTCGGGACGGTCAAAGTTCTAAGTTTGGGGGTATTTGATAGTTCCATATTTATATAGGTTTAGAGAATGTTCTTGGTGTTTCAGGACATTTTATGCATTAGTTTCATGTGTTTATGTAACGTTTGATGCAATTGTTAGTTTAGGATAATTTGGGTTTTTATGCATTAAATTGGTTTGTCAGTTTATGATTTGATCCATTCATTATTTTATTGTGTTATTGATTTGATTTGTTTTGTTTTGTAGGTATTTAGATGTGTTAATCATGGTTTTTGATGACGAAAACATGTTCAAGAAGATGCAAAAGAGAAGCACGAAGAACCCAAGTCGAACAAGGGCAAAAAATGGCTAAGTCCACAGAAAAAAAAGCCACATTGACCGTTCCAAGCGTCGCGACACTGGAGCTTGGTCAGAGTTGGGTTGAAATTCTGGAGAACTCTGCACTCTTGAAGTTCTTCTTAGAAAGTGAATATTCTTTTTGGTGTAATCTTTTAGGCCATATAAGTGTTTACAATGATTGAGTAAGTCATTATTTGTGTGAGAATGTCATTTTAGAAGGGAGATGTTAATTATGAGTTTTTGTTTTGTTTTCCCTTTCCTCGGGACGGTCATAGTTCTAAGTTTGGGGGTATTTGAGAGTTGAATATTTATATAGGTTTAGAGCATGTTCTAGGTGTTTCAGGACATTTTATGCATTAGTTTCATGTGTTTATGTTAGTTTTGATGCAATTGTTAGTTTAGGATAATTTGGGTTTTTATGCACTAAATTGGTTAGTCAGTTTATGATTTGATCCATTCATTATTTTAGTGTGTTATTGATTTGATTTGTTTTGTTTTGTAGGTATTTAGATGTGTTAATCATGGTTTTCGATGACGAAAACATGTTCAAGAAGATGCAAAAGAGAAGCACGAAGAACCCAAGTCGAACAAGAGCAAAAAATGGCTAAGTCCACAGAAAAAAAAAGCCACATTAACCGTTCTACGCGTCGCGACACTGGAGCTTGGTCAGAGTTGGGTTGAAATTCTGGAGAACTCTACACTCTTGAAGTTCTTCTTAGAAAGTGAATATTCTTTTTGGTGTAATCTTTTATGCCATATAAGTGTTGACAATGATTGAGTAAGTCCTTATTTGTGTGAGAATGTCATTTCAGAAGGGATATGTTAATTATGAGTTTTTGTTTTGTTTTCCCTTGCTCGGGACGGTCAAAGTTCTAAGTTTGGGGGTATTTGATAGTTCGATATTTATATAGGTTTAGAGAATGTTCTTGGTGTTTCAGGACATTTTATGCATTAGTTTCATGTGTTTATGTAACGTTTGATGCAATTGTTAGTTTAGGACAATTTGGGTTTTTATGCATTAAATTGGTTTGTCAGTTTATGATTTGATCCATTCATTATTTTATTGTGTTATTGATTTGATTTGTTTTGTTTTGTAGGTATTTAGATGTGTTAATCATGGTTTTTGATGACGAAAACATGTTCAAGAAGATGCAAAAGAGAAGCACGAAGAACCCAAGTCGAACAAGGGCAAAAAATGGCTAAGTCCACAGAAAAAAAAGCCACATTAACCGTTCTAAGCGTCGCAACACTGGAGCTTGGTCAGAGTTGGGTTGAAATTCTGGAGAACTCTACACTCTTGAAGTTCTTCTTAGAAAGTGAATATTCTTTTTGGTGTAATCTTTTAGGCCATATAAGTGTTGACAATGATTGAGTAAGTCCTTATTTGTGTGAGAATGTCATTTTAGAAGGGATATGTTAATTATGAGTTTTTGTTTTGTTTTCCCTTTGCTCGGGACGGTCAAAGTTCTAAGTTTGGGGGTATTTGATAGTTCCATATTTATATAGGTTTAGAGAATGTTCTTGGTGTTTCAGGACATTTTATGCATTAGTTTCATGTGTTTATGTAACGTTTGATGCAATTGTTAGTTTAGGATAATTTGGGTTTTTATGCATTAAATTGGTTTGTCAGTTTATGATTTGATCCATTCATTATTTTATTGTGTTATTGATTTGATTTGTTTTGTTTTGTAGGTATTTAGATGTGTTAATCATGGTTTTTGATGACGAAAACATGTTCAAGAAGATGCAAAAGAGAAGCACGAAGAACCCAAGTCGAACAAGGGCAAAAAATGGCTAAGTCCACAGAAAAAAAAGCCACATTGACCGTTCCAAGCGTCGCGACACTGGAGCTTGGTCAGAGTTGGGTTGAAATTCTGGAGAACTCTGCACTCTTGAAGTTCTTCTTAGAAAGTGAATATTCTTTTTGGTGTAATCTTTTAGGCCATATAAGTGTTTACAATGATTGAGTAAGTCATTATTTGTGTGAGAATGTCATTTTAGAAGGGAGATGTTAATTATGAGTTTTTGTTTTGTTTTCCCTTTCCTCGGGACGGTCATAGTTCTAAGTTTGGGGGTATTTGAGAGTTGAATATTTATATAGGTTTAGAGCATGTTCTAGGTGTTTCAGGACATTTTATGCATTAGTTTCATGTGTTTATGTTAGTTTTGATGCAATTGTTAGTTTAGGATAATTTGGGTTTTTATGCACTAAATTGGTTAGTCAGTTTATGATTTGATCCATTCATTATTTTAGTGTGTTATTGATTTGATTTGTTTTGTTTTGTAGGTATTTAGATGTGTTAATCATGGTTTTCGATGACGAAAACATGTTCAAGAAGATGCAAAAGAGAAGCACGAAGAACCCAAGTCGAACAAGAGCAAAAAATGGCTAAGTCCACAGAAAAAAAAAAGCCACATTAACCGTTCTAAGCGTCGCGACACTGGAGCTTGGTCAGAGTTGGGTTGAAATTCTGGAGAACTCTACACTCTTGAAGTTCTTCTTAGAAAGTGAATATTCTTTTTGGTGTAATCTTTTAGGCCATATAAGTGTTTACAATGATTGAGTAAGTCATTATTTGTGTGAGAATGTCATTTTAGAAGGGAGATGTTAATTATGAGTTTTTGTTTTGTTTTCCCTTTCCTCGGGACGGTCAAAGTTCTAAGTTTGGGGGTATTTGAGAGTTGAATATTTATATAGGTTTAGAGCATGTTCTAGGTGTTTCAGGACATTTTATGCATTAGTTTCATGTGTTTATGTTAGTTTTGATGCAATTGTTAGTTTAGGATAATTTGGGTTTTTATGCACTAAATTGGTTTGTCAGTTTATGATTTGATCCATTCATTATTTTAGTGTGTTATTGATTTGATTTGTTTTGTTTTGTAGGTATTTAGATGTGTTAATCATGGTTTTCGATGACGAAAACATGTTCAAGAAGATGCAAAAGAGAAGCACGAAGAACCCAAGTCGAACAAGAGCAAAAAATGGCTAAGTCCACAGAAAAAAAAGCCACATTAACCGTTCTAAGCGTCGCGACACTGGAGCTTGGTCAGAGTTGGGTTGAAATTCTGGAGAACTCTACACTCTTGAAGTTCTTCTTAGAAAGTGAATATTCTTTTTCGTGTAATCTTTTAGGCCATATAAGTGTTGACAATGATTGAGTAAGTCCTTATTTGTGTGAGAATGTCATTTTAGAAGGGATATGTTAATTATGAGTTTTTGTTTTGTTTTCCCTTTGCTCGGGACGGTCAAAGTTCTAAGTTTGGGGGTATTTGATAGTTCCATATTTATATAGGTTTAGAGAATGTTCTTGGTGTTTCAGGACATTTTATGCATTAGTTTCATGTGTTTATGTAACGTTTGATGCAATTGTTAGTTTAGGATAATTTGGGTTTTTATGCATTAAATTGGTTTGTCAGTTTATGATTTGATCCATTCATTATTTTATTGTGTTATTGATTTGATTTGTTTTGTTTTGTAGGTATTTAGATGTGTTAATCATGGTTTTTGATGACGAAAACATGTTCAAGAAGATGCAAAACAGAAGCACGAAGAACCCAAGTCGAACAAGAGCAAAAAATGGCTAAGTCCACAGAAAAAAAGCCACATTAACCGTTCTAAGCGTCGCGGCACTGGAGCTTGGTCAGAGTTGGGTTGAAATTCTGGAGAACTCTACACTCTTGGAGTTCTTCTTAGAAAGTGAATATTCTTTTTGGTGTAATCTTTTAGGCCATGTAAGTGTTTACAATGGTTGAGTAAGTCATTATTTGTGTGAGAATGTCATTTTAGAAGGGAGATGTTAATTATGAGTTTTTGTTTTGTTTTCCCTTTGCTCGGGACGGTCAAAGTTCTAAGTTTGGGGGTATTTCAGAGTTGCAAATTTATATAGGTTTAGAGCATGTTCTAGGTGTTTCAGGAGATTTTATGCATTAGTTTCATGTGTTTATGTCAGTTTTGATGCAATTGTTAGTTTAGGATAATTTGGGTTTTTAATGCAGTAAATTGGTTTGTCAGTTTATGATTTGATCCATTCATTATTTTAGTGTGTTATTGATTTGATTTGTTTTGTTTTGTAGGTATTTAGATGTGTTAATCATGGTTTTGGATGACGAAAACATGTTCAAGAAGATGGAAAAGAGAAGCACGAAGAACCCAAGTCGAACAAGAGCAAAAAATGGCTAAGTCCATAGAAAAAAAAGCCACATTAACCGTTCTAAGCGTCGCGACACTGGAGCTTGGTCAGAGTTGGGTTGAAATTCTGGAGAACTCTACACTCTTGAAGTTCTTCTTAGAAAGTGAATATTCTTTTTGGTGTAATCTTTTAGGCCATTTAAGTGTTGACAATGATTGAGTAAGTCCTTATTTGTGTGAGAATGTCATTTTAGAAGGGATATGTTAATTATGAGTTTTTGTTTTGTTTTCCCTTTGCTCGGGACGGTCAAAGTTCTAAGTTTGGGGGTATTTGAGAGTTGAATATTTATATAGGTTTAGAGCATGTTCTAGGTGTTTCAGGACATTTTATGCTTTAGTTTCATGTGTTTATGTTAGTTTTGATGCAATTGTTAGTTTAGGATAATTTGGGTTTTTATGCACTAAATTGGTTTGTCAGTTTATGATTTGATCCATTCATTATTTTAGTGTGTTATTGATTTGATTTGTTTTGTTTTGTAGGTATTTAGATGTGTTAATCATGGTTTTCGATGACGAAAACATGTTCAAGAAGATGCAAAAGAGAAGCACGAAGAACCCAACTCGAACAAGAGCAAAAAATGGCTAAGTCCACAGAAAAAAAAAGCCACATTAACCGTTCTACGCGTCGCGACACTGGAGCTTGGTCAGAGTTGGGTTGAAATTCTGGAGAACTCTACACTCTTGAAGTTCTTCTTAGAAAGTGAATATTCTTTTTGGTGTAATCTTTTATGCCATATAAGTGTTGACAATGATTGAGTAAGTCCTTATTTGTGTGAGAATGTCATTTCAGAAGGGATATGTTAATTATGAGTTTTTGTTTTGTTTTCCCTTGCTCGGGACGGTCAAAGTTCTAAGTTTGGGGGTATTTGATAGTTCGATATTTATATAGGTTTAGAGAATGTTCTTGGTGTTTCAGGACATTTTATGCATTAGTTTCATGTGTTTATGTAACGTTTGATGCAATTGTTAGTTTAGGACAATTTGGGTTTTTATGCATTAAATTGGTTTGTCAGTTTATGATTTGATCCATTCATTATTTTATTGTGTTATTGATTTGATTTGTTTTGTTTTGTAGGTATTTAGATGTGTTAATCATGGTTTTTGATGACGAAAACATGTTCAAGAAGATGCAAAAGAGAAGCACGAAGAACCCAAGTCGAACAAGGGCAAAAAATGGCTAAGTCCACAGAAAAAAAAGCCACATTAACCGTTCTAAGCGTCGCAACACTGGAGCTTGGTCAGAGTTGGGTTGAAATTCTGGAGAACTCTACACTCTTGAAGTTCTTCTTAGAAAGTGAATATTCTTTTTGGTGTAATCTTTTAGGCCATATAAGTGTTGACAATGATTGAGTAAGTCCTTATTTGTGTGAGAATGTCATTTTAGAAGGGATATGTTAATTATGAGTTTTTGTTTTGTTTTCCCTTTGCTCGGGACGGTCAAAGTTCTAAGTTTGGGGGTATTTGATAGTTCCATATTTATATAGGTTTAGAGAATGTTCTTGGTGTTTCAGGACATTTTATGCATTAGTTTCATGTGTTTATGTAACGTTTGATGCAATTGTTAGTTTAGGATAATTTGGGTTTTTATGCATTAAATTGGTTTGTCAGTTTATGATTTGATCCATTCATTATTTTATTGTGTTATTGATTTGATTTGTTTTGTTTTGTAGGTATTTAGATGTGTTAATCATGGTTTTTGATGACGAAAACATGTTCAAGAAGATGCAAAAGAGAAGCACGAAGAACCCAAGTCGAACAAGGGCAAAAAATGGCTAAGTCCACAGAAAAAAAAGCCACATTGACCGTTCCAAGCGTCGCGACACTGGAGCTTGGTCAGAGTTGGGTTGAAATTCTGGAGAACTCTGCACTCTTGAAGTTCTTCTTAGAAAGTGAATATTCTTTTTGGTGTAATCTTTTAGGCCATATAAGTGTTTACAATGATTGAGTAAGTCATTATTTGTGTGAGAATGTCATTTTAGAAGGGAGATGTTAATTATGAGTTTTTGTTTTGTTTTCCCTTTCCTCGGGACGGTCATAGTTCTAAGTTTGGGGGTATTTGAGAGTTGAATATTTATATAGGTTTAGAGCATGTTCTAGGTGTTTCAGGACATTTTATGCATTAGTTTCATGTGTTTATGTTAGTTTTGATGCAATTGTTAGTTTAGGATAATTTGGGTTTTTATGCACTAAATTGGTTAGTCAGTTTATGATTTGATCCATTCATTATTTTAGTGTGTTATTGATTTGATTTGTTTTGTTTTGTAGGTATTTAGATGTGTTAATCATGGTTTTCGATGACGAAAACATGTTCAAGAAGATGCAAAAGAGAAGCACGAAGAACCCAAGTCGAACAAGAGCAAAAAATGGCTAAGTCCACAGAAAAAAAAAAGCCACATTAACCGTTCTAAGCGTCGCGACACTGGAGCTTGGTCAGAGTTGGGTTGAAATTCTGGAGAACTCTACACTCTTGAAGTTCTTCTTAGAAAGTGAATATTCTTTTTGGTGTAATCTTTTAGGCCATATAAGTGTTTACAATGATTGAGTAAGTCATTATTTGTGTGAGAATGTCATTTTAGAAGGGAGATGTTAATTATGAGTTTTTGTTTTGTTTTCCCTTTCCTCGGGACGGTCAAAGTTCTAAGTTTGGGGGTATTTGAGAGTTGAATATTTATATAGGTTTAGAGCATGTTCTAGGTGTTTCAGGACATTTTATGCATTAGTTTCATGTGTTTATGTTAGTTTTGATGCAATTGTTAGTTTAGGATAATTTGGGTTTTTATGCACTAAATTGGTTTGTCAGTTTATGATTTGATCCATTCATTATTTTAGTGTGTTATTGATTTGATTTGTTTTGTTTTGTAGGTATTTAGATGTGTTAATCATGGTTTTCGATGACGAAAACATGTTCAAGAAGATGCAAAAGAGAAGCACGAAGAACCCAAGTCGAACAAGAGCAAAAAATGGCTAAGTCCACAGAAAAAAAAGCCACATTAACCGTTCTAAGCGTCGCGACACTGGAGCTTGGTCAGAGTTGGGTTGAAATTCTGGAGAACTCTACACTCTTGAAGTTCTTCTTAGAAAGTGAATATTCTTTTTCGTGTAATCTTTTAGGCCATATAAGTGTTGACAATGATTGAGTAAGTCCTTATTTGTGTGAGAATGTCATTTTAGAAGGGATATGTTAATTATGAGTTTTTGTTTTGTTTTCCCTTTGCTCGGGACGGTCAAAGTTCTAAGTTTGGGGGTATTTGATAGTTCCATATTTATATAGGTTTAGAGAATGTTCTTGGTGTTTCAGGACATTTTATGCATTAGTTTCATGTGTTTATGTAACGTTTGATGCAATTGTTAGTTTAGGATAATTTGGGTTTTTATGCATTAAATTGGTTTGTCAGTTTATGATTTGATCCATTCATTATTTTATTGTGTTATTGATTTGATTTGTTTTGTTTTGTAGGTATTTAGATGTGTTAATCATGGTTTTTGATGACGAAAACATGTTCAAGAAGATGCAAAACAGAAGCACGAAGAACCCAAGTCGAACAAGAGCAAAAAATGGCTAAGTCCACAGAAAAAAAGCCACATTAACCGTTCTAAGCGTCGCGGCACTGGAGCTTGGTCAGAGTTGGGTTGAAATTCTGGAGAACTCTACACTCTTGGAGTTCTTCTTAGAAAGTGAATATTCTTTTTGGTGTAATCTTTTAGGCCATGTAAGTGTTTACAATGGTTGAGTAAGTCATTATTTGTGTGAGAATGTCATTTTAGAAGGGAGATGTTAATTATGAGTTTTTGTTTTGTTTTCCCTTTGCTCGGGACGGTCAAAGTTCTAAGTTTGGGGGTATTTCAGAGTTGCAAATTTATATAGGTTTAGAGCATGTTCTAGGTGTTTCAGGAGATTTTATGCATTAGTTTCATGTGTTTATGTCAGTTTTGATGCAATTGTTAGTTTAGGATAATTTGGGTTTTTAATGCAGTAAATTGGTTTGTCAGTTTATGATTTGATCCATTCATTATTTTAGTGTGTTATTGATTTGATTTGTTTTGTTTTGTAGGTATTTAGATGTGTTAATCATGGTTTTGGATGACGAAAACATGTTCAAGAAGATGGAAAAGAGAAGCACGAAGAACCCAAGTCGAACAAGAGCAAAAAATGGCTAAGTCCATAGAAAAAAAAGCCACATTAACCGTTCTAAGCGTCGCGACACTGGAGCTTGGTCAGAGTTGGGTTGAAATTCTGGAGAACTCTACACTCTTGAAGTTCTTCTTAGAAAGTGAATATTCTTTTTGGTGTAATCTTTTAGGCCATTTAAGTGTTGACAATGATTGAGTAAGTCCTTATTTGTGTGAGAATGTCATTTTAGAAGGGATATGTTAATTATGAGTTTTTGTTTTGTTTTCCCTTTGCTCGGGACGGTCAAAGTTCTAAGTTTGGGGGTATTTGAGAGTTGAATATTTATATAGGTTTAGAGCATGTTCTAGGTGTTTCAGGACATTTTATGCTTTAGTTTCATGTGTTTATGTTAGTTTTGATGCAATTGTTAGTTTAGGATAATTTGGGTTTTTATGCACTAAATTGGTTTGTCAGTTTATGATTTGATCCATTCATTATTTTAGTGTGTTATTGATTTGATTTGTTTTGTTTTGTAGGTATTTAGATGTGTTAATCATGGTTTTCGATGACGAAAACATGTTCAAGAAGATGCAAAAGAGAAGCACGAAGAACCCAACTCGAACAAGAGCAAAAAATGGCTAAGTCCACAGAAAAAAAAAGCCACATTAACCGTTCTACGCGTCGCGACACTGGAGCTTGGTCAGAGTTGGGTTGAAATTCTGGAGAACTCTACACTCTTGAAGTTCTTCTTAGAAAGTGAATATTCTTTTTGGTGTAATCTTTTATGCCATATAAGTGTTGACAATGATTGAGTAAGTCCTTATTTGTGTGAGAATGTCATTTTAGAAGGGATATGTTAATTATGAGTTTTTGTTTTGTTTTCCCTTGCTCGGGACGGTCAAAGTTCTAAGTTTGGGGGTATTTGATAGTTCGATATTTATATAGGTTTAGAGAATGTTCTTGGTGTTTCAGGACATTTTATGCATTAGTTTCATGTGTTTATGTAACGTTTGATGCAATTGTTAGTTTAGGACAATTTGGGTTTTTATGCATTAAATTGGTTTGTCAGTTTATGATTTGATCCATTCATTATTTTATTGTGTTATTGATTTGATTTGTTTTGTTTTGTAGGTATTTAGATGTGTTAATCATGGTTTTTGATGACGAAAACATGTTCAAGAAGATGCAAAAGAGAAGCACGAAGAACCCAAGTCGAACAAGGGCAAAAAATGGCTAAGTCCACAGAAAAAAAAGCCACATTAACCGTTCTAAGCGTCGCAACACTGGAGCTTGGTCAGAGTTGGGTTGAAATTCTGGAGAACTCTACACTCTTGAAGTTCTTCTTAGAAAGTGAATATTCTTTTTGGTGTAATCTTTTAGGCCATATAAGTGTTGACAATGATTGAGTAAGTCCTTATTTGTGTGAGAATGTCATTTTAGAAGGGATATGTTAATTATGAGTTTTTGTTTTGTTTTCCCTTTGCTCGGGACGGTCAAAGTTCTAAGTTTGGGGGTATTTGATAGTTCCATATTTATATAGGTTTAGAGAATGTTCTTGGTGTTTCAGGACATTTTATGCATTAGTTTCATGTGTTTATGTAACGTTTGATGCAATTGTTAGTTTAGGATAATTTGGGTTTTTATGCATTAAATTGGTTTGTCAGTTTATGATTTGATCCATTCATTATTTTATTGTGTTATTGATTTGATTTGTTTTGTTTTGTAGGTATTTAGATGTGTTAATCATGGTTTTTGATGACGAAAACATGTTCAAGAAGATGCAAAAGAGAAGCACGAAGAACCCAAGTCGAACAAGGGCAAAAAATGGCTAAGTCCACAGAAAAAAAAGCCACATTGACCGTTCCAAGCGTCGCGACACTGGAGCTTGGTCAGAGTTGGGTTGAAATTCTGGAGAACTCTGCACTCTTGAAGTTCTTCTTAGAAAGTGAATATTCTTTTTGGTGTAATCTTTTAGGCCATATAAGTGTTTACAATGATTGAGTAAGTCATTATTTGTGTGAGAATGTCATTTTAGAAGGGAGATGTTAATTATGAGTTTTTGTTTTGTTTTCCCTTTCCTCGGGACGGTCATAGTTCTAAGTTTGGGGGTATTTGAGAGTTGAATATTTATATAGGTTTAGAGCATGTTCTAGGTGTTTCAGGACATTTTATGCATTAGTTTCATGTGTTTATGTTAGTTTTGATGCAATTGTTAGTTTAGGATAATTTGGGTTTTTATGCACTAAATTGGTTAGTCAGTTTATGATTTGATCCATTCATTATTTTAGTGTGTTATTGATTTGATTTGTTTTGTTTTGTAGGTATTTAGATGTGTTAATCATGGTTTTCGATGACGAAAACATGTTCAAGAAGATGCAAAAGAGAAGCACGAAGAACCCAAGTCGAACAAGAGCAAAAAATGGCTAAGTCCACAGAAAAAAAAAGCCACATTAACCGTTCTACGCGTCGCGACACTGGAGCTTGGTCAGAGTTGGGTTGAAATTCTGGAGAACTCTACACTCTTGAAGTTCTTCTTAGAAAGTGAATATTCTTTTTGGTGTAATCTTTTATGCCATATAAGTGTTGACAATGATTGAGTAAGTCCTTATTTGTGTGAGAATGTCATTTTAGAAGGGATATGTTAATTATGAGTTTTTGTTTTGTTTTCCCTTGCTCGGGACGGTCAAAGTTCTAAGTTTGGGGGTATTTGATAGTTCGATATTTATATAGGTTTAGAGAATGTTCTTGGTGTTTCAGGACATTTTATGCATTAGTTTCATGTGTTTATGTAACGTTTGATGCAATTGTTAGTTTAGGACAATTTGGGTTTTTATGCATTAAATTGGTTTGTCAGTTTATGATTTGATCCATTCATTATTTTATTGTGTTATTGATTTGATTTGTTTTGTTTTGTAGGTATTTAGATGTGTTAATCATGGTTTTTGATGACGAAAACATGTTCAAGAAGATGCAAAAGAGAAGCACGAAGAACCCAAGTCGAACAAGGGCAAAAAATGGCTAAGTCCACAGAAAAAAAAGCCACATTAACCGTTCTAAGCGTCGCGACACTGGAGCTTGGTCAGAGTTGGGTTGAAATTCTGGAGAACTCTACACTCTTGAAGTTCTTCTTAGAAAGTGAATATTCTTTTTCGTGTAATCTTTTAGGCCATATAAGTGTTGACAATGATTGAGTAAGTCCTTATTTGTGTGAGAATGTCATTTTAGAAGGGATATGTTAATTATGAGTTTTTGTTTTGTTTTCCCTTTGCTCGGGACGGTCAAAGTTCTAAGTTTGGGGTATTTGATAGTTCCATATTTATATAGGTTTAGAGAATGTTCTTGGTGTTTCAGGACATTTTATGCATTAGTTTCATGTGTTTATGTAACGTTTGATGCAATTGTTAGTTTAGGATAATTTGGGTTTTTATGCATTAAATTGGTTTGTCAGTTTATGATTTGATCCATTCATTATTTTATTGTGTTATTGATTTGATTTGTTTTGTTTTGTAGGTATTTAGATGTGTTAATCATGGTTTTTGATGACGAAAACATGTTCAAGAAG